>OY755048.1:15814696-17014696 GCA_963576565.1 Aspidapion aeneum | reverse complement strand
GGAATCATATTGAATAACAAATTACCATTAGACATTAAAAATTGCAAATCAAATAATATGTTTAAGAGAAAAAAAAAGAAGTACTTGTTGCCTAGTCAGCCTCTGTGGCGTATATTGAAAAAAGTTTCGGGGGGGGGGCTCAGACCTTATAAAGACGTATTTTATACCATTTTATATTTGTATTTATGAAATATGTGGAAAATATCTAAAAAAATCTTAGCTTCGGGGGGGGGGGCCGGGCATATATACGCCACTGGTCAGCCTGATTGTTTAAGTAAACCCTTGGTATCATATTATATTATATTATATTATATTTTTTTATTTTAGTCTCTATATTATTTTTTGGTGTATTTTAGTATAGTAACCTTTTCTCATACAGAAATATGGTAGCAATGTTTTTTTTAAGGATAGGATTAAAAACATTTTACAGTACAGTGTAAGTACTTGAGAAAGCTGTGTGTTACTAGATTATTCTTTTAGTAGGTAGGTATAGTTAGTTCTGTTGGGAATGATACAGGAATGCTTGTAATGATTTTTCGGTATTATTAGAGAAATATAGCCACGCTATAATTGTGCCAGGCACTATTTTAACACATTTACATTGTAAACTGACACTTAATCGTTCAAAATTCATACCAAAGTCGAATTTAAAACTATCGTCGTTTATTTTCAATTAATAAAAGAAGGCACTATTTATTCCAGTTCATATAGTAAACAAAGGCCATGTGTTGAAAGATCACAGCTGATATTACAATGTGAAGGTGTCAAAATTGTGCCTGGCACAATTATAGCCTGACTATATTTCAATAATTCTTTAATAATACCGAAAAACCATTACAAGCACATTCCTGTATCATTCCCAACAGAACTAACTATACCTATACCACGGATCACCTACCTACTAAAAGAATAATCTAGTAACACACAGCTTTATCAAGTACTTATACTGTACTGTAAAATGTTTTTAATCCTATCAAGGTCACTATACTAAAACACACGAAAAAAATAATATGGAGACTAAAATAATAAAATATAATATAATATAATATAGTACCAAGGGTGGTTTACATAAACAATCAGGCTGACTAGGCAACAAGTACTTCTTAAGTTTTCTCTTAAACATATTATTTGATTTGCAATTTTTAATGTTTAATGGTAATTTGTTATACAATCTGATTCCTTTATAAAACAATGACTTATATCCTAATTCAGTTGAATAAAAATTACTGTTATTTAACCTGGCTTTATTTCAATAATTTTTTTTTTACGGTGCGCACTCGCAAGGAGATCCCTATCACGCTCGAGAAGCGGCAAGTGCGCGGAAATGTTGGTGTATGTTGGTTTTGAAAAGGTTCAGATTGTATCCTGCAGGGAAAAGTTTCGCAGGAAGCTTATTCCACAGCGATGCTGTTCTCCAGAGATATATTATCCATTAAGTAATAATAAGAAGTAAATAGTTATTAGTATTATAAGTTTGGATTTGTTTTGTTATAGAAATACTGATGTATGTATTAACATTTAAATGTATTTTTTATATTTATGTTTGTAATTTGAAATAGCATGATTTGCTGATAAAGATTTATTCAATGCAATTCAACATAGTAAACCATTTCTAACAACAAATGGCATTAGGAAAATACTAAGCGTTATGTGATAGACAATTTTCTCAAAGTTTTACGTAATTTATGAACGACCCCAATCGAACAGAATAAAATTAGTTTTAAATACAAATAGAAACATAGTCCGCTATTGCAGCGCTGTGCGCTACTGGAACTTGTTGGCTGCGCGGCCCTATCTTTTCGGCAGTCTCTTTTTGTCTCTGGTACATGACTGCCGTAAATCGCGGCTTCGCCCTTTGTAGGCGAGTACAATCCGAGATATAAGCCATCGGCATCTCTCCCATACCGGCATCTCTACCGGAATTACCCTATTTTAAAAAGTGATAAAAAAAGTTCATATAACATATAGCGTCCCCGAGCTACCTTTACCGGTTTTTTACCTCGTGTACTTCCTTCAAATTTCAAAATTATTTTCTTATTGAATTAGACATCATCATCAACGATTTTTTAAATTTGGTTTTAGTATCAGAACATTATTCAGCCATAATTGAAAAGAAATATTATCCTAAAAAAATTCTGCGGTCAATTTGTTTCAAGAAAAACTTTTTATAAGTTTTAGAAATACCATAATAAACGCAATGTAAATAAGTTTTAAAAAATTATCTATTCTTTTAGTAATTTTGACAGCATGTATCTTCTCAGTTTTATATTTTATCAAAAAGACGAGGGCCGCATTTTTAAGCTGATTTTATTAAAATATTCTAAAATATTTTTTTTATTAACAAAAAATGCAGTTTTGTATTTTGTTTAATTTCTGTCACTGTATCGTGATTTATACAAAATGTTGCCAATAAAATTTTTATTTTTTTAACCAGAATTAGCGTAATGGGTTTTTAGACAAACATTTTAACAGCAGGGTAGCCAAAAATATGAAGTTTGTTGGTTAACAGTGGCAGATCGAGGATGCTCTGAGGAAAAAGGTCAAGAAAGCAGACAAAAACTAAAATATATTTTAATTGTTTTTACTGAGCCTTGAAATTTAGCACCAAAACGGAAAAACTCTTAAAAAACTAAAGAAATTTTTGTGAAAAAACTAAACAATTTTCTTGCGAAAACGTTGTTAATGTATGTGCTATTCTTTTACTACAACTAAAGAATAAATGATTTTGCGAGGAAAGGATGACGAACTACAAAATTTTCTATACCGTCTGAACGGTATTCGACCAACAATCAAATGCACCATGGAAATTGAAAAAGATTCGGCCTTTTTTGGATATTCATGTCAAACAATTAGACCGAAACATTCAAACCACTGTATATAGGAAACCTACACAATTTAAGTCGAATCATTCTGTTACTACAAAACAAGGAGTTATAAGAAGTTTGTATTTAAGAGCCGTAAATATTTGTAGTAATAATGAAGAATTAACCACAGAAATCAACAACATTAAAAAGGACTTAGGGAACGTCCTTAAATTACGTAACGCAAAAATTCAGAATTTTTGACCCCCCCCCCTCCCCCCTCGTAACGCATTTTCAAGAAAAACACATTAAGTGTAACGCAAGGCGAAATCCCCCCTCCCCCCTAGAGCGTTACGTAATTTAAGGACAGGCCCTTACAACAAAATGGTTATTCCGAGAAATTAATAAACTCAAAGATCTCTAAAATTACAAAGCAAATGTAGCAAATTCTCAAAATAATAATCCGTGCGGTGTTATTAACATTCCATATGTCCAAGGGCTTTCAAAAAACATAAGACAAATAGCCAAGCACTATAATATAGCAACAGTATTTTCATCGGGAAATACGATAAGGAGTTTTCTAACTAAAACAAAACCAGAAAATCCCTCTAATAATAAGGAATGTAATTACCAAATCCCGTGTTAGTGTGGTAAATCATATGTAGGTGAAACGAAACGCCCTCTTCAGGTTAGAGTAAGTGATCATCTAAAAAGTACCCAATCAGGGGATATTGCAAAATCACAAATGATCACAGGATTCCGTGGTCAGAAGCTAAGGTTTTGCATACGGAGTCGCATTGGCGAAACCGAAAGTTTATTGAAGCTGCGTTTATAATGCAGAATAAAGAAGTTTTCAGTCAACCAAGCACGGACATACCAAACATGGAAACCACACTTAAGGAAAACAGGCGTCTTAGGATTAAAAAGGGGCGGGCCGTCACACCTGACTGCACACCAAGTAGTATAAGTAGTAGCCTAGAGAGTAAATTGTTCCATTCAGATACAACTTTGGCTACTCGGCAGTAGGATAAGTTGGAGAGAGGACCACTCGAAGTGATAGCGAGTGGGGGTGAGGTTGGCAAGCGGATGGGGATTTTCATCCAATCTTTTGGAAGGGGATCCTTATCCGTGGGCGCTCTCTCGCAAGGTTGTTGTTGTTGTAAATTGTTTAGTTTACACTTGAAACGGTTAGAGATATTAACTAACCGAAACTTGTTTAAAATAAATAAAAACAATGGAAGTCCGAAATTTTATATCTACTCAATCACTGTCTACGAGTTTCAAACAAAGAGATCCTTGGTTTCTCGCACTGGAGCCACTGTTATAACATAATTGAATAAATTTATTTTTAAATTATTAAATTTTTTTGAAATTATTTAAAATTTTACCATGACGCATATAGAACTTGGACTCTAAATGACGTTTTCACGAACTCGGGACAGGTTTTTTCGCATCTATGTCGCCGTAGTCGGCACCATATTGGTACTCCGTGCTTTAGTTTTCAAATTCTCCTTTTAAGTTCTATGGAACGTGATACACCAAAAAATGCTAAATAACGTTTTTCCGCATATCGACTCGCAGTGTGGTTTTTTCGCATCTATATGGCCTCGCTATCTGCAACTCCATGCTTTTGTTTGTAAGATGTATAATTTGTAGAATATACATTCTCTGAATTTCGCCATTTGAGGCCCCAAAAAATGCTAAATGACGTTTTTTTGAATATTAACTCGCAATGTGTGTTTTTTGCATCTTGATTGCCACACTATACTGCAAGATCCTGCTTTTGTATGTAAGATAAATGGTTTGTGAAATATAAATTTTCAAAATTTCGCCATTTGAGGGCTATATGCAACTTAATGCTATATGAGTTTTTACATTTACATAACCGGTTTTCATTTTAAAATGTGGACTATTATCACGGATCACCTAACAAACAGATAGGGAACTCAGGTGATGGGGGGTGCTACGCGCATCTTTCACGCAGCCTGCCATTTTGGGGTCAACCACTCCAGAGGCGCATTCTGTATTTCAATATTTTTTAAACTTTTAGTACGTGTTGAGAATTAGTGGTATGTAGATGTGAACTTTGTGTTTGATATTTGTGATAGGAGGAGATGAGTCTGTAAATGATTTAAGCACAAAGTAAAAACAATTCGCCGCGAGATTTTTGTTTCATGATATTACCATTGTTTTATTTAGCTTCACTTTATACACAAAGTATATTTGTTTATTTGTTTGATTATAACTTTTTTCAAACCTTCCAACTAGGTATTTGGTGGTAACTATACAATTCAGCACTTTTTGTAATTGGAAAAAATAAATAAAATGTCGGATCCAAAATGGCTGTTTTTGCCATTTATGAACCGATATGCATCAAACTCGGAACTTTGACTTCTTACAGGTCGCTGGTTATTATTTTTAACTAAAAAAATCAAATTGGCGGCTCTAAAATGGCGGACTTTATTATTTTCACACTGAGTTCCCTCAAACTTGAAACATCGCTGAGCGTAAGGTCTCTCAATAGAATTTTTGACTCAAATTTAAAAACAAGAAAATGGATGCTCCAAAATGGCGGATTTTCCCATTTCTGAACCGACATGCATCTAACTCGGAACATCGAGATCTTTCAGGCCGTTGATTATGATTTTTAACTTAAACTTTAAAAAATCAAAATGGCGGATCAGCAGTGGCGCACTTTATTATTTTCCCACCGATTTCCCTCAAACTTGAAACATCGCGGCGCTTAAGGTAACTTAATACAATTTTTTACTCAAATTTAAAAACAATGGCGGATCCAAAATGGCGAATTTCCCAATTTTTTAACCGATATGCATCAAACTCGGAACTTTAAGGTAATTCAAGTCGCTGAATATAATCCTTAACTCAAACTTAAAAAAATTAACATTGCGGATCCAAATTGGCAATATTTAAAATTCTCAATTCCACTCCTCTTAAAACTTAATAAATGTTATCCCTATAAAACAAAAATAGCAATCAATTTTTTTTTCTTTTTTCTGTTTGGCTGTTTGTTGGAAACGACATCCGGCTAACGTATTCTGGACGAAGAAGAAGACCTCTTTTAGTGCTTCCCCTATTTCTCATTCAATAGATCACATTATTTCCATAGTCCCCTACAGAGGACAACATTTGATTTTTTACGCGCCCAAGACTTAAAATTCATTTTATCACCCATTTTTAAAGCAGTACAAAGCTATTTTAAGGTTTTTATTGTTTCTGGCAGTAAAAATATTTTTTCATAAAAACAATCTGAAAGATTCATATTTTATGGTCAATTTATTTTAGTCCGGCCCTGAGCTTGACTCCCAATGATCAGCCATCGTTGAATTCACCGAGATCAAAGACCGCCAGCCGGCTTATATATCTGTTTGTTAGGTAATCCGTGCTATTATTATAATATGTGTATAAATGACTCCAGAACGAAACAGCGATGTACAATATAGCGACGTAGGAAATGGCGAGTAATGTAATAGCGACTATGAAAATAGCGATGTAATGAAAGAGCGACTATCAAAAAACCTATGTATTAAAATAGCCTTTGTAACAAAACAGCGACATATCAAAATAGCGACAAACAACCGAACCGAACCGAACCGAATCAAACCGAACCGAACCGAATCAAACCGAACCGAACCGAACCAAACCGAACCGAACCGAACTGAACCGAACCGGCACACCCTCGAAGATCCCGGGAAAAAAATCAGTTTTTTTTTTTAATATGCTGTTTCGGTTCGGTTCGATTCTTTTCGGTTCGGTTCGGATTCACACCCTCTAGGATCCCGGGAAAGAAGTCATGCGTTATATTGTTACAATAGCTATTTTGATAGCCGCTCTTTTATTACATCGCTATTTTGATTCTCGCTATTTCGATATCCGCTATTTTAATACCCGCTATTCGATCGGGATATTTATATTTTGATATTTATATTTTGATAAAAATGATTTTTTTTAAATAATAGCCGGTCATTTGTATAGTTACGTTTTAAAAATAAAGACCAATTTGCCAGCGGCGTAGCGTGGGGGGGGGGGCGCGGGGGGTTCGTCGCCCTCCGCCCCCCCCCCCCCCGCCCCGAAGGTAGTGGCGCCCCATAGGTGGCCGAAGCGCCCTCAGCTTTATTAAGTCGGGCCGTTAACGGCCAATTGAGTGGGTGCCAAAGAAAACTAACGACATGAAGACCTTTTTTTTTTTTTTTTGGTCGCAAGATTTGTGAGAGGCGCGCCCTTTTGACCTTTTTGTTTTTTTTTTGTCACGAGATTTTTCATCAGTTTTCAGAGGCGCCCTTTTTAGCTGTCGCCCCCCCCGCCCTTTCGGGCACGCTACGCCGCTGCAATTTGCCTTACATCCTGTATCTGTTTAATGGTATACTAAAAACAGATTTTATTGTAAACATATATTTAAAGGCGAGGAGGGGCCTTAGAGTTTAAACAATAGACACTACGACCAATAGTTCAAAGTCTAGGTATATATATTTATTTGGTAACTATGGTAGGGGGCTACAGACAAGCGCGGTATGAACTACCTTTAGCAAAAAAGACAACAACTAACTCTGTCGTGATGATCGCAATTCCAACCCAACTCTGGGAAACTCTGGGAAACTTTAGTCGCGGCGGGAAAATTGTGCGCGCAACAACTCCTCGATCGAACTGTCGTTATTCCGGCCTATAGACACGCTCTTTTACTCACCCGAAACTAAGGGTAAGTTTTAAAAAACTTTTTTACCTGCAATAGGTTTAAAATTAGTTTTACTAGATTAACCATCTTCTATAAGTTCGATTTTTTTTTAATCATTAAAATTGCAAATACTAATTTTAAGGTTATACTCTATTCGCTTGGAGGCGTTTATGCACTTTTTGTGTTATACAGGGTGTTCTCAAAGTTGAGTCGTTAATTTTAACAGAGTGTAGAACTCGTAAAAATAAGTTATTGTACCAAAAATCGTCTATATAAAAGTTACAGAATAAAGAAGTTATTAACAATTCTAAAAATGTAAAACTTAAAAACTGGAGGACCTGACTTTCTATCAATGTTTTGTTGATACTGAGTATACCTCATTTTGTTGTAGAATACAAATTACTCATCATTTATTCTTTCATTGTACGGTTTTCAGTGAGAATTTCGATTTGACTAGTAGTAAATAATTCGCTAAAGTGCGTGATATTTTTGTTTTTTTCACATTTTATGCGATAAAAATGGCATTCGTATATGAAAATAATGAACTAGTGGACATGTTATTAACTTACGGGGAGTGCCAGCAAAATGCAGCCGCAGCATGTCATTTGTATGCGGAAAGTTTTTAAATTTTACATTTTTCGAATTGTTAATAACTTCTTTATTCTGCAACTTTTATATAAATGATTTTTGGTAAAATTACTTATATTTACGAGTTCTACAACCTGTTAAAATAATTGACTCAACTTTAAGAACACCCTGTATATATAACACAATTCCACTTAGTGGACATCTGTCAAACTCATGCCAAATGCAATAAGGAGGCTCAAACAGGAAAAACAGGATAATTTTGGAAAATTTACATCTTTTTTATTTCTTAACCGATTTTTTCTAAATTTTAATTTATTTTATTTAAATTATAGTGCACTTTTATAAAAAACAAATAAAAAAAAACACCCAACTGCTAAATTTACTTGTGCCTACTAGTTAGGTACAAAATTGATAGGTATACTCAAGGGCGGATCTGGCCCAAAATCTAGGGGAGGGGTAATTGTCGACTGAAACACTAATATGTGGTGGTGGTCGCAGTGGAAGGGCTGCTAGGCACACAGTGTGTGAAGGTGGGGGGGGAGGAAGGGGGGAACTAGTAAAATAATGTAGAATAAAATCTTAAAGTTGGGCAGAAAGAATTTTTGAAATCGCTCTATATTTGTGAAAGTTACAGCTACAACTATTGCTAATAAGGAAGGTGGGTAGGAGAGAGGGAGAGGGAGGGGGGAACTAGTAAAATGGTGTTGGAAAAAAAATCTTAAAGCGTGTGCAGAAAGAATTTTTGAAATCGCCCTATATTTGATAAAATTATGCGAATAGGGTTTTTGAAGAGGGTGGGGGGGAATGACAGAAGGGAAGATGGGTGGGAGCAGGGAGGACTACAAAGTAATTACAGCAAATTAGTCGACATTTGCAATGGGTGATCAAAGGAATTTCCTTAAAATCGCCTGAAATTTAGGTAATTTGTATGCCTTAAAGCCTACATCATGTGACTAAATGGCGTCTGGCGACCGCCATGTTAATTAGTGTTTAAAAAAATATAGCCTATAGCACCTTTGGGATCAGTAGCAATCCAACGACACCTTTTTTGTCAAAATCAGTTCAGCCGTTAAGCCTGTAGCGCGACACAAACTTATATATTTACATACTAACATACATACATATCCCAAGTGAAAAACATTACCCTTCCTGTCGCCGTGCTGCAGTTGGATAAAAATTATATTAATCACTTGCATTTTTATTGTTTCTGTGTCTCAAAAAAAATATAATGCTCATCTTCATTTTTTTAAAAAGTTCTTTTAGTTCAAATCGATTTTTTTTATTTATATATATATATATATTTATCGGTTTCACAACGTTCTACGTCTTCCGATTCCCAATCTCCAGTCGTTTCTGTTTGCCCATAATTCATCATCTAGGCCTCTTATTTTACTGTCTATTCCTCCTCTCCAGCTTCTCCTTGGCCGTCCTCGTTTTCTTCGGCCAGTTGGTTTCCATTGTAGTATTTGTTTAGGTAGTTTTTCATCATTCATTCTCTGTACATGTCCGTACCACACCAGTTGTTTTAGCTCACACTACTACTATACTATAGTAGTGTGAGCTATGGTGATCCTAATTTTTTCGAGAAAAAAAAATTGCTCCGATTTCAAAAATTTTTATATATCTTTGCGTTTCAGATGATTTTAAAACTTTTTTGTCTCGCTATCTGTCTGTCTGTCTGTCTGTCTGTCTGTCTGTCTGTCTGTCTGTCTGTATGTCTGTCTGTAACGACCAACCCGCATAACTCAAAAACCGCTTGTCCGATTTAAATGACATTTGGTACCTGGGCTGGGTCTTGGGCCTTGGTGGTCTCATTTAAAAATGAACGAAATCCACCCAACGCAAGCCAAATAAAGGGGTGGGGGTAGATTTAAAAAATGAGAGTTTATGTGAAAATATGGCGTGTGTGATATCAAACGAAAGGTAATTAAGTCTGGAGTTAAACAAAATGAATTTTAGGTTATTTAAAAAAAAAGGTGGAGGTATATATCAAAAATTAGAGTTTAAGTGAAAATATGGCGTGTGTGATATCAAACGAAAGGTAAATGAGTCTGGAGTTAAACAAAATACATTTTAGTTTTTAAAAAAAGGGTGGGGGTAGATTTTAAAAATTAGAGTTTAAGTCAAAACATGGCTTGTGTGGTATCAAACGAAAGGTAATTGAGTCTGGAGTTGAATAAAATATATTTCAGTTTTTAGTTATATTAGCTCACTCGTACACTATAACTATAGTACCTAGTGTGAGCTTAGGTGCCCATAGATTGGCAGAGTATTTTTCTTATATCATCCACTAAAGTACGTTCACCCACTGTCATAATTTTTCTTATTCTTTGATTTGTAACTCTTTCTCTTTTTGATTTCCCTGCTGCTCTTCTCCAATAGTCCATCTCCGTAGCAGAAAGCATTTTTTCTGTTCTATCCTTGATTGGCCATACTTTTGAGCCGTATGTAATAATACTTTTTACAATGATGTTATATATAAGCTTTTTGATATGTTTTGATATACTTTGGTCCCAAATTATTCCATTTATGAAAGCTATGGCTTTTCTTCCTTGAACGTTTCGATGTTTTATAGCTTTGCTAGTGTTCCGTCAGCTGTAATTTTTAGACCTATAAGTCATCACAGGACTGAATTCGCTGCCCGGTATTTAAGATTAGATCCTGTTTCATTCCACCGATACACATATACTCTGTCTTATTGAGATTAACCTCTAGTCCCCACTTATTGTACTCTTCTATTAGTTTTCGTGTCATATATTCGAGGTCGTCATAATCCTGAGCCACTACTATCTGATAATCGGCGAAACATAAAGTATACAAGGTGGTTTCGTCCAACGGAGTTCCCATGCTTTGGCATTTTCTTTTCCATACTTTAAGGACTTGTTCCAAGTATATCTTGAAGAGCGTAGGCGAGATACAGCAACCTTGTTTAGGACCTTTATTTACTTGAAAGCCTTTGGTTAGTTTTGCTTTTATTTTAACTTTTGCCCTACTGTTGCTATATAACTTTTTGATGGCCTTAATAAGTTGTACGCTTATGTTTGTGTTTTCCAACGCTTTCCAAAGTAGATTTAGTGGTATACTATCATATGCCTTCTGCGAATCGACGTAAAGCAGATGCAGATTTTTTTTATTTATGCAGCTATAAAAGCTGCCCCTGATGTAAAGGGTGCTTGTTACACATCGTTAGAGAGGACATTTTGTCAGCCTTAATAACTATTACTTAGTTAATCTAACTTAAAAAATTTGTTACTCTATAGAATGTATTTTTGACCTTACTTGTTGGAGAAAAACAATGTCTTAATAATAAAAAATACCACAAAAGAGAACAAAAATTTTAATTTTAAAAATGTTCCTCCTTTTAATACGTCTACGACACGTGCATCAATGCTTTCAGAGGGGAAGTCATATACAGTGAAACCTCGCCTTGCGGACACCTCTAATAAGCGGACACTCCCTTTAAGCGGACAAATTTGTTGGAACCAAGCTTTTCCCTATACCTGTAAAATTTACCCCACCGGACACTCTAATAACCGGACGCGGACAATTTTTTTTGATTAAAAAATTCTGAAACCTCTGACAACGGGACGGAGCGCATAAATATTATGTAGTATATAGTATGTTGGCAAGAACGCATTCTGTAGCCAGGGAATTACCTCTTTCCGTTTTAATGCGGAGAATAAATACTTCTCTCGTATTTACAACATATTTTATTCGGCGGGACTGTATGTTTGATTTTTATTGTTCATTTGGGTAGTAATAGATCTCTGTGAAGTGGCGCCTAGTAAAAAACTTCCTAGTTTACGTGAAAAAATGGAAGTTGTTAACGTTGCGGAAAAGGAACATCTATCAGCACGAAACATCGCTAAAAAATTTAATATTAGAAAAACTCAAGCACCGGAAATTGTTAATAAATATATATTAAAATTTCGCAGTTCCCTCCCATTTCACTGTATATCGTTAGACAGAAAATGTTGTCTGCTCAAAAAGAGAATTTTTAAAAAAGTTGCAGTCTGTCTATCCATACCAAGTGTGTTGCTTCTCTCATTAATAGCAGTATCTGAACCTGTAGGGCCTGCACTAAAGTACCTACCAAGGTAAATAATAAAATATAGCAAGCGTGTGCAGTAGTGAGTAGACTGTCGATAGTAAATTCGACCGCATGGTATATATATTTTTTTAATAAAATATAAATTCGCCACAAAACTGACACAAAAGTACGCGCCTTTGCTTTACTAGTTAAAAACTTTTTTGATGCCTCTGAGGTGGCTTCTATCGAAGCTTCTATCTTATTGAATTCTTCTTACAACACAAACTTTTCGCTTTAGGTTTGGAATTTTTCTTTTTGCTTTAACTTCTTAAAGTTATTGTGGCATGATTTGACAAGTTGAGGTTTTTTTGCTTTTCTTGGTTTATATTTTACTGACTAGATTAGAGCATCTTTTTGTAAAGTTTCTTACTTATTTTAAACACACGCTAATCAGTTAGATAGTCTGTCAAATAGACACACGAATCACGAATGCAAACACGGTTCCATAAACTGTAAATTGAGCAATTCCACGCCAAGTCATGTAATTTACAAAAAAAGTGTTGCCGTGACATTTAATTTTTTCCTTTAATCATGCTTACTAAATGAAACAGCTTATGCTTAACTACTTTTGCACAATTTTAGATTTTTTAATCCAATTAGTATGTTGTACACGCATTTGAAAAGTCTAAAAACGGGCAAAATGGGACTTTAAAGAAAAAAATTATGCTCATAGTAAACAGCACCTAAAAAAAATGAACCTATAATTTTGAAAACATGCATAAAAGTAGTTTTTAAAAAAATTTGATGTATAGCAAAATCTTTTATACTGGCCTAATTAGAGCAATTAAGAGAATATCCAAAAAACGCAGAAATTTTCGAAGTTTCCATATTTTTTTGGGGTATAAATGTAATGTTTTCTTAAATTTTTGATACAGTGTTGGAAAGCTATACTCAGGGACTATATCTTCCTTGTATAAAACATATTTAAAAAGTAGACGTTACCTTGGAGTTCCATGAAGAAGTTCGTCTGGGTAATCCCTCAACTTCAGCATCAAAAATGACCCTGTCTATCTGGTGGTAATCAAGTAGAGTAAATTTTTCACTGTATCATATACTTTTAAAACAAGAATAAAAAATCTGGGTCTGTAATCCTTAAGGTCACTACACATGTTTTTGTTATTTTAATATTTTTAGTGATGTTAAATTGCATCACAAATTACAGGCGTGGATCTACGGGGGGGATGCCCCCCCCAAATCTGAAACTTTACTCAGTTTTGACACATAGAATACACCTCCTGGTCACTATGCAAAATAGTTTTGTGAAATATTTATTATGATATTTTCCCCCAAAATAAAGTTTCTAGTTCCGCCCCTGCAAATTTAGGTTTATCAGAAGGTAAAGCTTATTTATATGAGCACTGTTCAATAATTTATGATCTAAACTCTCTTCATAAGGTCACTACACAAATTTTTAAAGTTTATTTACTTTTTTAGTAGTTACTTACTGTCATATTTAAAAAATCGGAAAAGAAGTTGAGTTCTATAATTTCAGAAACCGAACAATTTTTTTTTCTGAGCTTGAAGTAAATTTAGCATCTATAGTTAAATCATCCAGAGGAGTGAAAGAATGGTGTCCAGTTGTTGTTTGTTTGAGATTTTAATGTAAAACAAATCGTTTCACAGTACCTCCAAACGCATCACATGGGCTTTTATCAGGCGTTAGTTTTGTACTTAGTTTTTTTAATGCCCAATGGCGTATGCAGAAATTTTCCAAGGGGGTTGGGAGAGGAGGCTTGAGTAAAAGCAAAGTCCTGGAAAACCATTTATTTCTTCTTTCAGAAAAATTCAATCTTTAGGAGAAGTTTTAATGGTTTTGGAAAGATTAGGCCTCCAACCCCCCTCCCTCCTGCGTACGCCACTGTTAAACCTGAACCATTTCATTTACCAAAGAAACAAACTAATTAATGTCCGTGTCTCACCAAAAATGTATTCTTAAAACTAAAAAAAAAATTCCGACAGTGTACGAAGATGGGACTTGAACCCACAAACAAGGATCTCACGCATAACAGTATGTGGCTATAAATAAGATCCCCTAACGATGGTTTTTATACATAATTTTTTTCCTTTTGCGACTCAATAAAAAAATTTGATTTTTCACATGCTTTAACCAAATAGCTGAAAAGTTGATGTTAAAATGATGTAAAATTTTTTATTTAACTTTTATTTAGACGATACATTATCAAGTAAAACAACGCACAAGCGAAGTTTTAATAGACAGATAGACATGACAATTTTTTTAGTCAAAAGTTGCCAATTCAGAGGTTTTTGCGGTTTTTCCAATTTTAAAAAAATTAGTTTTCTGAAAGCAGTAGACCTAGAAACTTTTCTTTTGCCTTGTATGATAGTCAAGCCACTGAGCTTTAATGTGCGTATAGACTTTTTTTTGATGGACCATATTCCGCACCGGTGTAAATAATTAAAAATCGAGAAAATCATAAAGTTTACTATTTTTTTAAAACTATTTTTGCCATGTCAAAAAAGTGAGGTTAATTTTTTTTCTGTATAGGATTATCCAACCAATATTAAAGATTCCGTCAAATTTGTTTTTACATAAGATTTAATACAATAGAAATAAAAAAAAATAAGGCCACAACTGATTTTCTTCTTTTTTTTTACTTTTAAAGTGGCCTGTAAAATACGGGAGGCGACATTAAAAATTAAAATTTATTAATTTGGTATTCCTAAGGACACTAATACATGTTATCAAAACTTGGATTTTTTTCGTGACATGGCAGCTACCCCCATTCGATGATTTGGCGTGGAATTACTCAGTTAAGAAGTGAAGAATTCGTTTCAAAATATCAGCTAATATTGTCTATTTTTGCAGTTTTTATTAACCTACTCACTTTAACTTTTTAAGATTTCTTTTCTTTTTCTTTATTTGGCTTTGATTTTTTTTACTTTAATATTACGATTTTGTTAATTTGTATTACAAAAGCTAACGTAATTTATTTTCTTTTAATGAATCAAGGCCTGGAATTATGGTAAAGCAATTTTTTTATTTTCTTGGCAGAGTTTTGTTTTGTCAGTGTCAAACGCTTTGAATTTAAGATTAGTTTACCTCCAGTTTTATGTTAGTTTTATCATCTCCTTTGATAGATAGAGAGCCGGGTAATCCCATATACCTATTCGCTTAGTATACAGGCCAAAAGACTTAAATAAAAAAATGCTCAATATTGATAAATATTGGAATTAACTTTGACCCAAGAAGAGAGTGGACTAAATTTATCTTCCTTAAGAAAAAATTGTTTACGACTTTGCCCCATTACGTCCTAAACTTAAATCTTTTTACATGTTGAACAAAAAAGGTAAAAAATCTTGGTCTAGGTACAACTGAAAAAATTTCATCATGCTAAGATAAATACACGGATCACCTAACATCCGTGATAAATTTATATATATTAATTGAGCTATCCTTAATTGACGAATTTTTCATATATTTATTTGAAGTACCCATAATTAATAAGTTGATAATGCGCATGTAAAAACAAAGATAAAACGTAAATTAATAAGCGCAGACGCCAATAGAGCAATGTTACAAAGTGGTCGTGCCCAGAAAAATATGGTCCAAGAGTTTAATGTGTCTCAAAGTGTAATTCGTAGACTTTATACACGATTAAACGCGACTGGTTCGGTAGCAGAACGACCTAAAGTAGGTGGTGCAAGAAAAACAACGGCAGCAGAAGATATATATATATATATATATATATATATATATAACTCTAAACGCTAAAAGAAACCCTCGGTCTACTTTCAGGCATCTGTCTCAAATGCTTTTTAATGCCACAATAACCCAAGTTTCAATCGAAACAATCAAGAGGAGACGCCTAAATAATGCAAATTTGAGATCCTGTCGTCTTTTGACTCCACATCAATTGAGAACGAGATGACAGTGGGCAATGGAGGTCAGTCTTATTCACCGATGAGTCCCGATATTTTAGATTGTCAGATAGTCGAACAGTAAGAGTCTGGACCTTCCCTAGAGTACCCAGAAATCACCATCCTGTCAGAATGTTTATCCATACAGAGGAGGTACATACAATAATGGTTTGGAGAGGTTTCAATGGCCCTACAGACCTTCACATATTATGTGATGGTAATATGAATGCTGCACATTAAAGAGAGCATTTTGTGAATCATGTACTGCCAAATTTTTATGCCGCTATTGTTCCGCCTTTTCAGTTTTTGGACGATAATGCAAGACCACATGAAGCCGCTACAGTTCTGGATGCTATTGAAGCCGATGGAATTCCCCATGTTATGCTAATTCCACTATCGTCAGATCTTAGTTGTATTGAACACGCTTGGGACATGCTCCAAAGAAGGTTGGATCAGCATATACCAGCAGTTAAAACATTTCAACAGCTAAGAGCTTGTCTCAGATATGGAATGGTATCCCACAGGAAATGTTTAATAACCTGATAGACAGTATGTCGAGGCGTTGTCAAGCAGTAATTGATGCAAGCGGTGTCTATACAATTTATTAAATTTTTTTTTGCCAAAACAGATTTATTTTTTTTTTAAATTTATTTTTCTTAAGAGTTTTTGGTTTTATTTTTGAAGATTTCTGCCAGAATCACCAATCTCCCTCTTGTAGACCAGTTTATTAACTAGGTTCAAGTATATTTTTATTTAATACAATAAAGAATTTTTTATGTGCAAATTTGTTATATTATTAATAATCCAAACTGTTTAAATTAGTACAGTTTTAGATAATTTAACAATTTAAAATATGAAGTTTTATCGGAAAAAAATTATACCAGAATTTCAGTTAAAAAAATTAAATTTTTCGTCCTAACCGAAAAACACAATGGTGAGTTTTAGTGTTTTCTCAATTTTGTCCGATCTCTGAGGGTCTGTTGTTGCATTATTAAACTCAAAAAGTTTACATTTTTGGAGTAAGCATATAAATTTAGCTAAGAAGAAACTACGGAAACACCCAAAGGGCGCGTCGCGTTCCTTGATTAAAGAGAACGTTTAGCGATTTTTTATGTTTTTTTTTGTACTTTATTAAGGAGACAGGACAAAGATATCAGTTATCCTATTTTAAGCTGGAGCCATTGGCGTAGCTAGCCTTGCTTTTCAGGGGGGGGCCGTGGCCCCGGTCTATCTTGAACAAAAAACAAACATAGGTTTTAAAGAGTCGTGCAAAGTGTGCAATGAATAAAAAAAAAATACGCGCATTAAATGTTCTAATATTTTAATATAACAAATTTAATAATACATTTACCAATTTATTTATATGTATACACAGGAAGTATGTAATTCAGCAATTCTACAAAGAAAGTTTTCTACGTCGCTGACTGAAAGCGTCTACCACACTGTCTAAGTCGACCTCAACATCTTTTTCTATGAATAACAATGACAAACCTGAGTGTCTCTCTTGAGTTATAGTTGTTCTAAGCCAATTAAAAACTCTCCTCATGGCAGAGAAAGCCCTCTCGCAAGTTGCACTTGAAATTGGAAGAACACTCGCAACTTTAAAAAGTTGGTAGAGGTTTGGATAGTTGTTTTCTGCTATATGTTGTTTGATAGAATCATGACCAACAGTTTGATTTAACCGAAAAATACAATTCTTTAAAACGGTCATTTCTGCTCTTGGAGCAGAAGTATTAATATTAAAGATTTCCCGGTATTGCTCGACGAATTTATTCCATTTAACGACGTGGGAAAACTTAATATGAAAATGGTTATGAAATTGTCACCAAAATCGGAAAATTTCCATAAGACACTAAACGCTAACCTCAAAAAAACTAAAAAGATTATTATATTTATTTTAGAAAAACAGTTTAAAAGGTCTTTTATAACCTTACGACATCTACAACCCGATTTCGGAAACAGAGGGGCAAAGGTCGCTGTCTTTATTAAATGCGAAATTCAACTTAAACTTCTATAATATTTTACAAGATGTCGCCAATATGTATGAAATATTCAATATGCATAATTATGTTTAAATTTAAAAAATATTTTCGGGAAATTGCATAAGTGCAGAAAAGTTACCGATAATTTAAAGAGAAAAAACCTAATTCCGCAAGAGAAGGGCTTTTTGCTGAAATGTAAACAATATCTGAATGATTTTAAATTTTAACGCACCTAATTTATTTGAATATTTATATATATATATTTATCGGTTTCACAACGTTCTAAGTCTTCCGATACCCAATCTCCACTCGTTTCTGTTTGCCCATAATTCATCATCTAGGCCTCTTATTCTTATTTCACTATCTATTCCTTCTCTCCAGCTTCTCCTTGGTCTTCCTCGTTTTCTTCGGCCAGTTGGTTTCCATTGTAATATTTGTTTAGGTAGTCTTCCATCATCCATTCTTTGTACATGTCCGTACCACACCAGTTGTTTTGTTCTTATATCATCCACTAGAGTACGTTCACCCACTGTCATAATTTCTCTTATTCTTTGATTGGTAACTCTTTCTCTTTTTGATTTCCCTGCTGCTCTTCTCCAATAGTCCATCTCCGTAGCGGAAAGCATTTTTTCTGTTCTATCTTTGATTGACCATACTTCTGAGCCGTATGTAATAATACTTTTTACAATGGTGTTATATATAAGCTTTTTGTTATGTTTTGATATACTTTGGTCCCAAATTATTCCATTTAATAAAGTTATTGCTTTTCTTCCTTGTACGTTTCTATCTTTTATAGCTTTGTCTAGTGTTCCGTCAGCTGTAATTTTTAGACCCAAGTATTTATACTCATCACAGGACTGAATTCGCTGCCCAGTATTTAAGATTAGATCCTGTTTCGTTCCACCAATACACATATACTCTGTCTTATTGATATTAACCTCTAGTCCCCACTTATTGTACTCTTCTATTAGTTTTCGTGTCATATATTCGAGGTCGTCATAATCCTGAGCCACCACTATCTGATCATCGGCGAAACATAAAGTATACAAGGTGGTTTCATTCAACGGAATTCCCATGTTTTGGCATTTTCTCTTCCAGACTTTAAGGACCTGTTCCAAATATATCTTGAAGAGCGTAGGCGAGATACAGCAACCTTGTTTAAGACCTTTATTTACTTGAAAGCCTTTGGTTAGTTTTGCTTTTATTTTAACTTTTGCCTTACTATTGCGGTATAACTCTTTGATGGCCTTAATTAGTTGTACGCTTATGTTTGTCTTTTCCAACGCTTATTTATTTGAATATTTCCTGAATAATAATAGAAAAGTATGTATTTTCAGCGTCATGTTCTTTTTATAGTAGTCGGTAGGGGAGGCCTAAAATATCTTAGGGGGGCCTGAGGAACTTCAGGGGGGGCCAGGCCCCCCTAGCTACGCCAATGTAATGGCTGAAGCTTTTATAATTTTGTTTAAGGTTTAAAATTATTCATGAGCTATTTAACTATGATAGCTATTTATATATTTTTTACTAATTATTTTGGGTTGTTGATTCTATGTTATAAATAATTGGCTTAAATCAGACATATATTTACTAGGTTGAAGTGTAATTTTTTTAAAACAATAATTTATTTTTTATGTGCACATTTGTTATATTATTAAAAATACAAAATCGTTTAAATTAGTACAGTTTTAGATAATTTAAGACTCTAAAATTTGACCTTTATCGGAAAAAAGTTATAGAAGAGTTTTGGTTTAAAAGAAATGAAATTTTTTGTCCCATACGGAAAACACAATGGTGAGTTGTAAGTAGTGGTTTCACGATTTTATCCGATCTCTGAGGGTCTGTTTTACGTTATGGAACTCAAAAAAGTTTACCTTTTTGAAGTAAGTATATAAATTTAACTAACAAGAAACTTTGGAAACACCCAAAGGGCGCGTCGCATTTCTTGATTAAAGAGAACATTTAGTGATTTTTTATGTTTTTTTTTTCGTATTTTATTAAGGAGACAGGACAAAGATATCAGAGCTTTTTAGAATTTGTTTAAGTTTTAGATTATTCATGAGCTATTTAACTATGTTAACTATTTATATATTTTTTACTAGCTGTTTTGGGTTGTTGATTCTATTTTATAAATAATTGGCTTAAATCAAACATATATTTACTAGGTTGAAGTTTAATTTTATTAAAACAATAATTTATTTTTTATGTGCACATTTGTTATATTATTAAAAATACAAAATCGTTTAAATTAGGACAGTTTAAGATAATTTAAGAAATTTGAACTTTTATCGGAAAAAAATTATACAAGAGTTTTGGTAAAAGAAAAGAAATTTTTCGTCCTAAACAAAAAACACAATGGTGAGTTGTAAGTAGTGGTTTCACGATTTTGTCCGATTTCTGAGGGTCTGTTTTGCGTTATAGAACTCAAAAAGTTTACCTTTTTGGAGTAAGTATATAAATTTAACTAAGGAGAAACTTCGGAAACACCCAAAGGGCGCGTCGCGTTTCTTGATTAAAGAGAACGTTTAGCGATGTTTTATGTTTTTTTTCGTATTTCATTATGGAGACAGGACAAATCAAATCTCCAATTTTAAGCTGGAGCTTTTTAGATTTTGTTTAAGTTTTATATTATTCAGGAGCTATTTAACTATAGTAACTATTTATATATTTTTTAGTAATTATTTTGGGTAGTTGATTCTATTTTATAAATTATTGGCTTACATTAAACATATATTTTCTATATTCAAGTATATTTTTATTAAATATAATAATTTACTTTTTATTCGCAAATTTGTTATATTATTAAAAATACAAAAAAATCGTTTAAATTAGCACAGTTTTAGATAATTTAAGACTATAAAATTTAAAGTTTTATCGGAAAAAAATTGTACAAGAGCTTTGGTTTAAAAATCTTAAACAAAAAACACAATGGTGAGTTGTAAGTACTGGTTTCTCGATTTTGTCCGATTTCTGCGGGTGTGTCTTGCGTTATAGAACTCAAAAAGTTTACCTTTTTGCAGTAAGTATATAAATTTAACTAACGAGAAACTTGGGAAACACCCAAAGGGCGCATCGCGTTTCTTGATTAAAGGGAACGTTTAGCGATTTTGTGTTTTTTTTTCGTATTTTATTAAGGAGACAGGACAAAGATATCAGATACCCAATTTTAAGCTGGAGCTATTTAGATTTTGTTTAAGGTTTAAAATTATTCATGAGCTATTTAAGTATGGTAACGATCTGGGGGACCCGGCAGTACCCCGCCAAGTTCGCGTGAACTGCTGTTCGCGTAAACTGCTGTGACATCTTTTCTTGAAACAATTTAGCTCACATTTGACCTATCTAAAACTCTACTTTGTAATGAGCTACAAAACTCAAATTTTGCACAGTCGTAGATCTTCATTGAGTTAACAACCCCTCCAAGTTTCATAGACTTCAATAAAGTAGTAAAGTAGAATGAACGAACGAAATTTAATAGAACGTCGAAATTGCCACTCACTTACTCACTCCTGTATAGATCATCAAAATTCTACTGTATTTCCAGACATGCTGCAAAGCTGAAATTTGGCAGACTGAAATTATGACCAAACCCTTGGAAAAAATAAAAAAACCCCAAAATTTTTATTTGTTTCCCTTCCCTATAAATGTAGAGTTATGTAAAAGTAACAAAGCCCACTTCCAGAAACGCTAGTGAGCTGACCTTTTTTTAATCCTTTTAATATTTAAAGAATGTCACGCATTTTCTAGAGTATAGACAGAATTCAATTCAGGTAAAGATCGCTTAAATTTTGGGAATATTAAGCCATTTTGTACCCATAACCTTAAACTGATAATGCGGTCTTTGTTTTCCCAAAATTTTTTATTGTATGGTTTGGTTCTGAAGACCGTCACACATTGGCGTAGCTAGGGGGGGGGGGGGCAGGGGGGGCCTGCCCCCCCCTGAAGTCCCTCAGGCCCCCCTAAGATATTTTAGGCCTCCCCTACCGACTACTAGTAAAAGAACATGACGCTGAAAATACATACTTTTCTATTATTATTCGGGAAATATTCAAATAAAATAGGTGCATTAAAATTTAAAATCATTCAGATAACGTTTACATTTCAGGAAAAAGCCCTTGTCTTGCGGAATTAGGCTTTTTCTCTTTAAATTATCGGTAACTTTTCTGCACTTATGCAATTTCCCGAAAATATTTTTTAAATTTAAACATAATTATGCATATTGAATATTTCATACATATTGGCGACATCTTGTAAAATATTATAGAAGTGTAAGTTAAATTTCGCATTTAATAAAGACAGCGACCTTTGCCCCTCTGTTTCCGAAATCGGGTTGTAGATGTCGTAAGGTTATAAAAGACCTTTTTAAACTGTTTTTCTAAAATAAATATAATTATCTTTTTAGTTTTTTTGACGTTAGCGTTTAGTGTCCTATGAAAATTTTCCGATTTTGGTGACAATTTCATAACCATTTTCATATTAAGTTTTCCCACGTCGTTAAATGGAATAAATTCGTCGAGCAATACCGGGAAATTTTTAATAATAATACTTCTACTCTAAGAGCAGAAATGACCGTTTTAAAGAATTGTATTTTTCGGTTAAATCAAACTGTTGGTCATGATTCTATCAAACAACATATAGCAGAAAAAACCTATCCAAACCTCTACCAACTTTTTAAAGTTGATTGGTGTGAAACTAGCAGCCACCTTACAGCAGCCAAAGTGTGAAGTTAGCAGCCACTTACAGCAGCCAAAATGTGAAGTTAGCAGCCACATTTGCCAGCCTAACAAAAAAGTATATTTTCAAAAATTATTTCATTGAGAAGCTGCAAAAACCTTGGTAAATAACTTTTTTTATTAAGAAATGGAGAATTTGAGAAATTTGGAAAAAAATAAAAAATCCAAAAAAATTTAAAAGTCCTCTTTAAAAATATAGTTACGCAATGAAACTTGGTAGAGTGTTTAAGTTGCCTACAACTAGTCATCTGTGGAAGCGGCTGCTCCTTGTTCCCGGTTTAACATGTTCAAATGGAAAAAAAAATGGAAAAACAGAAAAAAATTCAAAAGTCACCTTCAGAAACATAGTTACGCAATGAAACTTGGTATGGTGTTTAAGTAACCTACAACTAGTCATGTGTGTAAGCGGCTGCTACTTGTTCCCGGTTTAACATGGTGAAATGGAAAAAAAATGGAAAATCAGAAAAAATTTCAAAAGTCACCTTTAAAAACATAGTTACGCAATGAAACTTGGTATGGTGTTTAAGTAACCTATAACTAGTCATGTGTGTAAGCGGCTGCTACTTGTTCCCGGTTTAACATGGTGAAATGGAAAAAAAATGGAAAAACAGAAAAAAAAATCAAAAATCACCTTCAAAAACATAGTTACGCAATGAAACTTGGTAGGGTGTTTAAGTTGCCTACAACTAGTCATCTGTGGAAGCGGTTGCTCCTTGTTCCCGGTTTAACATGGTGAAATGGAAAAAAAATGGAAAAACAGAAAAAAATTCAAAAGTCACCTTCAAAAACATAGTTACGCAATGAAACTTGGTATGGTGTTTAAGTGACCTACAACTAGTCATGTGTGTAAGCGGCTGCTACTTGTTCCCGGTTTAACATGGTGAAATGGAAAAAAAATGGAAAAACAGAAAAAAATTCAAAAGTCACCTTCAAAAACATAGTTACGCAATGAAACTTGGTATGGTGTTTAAGTGACCTACAACTAGTCATGTGTGTAAGCGGCTGCTACTTGTTCCCGGTTTAACATGGTGAAATGGAAAAAAAATTGAAAAACAGAAAAAAATTCAAAAGTCACCTTCAAAAACATATTTACGCAATGAAACTTTGTAGGGTGTTTAAGTAACCTACAACTAGTCATGTGTGTAAGCGGCTGCTACTTGTTCCCGGTTTAACATGGTAAAATGGAAAAAAAATGGAAAAACAGAAAAAAATTCAAAAGTCACCTTCAAAAACATAGTTACGCAATGAAACTTGGTAGGGTGTTTAAGTTGCCCACAACTAGTCATCTGTGAAAGCGGCTGCTCCTTGTTCCCGGTTTAACATGGTGAAATGGAAAAAAAATGGAAAAACAGAAAAAAATTCAAAAGTCACCTTCAAAAACATAGTTACGCAATGAAACTTTGTAGGATGTTTAAGTAACCTACAACTAGTCATGTGTGTAAGCGGCTGCTACTTGTTCCCGGTTTAACATGGTGAAATGGAGAAAAAATGGAAAAACAGAAAAAAATTCAAAAGTCACCTTCAAAAACATAGTTACGCAATGAAACTTTGTAGGGTGTTTAAGTAACCTACAACTAGTCATGTGTGTAAGCGGCTGCTACTTGTTCCCGGTTTAACATGGTGAAATGGAAAAACAGAAAAAAATTCAAAAGTCACCTTCAAAAACATACTTACGCAATGAAACTTGGTAGGTTGTTTAAGTTGCCTACAACTAGTCATCTGTGGAAGCGGCTGCTCCTTGTTCCCGGTTTAACATGGTGAAATGGAAAGAAAATGGAAAAACAGAAAAAAAATCAAAAGTCACCTTCAAAAACATAGTTACGCAATGAAACTTGGTAGAGTGTTTAAGTGACCTACTGCTTAGTCATGTATATAAGCGGCTGCTACTTGTTCCCGGTTTAACATGGTCAAATGGAAAAAAAATGGAAAAACAGAAAAAAATTCAATAGTCACGTTAAAAAATATATTTACGCAATTAAACTTGGTAGGGTGTTTAAGCCGAAAAGAGCAACCTTGGCTCTTATCTGCTTTAACTAGGTACATACTTTACAAGTAGTAAACTCTGTAAGCATCACCCCCATATTTATGTATTTAACATAAATAAATACACAAGAAATTAAGAACAAGAAAAATATAAAAAATCACATTTATAAATATATTTAGACATAAAGCTTATAACTACAAATTAACTTTTAAGATCGCCTTAGATAGTTATAGTCTGGGACCTTTTTTAGAATTTATTTCTAACTCAGCAAACATCGATAGTATGAATTATTGAGCAATTCTAAGGAAAATTAGTTATATGCTAGGGATGGTTTCCGGTTTAGACAGAAAACGCATCAGAAGATATAATAATAACTTTTTTGTGGCTTTAAAAATATAAAATAGTATAAAAATAGTACTAGTAAAAGGTATACTAAATTAAGATAATGAAATGAGTGCCCTTATTTTTTAGTTGTGAAAGTTTATTAAATGATGGGTTGTTTTATAACTAGCTTAAAATACCATCTGTCTACTATTTGAAATCCCCAAAGCCTTGCCAGACTTATCAGATGTTCGTCAATATGGCACATTCAATTATGTTAATGTTCCTAATACCGACATACAAATAAGAAGAAGATGGCTTATTTTAGCATAGTGGTCTCGTTTTTTTTTTGTTTAGAGACCTTGCAGTTTATTTTAATGTTCGTCATTAGACATGGTAAGTAATAAATTTAAAATTCTAGAAAGAGATATTTTTCATCGAAAATGCACTTTTTCCCCTCGCCCTGAACCTCGTGTGTCATTGGCATGTAAATTCTAAACTACAAAATAAATTATTTGCGGTCGTTAACGAGAAAAAAATTAACTATTCTGCTTGGACCGTAGTGTCTTAATCTGGCAAGGCTTTCGTGATTTTCAATAACAGCCAGGCTAATTTTCTCAATATACATATGCTATAATCTAGCATGTTAAAAATTTAAAAACTAGGAATTTAAATTAAAAAATCCACTAATTTTCCAATTTTCAAGACGCCGCGCCGCCAGATGCATTTATCAACTTTGTAAATCAGCCAGACTTAGTTTACTTATTTTATCGTGCGTGTATTATAGCATCAATTCGAATCCACAAATTTTCAGCTAGACGTAGTTGCCACCACTTAATATGAGCCAGTTTGCTTTTCTTATAATGTTCGTAATCTCTTATTCTTCGGGTCGGTTTATCAATAGAGGGTTAGCCCTGACCCGTAAGTTACCTTTGATAGCTTTCTTTTTTGGCATGTGGTAAATGTCAGTCATCTTTTTTTAACCCACGGGTCAGGGCTAACCCTCTATTGATAAAGCGGCCCTTAGTATGAAAGATTGAGAAATAAGAAGACTCATGCCATTTTTTAATATTTAGTAAAATCATCGCCAAACTGAAAAATTTTTGATTATTATCACCAACATACCTACTAATTCACACCTACTAAGAAAATAAGTTTCAAAAAAATTTACTGCCTCCCCGACTATTACCAAAGTTACACCACGGAGGTGATCCGTGGTTACACAGCTCTGTTTCCAAAATGCAGATACATAATCCCGATTAGGGCTGCCACCTGTCCGCCCAAAACCAATCCGGTTCTTTTTATGAATACGTCTCTGTGTATATCGTGGAAAAAAATTACATAGTAGTGTTTATTATTTTCGCCACTGTTATTGTTTTCAGCATTTTTAATTGCTCAGTTCGTGAGATATCTACTTTTTAGACCAGGCAATTGTCACAATGATCTGGCAGTATGTTGGAAAATTAATGTGAATAGAGGTGTGTATTTCTGTAGCCCGTTGAGAATACAGGAGGTGGCGTGGGAACACTCCTACTTTTCAGCTACTGCTAAATATTATTATTAAATTTACCTGCGCGCCATTTTTTAAAATTTTCCATAAAAACTACTTTATTTTCAAAAAACATATCGCGGCGAATTCTATTGTCAAATTTAAAAGCTAACACTGATAAAAACATTTAAAAAAAAAAACAAATATTTTAGATTTTTCGCGCTCCTTGGCCTCTTCCTTAGGGAAGAATTCTTTTAAAACAAAAAATCTTATAAAATGTCATATACCAAAATCATGAGAATTTATACTTGATTTAGTCATACGGTTTTTAAACATTTCTCTTGAAATCTTTTAAATTTGCACAGGGCATCTGAAAACTCTAAAACCCATTTCTCACACATTAAGATTTTGTTACAAAACGACACAATAAATACAACTTTTCAGGAAACGCAAATAACTGACGATATGATTTTTTGTAGCTTTTGCTTTTTTCTATAAATACATCTAGTTCTAAGCACGATTTATCAATTTTTTTTGGGATGCTTGTGAGATGCGTGTCTAGAGTGACTTAGTAAAGCACTTCCGCCTACATGATGAAAATTTTGCTTTCATTTCATTACCAATGGATATTTCGATGTACTTTTTTGACTTAGGTCTTGGGGTAGCTCATTTTCTCGTTGAAGCAATGAATGTATTAAAAATGTAATGAGTTTTTCCGGATATTTTAATCGGTTTGTTTTGCAGCTCTTTGTTATTTCTTAATCCTTTAAGGTGATAACCCTAATAAAGCTGGGTCCGAGAACTAGAAAGTGCACTTCAAAGACACAGGTAGCAAACGGTAGTCCCTCGCAAATTAATTATATAACAGGAAATTCCAAAATAGTAATTTTAAGGGTCGTACTTATACAGAACCCGCTTATAATAAAATAGAGGGTTTATAGTACAATGAATAGAGGAGTTTTACCCTACAAAAATCCGATAAAGTTATCTTATATAAAGCGGCATAATAGTTCAATGAATAGAGGTCAAAATAGGGGGGTTACCCTACAAAAGGTCCGGTAGTTCTGAATTTTGGATATATTGTTAAGCTCAGTAGGGTACTTAAAAATCTGTTTTCGTCACCCCCACCCCTGTGCTCCCTCCGCCATCTTAAAAAAACCATCAAAAATTGGCACTTTTTTTAGTTTTTTGCCTTTAATTTCGTTCCAGTACACTAAATCGCAAAAAGAGTTATATGAAATTTTTTAGAGGATATAATTATCTAGAATTGGGTGGTACTATAGTTGTTCTGCGAGCAGTAGTAACGGACCTAGGTAATTTCCAAAAATGACTAAAATCACGTGCTTGGGCAAATTTTCAGATTTTTTCTACTTTAGACGGCATAAGCTCCGAAATACTTTCTTCTAGGGTAAAAGTTCTAAGAACATATCTTGTAGAGAATTTTATCAGCTACAACATCCATTCTTTAAATGTATTTTTAAATATTGTAATGGAGTGGGAGTAACTTTTAACTTAAAGTAAGTTAAAAAATAATATTTTTTTAAAATTTAGTGCTTTAAACGGCACGTTTTTTATTTATTTATATTTTTTGTATAAATTTAGTGACGTACAAAACGGTAAGCGAGCTTAGGGGTCAAACACCTCCTTAAACTAACTACCTCTTCAAAGACCCCCCCAGACCCCCCAAAATCTAACATATTCAGGTTTTCTCAAATTTTATCAAAAAATACGCTTCTAAGTTCTTCTAATTTTTTTCTCGTTAATGACCGCAAATAATTTATTTTGTAGTTTAGAATTTACATGCCAATGACACACGAGGTTCAGGGCGAGGGGAAAAAGTGCATTTTCGATGAAAAATATCTCTTTCTAGAATTTTAAATTTATTACTTACCATGTCTAATGACGAATATTGAAATAAACTGCAAGGTCTCTAAACAAAAAAAAACGAGACCACTATGCTAAAATAAGCCATCTTCTTCTTATTTGTATGTTGATATTAGGAACATTAACATAATTGAATGTGCCATATTGACGAACATCTGATAAGTCTGGCAAGGCTTTGGGGATTTCAAATAGTAGACAGATGGTATTGTACGCTAGTTATAAAACAACCCATCATTTATAAACTTTCACAACTAAAAAATAAGGGCACTCATTTCATCATCTTAATTTAGTATACCTTTTACTAGTACTATTTTTATACTATTTTATATTTTTAAAGCCACAAAAAAGTTATTATTATATCTTCTGATGCGTTTTCTGTCTAAACCGGAAACCATCCCTATCATATAACTAATTTTCCTTAGAATTGCTCAATAATTCATACTATCGATGTTTGCTAAGTTAGAAATAAATTCTAAAAAAGGTCCCAGACTATAACTATGTAAGGCGATCTTAAAAGTTAATTTGTAGTTATAAGCTTTATATGTCTAAATATATTTATAAATGTGATTTTTTATATTTTTCTTGTTCTTAATTTCTTGTGTATTTATTTATGTTAAATACATAAATATGGGGGTGATGCTTACAGAGTTTACTACTTGTAAAGTATGTACCTAGTTAAAGCAGATAAGAGCCAAGGTTGCTCTTTTCGGCTTAAACACCCTACCAAGTTAAATTGCGTAAATATATTTTTTAACGTGACTATTGAATTTTTTTCTGTTTTTCCATTTTTTTTTCCATTTGACCATGTTAAACCGGGAACAAGTAGCAGCCGCTTACACACATGACAAGTTGTAGGTTACTTAAACACCCTACCAAGTTTCATTGCGTAACTATGTTTTTGAAGGTGACTTTTGAAATTTTTTCTGATTTTCCATTTTTTTTCCATTTCACCATGTTAAACCGGGAACAAGTAGCAGCCGCTTACACACATGACTAGTTGTAGGTTACTTAAACACCCTACAAAGTTTCATTGCGTAACTATGTTTTTGAAGGTGACTTTTGAATTTTTTTCTGTTTTTCCATTTTTTCTCCATTTCACCATGTTAAACCGGGAACAAGTAGCAGCCGCTTACACACATGACTAGTTGTAGGTTACTTAAACATCCTACAAAGTTTCATTGCGTAACTATGTTTTTGAAGGTGACTTTTGAATTTTTTTCTGTTTTTCCATTTTTTTTCCATTTTACCATGTTAAACCGGGAACAAGGAGCAGCCGCTTTCACAGATGACTAGTTGTGGGCAACTTAAACACCCTACCAAGTTTCATTGCGTAACTATGTTTTTGAAGGTGACTTTTGAATTTTTTTCTGTTTTTCCATTTTTTTTCAATTTCACCATGTTAAACCGGGAACAAGTAGCAGCCGCTTACACACATGACTAGTTGTAGGTTACTTAAACACCCTACAAAGTTTCATTGCGTAACTATGTTTTTGAAGGTGACTTTTGAATTTTTTTCTGTTTTTCCATTTTTTTTCCATTTCACCATGTTAAACCAGGAACAAGTAGCAGCCGCTTACACACATGACTAGCTGTAGGTTACTTAAACACCATACCAAGTTTCATTGCGTAACTATGTTTTTGAAGGTGACTTTTGAATTTTTTTCTGTTTTTCCATTTTTTTCCATTTCACCATGTTAAACCAGGAACAAGGAGCAGCCGCTTCCACAGATGACTAGTTGTAGGCAACTTAAACACCCTACCAAGTTTCATTGCGTAACTATGTTTTTGAAGGTGACTTTTGAATTTTTTTCTGTTTTTCCATTTTTTTTCCATTTCACCATGTTAAACCGGGAACAAGTAGCAGCCGCTTACACACATGACTAGTTGTAGGTTACTTAAACACCCTACAAAGTTTCATTGCGTAACTATGTTTTTGAAGGTGACTTTTGAATTTTTTTCTGTTTTTCCATTTTTTTTCCATTTCACCATGTTAAACCGGGAACAAGGAGCAGCCGCTTCCACAGATGACTAGTTGTAGGCAACTTAAACACCCTACTAAGTTTCATTGCGTAACTATGTTTTTGAAGGTGACTTTTGAATTTTTTTCTGTTTTTCCATTTTTTTTCCATTTTGCCATGTTAAACCGGGAACAAGTAGCAGCCGCTTGCACACATGACTAGTTGTAGGTTACTTAAACACCTTACCAAGTTTCATTGCGTAACTATGTTTTTGAAGGTGACTTTTGAGTTTTTTTCTCTTTTTCCATTTTTTTTCCATTTGACCATGTTAAACCGGGAACAAGTAGCAGCCGCTTACACACATGACTAGTTGTAGGTTACTTAAACACCCTACTAAGTTTCATTGCGTAACTATGTTTTTGAAGGTGACTTTTGAATTTTTTTCTGTTTTTCCATTTTTTTTTCCATTTTGCCATGTTAAACCGGGAACAAGTAGCAGCCGCTTGCACACATGACTAGTTGTAGGTTACTTAAACACCTTACCAAGTTTCATTGCGTAACTATGTTTCTGAAGGTGACTTTTGAATTTTTTTCTGTTTTTCCATTTTTTTTCCATTTGAACATGTTAAACCGGGAACAAGGAGCAGCCGCTTCCACAGATGACTAGTTGTAGGCAACTTAAACACTCTACCAAGTTTCATTGCGTAACTATATTTTTAAAGAGGACTTTTAAATTTTTTTGGATTTTTTATTTTTTTCCAAATTTCTCAAATTCTCCATTTCTTAATAAAAAAAGGTATTTACCAAGGTTTTTGCAGCTTCTCAATGAAATAATTTTTGAAAATATACTTTTTTGTTAGGCTGCCAAATGTGGCTGCTAACTTCACATTTTGGCTGCTGTAAGTGGCTGCTAACTTCACACTTTGGCTGCTGTAAGGTGGCTGCTAGTTTCACACCGGTTTAAAGTTGCGAGTATTCTTCCAATTTCAAGTGCAACTTGCGAGAGGTCTTTCTCTGCCATGAGGAGAGTTTTTAATTGGCTTAGAACAACTATGACTCAAGAGGGACACTCAGGTTTGTCATTGTTATTCATAGAAAAAGATGTTGAGGTCGACTTAGACAGTGTGGTAGACGCTTTCAGTCAGCGACTTTCTTTGTAGAATTGCTGAATAACATACTTCCTGTGTATACATATAAATAAGTTGATAAATGTATTATTAAATTTGTTATATTAAAATATTAGAACATTTAATGCGCGTATTTTTTTTTGTTCATTGCACACTTTGCACGACTCTTTAAAACCTATGTTTGCTTTTTGTTCAAGATAGACCGGGGCCACGGCCCCCCCTGAAAAGCAAGGCTAGCTACGCCAATGCCGTCACACCAATTCTCAGTCAAGACCGTCACAAAATGCACAATGGTAACTGTGACGGCCTTGAGGAGAACTGTGACGGTCCTGACAATTGCATTATACTGGTCAAAATATAAAATAAATGAATGCAATAATTTATATACAGTCGCTGATAAGTATGGAAACAGTCGTTTTCACAAAGTTTGCTTTCCTATATAAGAAAATAAAATTTTATTGTGTACAAACAAAATGATTATGGCTTAGTAGACATACAACTTTTGTATTATATTTTTTTTTCGATATCTTGAGTAGTTTAAGAAAGAATTTACTGTTATCATACATCAGCAAAAAATGTAGATACCATACTGAAGTAATAGGTATAATTTTATTATAAGATAACTACTTTTATTTTATAAAAAATTAAGTTTTGTTATAATATAATGTAAGAAGACTTTTAAAACTCAATTAAAAAAAAAGAAGAGAAACAGAAGCCGTTGTGTTATATTGTATCAATAAACCCCAGTATTCAAATAATTAATTAAGATCACAACAACTACTTGATTGTATATTTTTTAAGCTAAGCAAAACTTGTGTGGATCTTAAGATTTAGCTTGCACCTGATCCCAATAAACTTAAAAATATACGCATTCAGCTTTTCAAAAAAAAACTTTAACAAACAATTACGTTTTGTGCCAAATTTTTTACGAATCGACCATATTTGTTAGAAAGGCCCTATAGGTTCTTTAAAAACAGTTTTAAGCTTAGTAGTTAGTTTTAGCACACTGTAACGTGTCATTTTTACGTTTAAGGCAACGTTACATATTTGGTTGTTTGGGTGGATAATCAAGGCTCTTCGACTCGTCTTTCTGTGCACAAATTAAGGGTATTTTATAGAGCTAGGTTTGGAGGTTATATAGTGTCCAAAAAGTTACCTTATAAAGGAGACATTCCATCGAATTACTGTGGACACTACGCACACCGTATTATCTGGACATCGTAATTGGAATTTAAGATCACAGGTTTCGGGAAAATCACATAAAAACTTTTGATTGTTTTGTTTTTATCTGTGGAATTTTGTGATGTTCTTTGTCGTTCATGATATTAAACAGCTGGGGAATGGCGGCGTTGCCGCATCACAAATGGTTTCAGTAACAGGGAGGAAACATTAAGATGAACAGTTCATTCGCTTATGTTTATTTTCGAGGATATTGGGACAATCCGAACCCTATATCCTTCACGGATTAGCTAGTTTTGATAGCACGAAAACATATTTAGGTTCACGGTTTGACCAGTAACAACCGAAGCTCCGCCCACTTTGATATCTTTATTAATTTGATAGGGAAAGGATAAAATAAATACGAGTTATGCACTTTTGTAAATGGGAGGTAAACGAGGGATAAAAACCAAGACTAAAAGAATAAACGAAATCGTGTGAGTTAACATCTGAACACTCTTGTGCCGAGTTTAAGCAGTAGTTCAGTGTGTATTTTTAGGTTCAGTTTCAGAAACAACTTTATTAATGTAGAGATGTTTTACAAAAATGGCGTCAAACCATATGAATCTTAGAGAAAACATTTATAAAGAGCAAAGGAAACTTTTGACTAAGACTGTAACTAAAATACAACTAAATTCTACACTCAGTATAGCTTTGCTCATATGGGAATTGGTTGAGTGTTCGAATATTCCTGGGTTTGATGCATGCCCTGATCTTCAGTAATTGATTTTACAGTTGATGGTTTCAATGCTGAGCTTCTTACAGTCCGTCTGGTTATTCTTCTCCTACTTGATATGTTGGCGGGGGTCCGGTAGGCAAATGTTCGGTCTATGTATGGAGGGTGTCTCGACGTCCTTGTTATAAAAATTTCAACCGTGGAAATAGATCCGACAACACCTCAAGGTGCGTTTTACGTATTTTTCAATATCCCCTTGGACGGTGCTGCCCCTATATACCGGTACGAAACTATTCATGTATTTCCTCATTGGTTAGTTTGAAAACCGCGGGTACTTTTCCTCCACTGTTGCAAACCGAAGTTAGAGATTTTTTGGCGAAAAAGTTTTTTTTATAAATAGGTTTGCATCCTTTATTTGAATTTAACCGGGAAAATTAGGTTGGTATTGCGGTTTTACTGTCCCCACCAGATCTACGAACGGTTTCCGGTGGCTTCATTATTTTGGTATTCTCGACGGAGTGCCTGGTCTCTTGCTAACGAATTTGGGCTGGGTCGACAACAGTTTCTGGGATCGCCTTTGTTTTTGGATATTGGCACTGCAGCGATTGTAGGAGATATCCCAGAAACTGTAGAAGTGAGTCCGTCGTGTTTTAGGCGAATCTAGAGTGACGCTCACACCCTTTTGAAGGGGATTTAAGTCGGCCTACGCCATTTGTACGGGAAAGAGCAGTGGTAAGTTCGATTTTATTTTTTTCATTTTTTTTATTATTTGAGGACTCTTCAAGATAATATTTGCCTCCCAAATTGTAATTATTTTTCGTGTAAAATGTACTTTTTCGACAAGAGACATGGGAAATTTTTGGAGTTTTTTATTTTTTTTAAGACCACGTTTTTGGATAAAAACTATATATTGTTTTTCTCCTTTGTCTACAGCCCTGTCAATTCCATTGACGGGACAGTTGGGCTGGACGCTGGTGTGAAGCCAGGTGTAGCCAGTTGTAACCCTGGGAAAGGTACGTTAGGGTTATTCTAGTTCAGCTGTTTAAATCTACTTTATTTTAATGAGTCGACATGGGGTTCTCGATTTAAGTTACTCGGTGTAGGGGAACTTCGTGCAAAATTGACGAATTCGAGGAAACTGAAACATTTCATTTTCCACAGGGTTTCTACGCTCGGGCAAGGATCCCACAACCTTTTGACCACCATGTGCTGCCCTAGCACCATGTGCTAAGCAAGCACGAGGGGAGGCGCTGGCAAACCAGGAGCAGCGGTAGCAGGAGGAGAACAACACCACTTCCAGGTTTAATAAAACACCAAACTAACAATTAAATAATTGCAGGACCAAGGTAGGAGCAAGCCTTTAGACATAACCATTTCATATAATTTTTTCAATATATTTTGGACAATCTTTTCATATAATTTCCAGTATAATTTAGACATTATCTTTCCAGATAACTTTTCAATATAATTTTAATACTTCTTGTGAACGCAAGATAAAGGTATGACGTCATGACCACAATTTTGCGGCTTAATTAACTTAAGTTCAACTGTCAAATTGCTATTGAGTGTTATTCTGCCCCTAACTTGTTTACATCCATTTCATTTATTTATTTATTTTTATGTTTTTGGTATTTTATCCAACTTTGCCATTAAAATGAACAAGATGAACTAAATTTTTGTGTTATTTGTACAACCCAATGACCAACTTTGCGGAGACAAAAGAGAGATGAGATTATATTTTTTTTAGCGGTTCCTTTACACTGTTTTACCTCATGGGGTGGATCTCGGACTGGGTTGCTGTCTGTCTCATTCTACCCAACGTAGAATGACGACAGCAGATATTTGGTCCAGATCTCCCCTATGATGGAACGATTTTGGAAGTGTATTTTTTTTTACAATTATTTATATAACCGAGTCTCACACTACTGACTCAGATGTAGGTACACTATGACCTGTTAAAGGAGTCCATCTACCTGTAAAGTGCTTCTATTTTTGTCATCTTAATTCAATCTTTTAGAATTTTATTCTATTTATTAGTCAATTTTTTGTTTTTTAATTACACAAATACTCTGGAAGCCTCGGAAGTAGGTAGAATTTCATTGTTTGGCTACAACGTTTGGGTTGAACTGTATTTTATTTAAGAACTTCTTTGTAAAACATTGGTATTAAATAATGTGGCGCACTTAAAATTTTCTAATTTCTGAACCCCCCCTTCTCCACTGTATAAAAGTTACCGGGCATATCAATGTTTTACCTAGCTGGAAAATACAGTTCTGCTTCCAGATATTTGTTTAATTATTCTGGGGTTTTGTTGTGTCACAAGTTGGCAAATTGTCATTATTCTAATTACAGTGTCACAAAATGGCGGCAACGTCTTTAAGCTGCCCCAAATGGCATCCAACGCATTTTAATAAGGCCACAACACCAGTTACTATCAACTTTGATCCTTCATCCGCAAACCAAAAAAAAATTTAAGCAAGAAATATACATTGCTTTTACTGACAAAAAATCTTTTTCAATACGGCACATTTTTTTTAAAGCTATAAACACTTAGTGTCAAAACACCTGATTAACTTTGTCGATTTTTTTTTATAAACCACAAGTTGATCTGTGGATGATTGGTTGATTGAAGTTTAACTTTCATTAGATGATTTAATTCATAGAAATAATATTTGTTTCTAGATATTAAATTAAATACTTTAATTTGGATAATAAATTTAACCTTTATAATAAATTTAACTCAATTTTTTTTTATTATAGCGTAACGTATTTAGTTACTTGGTCTAAAATTATCTCTTTTTAAAATCTTGACTTGTATCTGAGGGCACGGCAGTGCCTCGCCAAGTTGGCGCTGCCGTACCATCTTTTCTTGAAACATTTCAGCCCATATTTGACCTATCTAAAACTCTACTTCGGAATGAGCTACGAATCTCGAACATTGCACAGTTGTAGATCTTCATAGAGTTAATAACTCCTCCAAGTTTCATGGACTTCCATAAAGTAGTAGAGTAGTTACGAAATTTCAAAAAATTTTCGAAATTGCCACTCATTGACTGACTCACTCACTCATGTATAGATCATCAAAATACTACTGTACTTCCAGACATGCTACAAAGCTGCAATTTCGCAGACTGATAGAAATTATGACCAAACCCCTGGAAAAAATCAGAAAACCGCAAAATTCTAATTTACTCTCCTCCTCTATAAATGTAAAATAAATTTGCCCACTTCCAGAAATGCTAGAGAACTGAGCTGTGGCAGACTGATAGGAACTATGATAAAACTATAAGAAAAATTAAAACACCCAAAAATTCTAATTTACTTTCCTCCCCTATAAATGTAAAGTTTTGTAAAAGTAACTTGCCCACTTCCAGACACGCTAGAGAGCTAAGCTTTGAAAGGCCGATAGTAAATATGATAAAGCTATAGAAAAAAATTAAAACACCCCAAAATTCTAATTTATTTCGAAAAAATTTAAAAACACCAACATTTTAATTTACCTCCCTCTCCTATAAATGTAAATTTATATAAAAGTAACATTGCCCACTTTCAGAAACGCTAGAGATCTGAGCTTTGGAAGGCTGATGGAAACTATGATAAAACCATGGGAAAAATTTAAAAACCCCAAAATGTTCATTCACTCTCCTCCCCTATAAATGTAAAGTTATGTAAAAGTAACATTACCCACTTCAAAAATTTAAGAACACGAAAATTTTAATTTGATTCATTCCCGTATACATGTAAAGTTATGTAAAAATAACATTGTCCACTTTCAGAAATGCTAGAGAGCTGAGCTTTGGAAGGCTGATAGGAACTATGATAAAACCATAGGAAAAAATTAAAAATCCTCAAAATTTTAAGTAAGGCATTGCAAAAGTTTTGAACAATATTCCGCATATTTTACTAAATATTTTAAATATTATCCAATTCCTTCAAAAAAGAAGTGAAATCACAACAAAAACATTTCATGTAAAAAAAGCCAAGTACGCGAAAATGGCATTCCGTAAAAAGAATTGAGATAAAAGTAAAGCCAAGTTCTCCAATACAAATTTCAAAATAAAAGGTTCTTACTAGTTTGGAAATGTTTTTCTAAACTTACTTTATTAACATAAAGAAGTTTGGCTGTAATAGCAAAGTTTAAAAAAACATTTCCAAACTAGTAAGAACCTTTCATTTTGAAATTTGTAAAGGAGAACTTGGCTTTACTTTTATCTCAATTCTTTTTACGGAATGCCATTTTCGCGTACTTGGCCTTTTTCACATGAAATGTTTTTGTTATGATTAAAATTCTTGTAAAACTATTTATCGCAAGAAACAAAAAAAACTATTGAAAAAAAGAGGGATAGGAAGTCCGAAATTAGTTCAAAGTTTGGGTATCTCATAAACACTAGGAAATTGCCAACGACTTACACAAGACTTAAAAGTTGTAAAAAGTTTAATCCTTAGCTAAAAACTTGCTAGCTAGTTTCGCTGACGCCCTACCATAGCTATTACCATTCGGATTACTGGGCTATGAGGATTATATTTCCGAAACTTTTTAGCTCGCTTCTAGGATGAGTTCATGTTATATTATAGGGCTCTGCTAAAGAATAGCATCTAACAAAATAGCGCTGCTAAAAAATAGCGCCAAGAAAATAGCGCTGCTACAGAATAGCGCCTTACAAAATAGCGCTACTACAAAATAGCGCTGCTACAAAATAACGCCTTACAAAATAGCACAGCTACAAAATAGCGCGCATCAAAATGGCGTCCCCTCAAAATAGCGCTGCTACAAAATAGCGCCACTGCAACATCACGCTGCTACACAATAGCGTTTTTTGACTTGCCACTCCTCGTATTTCAGTAACCTCTGTCTAACATATTGAAAAAAGAACTTCCCTGACTTCTTTCCCGGGATCCTAGAGGGTATGTAACCAAACCGAACCGAACCGGTTCGAGGGTGTGTAACCAAACCGACCCGAACCGAACCGGCTCGGTTCAGTTTGGTTTTACACCCTTTAGGATCCTGGCAATGAAGTCAGGGAAGTTTTTTTTTAATATGTTAGAAAAGGACCTCTAAGTCAAACTGATGCTGTTTTTAATGACGCTTTTTTTAAATGTCGCTGTTTTTATTAGATGTCGCTATTTTGATGCGCGCAATATTGTAGCACCACTTTTTTGATTTTGATACGCGCTATTTTGTGGGAGCGCTATTTAGTTTCAGCGCTATTTTATAGCAGCGCTATTTTGATGCGCGCTATTTTGTAAGAGGAATTTGTGCCATAAAGGGTATTAAACATTTTTCTCTAAAACCACTAGTTTTCAAAACATTTAAGAGTTCCGGAACTTTACGGACACACTGTATACTTGGTTCAAGTATAAATTATCATTTGATACAATTTTTCGTTTTCTTTGTAAGGGTCGTTCTCACCCCTAAAACCAAATTTTTAAAGTAAACGCACCCCTATGTATCGAGAGATACTTAAGAAAATTAAACTTTAGCTTCCAAAGAAAAAAAACACAAAATTAATATTTCCGTTTGTTGTTCTGAAATTTTTTGCATACGTAATTAATAATAATGAAAAAAGATTAACAATGGATAAGTGAAAACAATTCTACGTAAAAAAATTTCTTAGATAAGAATAATAAGTTAATCCTTAGCCAAACAAATACTTTACAAAAATTACGTTCTTGAGTGGCGAATTCGCGACAGTGATTGATAAATTAAAACGTTTTGAAACATGATTATTTGCTGATGATTGATTTGCAAAATTCAAAATAAAATAATAAGAAATAATTAGATTTATGCAAAACAAAGCAATTCCTTGCATACTAAAAATTTCCTTAAGTTTATTTTTCTCTCATTTTCTGTTTTTATTTTGTTTTCTCTTTCCAGTGGCGGCGCGTGGTGTAAAACTTTGGGGGTGCAAACCCGAAAAAAATTTAGGGCATAATTTATAGAAAATAATTAAAAAATGAGATATTTAGTTAGATATTAGTTTTCTATTATTATTGTTATTATAAATAAATAATAAATTTTTCAAACCTAGTTTTTATATTTTACAAACTCCTTTTGTATTAAAAATTAAGATTTCACTCCTTTTTTTAAATAAATTTAAATAAATCTTCCATTAAGCTTTGGAATTTCTTGAATCATTTTCTTCTCAATAAATAACATTGCGGGGGCACTTAATCTATTCTCACGCATTGTGGTAAAGAAGAAAATTTTATTGTTTTTAAATATTACACGCTAATGCTATCAGAATTAGAAACTTCCTTCATTCTCGTAACTACTTAATCGTCGAAATCAAAACAATACGGCCCGACCGATAACGCCAAGTTGTCTTAGTGCACTAATCACAAAATATCGCGGTTCGGTTCGCTAGGTCAATATGTTATGACACTAATTTAAAGTGCACATAAAGCTAGCCACAACAGCCAACGGTAACCGTAGACGCGGGCGGCACCACGGGGTTGCTGACGGCATCGATCGCCGCAATTGATTCACGAGAGCACGAGCCGAAGTAAGGCCCAGATTCTGTGTACTGTAAAATTCTATAGGGACATGTCGTCTTCCCCTTCTATATTTCGTAATTAAAAGGCGATATAACATCCACGGTGCAGAGAACTTGGGTTCATTTAAGCGCGGCGAATACAAATACAAACACATGCATACCGGGTATTAATTTCTAGTTAGTATTCAACTATTTGGTGAATGCAAGCAAAAATGCATTAGAATTATTACCAAAAATCTGTTTTTGTTAAAAAAAATGTTAGTAAATGTAGTGCTAATTTTACTAATCAAACAAGTTTGGTGGCTAATGGTGTAAAAAGAAGTTTTTGTTTCTCTCATATTTTTCCGTGGGTTGCTTGAAAGCTTAAACTCACGGGGGTCCAAAATCCAATGGACACCTAGAAAGTGTTGACAGTTAACTGTTTCGTCCTTATGGGACTCCTCAGAACACTGCTTGGTCAATATGACACCCTTGCGAAGTTAATTAGACGGTTTTCTCTCTAATCCCGTGTAAATAGTGAAAAAACTCTCGCAAGAAGCGCCATCTACCGAGATACGAGAGAAACTAGAATAAGAGCAGGCGAAAATAAACTGCTATAGATATCGATCAATAAAAAGTTCGATTGCAAATAAAAAGAAACAAACCATCCTCGACCTACGACAGCTCTTCTATGTTTCAGGCCAGATCAACGCTGATTGCGTTTTTACCTGCCATCAGACACGTGAGCGTCTATCAGCGGAATTTTTAAGCCAAATAATGCTAACAAACGTGAAAATTAATACCCGTGAATTTAAAAATCAAACAAATTTGCAAAGTTAATTAGACGGTTTTGTCTCTAATCCTATTGATAACTAAAAGAAAACTCTCACAAGAAGCGCCATCTACCGAGATACGAGAGAAACTAGAATATGACCAGGCGAAAATAAACCGCTATACATATCGATTGCAAATAAAAAGAAATAAACCATCCGTGACCTACGACAGCGAAATAATACTAACAAACGTGAAATTTAGTACCCGTGAATTTATACATTTATACCTATTGCAAAGTTTATTTGGCCACACTGTGTCTGCTTAACCTCTAATTTTTTAGAGAAAAGTGACTTAATCTCTTGAAGCATGATCCTATTACCTTGGAAACAAGAAACCTTTGACATAAAGGTGTTTAAACTTTTTGTCTATATTTCCACTCATTAAAACTGCACCCTGTATATGAAATTTTCGGTTAGACTTCTAGGCACATTTAAGTATAGATACGAGGTAAGCAGCTTCGTACAAACTATTCTGTTTTTTAGTTTCTTAAACAAAACTTAGCAGAGTTTAAGGTTACGAAAAAGAGGAATATTTCAAACGCTGAGAAGCTGCGCAATATTTTTGTTCAAGGGCTTAACTATTCGCAAAATTGCAAAGTGTAGTTTGACTGTAATAAAAGTGAAGTGATATAAAAGAAAACTCCGAAAATAAGATCACGATGCATAAAAGAAAGAGTTAGTTGACGATTTAACATGAAAAATTATAGTCAACTTTTCCTTAATTTAAAATAGCCAAATAAATAAAAACTTGTTTACTTAAAGAAGAGTTTTCCTGAAAAGTTTCCTGCTACGAAAGCACTACTCGTCTTGAGTTTAAAAACTCTATACATGCACTTTAAGTAGGACAACTAACTTTTCACATAAAACTATTAAAAAGTTGATAATTTCTTTCTGCTTCATATATTTCAAATAAAATTGGACCGTGACACAGAGAAGAATGTAATAACCGAGGGGTCATCGGCACCCTAAAATTTTGTACAGCGTCCAACAGGACTTGGGTCCTGACGTGTACTGTTGGGTCCTGTTGAGTACTGTTGGGTACTGTCGTGTACTGTCGAGTACTGTTGGATCCTGTCGTGGTACTGTCGGGTACTGTTGTGAAATTTGTACAGTACTATTGAAAGCTGATGACCCCTCGGTAATAACTCTCTCTACATCTACAATATGTATCTCGCAAGTAAGGTTTATCAGATTTGTAAATTGAATTCTTAGGTTTCACCAGAGATGACTTCTTCCCCTTATTGCGCAACTATTAAGGACATTTTTTTAATTAAGAAACCACTGCGTTTCTCCTGGAAAAATTACTAATTTGTCAGTGGTTTATAAGAAAAAATAAATACTTGCCTAACAAAATTTGAAAAACTTATTGCGACGTTTCGATTGTTCTTCTACAATTGTTTTCAAGTTATTTAAATATTTAATTTTCGAATTATTCTTTTATTAATACTATTTACTCCGCTTTATGATATTTATTTATCTATACCTGACAAATTTTTTGAAAGTTTATTGAAACAAATGATATATCAAATTAAAATACAAATTATTAAGTTTTCTTTTTATAATAGTTTTTTAAAAAGTTTAAAAGTTATTCATGTAAATAAATACTTGTTAATTCTTTAATTTTTTTTTTCTAATCTCCAATTTTTTGTTAAATTTTTTTCCTAAATATACTTTCGTTATGAATTTTTATATCAAAATTGCATTTAAAAAATAATAATTATAATCAAAATATCATTACAGTATTAATAAATTTTGAAAAAACCTTTTTGTAAATCTTGTTTAAGAATAGAAGGCCAAGTTTTATTATTATTTTATTATTAACAACACCTCTTTTTATTATAGTAGAGTGATTTGATCCAAAATTTAAATATCTAAATATTCTATATCCAGATGTATGAAAAGTATTTTGTTTTTCAATTAGTATATTATCTAGAAATCGAAGTCTGATATCAATTTCTTTTTCTAATCTAAATTAAATAGTATTTTCTTTGTTATTCATAAAATATAGAAATTCTTCTAATTTGTTTTCATCATAAGGCCAAATACTAAAAATACTATGGGTTTATATTGATATTCTTGTAAAACTTTGTTTTCAAAATCTTTCATAAAAATATTACTTATTAAGGGAGAAAGTGGCGAGCCAAAATCCTAATGAAACTAATCATTTTGCCATTGGACATATGTAGTTTTAATACAAATAGTAAGTAACTCTAAAATTGCATCAATATTTAAATTTGTTCTTTCTCATAAACTCATATTAGTGAAAAAGCTCACAACATCAAAGCTTACCATTAAATCAACCTCAGATAATTTATCCAAAAAATGTTGAGAATTTCTTCCATAAGAAATAGTATTATTTGCTAGAAGATTTAAAATATTTAACAAATATTTTGCTAATTTATGACATTGTGAATTTATACTATTTACTATTGGTCTAAATAGAACATTAGGTTTGTGTATTTTGAGTAAGCCATAAAAATTTGGTGGTTTCCTATAATGAGGAAGGGAATCTATCTTGAAAACAATTTTTATATCTGTATAAAGAAAAATATGTTTGGAAATTCATTTCTACAGTAAAAAACCCAACAAAAGAAAAAGTAAACATCCAGATCATCAAACCAGAACAATGGACAGAACACTACAAGGGACTGCTGCAGGAGATGAAACCGGAATATCTGGCAGCCTCTCCGAGGAGAGACATAGAAGTACATGGAGAGCAAGTAATCATCGAAAAAGAAATGATAAAGAATAGTATTAAAAAGCTTAAATCCGGAAAAGCTAGCGGACCTGGAGGAATATATGCTGCAATGCTCAAATATGGATCAGAGAACTAATCGAAAATCTCACATATATTACCAATCAATGCATAAACGGACATCCAGTACCTGATGATTGGAAAATTGCATTCATATCCTCAATACATAAAAAAGGAAACAAGCTGGATTGCAACAATTACAGAGGAATTTCAGTAACCAGTACTCTAAGTAGATTGTACAGTAGGATTCTTAGAGATCTAATAGAGAATGATTATCATGAACAAGAAGAAGAAGCAAAGTGGGTTTCGTGTAGGCAGATCTTGTAGTGATAATGTTTTTTGTCTTAAACAAGTAATTGAGAAAAGGAGCGTCAGAAATATAGAGACTCATGTTACCTTTGTGGACCTACAAAAAGCATATGATACCGTTCCAGTAGAAAAACTATGGACAGTGTTAGAGCAGACTAATATCAATCATACATACATAAAAGCGATAAAAGAACTATACAAAGGGTGAAAATCTAAAATTAAAATTGGAAATCGACTTTCAAGAGAATTCCTGGTAACAAAAGGCTTAAGACAGGGCCGTTGTATCTCTCCAACTCTTCTTAAAATATATATCGCAGTAGCCCTAAAAAACTGGCAACGTAAAGTGCACGGCATGGGAATACAACGACCGACTTACCATATACATACTACAGTTTGCTGACGACCAAGTAATTGTAGCTAATGATACCTAGACCTAGACAATGGACAAGTAATATCTCCATTCAATGAGTATGTATACTTGGGTGTCACATTTGATAAGGCAGGAACAGACTGTAAAGAACTGGAAAAAAAGAATAGTAAAAGCAAAAAAGGTTATTGGATGTCTTAACAGTATTTTATGGAGCAGAGAGATAAAAAAGAATGTAAAATTTAACATATATGAAACAATGGTGAAAAGCACGCTGTTGTATGGAGTAGAGACTTGTCGCGTAACAGAAAAATACAAAGCAAAAATGGAAAGTGTCGAAATGGATGCAATAAGAAGATCAATGAGAATATGTAGAACAGATCACATAAGAAATGAGGTCATAAAAGAAAGAATGGGAATCGAGGAAAGCATAACGGATGACATCACTAAAAGGCAACTGATATGGTACGGCCATGTACAACGGATGAACGACGAAAGATTACCAAAACAGGTCCTAGAATGGCAACCAATGGGGCGCAGAAAAAGAGGGCGTCCGAAACTAGAATGGCAACAGTCAATCCAAAGATCAATGAGTCAAAAAAATCTGACAGAAGATGATTGTCAGGATCGAAGGAGGTGGAGAATAGGTGACGGACAATGAAGAAAAACGTTCTAAACCGACTAAATAAATAAATAAAGTAAAATAAATTTTTCTCTCTATTGATTTTGTAGGGTTTTTATTAAGTTTTGTATAAGAACCTTGTTGAATTAAATTTTAATTTTTTTCATTATAAGTGTCATTATTAATAATAACGGTTGCATTACCTTTATCAGCTGGAAGAATTTTTATTGAGTTATCACTATTCAAAGATATTAGTGCTAATAGTGGCGTAATAGCCAGATAAAGTTTTGTTTGTAAAGATAAACACACAGTACAAATTCAGTGGCGGTCCCAGGGGGGCACAGGGAGCACAGGGGACAATTGCCCCCCCCCCCTTTATCCAGAGAACTTCAAATATAAGAGGCACATTCTGGTGTATTGCACACCTAAGCCAAAAAAATATTTTCAAAAAAATCTGAATTGCCCTCCCCTTTTTTTTTAAGTTTGCGACCGCCCCTGACAATAGCTACCGGACTACAACAGTATACATTTCATAGCAAACTGTAGGCTTTTGAGAAAAATTAAAAAAAAAATTTTTTTTAGTCTTGAATGCGTAACTTTTTTAAAACAAAATATTCATTGTTGATTTTAATTTTTACCTAATTCTTACCCAAAAATTCCCAAGTTCTGAAAGCAATTTTTTTTGTTTAAACGTCTATTTTAAGATGACGTATAAAAACACTACAATGAAAATATTTGGCAGAGAACAAAATTTGAGCATTTTCAAAAAAAAAACAAAAAAAAAGAAATTGGACATAAAAGGGGAATCTTTTGAGAATTAAAATCAAAACAAAATGTAAAAAATGCAACGTGCTAATAAAAAAATTTTACCAAATTTCGTAAAATAAAAAACGAAAAAATACTGCTTGATAAAATCACAAAAATTATGCTTGATAAAATAAAAAAAAACTTCTTTTCGATTTTTCTCGGACAATTTTGGGTTATGTAAAAAACATTATTCTTTGCAAAACTTATTTTTATTACCTATAACTTTTACATGTAATATAGTTCACCCCATTTCATCCTAATAGCTCGGATCGAGTCTAATAAATTTTTTCCGCTGGCTGCGGTATATTTTATTTCACTTCCAACTCTCATACGGTTAATATATTTTTGCCTTATAAAAAATATTTGTATTGGTATATTTCTATTTGTTGATATTTTGCCACGGAAAAAAATATTTTTGAAAGCGTGACAACCCCTAGGGCACGATTTTGACAGACAAATCGCTTGCGGTTCCTACTATAAAAGGGCAAAGAATTCCAATGGTTTTTTTCCTTATTACGTTTTCTTATGCCCCGTCTTCTTCGGAAACTTTATTTAAGTCATACCAATTTCGTTTCTGTCTCCGAACGCCAATATTTTTGCGGCCGACCATGCATAAATAAAATAACTTTATGATGTTCACTTTTCAACCCTTGGCCAACAGCAATTTATTCGTTTTATCCTTCAGAGTAAAACAAGAAGAGACTTATACAATATAAAAAAAATAGAGCAGGAGATCCACAAGGAATTGTGCTGGGTCCTCTCTTATATCTGTTGTATACCAGCGCTATCCTGAAACTAGCAAAAAGCTACATACGGCCAGAATAAAATGAGACGCAAAAGAGGTGGCTCAACTGAATCTCCCTTTGTTTACAGCACTTTGGTCTTACTGGGTGGTCTTTTTTTTAAAATATTACAAGAAAAAACGGTATTCGTCTGATTCGTTTAACGAAATCGACTCAAGCCGGTCATAATTCACACCTTTTTATTGGGTTTCTATTGTTACCGCTGGCTCAACTCGAATCCGGCACGTTCACAATTCACACCCTTTTGTTGGGCTTCTATTGTTAGCGCTGGGCTCAAACAGGACGACTAGGCACGTTTCATACACATTCTATAACAACAAAAAGAAACAGTGGCGTATTATTTACTCTTTTTTAATTTTTTAACAAAACTGTGTAGAGTGCCAATTTTGAACGAATGCTTTTCGACTTTTTTAATTTTTAGAAAGTCAATTGGTATTTTTTTAGGTTTCTAGATTTGTACGCACCTACCTAATGAAATAGGTAGGTACCTAGGTAATATAATAAGTATAAAAGTTTTAAAGAAATATTTATTTTAAAGAAAAATATATATGGAGTTTTTCGGCAAAAAAAGGGTTAGTAATAATAATAAATTAAAAAATTATAGCACGCACTGGACGGAGAAAGATAGCGCTAATTGAAGCCATCTCCTTTCCGCCTCATTTTTTTAGAAATAGAGCCAATAATCATACCCCAGTAACCATCACCGCGTCCCAAAAATATTTATGACATGACGCTTGGAACAATATAACGCTTGAAGACACACGTTAAAAAAATTTTAAATAAAAAAACACCCAACTGCTAAATTTACTTGTAACTACTAGTCGCAGTTGAGTACAAAATTGATAGGTATACACGACATGCTTCAACTTTTAGTTTTGATGCCCAAAGCGCACTTACGAAATTATACAGTTTTGTATTTTTATAAATCAGGTTATTGGGTAATTTTGTACCCAACTGAGACTAGTAGTTACAAGTAAATTTAGCAGTGTGTGTGGTGTTTTTTTTTTTAATTTTTATTTCCAATTTTTAGGTTTAATTCTTGTTTAGCCTAGTACTATGGATTTACAATTCATTTAGCTTTACTTAAAAAGTACGTGTAGATTTTGTACGGACGCGAACAGTGTTACCTTCCATTGAGTGAAGGTGGGGGACGAGATATGGAGGAGGGTAAGTAAGGAGGTAGTAAAATGGTGTCGAACAATATCTTAAAGCGTGTGCCGAACGAATTTTTGAAATCGCTCTAAATTTGTGAAAGGTATAGCTACAACTATTACTATTAAGGAGGGTGGGGAGAAGAGAGGGAGAGGAAGGGGGAAACTAGTAAAATGATGTTGAAAAAAGTCTTAAAGCGTGTGCAGAAAGAATTTTTGAAATCGCTTTATATTTGTGAAAGGTATAGCTACAACTATTACTAATAAGGAGGGAGAGGAGAAGAGAGGGAGGGGGAAACTAGTAAAATGATGTTGGAAAAAAGTCTTCAAACCTGTGCAGAAAGAACTTTTGAAATCGCCTTATATTTGTGAAAGTTATAGCGATAACTATTACTAATAAGGATGGGGAGGAGGAGAGAGGGAAAAGGCGGGGGAGGGGGGGGGCTAGTAACATGGTGTTGGAAAAAAAATCTGAAAACGTATGCAGAAAGAATTTTTGAAATCGCTCTATATTTGATAAAATTATGCAAATATGGTTTTTGAATAGGGTGGGGGGAATGACAGGAGGGGAGACGAGCGGAAGCAAGAAGGACTACAAAGTAATTACAGCAAATTAGAGAGAGGACATTTGCAATGGGTAATCAAAGGAATTTCAATAAAATCGCCTGAAATTTAGATAATTTGTATGCCTTAAAGCCTACATCATGTGACAAAATAGCGTCTGAATTTGTGTTTAAAAAAATTTAAAAAATATAGCTTGTAGCACCTTCGGGACCAGTAGCAATTTAACGACATCTTTTTTGTCAAAATTGGTTCAGCCGTTTAGCATCTAGCGTGACCCAAACATATTTACATACATACAACAATCGAAAAACATTAATTACCCTTCCTTCGCCGTGCTGCAGTTGGGTAAAAAAGAAAGAAAACATTCAAAACAAACCATACATTATAACATTTTGTTATAAAAAAAAGTAATTACACCAGTCTTGACTTCTAACTCTACTAGTGTTTTTAAGCCTTCTGAATTCAAATTTATCATTTAAAAGTGTTTTGAGGACAGCTTGTATCAATAAATGTATGAATCTATGGTAGTGGCGGTTAGCACCCTTAAAGGATCTAACCTGGCACCTAGGCATGCCTTTCAGGGCCCGTTGTGCACCACGTATCTACTGTGTTCGACTCTAATAATTAATAAATACTATCTAGTAAATAAAACCCAGTAGACTTCAAATTATATTTTATGCCAGAAACTTAGTCATCATGATATACCGCATAATGCCACGGTTATAGCCTTAGACCATGGGTGGGTTATCAACCTTTTGACATAATAAACAGGGTACAGAGAGCTACAATGTGCCCGCACTAGCTGCTAGCTCCATATACCCTGTCCTATGTGGTGAATTCCTAAATGGCCAGGGCACTGAATCCATTCAGGGAATCACCAGATTAACCCACCCCCTATACCATGTGATGTGTAATCTCAAAGATTACCAGTTTTAACTTTTTTTGTTAACATACTGGTCAAAGCTCGTCCGTTACCACACTACCCATTTACCCATTGGTCGAGGCTCCTTTAGTCGCCTCTTACGACAGGCCTAGAGGTTATCTTGGTGCAATTCTTATCTCCAGAGACCATACGGACTTTGAGGACAGCTTAAAGAAGTACTTAAGTGATTTAACAGGGGTTAAAGGCACTAAGGGTCCATCTCACCGACTTTTTTTCGGTGTCATGACGTAACACTTTAGATAAATAACGAAAAAAAAGTCGGTGCGATGGACCCTTAGTGCCTTTAACCCCTGTTAAATCACTTAAGTACTTCTTTAAGCTGTTGGGCTATAAAACTCTTGATTTGGAGAGAAATTAATTTAGCAATATTTTTAAATATTTAAGATCGTATTCCCAAAGGAAAAATGAAACATGAAAACTTTCACAACCTGACTATCGTCTGTAAGACGAATTTCTAGAGTCAGCAGCCCACATGTGGAGTTGCATGTTTAAGACATTTAATTTTGCAAAGACCTTTTACTTATTAGCCTGTCCGTTTCACAAGCTACGTAACTTTGGCTTACCACAGGTTATTATAAGGGACGAAACAAAATTGTTAGAGAATAGAGAAACAGATCAAAGCAAAATTAAAGATAAAATAACTCAGAATAAGTCCTATGAAAAAATTTAAAAAAAAATAAATAAAGAATTGAAATTAATTTTAAAGAAAACAGTAAATCATAAATTGAAAAAGTTTTAAAACCCTTTTATTTTGAAAAAAATCGATAGCCTTAAATATGTAGAAGAAAAAATTTGAAAGTCGAATTTCATTCCCATGTATAAAATAATTTTATAGTGGACACAATGTATAATAACAACACAGTCAATCTACCTTAAACTCTAAATTATGTATTTCTAGTTTTAAAGTTCCAAAGTAGTTAGTTCTCCAGAGAATAACCCATTGAAAATTGGGTAGGTAATGACAGAGCAGAGTTTGGCGAATATCCTCAGGATGTGTACACTAGTTGGAAATCGATTAAATCACCAGCAAATAAGGGAAGTTAAATTAAATCCTGACTGTATTAACGGAGTTGAGCGAGAAATTGGTGGATAAATGTTAGTGATCGCTTAAGGAGTTGAGCGGGAAACGCAGATTACTTTTGTCATTCATATACCTATAATCATAAATATAGGCCAAAAAAATCGAGAAATGAAGCAATAGGTTGCTCTGGAAACAATGGAAAATTCAACTGGCAGATGCAAACTTCTAAGTGCGCATGCATTAGCAGCGGCATGTGCCACAGGCGAGGTGAAGCGTTATATTATAACGTCCTGGAACTCTTGGAGCATGGTCGTCAGTTGAAACAGAAAAATTACATTATAAATAAAACTGTTTCCCTATAGATATGTTGCTGATCTCTTTCAACTGGCGTGCCTTGCTCTAGGGCTTTACCACACCTGAGGCATGCACGACGCGAAAGCTCTTAACATTAGGCCACCGAAGACCATACATAAATTTTCGGAAAACTTCCATCTATGCATGTGTGTGGTGTCTCAATACAAGAACGAGAAACTCTTACTGTATTAACTCGACCAAGCCATCCAACTGATCTCTATAATTCTTCCTTTCAACTGCGTTGAGTACAGAGCACGAGATTCCGGGTTCGAGTCCCCCCCGAGTCTTTTTTTAGTTTCACTTTTTGTTTACGTAAAATTTTACTAGAATTTTTTAATCCCTTCCAGAAATTTTTTCTTGGGGACGGTCGTCCGTATTTGATGTGATAATATTAGCGGCGGTTTGCCGCTTTGAAATATGGTGCAGAGCTAATTAGGCACCCTGTTTGTATCTAGTTTTGGTACAACGACTCAATTCTTTGTTCTTTTAGGGAGACAAACTTATCTGTACTGCCGTCATAAGCAAAAACACAGTAAGTATATTTCATATTTCACAGTCAAATAATCTGATATAATATATTTTGAATCGAGTGTTACCCTAGACTGTGAGCTATCAAATTTACTTACTGGGTTTTTGCTTATGACGGCAGTGTAGGTCTCACTTATAATAAAACGTTACCTATTATCCTCATTCTGTCTAACGTCCAAATGGCGTTTCCAACAAAGCCATTAATTGGGTTCATTTTTACAACAACACACACAAAATATCCACTTCTTAGATAATAAATTAACTAACTAAAAGCAAAATTGTCATGTTACACCATAAACACCGCAAAAGACCAGCAACGATCGTTATATTGCGCGACGCGACACTCACTGTTACTGACTATATTTGCTCTTCACTTGCTCTTGCCTCATACTTCTGCCACGGATCACCTAACAAAGGTGCTTCTACATACAGTCGACGCGGGACCTTGTATGCAGAGCTGTGGCCAGACTAAATTAATATTAATAATTTGAACATAATTATATTTTTTTATAATATGCACTTTTTGTTATTGAAATAGGCGAATTACCCCCCCCCCCCTAGAAAAAAATTATATTACAAATAATTTTTTTGTCGACTATTACCCCCCGCCCTAGATTTTCACCCAGATCCGCGCTTGTTTAAACTAAGTTTATTTTATTTTATTTATACGAAAATGGTCTGTCTATTCCCTTCACGAACAAATTGGGATTTTCACCAAGGTTATGGTCAAATTTAAAGGAAAGAGGGGGGAGAGGGGATGATAACGTAATGAGGTGAGGTTATGCACCGAATTGTCGAATTTTGGCCGCCCAAAGAATTTACGTGTGTAAATTTATCGTGCTAATAATGTCTGTTTATGTGTTAGGAGAAACAAGCCAAAATTGTTTCCTATATAATGCACACATTATCATTTTTTATGACGTATTTGCTCAGAGTTATAGAGTTTTACAAGTTTCAATATGAAGCATTATTTTTTATGTCCATACAAGACCTGAATATAACCTTAATAAACATTTTTAAGAGGCAATAGCAAATGGATTTTTATAGTAAATCAACACGTGACATAAAAAGACCAACCTAAATAAATGGCCATGTGCAGAAAACCTTAATTTTTTTAAACAGCCAGAAACTCTACATAGACTTACTATTTTTAAGTTACTCACTGTTTTTAATGATTACATAAAAAATGTGATTACTGACTGAATTTAATACTTACCTGACTGTACTGTAATTACTTCCCTATTGACTTGGGAGTCATGTTGGTTCAGATTGAAACTAAAGTCCATTTAGATAATCGCAAATTTTAAAATCAATATTATCTATAACTGGAATTACAGATTGTTTTTAATACTCACATGACTATAACAAATTCCTGTTTTTAATGCTGACTGACTAAATAAAATTTAGTCCGTTTTACCGACTGTTTCAACCATCTTGGAACATAGGGTGGAATACGCCTAATTTAGTAGTGCCATGCATTCTTCGAGACAGCGAACGAAAGCAAGACTCTTTTTATGTCTCTTTCTATTCCGTGCAATCATTTTTCTCGCATAATCGCGTACAAGAAATTGGTCTGTCCTCGGCCGCGCGCTAATGAGGTGCGTTTTGCGTTAACTAATAAAATTCATTATTAAACACGCGATTTAACATAAAATGAAAAAAGTATAAGGAAGAACAGATAAAAGCATATTCTTAAAAAAACAACAACACATTTAAAAAACCAAGGAGTCCTTCACAACCGAAATATTAAAGTAAATGCTCGACAAGTCCTCTTTCCTCGGATAGACAATATCCGAGCCTATTATAAAAACCAAATTCTGCGTTTAGGAGCATATTAAAGTTTATATCATTATTTTTAAGACAACTTTTTCAACTTTTTTTCGTTGGCCTATGCTATTTGTTATGGTAAAGAGCTGATATGTCAAAAAGTATCTAAAAAATTATGATATGGAGTAGGGTAAAAGCGGGAGAGTTGCCGCGGAGGGAGAGACGCCGCTTTTCACGTATATCAATGATTACGCTATAACATAGGCAACCAAGTATGCCCACATTCAGAGTTCATCATTTAGTGAACGGTTATAACATCGGACGTGTTAGTTTTCTAAAATATCACTTGCAATCCTTGAATTTACGACGGTGAGGTAAAATTTTAAGTATACTGTCCTAATAAGTGTGGTTCTTTGCAATGTGGTAGTTTTTTTTTCACATTCGTGTGTTTTATTCAGTATTTTGGGGTTATGTTTACAGGTGCCATGCCGTATTTTGTTGCGTTTTAAATCTGTGACCTTGATAATCAGGTGCGGCATCTCCCCCAACAAAAAGGATAGTTGCCGCATTTTCAAGAAGACCCAGAAAAAATTCAATGAAGTGACAGCGATGATAAACCTCTAGCCAAAAAGAAATATAAAAACCAGGAACGCTGTCTGGAGTGCTTCGAAGATTACGCAACAACAACTAAAAAAGTGGATTGGTTACAATGTATTAAATGCTTAAAATGGCTACATGTCACTTGCACCATGTATTGTGAAGTTTGTAACATCTGTTCCAGACTCGAATTGAGGAAAAAAAATTAAAATTAGAGGTTTTTTAGAGAAACGGTTACAGCGGCGTCTCTTCTATTTTCACGCGGCATCTCCCCCAGCAGTTGGGAGAGATGCCGACTTTAATTAAAAATTTTTTTTTTTGCTATGTTCATGTTTTCTTACATATATTTCTTATTTTTGTATTTTAATAAAGTTTAACGCAGTACCTGTGCACTAATTCATTTTGAAGAAAAATATCTCAAGACTTCCAGATGTTACAGCTATTTTTCAAAAAGTGCGGCAACTCTCTCGCATTTACCCTATAGCGTTAATAGTTTAAAATTCATTCTTTCTTCCTTATTTCGAAGTTCTTCCAAATTTGGTTTTGTATGGGCAGATCCTATAGTGATAATATTTGTCTTAAACAAGTAATTGAGAAAAGGAGTGCCAGAAGTAAAGAGACTAATGTTACCTTTGCGGATTTACAAAAAGCATATTATACCGTTCCAGTAGAAAAATTATGGATGGAGCAAACTAATTTCAATCACATATACATAAAAGCGATAACAGAACTATATAAAGGGTCAAAATCTAAAATTATAATCGACTCTCAAAAGAATTCTTGGTAACAAAAGGCTTAAGACAGGGATGTTGCATCTCTTCAACTCTTTTTAAACTGTATAACGCAGTAGCTGTAAGAAACTGGAAACGTAAAGTACACGGTATGGAAATACAACTTTACGACCGATTTATCATATACACACACTACAGTTTGCTGATGACCAAGTAATTATAGGTAATGATAAAGAAGACAAGTGTTTGATGAAAAAGTTAACGGAAGAATACCAAAAGTACAACAGTGAACGTCGACAGGACACAGTACTAAATGAATTAAGTGAGTTAAAACTAGAAAATAGATAATAAAATAGTGTTACATTTGATAAGACAGGTAAAATGATAAAAGCAAAAAATGTTATTGGATGTCTTAACAGTATTCTATAGAGCAGAGCGATAAAAAAGAATGTAAAATTTAATAGCTGTAGCACGCTGTTGTATGGAATGGACTTGTCGCGTAACAGAAACACAAAAAAAAATGGAAAGTGTCGAAATAGACGCAATGCAATAAGAAGATCAATGAGATTATCTAGAACAGATCATATAAAAAATTAGACCATAAAAGGAAGAATGGAAATCGATGGAAGCATAACGGATGACATCACTAACAGACAACTGATATGGTACAGTCATGTACAACGGATGAATGACGAAGAGGGCGCTCGAATCTGGAATGGCAATAGTCAATCCAAAGATGGCCCCGATTTATGTTATTTTAAAGTCGTACATTTTTTGATGTAGCTATCGACTTTACTTCCTTATATGGTGATCGGGTTAGTTGATTAAGACTTGCTTATTAATAACCTAAAAAACTAAATTTGTGTACTTTAAAGCAGCAATAAAAGAAATATCCTACTAGTCGCAAATCTCTTTTAATATTCAAAATATAACTGTAATTACTGAAAGCTTATATGATTGTATTAACTAGCTCTTTGTAATGCTTACATGACTGTTATGTATACATCGATCAGATTGAAACTCTAGGCGTAGTCCATTAGATAATTGCAATTTTTAAAACCGAACATTTTTAATTGTAGCTTTCTACTGACCTTTTCTTTTCCAGGGATGGATTTAACTGCTAAAAACTAGCTTAATAATAACTTTAAAAAACGGCAATTATTTTATTTTAGAGTAGCCATTAAAGGATTTTTACAGCCAGTCGCAAATCTTTGTGAATTAAGTAATTACTTAGTAGGTACTAAGTATTAAAAATTAGGATAAAAAGTATTTTATGAGAAAAAAAAAATTTGAATTAAAAGTGCATACCTTCTGAGTTTTAGAAATAAAATCCCGACTAGATTATGAAAACATATAGTATTTAGTCTCCACGTACTGTTAATTTTACTTAGTATTGGCTCCTATGTACTATTTTACTAAAGTAAATTTGAACGACAAGATTAGATCAAATTCTTGAGAAAAATTGAAGAGACTACAGATACGTACCCAGGATAGACCGACCAAACTCAATAACATCAAGCACTATGTAAACATTTCAAAGAGCACACATGCTCCGACAATGAACATTATTGCGGCAATAGAGATCGTTAGTCTAACTCTAAACTGATGAGTTTCGCTATAAAATAAGAACACAGAACAACCTTAGACAGAGAGAAGCAACAAACTGCAAACATCACCAGTAAAGAACAACGTGCAATGAAGAAACTGCAGAATTACAAATCAATCAAGATTCTCCCTGTCCAAAATTTTGCTTCTATTCGACTAATGTCTCCAAGTTTCAAACAAACAAATTATAATCAAATATAACTATTATTGAGTAAGTGAGTTAGAACTAGACAATGAACAAACAATATCTCCATGTAATGAGTATGTATACTTAGGTGTCACATTTAATAAGACAGAAACAGACTCTAAAGAACTGGAATAAAGAATAGTAAAAGATGTCTTAACAGCATTTTATGGAACAGAAAGATAAAAAGAATGTAAAATTTAAGATCAATGAGAATATCTACAACAGATCATATAAGGAATGAGACCCTAAAAGAAAGAATGGGAATCGAGGGAAGCATAACGGATGACATCACTAAAAGAAAACTGATATGGTACGGCCATGTACGAAACGACGAAAGATGACCAAAACAGGTCCTAGAATGTCAACAAATAGGGCGCAGAAAAGGAGGGCGTCCTAAACTGGAATGGCAACAGTCAATACAAAGATCAGTGAGTCAAAAAAACCTGACAGAAGATGATTGTCAGGATCGAAGGAGGTGAAAAATAGGCGTCGGACAAAGTAAAAAAACGTTCTAAACCGACATAGCAGTAGTGTACTATTAATCGTTGAGAAAAAAATATATTTTTTTATAATAATTTTGAGTATTTATGGTTAAGGTTATTTATGGTTATGGAAAAGTTTGTTTTACATAATTTTAACCTCTAATTATTACCTTTATTGTAGTGCATAATTTTACAAATTTTAGATTATCTGTTGTAATTCTTAACAAATTTTAAACAATGTTTGGTACCTCATATAAACTACACGCTGTCTTTATATTTAAACAAAATTCCTACAAAAAACGAAAAACATGGCATTACAAAAAAATTTTTGTTGCACCCTGTATATTGAGACAGGTAAATTCTCGATTACAGGCACCACTCTATTAGATGAGAGTTTATCGATTTGGTTTGTAATCCGGAAGCTGCTCTGGCAATTTGTCGATATCCAACGGACTCAATTGCCAACAAGAAAACTTTGGAGAAAACTTTAGCTTTAGCTTAGATTTCGTTTGTAAAGCCTGTGGTTTACAACAATATTTTTATAGTCCACAGTACACCGGTCTATTTTTTAAGTGTTGAGTAACAAGCTGAATTTTCGTAAATAGCCTCATTTTGCTGAAATGTCCAACTTTTTTCTCTACGAAAATTCTTGGTAGTGATTTTTAACAAACTGTGTATAAGAGCTAAATGTCAATCAAGTAGCGGTAAAAAATGCATTAAGTAGTAACAATTACTTTTTTCCTTAAATCAAAAAATTTTTTGATTTTAAACATTAAAGAACTTTTGTCCTAGAAATTGGATGATTTGACCGCCATGCCCCCCCCACTCCAAATATAGTTAGTTGAGAGGCTTATCGTCAAAAATCGTGTACCGTGGGATAGTTGTGAAAGAATTTTTAAAACTGCCTTAAATCGATTGGTATAGAACACACAACTGTCACCGGGCGTTTGCCTCCCTTTGAGTGGGGGGGGGGGCTGTGTGACGTCATAAATATAAGATGGCGGCTTGTTTTAATGTTTTTTTCACAAATTTTGGCTTATAACGTTCGGTAAATTAGTTTCGCAGAAAAACTGCAAATACGTTTTTTGTTTGCAAGAGAGAACGCTAATTTATTATTTTGCAAAATCATATCCTTGTTAGTTTATAAGATATTAAGCTAATTTAACTATATTCATCGCTGTTCTCTTGCAAACAAAAACCTTATTTACAGTTTTTCTGTAAAACTAATTGGGCAAAAGTTATTAGGCAAAGTTTGTAAAGAAAATTAAAAATTCCGCCATTTTGGATTTACAACGTCATATAGGCCCTAGCGATCGAGGGTATTCTTGAACGTTTTTGCCCAATCTTGAATTAAAAAAAAATATATTATTTAAGAAAATAACAATCTCTTTTATAGTTCTTGCTTACTAAAACAATAAATTACCCACACAATTTCTCTGTAAAATTGATATGGTAAAAATTAAAAGCAAAAGTTTGTGAAAAAAGATGGAAAAAATCGCATTCTCAGATTAATGACGTCACACGTGCGCTCTGGCTCAAATTGCAATTGATTTTGGTGTAGTTTAAACCTTTTTTCCTCAATTTTGTTTTTTTAAGTAACTATTTTTCACAAATTTAAAAAATATATATTTGTTAGCTTTTAAGATATGAAGCCAGTGGCGGCTCGTGACAGTAAAGTTTGTGAGTTCTGCCGACACAATTATAGAAAAACAAACAACAAACACGACCATAACCTCCCGCTCATGCGTTTGGCGTCTTCTAAATAAATAAATGCGCCCGCAAACACGCAACGCTGAGCCCGCCCGGGATTGTACTGGAACTGCAAGTTTTGCAGCTCTATTTTTGCCTAGATTTCGCTATCTAAACCCATGAGCAAGTGCGGTGCGGGGCGAAGGAGGGGGTTCCTAGCCGAGCACAGATCTCGTTAGCCGCCCAGCTACGTTGTGTTGTAATTTAGCAGCGCAACAATGCCAATAACTTCATTTGACTGACTGTGAAATGCGGCCTTCGACCAAGGACTATAGACATAAAGGACTGCTTAGTTCCATTTAACCTGTGTTAACAAATTGTGCGGGGTGAGGAGAGCGGCGTGACGTCACCACTGGTGCTAAATCCTTTGTTTGCGTTCGTTGTATATGATGTTATTCATATTTTCAAAAGAGTTTTGTTGATATTTTGCTGAATAGTTTGTGTTTTTTGGATTGTTTCAGTGCAGTGCTACTAAGAAAAGACATATAAATAAACTTTTTCACGTTTGGTTTGTTAACAGTGTGTAAAACTTCTATTCAAGACAGAGAAGAACGTTTATTTACAGGGTAAAAAAAATGACTCAGCAAATGGGATTCTTTTTTAATAATATCTATCAAGAAAATTACAAAAGATTGTGAATTGAAAAGGAATATTTTTCTAAATTATATATTTTTGTATGTATCTGTAGTTTTCTGTTTTTTTGTAAAAATGTAATAATAAATACTTTTTTTATGTTCTATATTCGAGTTTTTTAATTATCTAATTAATAGTCTCTTAACATGCTTTAAAAAGCGGTTGTAATAATTAAACTATACATTATGTGCATTTTTTTTTCTCTTTGTTTTTTGTCTATTTGTTAAGAACAATATTTGTGCTTTTCCTTTTTAAATAAATCAATAAATTTTTCGTCTACCTATATTTCCGTTTTTAATTATTATCGCAAAATAATGTTTTTACATACTTTTAAAATAATTGGACAAATTATACAGGGTGTCCCATAACTTGGGGGCCATAGTGCAGCAGGTGATAGAGGTGAGAGAGATTATTTCAGAAAAAAAAGTTTATATAACATGGGGTCAACACATATCTGTTTTTAAGATATCGGATTTTTAATGTTAGAGGAGTGGGGGAAAAAGGGTTTTGCAAAAAAAAGAAAATCTATCACAGACAACTGAATACTTAGCTAATTGTGATTCAAAAATGTGATACTCCTTTTTTTAATAAAGTTACAAGTTAAGAAGATACAGGCTGTCAAAATTACCTCCAAAAATGTATAAAAAATAATAATTTTTCAAAATTTTGTGAGGTTTCTTCCCCTTGAGAATACATTCAAAATTGTTTTAGTTGGGTTATAGGGGTGAAGACGGTTAGGTGAAATGAAACCACTTTTCTTTCGGCAACGTTTCGCTCCTGTGTTGGAGCTTTATCAAGCCTCAAGAGCTGGTTACAATAGCGTCCAGTTCTTGAGGCTTGATAAAGCTCCAACACAGAAGCGAAACGTTGCCGAAAGAAAAGTGGTTTCATTTCACCTAACTTCTTCACCCCTATAACCCAACTACAACAATTTTCAAAAATAATTATTTTTTAAATTAATTTTTGCTTACTTATTCTTTTAAAAAATATCAATAATATTTTATTTATTATTATGTGTCGCTAAAGGCTTGTTTTTATTAACAAAAAATATTAAAAAACATTGCGTTTAATATGGCATTTATAAAAGTTTATACCAAAAAAATAGTTTTTTCTAAAAAAAATTGACCGACTACTTTTTTCAAAATAAGTTTTATTTCAATTTATTGCTCTTGTTCTGATACACGACTTTACCCAATTTCATGTTTTTACTGCGTTTTTTGAAAAAGTTATTATCAAAAAAGTTAAAAAAATTGATGCTCTGTATCTCTACAAAGAAAGAGTTTTGACCCATGCAATATAGGAATTTTTTATCAGACATGACCTCCTCTATCACCTGTTGGCCTATGACCCCTAAGTTATGGGACACCCTGTATAGGTACTACATTATGTGTAGCTTTTTTTTTCACTTTAAGTATTTAAATTTAATTTATTTAACAGATATTATATCATGTATCATCCCTGTAAAGACAATATTTTTAAATGTACAATGCCTCAATTTTGCATAAAATTTAATTTGCATAAAGAAAATAGCTCTAAAAGCACATAAAATCCAATATAACGATGGGCGCGATTTCTGCCCAGCACAAGTGGTGACGTAACAACGAGTTTGACTTTGAATATCGATTGCAGACAGATTCGGCAAACTGAGCAATCCTGTCTAGTGTATAATCGTTGGCCTTTGACGACGGCGTGCGGCGTCATACTTAACACACGTACGCGATTTGAAGGCCTACTATACCAACACCGGACCGAAAATATACTGCTATTCCAATAATTTTAGAATAAAAATAATTATATTAGAAAAATAGCAGCGGCTGAAAAATAGTTAAATAATGTGAAAATTTTGGGGGTTCTGCAGCTCTGCAGCCCTTATGCACTAGTCTCCCCTGTATGAAGCTCATTTCTTTATCATTTTACTTGGTGTTCTATTGCAAACAAAAAACAGTTTTTCTGTAAAACTAATTTAGAAAAAGTTATAATGGTAAGGGAGGCCGTGAAATTTTTTGGAATTTATTTTCTTAGTCAGCAAACATTAATAGAATTGTTCAGTGAGTAATTCTAAGAAAAAACGTCGATATAAGTTTAGTCGCAAAAAAGTATAAAAAATAGTATGACTTATCTCTAAATATGGAAAATATCTCTGGCAAAATTGTCAAAAATTGAATATTTAATTTTTTGACAATTTTGCCAGAGATATTTCCTATACTTGGAGATTAGTCATACTATTTTTTATACTTAGTTTAAGTATAGCTTTTACGAATAAACATATATGCAATACTTGGATTTATGATGTCACACCGGCCCTCCTACTAAAATTGGAGGCAAACACCACCCGGTGACTTCAAATTGTGTGATCTCTTACCAATCGATCTAGGGTAGTTTAGCAAAATCTTCCACATCTATCCCACGGGAAAACATAGGCGTCTGTGGTATCCCGTGGTATAATATCAAATATAATGTGCCGAGCGAACATGTTTAGAAAATGAAGGTGTATAATTTTTGTTCTCTAATTGCAAGTCCACAGTCGTGATCAAAAGAACTATTTACCACTCGAATAACATCATATCCATCAAGTTTGAAGCCTCTTGTTGTCGATTTTCCAATTTCTATCACGTCGATATAGTTTCTAGTTTTCGGCTGCGCTTAATTTTCGTCCGAAGTTTTTATTTACTTGCTTGATTTCGGGTTTTACTCCTTTCTAACAACAGAGTCATGCCTGGCATAAAAAAATTTTCCCCATTTCTATGCCAAAAAATGTTAAAGCAAATTTTAGATTTCTTAAAAACTCTGCCAAGTGAACTAACAAAAGGAATGCTCTCGAGAACTGTCAGACCGCTTCTGTCGGCCATCAGACTGCGTGTAAAAATATCTCGCTAGTGGATAAATTGAATTTGATGTCAGAGAGTAAGTCTCGAAATTCCAATAGACTTTAAATTGCGACAGCTACAGCAGAAGTCGTGCAGCAAAGAAAGATAGCTTTTACCATGCGAGTCTACTCTCAGTAACTCTTAGGAGAGGGCAATTTTACGATAGTAGTCTGAAATTGACAAAGAGTGAAAAGTAACTATCCAGAAAACTTTTCTGCGATTATTCCCATGTTGACACCCACTCTTAATAAGCACGAATAAACAGCTGTTTAAAGTCAAATGCCGGCTTGTCACTTTGCGGTCCTTTAACTTAATTAAATTTACGGAAAAAACGATCCATGGCACGTCACACAGTGAATTAACTATATGGGAATCAGGAGCAAAAATCATATTCCCAGAACCGCTAAACGGATTTTAATGAAACTCGGCAATACTGTTATCTGATCTTTTAGCTATAATTGCTGCTACTTTGAATTGGATCGCTGGCACTTAAGGGGTTGAAAAGGGTTGAAGTTTGTTTAAACTTTTCCGGAATTATATAGGAATGCGGAAATTTTTTTTTTCTAGCATCCTATAGATGCTGGCCAGTTGGCTCGATCCAGGCCATAAAACCTAAATACACACACACATAGCATCGCTTGGCGGATTTTAGCTAAACTTGGCAACAATGTTTGTTATATAATGAAAGGGCTTGTTTATACCTGAAATGTTGAAAAAAGGTAGCGTAATTTTACATTATTTTGGAGTGACACTTATATTGGTGCACGGATTTTAGTCAAACTTGACAGCAATTTTCTTTGATCCTTCAGCAATATTTGGCAATACTATGTAAGGGGTCTCCGATACCTAAGGGGTAAAAAACGGGTTAAATTTTAAAAACGTGAGCCGCTGTTTCTAGGGAGGGCCACAAACATTTCATCTGCTCCAAAAATTATATGTAGAAGATTTTTTAAAAAGTTGACACTTTTCGGACTATTAATAAAAAATTTCGAAAAGAATATTTAGGGGGGGAACCACCCCCACTAAGAGTGGGCGGATGGTTCCCCTCGTTATATTTTCGGGGAGTATACTTTATGCTCATACCAAGTGTGTTGCTTCTCTCATTGAATGAAGTTTGTGTATTAGTACTGTTCTAACATGGTTATCTTAAATGAAGATTCAAGTATATTCCAAATTTGACAATTTTTGGTGCATCTGTGCTAGATCTACCGCTGCCTTGAGGGGGAAGTTATATACATCGTTGGAAAGGAAATTTCTTCAGCTTTAAAAATAAGTTTCAAAACCAGACATGTGGGACAGTAAAATTTAAGAAAAGTAAAAAATATAATTTTTTCCACATCTTTTATTTATTTAAATGCTCATAAAAGGTGCGGCGCTAATGTAAGAGGGGCGTGTTATAAATCGTTAGAGAGGACTTTTCATCAGCCTCAATAATTGTTACCTAGTTGTTTTTTCGAAGTTAAAAGTTTAAAAATAATTGGGAAAATACTGTAAGAGAGCACTTTTCAGGGCAGTGAGAGGGGGAATGCCCAAAAATGAACGTTTAACATTTTTGTTTGATTTATTTTTATTTCTACCATAATAAGTATTTAACTGTATGCCATGGGCTTTGAACCAAAAATATTTTTTTGAGAAAAAATAGTGTTAAAGGGAAAAAATACCACAAAAAATGTAAAAAAAATATTTTAAAAATTTTCCTTTTTTTTCATACCCTAATGGAACGTGCACCACTGCCGTCAGAGGGTACTAAGGTACATTGTTGAAAAGGAAATTGTATTCGCTTGAAAAATGATTTCCAGAAGATTTTTGGAAAAGTTGACTGTTTTCGAGTTATTAGCAAAAAACTATCAAAAAACACTTTTAAGGGGTGGAACCACCCCCTGCCAGGGTTGAGGGGGGTGGTTCCCTTTCGTAAAATGTTCGGGCGAGTCTTATGTCTATCCATACTAAGTGTGTTGCTTCTGCCATTGAACGCAGTATCGGACCTAAACTATTTTGGTTTTGCAGGTTTGCCAAGCATCATGCCGTTGGATCCCAGCTTTAATATAATAATAATAAAATCTTTATAAAAATATACAAGAAAGGACCAGAGTGCAGTTTACAGAATTTTGAAAATACTGCAAACTTATCCCTGATATAATATAATACAGGGTGTTTCAAAACTCAATAACATAATTTTATTGTTAAATTCCTTGAGTGATTTCAAGACAAAAAATTCATATAAACATAGGTCCCCAAACGCTTAGCTTTCGAGATAATTTTTTTTTGTTTATTTCGACATACCTACTCGCCATATACCATAATGGGGCACTTTTTATTTTGATGATAGCAGCCTTTGGTGCAACAGCGATTTTTTCTATAACAGTTGAATGTGAAAAAATCGCAAGGGATAAAAAAGCTTACAAATGAAACAATGATTATATATGTTGTTTTAAAATCTACAAGTGGCTTACCAAAAAAAAATCCGTAGGAAAAGTGGACATGATTTATACTATTATTAAAATTAAAATTAAATTAAATTAAAATTGCACGAGCTGCTTACGGACCTATGTTTATATATAAACTTTTTGTCTTGAATTCACTTAATGAATTTAGCACTAAAATGATGTTATTGAATTTTAAAACACACTGTATAATATTATTCTTCAGTGCACCTGCACCACATTTGCAAGATAGCTGGGAGTATGACATAAAATTTATTTGAAATATTTTTTGAGTAATGAAAAATATCTGATTCCTCACAACAAAAGAATGTACGCCTGCTGTGTACTCTTATTTGACCTCTTTTATTGTCATCCCATCATTGACGCACAAAAAGGGGGAAACGGGGAAAATTACACCTGCGAAGAATGGTAATATCCACATCATTTAAAAAGTAGGGACTTATTGCAATAAAGTCAGGCTGTATCAGTACCAGGCAGTATGTTGACACCTTCACATCAGGGCATCTTTTAGCGACTTTTTACTGCGTGTCCAAATTCCTCACAAGGCCCCAATTAACCCAAAACTAGTTAAAAGTTAGTCTTGAAAAAGTTTTTTGGAGTATTACAGGTTGTGTTTGTATATCTAATTAAAATGAAAAAAAAGCTGTAACAAACCACCTAACTATATCTACCGGGTGGGCAAAAAAAAACGAACAAAATATTTTTTTTAATAACTTTTGAACTGTACTGCCAATGTTAATGGAACAAACAGAACTTTGCAGAAAATTAATTATGCTTTCGAGCAGAAAGATTTTTTTGATGTTATAAAATCAAAGCTGACTGAAACAATCTTACCCTTTTCAAAGAGGCATATTTATTCTTGTATTCCGGATATTTTTTGAAATTCGTAAAAACGCTCTGTGTTCGCCACCCTCATGCAACTAGTTACGAATCGTTAAAATCGGTTTAGTGGTTCCCGAAACATTAATTTTAACTAGTTACGAATCATTAAAATCGGTTTAGTGGTTCCCGAAAAATTAATCCTTATCAATTCTCTATACATTCATTTCCTCAAAAATTCATTAATACTAATAATTAATATTAATACTACTACTACGCTGTCCGACGCCTATTCTCCACCTCCTTCGATCCTGACAATCATCTTCTGTCAGATTTTTTTGATTCATTGATCTTTGGATTGACTGTTGCCATTCTAGTTTAGGACGCCTTCTTTTTCTGCGCCCTATTGGTTGCCATTCTAGGAACTGCTTTGGTAATTTTTCGTCGTTCATCCGTTGTATATGGCCGTACCATATCAGTTGCCTTTTCGTGATTTTTATGTTTATTAGTCATCCGTTATGCTTCCCTCGATTCCCATTCTTTCTTTTATGATCTCATTTCTTATGTGATCTATTCTAGATATTCGTATTGCATCCATTTCGACACTTTCCACTTTTGTTTTGTAATTTTCTGTTACATACAACGGCGTCCTTTTTACCATTGGTTCATATATGTTAAATTTTGAATTCTTTTTTATCTCTCTGCTCCATAAGATACTGTTAAAGCAACCAATAACTTTTTTGCTTTTACTATTATTTTTTCCAGTTCTTTACAGTCTGTTCCTGTCTTATCAAATGTGCATTACATGGAGATATTGTTTGTCCATTGTCTAGTTCTAACTCACTGGATTCGTTTCCAATACATAAGTACTGTGTCTTGTCCACGTTCACTGTTAACCCCCACTTTTGGTCTTCTTCCGTTAACTTTCTCATCATATACTCCATGTCTTCTTTATCATTAGCTACAATCACTTGGTCGTCAGCAAACGGTAGTGTATATGGTAAATCGGTCGTTTAGTTATATTCCCATTCCGTGCACTTTACGTTTCCAGTTTTTTAGAGCTACTGCGATATATATTTTAAAAAAGAGTTGGAGAGATACAACATTCCTGTCTTAAGCCTTTTGTTAGCAGGACTTCTTTTGAAAGTCGATTTCCAATTTTAGTTATAGATTTTGACTCTTTGTATAGTTCTTTTATCGCTGTTATGTATGTATGATTGATATTAGTTTGCTCTAACACTGTCCATAATTTTTCTACTGGAACGGTATCATATGCTTTATGTAGGTCCACAAAGGTAACATGAGTCTCTATATTTCTGGCGCTCCTTTTCTGAATTACTTATTTAAGACAAAAAACATTATCACTACAAGATCTGCCTGCACGAAACCCACTTTGCTCTTCTTCTTCTTGTTCATAAAAATCACTCTCTATTAGATCTCCTATCCTACCGTACAATCTACTTAGAGTACTGGTTACTAAAATTCCTCTCTAATTGTTGCAATCCAGCTTGTTCCTTTTTTTATGTATTGTGGATATTAATGCAATTTTCCAATCATTAGGTACTGGGTGTCCGTTTATGCATTGATTGATAATATATGTGAGATTTTCGAGTAGTTTCTCTGATCCATATTTGAGCATTTCAGCATATATTCCCCCTGGTCTGCTAGCTTTTCCGGATTTAAGCTTAAAATTCACTAATACTGAACGGATTCTAAAATATCTATAAAATCGGTTTAGTAGTTCTTTAAATAATAATTGTTATAGCAACTGTTGTTTTAATTTCTATCTCCAATAATTTCTTTATAAAGGCGCGGATCTACAGGAGGGGAAAAGGGGAAATTTCCCCTCCACCCAATCTCAAAGTATATACACAGAATACACCTCTTGGTCACTATGCCCCAAATAAAGTTTTTAGATCCGCCCCTGTATAAATTAACTGAACCGATTTCAATGAAAAAAAAAAGATATGGTAATACTCAATTGGTCTTTGAACAAAACTATTGAAATTTTACATTTTTATATCCAAAAAAAGTCAAATTTACCTTCTATGAAGCAGTGATGGTTTAAGGGCCTAACGCCCTAGGCACTAGCGGTAAGACGGGCCCCCTCCCCCTTAACAAAGCCGATAAAAAACAAAAAGATTCAGTAGGACAAGTTAAATTTTAACAAAAAAAATTCACGTAAAATATTTGAGTCGAATTTACAGACAGCGTGGATATTCAATAAGGGAAACTAAACTTTCAGATGATGTATTATTACACAACCCCGAAAAAATTTCGAGATCCGTAAGACAGACCTTGATATTTCTAAGTATTTTTCGACGCTCAATCTTAATTCGGGGTCCCAGAAGTCCCTAGACACCTGTAATTTTCCCCAGTAAGTTAATTTATGTAAATTTAACCAAAATAAATTAATTCATGACGGATCTGATACCTTCCTAGCCCATTAGCACACTCCAAGTGAACTCCACGTTATATCAGCTTTGAAAACAGTTTTTGTAAACATCTCAAAAACGAAAGCCTCTACGACGTTTTGGTTATCATAAACTATTGAGAAAAAAGTCTTCTATTATATTCTGGAAGCCGCATTTTTATGCAATGCTCCGTTAAAAAGTTAGCATATTTTCAATTTTTAAACTGTCCATAGCATTAATAGATTTTGAACAAAATCTAATCAGCTCGTTACAGTGTCGAACTCTACCTGTAAATTACATGAACATAAGTTCAGCGGTTTAGAAGCTATCGTGTTACAGACAGACATACACACACACAGATTGACGTCAAGACGACATTCCTAAAATAGGTCAAAATATACCCAAGTAACAAAATTTCCGTAACACAAGAATAAACGAGCCTCTTTCAAGGGTCAAGTTTGATTCTGTCTGCCATCTTGGATTTTAAGATGGTGGACACAAATATACTTTTACACAAATGTCCGATCAATTCCCTACAAACTACTGTTTGCTTTGGTAAAATCGGTGCTATAGTTGGAAAGTTAAAACGCAACATATTGTCCGGTTTTTTTGCCCACTCGGTATATTCGAAAAGCGCTTAATTTTATAAAAAAAAATTTCAGCCCAATTTGATACTTTCAAATATCTATGAATTTTTACCATAAGATACAAACATTTAACATAAAGTTACTTACTTTATATAATTGGTATTTTTCGGTCAAAAGACCTTCTTCAGAAACTAAAAAGAAGGGAAACAACGCTTTATGATATTCGTTTTCTAGGCAATTATTAGCTCACAGTAGTGAGTGAGCTATACTATAGTAGTGTGAGCTATGGTGATACTATTTTTTTCGAGAAAAAAAAAGTTGCTCCGATTTTAAAAAAATGTATATATCTTTGCGTTTCAGATGATTTTGAAACTTTTTTGTTCCGCCGTCTGTCTGTCTGTATGTCTGTCTGTATGTCTGTCTGTATGTCTGTCTGTATGTCTGTCTGTATGTCTGTCTGTATGTCTGTCTGGATGTCTGTCTGTATGTCTGTCTGTATGTCTGTCTGTATGTCTGTCTGTATGTCTGTCTGTATGTCTGTCTGTATGTCTGTCTGTATGTCAGTCTGTATGTGTGTCTGTATGTCTGTCTGTATGTCTGTCTGTATGTCTGTCTGTATGTCTGTCTGTATGTCTGTCTGTATGTCTGTCTGTATGTCTGTCTGTATGTCTGTCTGTAAGTCTGTCTGTATGTCTGTCTGTATGTCTGTCTGTTTGTCTGTCTGTATGTCTGTCTGTATGTCTGTCTGTATGTCTGTCTGTATGTCTGTCTGTAACGACCAACGCGCATAACTTAAAAACCGCTTGCTCGATTTTAATGAAATTTGGTACCTAGGCTGGGTCTTGGGTCGGGGTGGTCCCATTTAAAAATGAACAAAATCCACCGATCACAAGCCAAATAAAAGGGTGGGGGTAGATTTCAAAAATTAGAGGTTTATGTGAAAATATGGCGTGTGTGATATCAAACCAGAGGTAATTGAGTCTGGAGTTAAAAAAATATAATTTTAGTTTAAAAAAAAGGGTGGGGGTAGATTTAAAAAATTTCAGTTTAAGTGAAAATAATATATGTCGTGTGTGATATCAAACGAAAGGTAATTGAGTCTGGAGTTCAACAAAATACATTTTAGTTTTTAAAAAAGGGGTGGGGGTAGATTTTAAAAATTAGAGTTTAAGTCAGTACCTAGTGTGAGCTTAGGTACCCATATATTGGCAGAGTATTTTTTAGAGAAAAATATAAATAAAACTAAATAATTAAAATAAAAAGGACTCACCATTCACTCACATTTACACATTACATTATGTCAAATACAGTTTTAAAAAGGCAGTGTTAAAGTGTGACTGTCTTTTTGTCCCCCCCAAGAGGCCTACGGCCCCCCCAAGACAAATTCCTGGGTGCGCCACTGCTATAACTTGATCAAAAGTTATTTGAACTTTTTGTCTAATTTGGACATTTCGCACCATCTCTTAAAGATTGGTTCATCATTTAATTTACACCCTGTATTTTGGGTATCATATTTTAATTATATTTTATAAAAGGCCAAGGCCCAAAAGTAGGTATCCATTTCCTGTTTACTGGGTATCCAATTAGAAGGCCTGCCTATCAAAATGGATACACAAGATAGTCTAAAAAGATGCCTTGTTTCACATTGTAAGATCAGCTTTCAATATAAGGCCTTTGTTTATTATATGAACCGGAATAAATAGTGCTTTCCTTTATTAATGAAAAATAAACGACTTAGTATTAAATTCGAATTTGGTTTGTAAATTTTGAAAGATCAACTCTCAGTTTTCAATGTCAAACTGTCAGAATACTGCCTGGTACTATGACAGCCTGGCTTTATTACAACAAGTCTCTAATAATTTCTTTAATACCTATATGATATAAATTGTATGTATTCGAAAGTGGTGGCAGGCCCCACTGGACCTCCATGCACTGCGACCACATATGGGTCTATTGTGCCCAATGGTAGAAGTCAAACAATGTTCTATTACGCTGCTAGGACAATAATGAGACTTAGAACTAAAAAATAAAATAATAAAGAGTTTTGCACAAAATTTGTATATGTTTTGAAACATTTTCGCAAAAAAACTCTCAAATATCTTCAAAACAGAAACAATCAAAATTTTGTAAAATTTTCCGGAATAAATTTAATGAATGAATGAAAATCTGAAAATAATAATAATATTTATTACTTTAGTACGTAAATCGATTATTTCAAAAAGCTCCTTTTTCAATATTCTATGGACAAAAGATCCAAGAAAGAAAAATCGAGCCTTCAAGTTTTAAATGAATCCCAAAATAAAAGTAAGTTTTTTAATTTAATTTCCGAGATTTTTTTCTATTTTTTTGATGTTTTTAGGTTTTGACGTTTTTTTTGGATTCTTACTGTTCTTGCCTGCTCAGACACGTTTCATCCCTATTTTTCTGTTTATTTCTCACTTTTCATTCCGGAAATAACAATTTATTAAAAAATGTATCCCTGAAAATCGGGACGAAAAGTGAACTTCATATGCCAAAATTAAATAAATAACTTAAATATCCTTCCTAAGGATAAAAGTTGGCTACGTCACTGTTTTCTCCTACCTACCCAGTTGCTCTGGGAAACTTTTGAAGCTGGGTAAAATTTCTGACATATAAAATTACAAGCCGTCTTTAAAAATACACCCCCTTAGGAGATGAAGTTGATATTATTAGGATATATCCACTTTTAAAATAGATTAAAGTGCTATAGCTGGAGATAAAAATGATATAAGATAAAACACGAACAGGAAGTCTCATCTGAGAAATAATATTTATTAAGTAAGATTTTTTATTTTTGTTTTATTAGACATAACCAAGCTAATCGTCTACTTTTGATGAATGTTTGCTGCACCTATTAGCTGGTCTAATAAATAATTCATCCGTATCCACGAATAACCATCCTCTGTTTGCAGTGGTTCATAGATCTTATGAATCAACTATTTTGAGTTGTTCTTCATTCGCTTTTGTAAGTGTCCATGATTCCCACCCATATCTATCTATCTATTTAGCCTTCTTCGATCCATCTTTGGACATAGGCCTCCCCCAATATCTTCCACTCTTCTCTGTCTGTCGCCGTGTTTATCCATCTAGTCCCGCATGTTTCTTCAAATCGTCCGCCCATCTCATTTGGGGTCTTCCCCTACTTCTATTGTTTTCCCAAGGTCTCTAGTTTACGATGCATTTATTCCATCAATCGTCTTTCTGTCTGATATTATGAACGGCGAATTTCAATTTTAATTAGGACTGAGCTATGTTCACTTTCGTTGCGGTTTCTTCCTATAGAACGAATTCGTTGCATACAGGTGTCTTTCCTCCAGATAGTTCATTAAGGTTGCGCCCCTGTCATTCCTTTCGCCATATCCAAAATACCCTATTTTAATTTCCTCTATGTTCATTTTCACCTAATTTGGCATTGAAATCTCCATTACTCTTGTAAGATGGGTTTTGTGTTCTTCCATAGCTTTGGAAATATCTTCATAAAATGCTTCGATGTGCTCATCATCGTAGGTAGAAGTGGGGGGCGTATAGGTACGTAAATAACTTTAAGTGATGTTGTTTTCATTTTTAGTGTAAGATAGGCAACGCGATCTGAGATTCCTTCAATAGTGTGAACAGTTTACTTATAAATTTATTTATTATGAATCCTACTTCATTTCCTTTATGGTATAGTAGGTTACCGGAGTTCAGTATTATCCGGTTTTCTGATTTTCACCGGGTTTCTGACAAGCCTATAATGTCCCATTTTATCCTTGTCAGCTCTTCCTCCAGTTCATCAATTTTTTTAATAGTGTTTATAGATTTAATATTATAGGTTGCTATTATTAGCCAATATATTACTAGCCCCGAATTATTAAAGTGTAGATTGTAGAGAATTTTTGACTTGAGCAGTTTTTGATGAGCGAAAAATACTTTGTTTCCGTTGATTATTAGCTGGTTTATTTCCTCTGTAATAGAGTTTTCTTTGTTTATGTTCGCTTCCAAGTTTGTAAGCTTTTCTACTTGCTCGAAACTATAATTAAGTACCTGAAAATCATGAGTATAAGTTTTTGAATCATTTCTTTTCAGTCCTCGTTTTTTGGCTTCTATATCAAACACTGTTACAGTTTCGGTCAAATATCTTTCGTCTTTACTATGAACACCAATATCATCTGCGTAGCCAGCTTTCTGTGTTAGTTTAATTCTAACAGAAGATTCAGGAACCAGATTAAACAGTAATAAATATAACGCATCACCTTGCCTTACTTCTGAAGTTATACAAAATGGCTTTGAGAACTTGTTACTTACTTTGACTTCAGCTTTGGAACCCTGAATAGAAGCGTTAATAAGCTTAATGTACGAGGATTGTCATTTTAGTTTCGCATATACAGCTGGAATAAAACAGTAGATAGTTTTTAATTTATTGTTTCTCGAAGTATCCTTAACGAAAATTATTGGACGTGCTCAAACCAGTTGTCAAAGCTGTAATTCCACTCGTTTGTTGGTACTGTCAAAAGTGCATTCTTGAAGGCGTCGACTGTTTTCTCTGACGACTGAAATCTTTGACCACGCAGTCCATTCTTGATTTGCGGAAAAGTATAGAAATCGTTGGGACTTAGGCCAAGACTGTATGAGCGATGGTCCGAAAATTCGACGTTTTGTTGGGTTAAAAATTCAATGATTTTTTGTGCCTTGTGCATTGTCTTGGTGGAGGAGAATTCGTCATTCAAGGTCCGGTTTTCGAAGCTCCGCGGCAAACAAATGGTGATGATCTTTTAGAGGAATTGTTGTTACATGACCTGCTTTGGAGACAAATGTCGCGACTTTTTACATACACCTTGAGAACGGATGACTTTTGTTGGCTTTTCTTTATCTTGGAACATCCACACAGACGACTAAAGTTTGTTTTCGGATTCATATGACTAAATACACAATTTATCACCACTGACAATGCTTAACAGAGTTTTCTGACACCAATTGACACTAGCTTCTTTCTGTTCTTAACGGATGCGGTATTCAGCGGGAAACTAATTTTCAAACCCCTAATTCTTTATGCAAAATTTATTAAATTGAGGTCTTTAAAATCCACGTTGAAGCTTCAATCTCGAGATATGTCAAACGTCGATCTTCAATGATGAGGATGCGCACAGCATCGATGTGTTCCTAGGTGACAACCGTTATTGGTGCACCTGGCCTTGGATCGTCGCTAAGGCTAATCCGTCCACGCTTGAATTCTTCATACCAACTGTCGATTGATGGTGCTGCTACATTACCGAAAACAAAAATCAACAATTTTAGAAAGTTGTAAAAAATATAGCCCGAAAATGTTCTCGGTTTAATTCCATTTTTTAACTGATTTGTTAACTTAAAAAATTCACTGTAGCTATAAATATATTAAAGTTAGGTTCATGTGCTTTTTCTGTCATTCATCGATATACAGCTCAGAATAGTCTGTTGGATAAAGCTACTGACATTACCTTATAAACTAAGTTTAGCAGTGTTATTCCTCGGTATTTTTGGTAGTTTCGCTATAACATTTTTTGTAAATTGGCCAGATAATACACAGGGTCCATTCCTCAGGAATCTTTTCTTGTGTCCAGATTACAGATATAAGGTCATGTATACTTCACCATACACTTCTACCGTAATTTTTTATTAGCCCAGCGGACATGTTGTTAATTCCAGGAGCTTTTGAATTTTTCAGATATTTAACTGCAGTAACATCGAATTTGTAACATCTATGTATCTATCTATTTAGCCTTCTTCGACCCATCTCTGGACATAGGCCTCCCCCAATATCTTTCCCGTTTCTCTGTCTGTCGCCGTGTTAATCCATCTAGTTCCCGCTTGTTTCTTTAAATCGTATGCTCATCTCGTTTGGGGTCTCCCCACACTTTATTATTGTTTCAAGGTGTCCAGTTTACAATACATTTGTTCCATTAATCGTCTTACTGTCTGATATTATAATTGGTAAATTTCCATCTTAATTTTACTGATTCTCCTCTAACATCCCTTTATTTTGTTTTGTTTCTTATCCCTTCGTTCCTTTTTCTATCTGTTAGCTTTACATGTAATATTTGTCTTTCCATTGGTCTTTGGGCTTTTGTTGCCTTATCCATGTTTGATTGTGTAAGTGTCCAGGTCCGGGATCCATAGGTAAGTATAGGAAGGATTCATTATTATACACTTTCGTTTTGAGGTACTTTCGAGTATTTTTTAATATGTTGCTTGATTTACCGAATGCTGCGCAGGCCTATTTAACTCGTCTCCTGGTATATACTTTTTTTCTTATTTTTTTCAGATTGTGATGTCTTCATCTATGTTTGTTATGATTTTAGTTTTAGTGTTGTTCATACCCAAGTCTATATTTTTAGCTGCTGTATCCAGTTCTTCCAGCATTTTTATCAGTTCTTTTTTATCTGTTATTACGGCGATATCATCAGCATATACGTTTTTAAAAACATCTTCTAGGGCCTGGTTAAATAGTTTAGGAGAAATTGTGTCACCCTGTCTGACACCTTATTCGGATTGGCTTGGTTCCTTCGTGGATTTTTATTGATGTTGTTACTTAGCTATATATATTGGCTATTTTTGTGTATATGTGAAAAATTTTTCTACACTACTCATTACTGTTCGTTGACAGCAAAATTTTTCAAAGATTCGTCTATCTATCTATTACTGCGTCATTTTCAGTTAAAAGATCTTCGGCATCTTGTAAACAAATTCTGATGAATCGAATGACGTTAAAGAATATTTTCCAGACCTTTTACTTTACGTTTCCGGAATCCCCGTGTAAGTTACATTTGTCTGGTACACCCCGTATTATTATATATCATAATGAACTTGATAAATATAATTCCAGGATCTCGAAAAATACAAATTTAATCACAACTCAGCTTCTAACAAGACTTTTCAGACATACTGTAGAATAAATGAGGTAATAAGAAATATCATTACAAAAGATAGGCGCTTGTTGTTTACTAAGGCAAGAAAATGCCTGAAAAGCTGAAGCGAAAATGTTGCTTTTAATAATAATCGGATAAGAAGTTCGGGAACAGCGGAAGAGAGCTCCCGACTCGGTAACTCATTTAGAGGCTGATTTACTCCACTATATTCATTTCCATACGATAATAAGATAACACTTGTTGCTCTATCCATGGAAGTATTAGATAAAACTTTTAAAAAAATATTCAAAAATCAATAGTCTGCATTTAGACCAATGAAATCCGAGTTATTAAAGTGAAATGGGGAGAACTTTTAAGGCTCGTAAAGGTTTTTCATGGTTTTTAACGAAACTAGAGCTCCTATCGAAAATGGTACCATGCAAAAGTCATAGGTAATCAAAATGTCTACAAATTTTGTACCAATAATCTACTTTTTACATAAAATAAAATGTTCCGAAAAAAATCGAAAAAGGTTTTTTTTTGTTTTTGATTATTAAGTTGCACATTTTTCCTTTGTTTTTTACGAAATTTGGTAAACAGTTTACACTTGAAAACGATTAGAGATACTTACTAACTGAAACGTCGTGTTTTAAAATTAAGACAATAAAAGTCCAAAATGTGAATTTGAAACGAAAAATAAAAAAATACGTTTTAACAAAAAAAATTACCACTTTAACTGCTACAGAACTTGGGCATTTTGGTGTGAAGTTTGTAAATCGCAATAAAATGTAAAAATCAATATTTCGATTAAAAAAAGCACAATGTTAAGTTCACAAATAAGTGTGTTTTACCAAATTTTTATTGCCTATAACTTTTGTATTTAAATATTTAGCTCACACGTAACTATGCGTAGTGTAACCTATGATGATCAAGACCGATTTCAAAATTTTTTAATATTTTGAAACTTATTTGTCGCGCCGTTTGACTGTCTGTATGTCTGACTGTTACTATCAACGCGCATAACTAAAAAAACTGCTTGCTCGATTTTATTGAACTTTGGTACCTAGGTTGGGTTTGGCCGCTAGATGGTCCCGTTTAAAAATGATTAAAATCCACTCGACATAAGCCGCAAAAAAAGGGTGGGGGTAGATTCCAAAAATTAGAGTTCTGATAAAAATATTACTTGCGTTTTGGGTGAGTTTTACTTTTTTTTGTCCAGTGGTGGGGAGAATCTTCCTTCGGACGGATCCTCGGGTGTCGCATAGATGGCTTGTTTCGCGGACCAAGACCAATACTGTAGTAGCAAGTAATTTTTCCCTTGCCGACCCTAGCTGTTATCCAGCGCATGTGAAAAACTACTAATACTACATTGAAGTTTGTAATGAGGGTCATTATTATAGTGACAATGTACATATATGGTTCTGCCCTTCTAGCCAACGTTACGTGGGGTGAATTTATAAGAACATGGTCTCTACCCAGGGTATTATATTATTTAATAAAAAACAATTTTACAAACGTATATTTAAAAAAAAATGGCCAAAATTTAAAAAAAGAATGATCTGATGATTTATAACGGCTAATAAGAAAAGAAATAATTAAATGAGTTTTTGTCAAAAGCTTTTTTGTTTTGGATGTATGATTTTTATTACAATAATAATAATAATAATAATACGACAAAAAGTTTTCGTGACTAAGAAGGCATAGAAAGATTTTGTTTCTCTTGTATTTTTCCGTGGGCAGCTCGAAAGCTGCACTTTTGTAAAGCTACAGAGACGGTATATGAATCTCATCTTACGATATTAGTAAGAGCTACGAAAAATTTTTGTTGCGCTGACTCGACATAAAACGTTGCGAAGGCGGAAAAAAATGCAATATGCATTGACACGACCTGAGGGACACATTATGTCACGGTCATGAATACTGTTTTTCGTTTCACCTGCCTGCCTTTTATTTTTACTATGGTAGCTTCTTTTGTATTTGTAGATGTCGCCACTTAGGTGAAAGGAAACAGTATCGCAGGCATTATTTATTCATTTCTCTTACCAATATCGTAAAATGAGATTCACATACCGTCTCTGTAGCTTTACAAAAGTTTTGCATTGACCATGCAATGTTCTAAAGAGTCCCTTAAGGACGAAACAGTTAACTGTCAACACTTAATAGGTGTCCATTAGATCTTGGACCCCGTGGATGTACAGCTTTCGAGCTGCCCACGGAAAAATACAAGTGAAACAAAATCTTTCAATGCTCTAATACATTTATTTGTAAATAAAGGAGATTCCGCTGTTTAAATAACATTTACAATGCGTACAAAACCGCTTTAATCGAAAATAGGTTTTTAGCAACTCAACAAGCCGACGTTGATCGTAGAACTCTATAGATTTTATAAGAAAGGTAAAGTTCCTATAATCTGGAAACGATCAGAAAAGAATGGAAACTATTATAAATTCAATTGCCGTATTTTCAAGAATTAATGGTGCATAGATGATTTATAGGTACCTCTTGTAAGTAAACACATGGGCAAAAGTGAAGTTTAGTCTAAGAGTACAATATAAACTTTATAAAAATAACCAGCGCTATCGAACGAAAACATATCGCAAAAAAACTTGACCTTACATAAGACCCCATGTACATTACTCCCCTGGGAAATTAGTTTATTTTTCTATAAGGAAGGTCTGTATATTTTTGTTGGCCTTGGATATATTAAACGGCTCATTTGGTTCTACTAAACTCACTATGATTATTATTATAACTAGTTCAGAAATTAGTCCATTTTTCCATAAGGAAGGTCTGTATATTTTTTCCTTAACGGCTTATTTAGATAGGTAGGTACTACCTATGATTATATAAATAAAGGTCTTGTAAACATTGGTACTAGTAAACTCACTATGATAATTTTTGAAACTAGTTGAGAGTTCGAATTAGTGTTGCCGCCGAGACAAGAGATTTCGCCCTCTCTCGACGAGACGAGAGAGATATTTTCTCTCGAATGAAAGCTCGACACGATACGAGAGAGATAGACCCTCTCGTCGAGAGATTCTCGTTTCTCTCGAGCAAAAAGGTTGGTTTTATAAATTTTGATGATTTACCATCTGTTTGTATTTTTTTTTACGGTTAAGCGCACTCGCAAGGAGATCCCGCTCGAGAAGAGCCAGTGCGCGGAAATATTGGTGTGTGTTGATTTTGAAACGGTTCAGGTTGTAACCTGCAGGGAAAACTGTCGCAGGGAGTTTATTCCACAGCGATGCTGTTCTGCAGAGATATGAATTCTGATTTAAGGAGGTTCTTGGTGCCTCTATTTTGACAGTAAATTTATGGTTACCGTCTGTTTGACGTGTTCGCCTAGTAGGTGCTACTCCCGGGGGGATCATACGTGCCAACTCTTCAGAGCATTTTCCGTGATAATACCTGTAGAAGAGAGATAGATCGCCCACAGTTCTTCGATGTTCGAGACCATCCAAGCTACGGGTAAGTGCGGGGTCATTGATCAGCTTGATAGCTGGTTTTTGCAGGGTGTTCAAAAGCATTAAGGTATGTTTGGGTGCCGCACTCCACATATGTGAGCAGTACTCCATAGTTTGTCGAATCTGGGCTTTGTAGAGTGTCAGCAGTTGGCTTGGTGTATACAGATGTCTTGTACGAAATAGCACCCCAAGCTTTTGGGACGCCCTTTTAGCTATATCTGCCACGTGACTGTGCCAAGTCGGTCTCTGCAGTGACTCCTAAGATGTTCAACTGGCTCTGCAATGTGACAGCACTTCCAGATATGTTTGCTCACCGGAGCTGGTCTTTTTTGAAAACAGGGCTATTAATGTACTGTTTTTTTAAAATAAAAGATATGCAAAAATTGTCATATATTCCTTCCTTGACAACTTGTACTGTGGCTTACCTTTCGTTTACTTGAAATCAGATGAAGAAAATCCAAAAGTGTAACTAAATAAATTTTGCTGTTACTGTTGATGCTTATTAACGTACTAAACATTTTTTTTTTCGGGAATTATTCATAAGCAGGAAATTTTATTTTCTAGCTTTCGGCGTGAATTTTTGTTATTTAGAAATCTGTTGAGTTAAAATAAATGTTTTTGGACGATTCTTTAGAGAGCGACATTCTGAAATTCAAATAATTTTCTTGCGAAAATTACTTTGTTTTTTATTTTGAAAAGATGGATAATTCAGATGAAAAATCTGCTGGTTAAAAAAAGTTTTAATCAAAAACACATAGAAATTTCTTGCAAAAACATGTTTTCCCTAAAAAATTACGAAAAATTAAGATTAAAAGAAAGTTATTTTAAAAAAACGTTCTGGTTAGTTTTGTGAAAAACACATTTCCGCAAGGAAAAATCTTTAGTTTCCAGAATCTGGAAATTCCATAGAGATCTTCAAGACCCGAGCATTTTAAATAATAGATTCGTTGTCTTTATTTTCCAAAATTTTGCAAAGAAAACCCAAATCCGTGGTTGTCAGAGTCATGAATCTCTATAAAGACCACAAAAAAAAATTTAAGAGCACATTTTAAGTAAACGAAATTTACCATAAAAAAGATAATAAAATATTATAAATAATAAGATTCACCTTGAAAAACACTTTTACACAGGGTGTCTCAAAATTTTTTTATAGCTAATATAAATCACGAGACACGAGAGACGAGACGAGACGAGAGAAAGAGTCCTATCGTCGAGACGAGAGAAAGAGTCCTATCGTCGAGACGAGAGACCCATTTTATCTAGCATAACGAGACAAGAAAAGAGAAGGCCCTCTCTCGTCTCGTCTCGCGGTAACACTAGTTCGAATCTTTATTTATTTAACATTTCCTGGATAAAGAAGCAACTAAATAAGGGTCTCGCCCTTAAGCCACACAATTACAACTACTCGCAAAGTTTGATGGCAACAAAAACTGGTGACTACTTTTTCGAAACTTTTCTTTGTGTTTTCTTTCGCATTTTTCCATCAGAAGTAGCTTCTTCATTTTTCCTGCCCCGTTTTATCCCCATCCTTCGTGAATACGGGCTTATAATCCTATGGGAGCTTCTCTATTTTTATTATTCAAAACCTTTTATCGAAGACGTTACCTGCCTCTTTCAAGGGAACCGTGAGCGAACGGAAAATCGATGTGTCATCTTTGTAATTTAAAATTTATGACTCAAAAAAATTCACAATATGGGCATTTTTCCCAAGGCGCACATAAAGCTTCTCGTAACCGGTAACATTTCGGAATTGCCCACAATCCCTTCTAACAAAGACGAAACAAGGTGACCCCTGTGTGGGTGTTGGGACTCACAAGTGTAACAGGCAACGAACAAGCAGAATCTCTAGCAAGGAGAGCATTAGAAAAACCATTTATAGGTCCAAAAGCTGTATTTCTAATTCTAAAATCTCGATACGTTGCTGTATAAAGTGGCGGCTCGTGATTTTCGCAATAGGTGACGCAGGATTTCCCTACCCCCATTTTATACACGTATAAAAATATAATAATATGCTAATAATGTAAATACCTATTTATAAAGAACTTACCTAAATTCAGTCAAATCAGCGAAATCAGGTAGGTAGTAGGTTCACGATGATGCAATTGCAATTACATAATTTAAATTTTACTGCTTGTATATGAGGCAATTCGTCTATCCTTCTTTAAAATGTCGAATGTAAACTTTGTCTTTAACCCTAGCCGGTTTGTGTACGATGAATATAGATGACGGCTTGTTAGAGTTCAAAAAGTCTTTTTTGTCATCGTCGTTCCACCTCGAAAACGGTTTTTTCAGTAAAACATACACTGCATCGTACACAGGGAACATTATGCAAAATAATAAAAATTAAAACCAAATCAGAACCAAATTTAAACAATACGCCGGCACACAAATTACCAAGAATCCCAGGCGACCTAACCGAGCCATTTAACCTAATCTTGCCGTAGAAATAAATCCATCAATCAATCAATACTAAGTATCCTGCGAAACTGTTACAATTCATGCACAATATTAGAGATAGAGAGCACCACCAGACTGTACGGATCAAGCATCAGAAATGTTTCCGTTTTATTTAATAAATCTATAAAATGATTAAGGATAAGGCTTCCTGGAATCTTATGCTAGTGTCACTATTTCCAGCTGTCTATTCATTTTTAGTTATTCAAACGCAACAGTTAACATAAAAGTTAAAGATAGTAGTAGCTATTGTTGAGATAAGTCTTTGCATTTATGAAATATTCAATTTTTCTGTTCCTTTTCCGTGCCGTCCGCATCAAAGGTAAACAGTTGGCTGTGTAGGCATTCTGATTCTATTACTCTCTGGTTTTCGGCAAACAATCTAAATGTATAATGCTTCCATAAATTCATCCTGTCAATATTTATTTATTTTATTGATCAATTTGGTATAAAGTAATAATATCTGAAATTGAATTCACTCCAGTGCCTTGGTGGTAAAATAATAGAGCAAGCCACAATACTGGAATTTCGTTCATTAGTGCTTACCATTAGAAAATAACAGAAATATGAAATGGGTTTGGGTAGATATGAAATAATTAAAATAAAAGATATGAACGGCATAGAAACTAAGGTTAAAGAGGATATCATAAATATCAGACAACAATTCTATACAGAATTTTTCCAAACAAAAAGGAAACCATCGCGAGAACCAAACTCCAACCAAAAATAAAGAACATAAAGTCACCTTACTGACAACCGGAAATAAGCAAAGCTAAAATAAAAAGAGCATTAAAGAAACTGAAAAATAACAAATCAGCCGGAAAAGACGGAGTAACGGCAGAAATGCTCAAGTACGGTGGCAAAGGTGTAGTTAATTCCGTCCATATTTTCCTGGATAAAATACTAAAAGAAAACATAATCCCAAACAACTGGAAAGAATCCATAAGTATTATTATTCTACACAAGAAAGGCGACAGAACAGACCTAAAAAACCATCGATCTATAACACTCCTCAATATAATTCATAAGCTTTTCACGAAAATACTAACAGATAGACTAACAACAAAATTTGGCGGATATCAATAAAAACAATAAGCAGGCTTCAGAAAAGGTTTCAGTACAGTTAACCACCTATTAACGAGCCAAGGAATACAACATTCCACTATATATTGCATTTATAGACTTCGAAAAGGCTTTCGATAGCATTGAGCACAGGGCAGTAAAAGCATCTTTCATTAATAGCCGAATAGATCACAGAGTTAATAGCCAATATATACATTGAAGCAACAACATCGATAAAAATCCACGAAGGAACCAAGCCAATTCGCATAAGAAGTGGTGTCAGCAAGGGTGACACAATATCCCCTATACTATTTAGAAGATGTTTTTAAAGACTTAGATTGGTAAGAAATAGGCATCAAAATAAGCGGACAATACTTGAACTATCTAAGATATGCTGATGATATCGCATTAATAACAGACAAGAAAGAAGAACTGATAAAAATGCTTGAAGAACTGAATATAGCAGCTAAAAATATAGGCTTGAGTAGGAACTATACTAAAACTAAAATCATAACAAACACAGATTAGGATATCACGATCAGAATAAACCAAAAGAAAATAGAACAAGTAAAGGAATATATATACCTGAGATAAATTATTATTAAACTAAAAAAAGAAAACCAAACAGCTGAAATCATCAAGAGACGAGTCAGATTGGCCTGGGTAGCATTCGGTACACTAAGCTACATATTAAAAAATATCATCAGTACCTCAACACGAAAGTGTATAACCAACGCATCCTTCCTGTACTTACCTATTGCTCCCAGACCTGGACACTTACAAAATCAAATATGGATAAGGTAACAAATGCCCAAAGATCAATGGAAAGACAAATGTTACATTTAAAGCTAACAGATAGAAAAAGGAAAAGTTTGATGTCAGAGGAGAAGTAGCAAAATTAAAATGGAAATTTGCCGGTCATTATATTAGACAGAAAGACGATCGATGGAACAAATGTACTGCAAACCTTGGAAAAATAAAATAAGTAGGGGAAGACCCCAAATGAGATGGACGGACAAGTTAAAGTAACACGCGGGCACTAGATGGATGAACACGGCGACAGATAGAGAAGAGTGGAAGATTTTGGGGGAGGCCAAAGATGGATTGAAGAAGGCTTAATATATAGATAGATAGGGCTTACCAACCAGACACTTATAGGGGTGTTATATGAATTATTTTCTTATTTTGGCCTTATTATATTATACCAACCAGCCATTGTACAGAACGCTACAGAATATTATTCTTTAAAATACTGTGCTTCATCCTGAATAAATTATGTATAATGATGGCAGAAATGGCTGAACCGAATACTCATTTAAATAGAATTCTGGAACTGTTAAGCTTAATATTAGGTATTACAATTTTATAGCATTGCTCGGTTTTGGACGGCATTCCTTTTTAATTAAAAAAATATATTTTCCGAAAAACGGTCACTCTGAACGAAATGAAAAAGAATTAATTTTGCCCAAAAAGAGACCAAGAGTAAAGGAACGTTTAAGCGCTGTACCTACCGGTATTTTACACGGGGCAACCGACTCGACTTAAAAGGCTTTAGGAAATACCTCCTTCAAAAGCAATAAACATTCCTTTTCAGTCGAAATGGAAGAAAAATAGAGAGATTCGGCTTAACGGCAGCCGAATACCAAAATCCAATGTATTGGCAATCGAATTAACCCATTTAGGGGTGACTGAAGAAAATAATGTATTAAAGGCAAGTGCATCTTTCAGAATAACTCACAAAACAAGCATCATAGACGACAAAAATCAGTGTAGCTTAATTTTCCTTTAACAAGTGTATATTGGTAACTACAACTAAATATAATTGTCGTTATTTATTTTATTTATGAAATTAAAAAAGTTATAAATTATAAAACTTAAGGTGTTTTACTTGCCCCGAGCTCCCCTGATTTACGAGAAACATCATTTAATCGGCGTTACGTAACGAAAACTTTCTAAAACCGAAAAAACATTATCATGGCAATATTCAAAACAACTGAATCATTCGACAATATGGTCTCCACTTAGGACCCAGCTCCTTTCTAATCGTATTTTTTCAAATAGAAAGTTAACTGACTGAAGTCGTAATTTGCCACAAAAAAGTTCATCTTGAAAAATCGATGTTATTCTTTAAATGGAGAATGTGGCTAAAGAGCTCGAGACAGAAAAACAATGACAATGACGAATGAAACATAACTCAAGAAGGCAACTCTAGCCATCTTTGAGAATGAAAAAACTATTTAGAAAATATTTATTAGAGTAAAATAAAGTTAATTTAACAAGCTAAAATACCTATGATTTTAGTAAATTAGTAAAATAGTGTTTTTTTTTTAAGTTTGTGCAGAAATAATTTTTGAAATCTTCCTATATTTGGTTATGGTTTTTAAAGACGGTGGGGGAATGACAGTAGGGGAGATGGGAGGGAGCAGGAGGGACTACAAAGTAATTACAGCAAATTAGAAGGACATTTTCAATGGGTGATCAAAGGAATTTTATTAAAATTTGTATGCCTTAAATCCGACATCATGTGACAAAATGGAGTCTGACGACAGCCATGTTGACTCTGGGATCAGTAGCAATGTACCGACACCTTTTTTCTCAAAATCGGTTCAGCCGTTTAAACTCTAGCGCGACACAAACATACATAAATACATATTCCAAGCGAAAAACATTACCCTTCCTTTCGCCGTGCTGCCGTTTGGTAAAAAACCAATAAATTATGCTTTCGGTAAAATAAGTGAATGCTTTCATTTAAGTTGATGTGACACGTGACTATTTTAGTTGATCTTGTAGTCATGTGACTCAAGCTAAGAAAGACGCAAACTTAAAATTTGTGGTAACATGAATTGTTCAAGGTTCGTTAAAATCTGCTTCATGCAAGCAAAAGAACAAAATAAGTAGGGGACAGGTTATCTGTTAAATACAAAATTATGCTTTCAGTAAAGTAGGTGATTTTTCACCATGTGATTATGAAAATATGCTTTTAGTAAAGTGTTTTTCCGTGACTATGCTTTTAGTAAAGTAGATATGATACGTGATTAGCTACAGAATTGAATAGAATAGAATACACTTTATTTGTTCTTTTGTACCTAATACAGGTGTTGAACGGGTCAATTTACATTGAAAATAAAAACTATAATAAAATAATTAATCATTAATCAACGTTTTAAAATCTACACCTACTTAAAAAACAGAGTATAGAAAAAACTCTTTCGTGTTAAAGGTTAGTCAAAATTTAAATAATTAAAAATTCTAGATTAAAATATAAATTTTTTGGAAGATAAGTAACAAAAGTGGAGATAGAAGATTATTAGTTAAAAATAATAAAACCAAAAATAATAGAAACTTTAGTGTTTTAAAATAGACATAAAATATTTTATAGTGTTTCCCTTTTTCTTTAATTCAGACATCAGACATTACAAGTTAAACAAACTTTCTTGTTAAAAGTTTGTGAAAAGTAATAGAAAATAAAAAAATCAATAAAAAAATAAAATAAAATGCGTCACGATATAGGAACTACTACCTAGTTAAGTTCAGGATTAAAGTTTAAGCTTAAATTATAAATGCTTCTCAGACACCTTCTTTGAAATAAAAGTACAAAGTATTCGGCCAAAAGAAAGCAAAACTAATAAAACAGTTCCGTACACAGGGGGAGCTTCAGCAGAGCCACTAAATATTGACCCCTAAAACATAAATTCTCGAAAAATCAATATTAAAATGTATCGATCTGCGCTACTGCCCCTACAGCGTACGCCACTGAATAAATAATTCGGAGGAGGGTGGGATAACAAGTGGAGAGAAGTTCTCTGCACTTGTCAGTGTCGGTATTTATAGACCATGTGAGTAATTCGAGTTATTTTTCACAAAACATGCATGATAAAAGTAAAATCCGAGAAGTCCTAAAAAATTTGTGCCTTTTAATAATCTATTTTCGAAGATTAAATAGCCGAATGTAAATTAAAACAGTGGGTGGTATTTTTCAACTAGGGCTTATCAGTTTTCGACATTATAGAACGGCTATTAAGCGAGAGTCGGAACGGAAACTTTGAAAAACGATACATTTTTCGATTATTTATTTCTGCATGCATCGTTTTTACTCCCATCGTTTTTTCAATTATTTTTATCGGTCATTTTTGGCCAGTTTAAAATTATTTAGAACATTTTGTTTCCTGTTTCAATGCATATACAGTGGCAGTGGCGCACCCAGGAATATGTCTTGGGGGGGGCCGAGGCATTTGGAGGGGGCCCGAAGTCTCATGATATCTTATTTTATGCTATTTTATCATTTTATTTAAAAAATATGTGGAAATAATTTTTAAAAATCTTAGGTTTGGGGGGAGCAGGCCCCGAGGCTTCCCCTGGGTGTGCCCATGCAGTGGTGACGTCGGCGTTCGCGTAGTAGCGGCGGCGTTTTTTTTAAGAACACACATTATAACACAGATAGAATTGCTAGCAATTTTTTTTAACCAGTATGTTAAAATACTATTACGTTTAACGCATTTTCCTACACAATGATGCGAAAAGCGGGAGTTTATAGATATAGATATACAATTTATTTGACATTTTGAGGAATATGTAGGAGAACTCGTATATACAGGAAATATATAAAGATGCTAAAATGAAATGCTATTATTGAAACGGAAATTTCACAGCACAAACATTTTGCACCAAATATAGAGTTCTTACATTTTAGTAAATATGTATAAAGTAAACAGAGTAATAATATTCCATATATAGAAATAAACAAGAAATTAATAAGATAAAAAGTGGAATTCAGATACTCCAAAATTCGCTAATTGACGATATTTCGAATTCCTTAGGATTGTTTTTTCTCGGTTCTACTTTTACGTTTTTCCGATTCTTCATAGTCACAACATTACCTTGTGAGTTTGGATTTTGTTTAAAAAAATAGTTTGGAACATACTGTAAATGCTGTTATCTTTTATATGACTTTTGGCTCCATTCAATAATAATAAAGAAAATCGAAGTGATAGAGCTTCAAAACGAAATACAATATATAAAGCAATTTTGCTGTCTCCATGTGACACAAAACTAATTTAAAGCAAAACTATTATCTGCTCCTATAAGTTTAATAGAAAAATCATATTATAACTGACAAATTTTTTTTCAGATCTGTCCGTCACTATGAGTTGGAAAAAATGAAAAAATCGTAGACCCATGTGGTGGATTTTCGTCCTTTATTTAATAGGTAAGTAAATAAATGACCATTTTGTAACAAAAAAATTAAATAAATAACTTTTTTTAGTTATACACTTTCGGGGGTAATTCTCGTTATCGTAAACATTACGTCGTGTGAAATGCCTCATCTCGACCAACAGCAAGCCGGACAATAGTCGGGTGCGGTGAATTTTGAACCATTTTTACGTGGGTACACCAAATGAATGTTCTTCGGGCGTTTCGCAAAAAAAGTCTACGTAACAGAAGTCTTATTGCCAAACGAGAGATGATTCAGAGCTTGCTATTGGCCAAAGATTTGTACGAAGTGAATATATCACATCCTAGACGGCCTCGAATCGATTGCCTGGGAGGTTGTATCTGACCCAATTTTGCTAGGCTCAAATTTGTATATTGATACATTAAGACTATTTCGGCAGTAGTACAAAACAGCGCAAAAGCAAAATGGCGCAGGCTAAAAGAGCGCAGGCCAAAAAAGCCCATGACTTCTTTCCCAGGATTCTAAGAGGATGGAACCCCAACCGAACCGAAATGAACTGAACCAACATATTCTTTCAAAAAAAAAAAACTTAACTTCTTTCCCGGGATCGGACTTAGTTCTGTTCGGTTCGGTTTGCGCTATTTTGACCATGCGCTATTAGAGCCTGCGCTATTTCGGCCTGAGTTATTTTGGCCATGTACTGTTATGGATTATGGCCTGCGCGAGTTTGTCCTACCACTGCCGATTTTTTTGAGCCTCGAGGGGCTTTTCAAAAGCTTGTATTTTGAGGGTAGTCTATGACTTATTATCCATCAAAATTATATTTTGGTGTAAATTGCTTACAAACGTGGAATTTCGTACCCGTGAATTTAAAAATCAAACAAGTTTCGTGGCTAATCGGGCAAAAAGGAGTTTTTGTTTCCCTCATATTTTTCCGTGGGTAGCCTGAAAGCTAAACCTCACGGGGGTCCAAGAGCTAATGGATACCTAATAAGTGTTGACAGTTAACTGTTTCATCCTTATGGGACTCCTCAGAACACTGCTGGTCAATGTGACAAATCTTGCGAAGTTAATTAGATGGTTTTGTCTCTAATCAAATATAAATAGTGAGAAAACTATCGCAAGAAGCGCCATCTACCGAGATACGAGAGAAACAAAAAATAAAAGCAGCCGAAACACTGCTATACAATATCGATCAATGAAAAGATCGAATGCAAATAAAAGAAAACAACTATAGTCCGTGACCTACGACAGCTCTTTGTCTTTCAGGCCGGATCAACACATATTGCATTTTTACCCGTCATCAAGACAGTTAGCGTCAATCAACGGAATTTTTAAGCCAAATAATACTGTTAGTATAATACTATAATACCGCAGCCTTCGTAAACTAACGAGCCACGAACCAGAAAAGGCAACATCGCAAATTGGCCGGCTGGTGGGCCGATATATACATGGGAGATATAAACATCTGCTATTTGTTTTGATTGTAGTTTGGTAATTTTGTATTTTTTTTTTGTAAAAACTAATAAACTGTGTTTAGGCGTGTTACATTTAATTTTTAAAACAAACAGAACATTTGGAAATAAATATCAGTGGCCATTAATCATGTTAAAAAATATGTAACAAAACCTAGAATAAACAGAAGATAAATTACTTTTAAACAATTTGTGAGAACAACCCTAAAGTTCGATTCATAGTACCGTGAAGTAAGCTGTATGAAGTGAGCAGTAAGAAATAAAAATGGTTCCTTTCTTACTGCTAAGTTATTACTGTCAAGTTTGAACAAGAGGATGTTTGTGGGATAGTTTCTTATGTCTGACTGCTTACTTTACAGAACTATGAATCTAGTTTAAGTGGTAACATGTTAATTTAAAATTTAAATGAACTTACCTTTTTTTCTATCTATTCTACTTAGCCTTCGTCAATCCATCTTTGGCCAAGTTCTCCAGTTTACAATACATTTGTTCCATCAATCGTCTTTCTGTCTGATAATATGACCGGCAAATTTCCATTTTAATTTTGCTACTTCTGCTCTGACATCCCTTACTTTTGTTTTATTTCTTATCAATTCATTCTTTTTTCTACCTGTTAGCTTTACATGTAACATTTGTCTTTCCATTGATCTTTGGGCTTTTCTTGCCTTATCCATGTTTGATTTTGTAAGTGTCCAGGTCTGGGATTTATAGGTAAGTACAGGAAGGATACATTGGTTATACATTTCCGTTTTGAGGTACTGAGGATATTTTTTATTTCTTAATATGTTGCTTAATTTACCGAATGCTGCCCAGGCCAATCTTACTCGTCTCTTGATTTCAGCTGTTTGCTTTTCTTTTTTCAGTTTAATAATTTGTCCCAGGTCCTATATATTTCTCTTCTTGTTCTATTTTCTTTTAGATTGATTGATATTATCAGCATATCTTGGTGGTTCAGAATTGTCCGTTTACTTTGATGCCTATTTCTAATCTAAGCTGTTAAAAACATCTTCTAGGGCCTGGTTAAATAATTTAGGGAATATTGTGTCACGCTGACACCTCTTCTTATGCGGATTGGCTTGGTTCCTCTGTGGATTTTGATTAATGTTGTTGCTTCACTATATATATATTGTCTATTAAGTCTGTATATCTGTGATCTATTCGGCTATTAATTAAAGATCTTTTACTGCCCAGTGCTCAATGCTATCGAAAGCTTTTTCGAAGTCTATAAACGCAATATATATTTATATATATTTCCATACCCTCCCTTTCTTCAATTTTTTTTCGCCTGTCGTCAGGATTTTCTCTTACTGGAGGTTTGGGGTTTGACATATACTCGGGTTGAGATTCAAATAGCCGAGGTATTGCCCCATTGTTTAACTTAGGGAATGTTAGTGGCACCTCCTTTTTTACTCCCTCTTTATCCCTAATTATCTCGGTTCTAACAACATCACTTATGTCAAAATGTTTCCAACAAACCACTGAAGATGCAGTCACAACATAATCTTCTCTGTGTATGGCCTGAAGCCAAGCATTTTGTTTTTTAGGTCATTTTCTTTGCTGGTTTTTTTGTGACCCTCTTCATTTATCATAGATGCATCGTTACTTTTGCAACCGGGTGCCCAACACTTTCGCGGCATGTTTAAAATTTAAAAAGAAAAAACAGACCAAAAATTCCAAACAAAAACAAACATCTAACCTCACTTATTAGCGGTGTACAAAAGGTCTTTTTTACACAGCTTTTATTAAGTAGGTAATATAATTTTAAGTTCACCACACATCTCACTAAAACCAGAACAGTTGTTTTATTTGGTAACGCGATTTGAAATATACTAAAAGTTAAAAAAAAAACATTATCTGCGCGGAAACGGCCAGTAACTAGCGTGGTGGGCGACGCACGTGGACCAAAATGACTGGCCTCCACGCTGTGTTGCCGTCTCTTCCGGTTCGTGGCTCGTTAGTTTACGAAGGCTGTGATAATACTGTTAGTATTATTTGGCTTAAAAATTCCGTTGATTGACGCTAACTGTCTTGATGACGGGTAAAAATGCAATATGTGTTGATCCGGCCTGAAAGACAAAGAGCTGTCGTAGGTCACGGACTATAGTTGTTTTCTTTTATTTGCATTCGATTGTTTAACATTGATCGATATTGTATAGCAGTGTTTCGCCTGCTTTTATTTTTTGTTTCTCTCGTATCTCGGTAGATGGCGCTTCTTGCGATAGTTTTCTCACTATTTATATTTGATTAGAGACAAAACCGTCTAATTAACTTCGCAAGATTTGTAACATTGACCAGCAGTGTTCTGAGGAGTCCGATAAGGATGAAACAGTTAAATGTCAACACTTATTAGGTGTCCATTAGCTCTTGGACCCCCGTGAGATTTAGCTTTCAGGCTACCCACGGAAAAATATGAGGGAAACAAAAACTCCTTTTTGCCCGATTAGCCACGAAACTTGTTTGATTTGTAAATTGCTTTTTTATTATTATTTATTAAAATAATCCAAGGCACATTATATTAACACACATTGTTTCTTTTAATATAGATTTATTAAATATTTATTTTTACGTGCATCGTTAAATATCCCGCCAACAATTTTGGTCATGCGCTATTTTGGCCATAGGCTATTATGGTCTGCGTTATTATGGCCTGCGCGATTTTGTTCGTGCTATTTTGACCTGCACTATTTTGTACCACTGCCATTTTCAATCATTAAAAAATTACTTGAATTCGCATTTTTGATTGGTGGTAGCTATTTTCAACTTTCGGTTTTTTAAATAGCGTTGCGCATACATTAAAAATAATAAAGACATTTGAGAAAAAAAATAAAAGGGACCTATTTTTTTGCGTAGAATTTGAATCCGTTGTAAAATTATGCCCAACCCTATTAAAAAACAGACTTTAGTGCTGAATAGGTGGCGCAGGATTTTAAAAATACCACCAATCAAAACAGAGAACTTTATACGGCTATTATAATTTTTTAGATCATCACCTAGGTTTTAAAAGAGGTAAACCGGTGGTATGAGATATGTAAAATATTGGCTTGTAACATAAACAAAATATAATATAAATATCAATCACTCGATATTTATTTTTTAAGATTTTTCAATTTTATTTTTTATTACGTTTTTATTTTTCCTTCTGAAAGTACCTTAAATCCACAAAACTTAATTTTGATCACCTTGTACACTTTACCAATCTTTGAGGGGTTATTACCCTTATTAATTCTTTGGTTTTTGCTTAAAAAATTAAAAAAATAAACAATGAAAGCACAAAAGCTTGGCGATTAGATAATAAGTAGCAACGCCCGGATGCCAAAGCTTTTCATTATAAGGGATTAATAGGACGTACATATTTCGCTACACAAAAGCCCTATCAGTCTTGCTATAATAACTTTGACATCAATGTGACATTAATTACATCTACTATGCATGTACCGTTTTTAAAAACAAACGAACTCGCTGATTAAAGGATTACACAAATCCTGTTGAAGAGGTAGGATAAAGCACTACACATTTATCTATGCGTTTATGTTACAAGCCAATATTTTACATTTCTCAATCGTAAATATCTCAAGCATGAGTCGATGATATTTAAAATAATATTCAAAGGTAATCATAACAAAAACATGTCATGTAAAAAAAGCCAAGGACGCGAAAATGGTGTTCCGTAAAAAGAATTGAGATAAAAGAAAGCCAAGTTTTCCAATACAAATTTCAAAATTAAAGGTTCTTACTAGTTTGGAAATGTTTTTTAAACTTGGCTATTACCGCTGCAAACGGGAGGGAAGTAAATTATAATTTTGGGGTTTTTTGATTTTTACTAATGATTTGGTCATAATTTCTATCAGTCTGCCAATTTGCTTTGTAGCATGTCTGGAAGTACAGTAGAATTTTGATGATCTATACATGAGTGAGTGAGAGGCAATTTCGACGTTTTTTGAAATTTCGTAACTACTTTACTACTTTTGTACCACCAACAGAAACAACTACTCCGAGGGAAAATACCCCTACCGGCATTGAATTATACTGCTGGCTTGATGCTTTCGTTGGGAACTTGTTAAAACCAAACAGTTTTACTTTACTACTTTATGGAAGTCCATGAAACTCGGAGGGGATGTTAACTCTATCTAAGACTATGCAAAGTTGCGTTCCGAAGTAGAGGTTTAGATAGGTCAAATATGGGTCGAAATATTTCAAGAAAATATGGTACAGCAGTTTAGGCGAACTTGACGGGGCACTACACATCAAAAGCATCAAACCAGCAGTGTATTTAAAAGCCGTTAATGGTATCTACCCTGGGAGTACTTGTTTCTGCTGGTTTTTACACAGCCTAGGCTCTACATGGAGTTTTGAACCAACGTCCCCTAAAAAGCCCAGTAAGGCCGAAATCGGTTGTGGATAGGCTTGAATCACTGTACGCTTGTCGGGGATGTATTCCAAACAAGGATCACTCGTACCTTTGTTAACCACATTGTTTCATTAATTTCGCCAAGAAGGCTTCAAACTAGCAGTGTAATTTAATGCCAGTACGGATATCTACCCTTGGAGTGGTTGTTTCTGATGGTTTCCACAGCTTATGCTATGCTTTTCACTGAGGCACCTTAGAAGGCCGCAATAAGGCCGAAACCGATCATGGATCACTATGCCTGCAGTTTGTCGGGACATGTTCAAAAAAAGGATTACTCGTATGCTTGTGCAGTGGCGGTTCCTCCGAAGGTGCATATGTGCACGTGCACTCCCAAATTTTACTTAAAAAGAATATTAAAATTTGATCATTCAGTAATTTCATAAAGAACCAATAAACCCCAAAAGAAATTCACCAAATAATTGAATACTAAGTAGAAATTAATACCCAGTATGTATGTGTTTGTATTCGTGTTCGCCGCGCTTAACTGGACCCCAATTCTGTGCACCGTAGATGTTATGTCGCATTTTAATACGAAATATAGAAAAAGAGGACGACATGTCCCTATAGAATTTTACAGTACACAAAATCTGGACCTTGCTTTGGTTCGTGCTCTTGTGAATCAATTACGGCGATCGACGCCGCCCGCACCCCCGTAATGCCACCCGCATCTACGGTTACCCTTGGCTGTTAAAGCTAGCTTATAAATTGTTGCCCCAAGACAACTTGGTGTTATCGGTCAGGCCGTATTGTTTTGATTTCGACGATTTGCAATATTTAAAGACAATTACATTTTCTTCTTTACTACAATGAGTGAGGATAGAACTGCCCTCGCAAAGTTATCTATTGAGAAAAAAATGATTTAAGAAATTCCAAAGTTCAATGAATTGGTTATCAAAGAACTTATTTCAAAAAAGGATAGACGCCTTAATTTTCAATACAAAACGTGTTTGTGAAATATAAAAACTATTTGTTTGAAACTCGTAGACAAGGATTGAGTAGAAATAACATTTCGGACTTCCATTGTCTTTATTTATTTTAAACACGACATTTCGGTTAGTAAGTATCTCTAACCGTTTTCAACTGTAAACTAAACAATCCAGTCTAAGGCTATTACTTATATTACTTGGTGTGCAGTCTGGTGTGACGGCCCACCCCCTTTTTTAATCCTAAGATGCTTGTTTTTCTTAAGGAGGGGTTTCCATATGTTTGGTATGTCCGTGCTTGGTTGACTGACATCGATGATATATGTAAACGCAGCTTCAATAAATAAACTTTCGTTTTCGCCAATGTGACTTCTTAAGCAAAAATTTAGCTTCAGACCATTGAATCCTGTGATCATTTGTCCATGCATGATCCGCTAAACCGGATTTTCCAATATCCCCTAATTGGCTATTTTTTAGATGTTCATTTACTCCAACCTGAAAAGGGCGATTCGTTTCACCTACATATGATTTACCACACTCACATGGGGTTTGGTAAATACATTCCCTATAATTTGAGGGATTTTATGTATTTGTTTTAGTTACAAAACTCCGTATCGTATTTCCCGATGAAAATACTGTTTTTATATTATAGTGTTTGGCTATTTGTCTTATGTTTTCTGAAATCCCTTGAACATATGGAATGTTAATAACACCCAACGAATTATAATTATTTTGAGAATTTGCTACATTTGGTTTATTTCTAATTTTAGAGATTGTTGAGTTTATTAATTTCTCGGAATAACCATTCTGTTGTTAGTCTTCTTGATTGTGGTAGATTTCGGTGGTTAGTTCTTCATTATTACTACAAATATTTACGGCTCTTAAATAAATAAACAGAATGATAAGACTTAAAATTTAGGTACTGTCCCGTCTGTGTAGGTTTCCTCCAAACAGTGGTTTGAATGTTATTGTCTTCATTTGACAGGAACAACCAAAAAAGGTAAGGCTAAATCTTTTTTAATCTCCATTGTGCATTCGATTATTGGTCGAATACCGTTCAGATGAAAATTGTGTAGTTCGTCATCATTTTTCGGCCATATAATTAATGTGTCATCCATGTACCGTAGCCATAGTTTTGGCTTAACTCTTGCTGTGTTCTCGAACCGCTCCATATAGATGTTTGGTACAACTGACGAAAGAGACGAACCCATTGGAAATACCTCATTTTGCGCGTAAAACTTTTTTTTTTATTTAAAAAGGATCGAATTGGACTGTAAAGAAAGTGGAAACCACCAAGCATTAAAGATAATAAAAACAACAAAGTGTCACCCCCCCACCTGGTATTGAGGGGTGACCCTACATCTATGAATTTTTAAGCAAAAATTGAATCTATTTCTGTTCATACATTTTCGTTGACAAGCTAACCAAATAACCACTCTATATAAAACGCCAAAATCCAAAAGCGTTGGAATGGGATAGGTCTTTATTTATTTATATTCATTGTTTATTTAAAGCTCTAAAGATAATGGGCACTCTTGAGATCTATTTATTTATTTACGTTCTTTAAAATAAATAATAGGTAGGCGTCGATTATGTGACGACAAAGATAAATAGACAGCTAGAAACTTTATCGTCTAAATTTGTCAAAAAAATTTGCATATCAAGAGGGTTTCGATAAAGTAGAGAAAAAAAACTGAAAAGCTCGATGAGATCGAAAGCTGACACGTCTGATATTGATGGGTACAGAGGCACTGTGGAAAGGAATGAATAAAATATCGCTTCGGTCTAGATAAAGGCAGAAAAAAACTTTTTTAACCCGGCTACTTAAAGCAAACAAAAGAAAGCACTATATGTTTAGCAACACATCAGCTCACTATTAAACATCTGCTTCTCTATCTAGAAGCCAAAAAGGCAATTCTGTTACAAACAGATCTTTGTAGCTTTGCAGTGCTCACAGATATAGATTTGCATGATGATAGAATGCGACTGAAATCACAGTAGCGTACGCTTGAAGGGGGGTCGGGCTGAGGGGCTGAAGCCCCCCTCAGAGCCCCTAAAACTAGAATTTTTCCCAAAAAGCAATATTAAAATGTATCGATCTGCGCTCAAGCCCCCAAGGATTCGTCTCTGCGTATCGATCCGCGCTTAAGTCCCCTTACGATTCATTTCTGGCTACGCCACTGGAAATCTGTTTGTAATTCAATATCTTTTGGGGCATGAGGCCGGGAAGCGGTTGTTTAATAGCGATCTACCTCTAATAGATGGATTCGAATTGCCAAAAAAACTTTGATGGAACGTACTACTAGTAAAAGTAGAAAGAACCAGAACTACTATCTTTATCTTATTCTTTTCTTTTTAACTGGAACGTAACTCTAACAAAGTAAACCTTGGCTTAAAAACCGTTTCATAATTTTCTAGAGAGTAACCAATTTTGTCGGGGGTGTTCTCCAAACAAACTGCGACACATGTCGCATTATCCCAGGTGCGGCGAGCCTGAATTCATCCATATACCAAACGAAGATGCCTGGGGGAAAGTCACCAAACGAAGATGCCTGGGGGAAAGTCACCAAACGAAGATGCCTGGGGGAAAGTCACTCGGTACCCCTTTCATCATTACTAATACGTAAACTGCCATGTTATTTCCTGATTTTCTTTAAACGCTGAATGTTTGCTTTACTAGTTTATTTTGCAGAGATTTTAAAGTCTCATTGCCAATATTGAAAAAAAATTGTGAAAAGAGAGCGATATTCTTTTTGACATATTTTGGTGACCTCGTAGTGGTAGGGGACTGCGAAGTTGACCTTTAGAAAAATCTGAGGGCACGGCAGTGCCTCGCCAAGTTCGCGCGCCGTAACCATCTTTTCTTGAAACATTTCAGCCGATATTTGACCTACCTAAAACTCTACTTCGGAATGAGCTACGAATCTCAAACTTTGCACAGTCGTAGATACCCATGGAGTTAACAACCCCTCCAAGTTTCATGGAATTCCATAAAGTAGTAAAGTAGTTACGAAATTTCAAAAAACGTCGAAATTGCCACTCACTCACTCACTCATGTATAGATCATCAATATTCTACTCTACTTCTAGACATGCTACAAAGCTTAAATTTGGCAGACTCCCCTCCCCTATACATTTAAAGTTATGTAAAAGTAGCATCGCCCACTTCCAGTATTTACTAAGATGGTTTAGGGTTTAAGTTTAAAGTTTAGGTTTAGGTTTAACTTTTAGTTTATCTTTTGTGAAACTTTTTAACTGAATTTCTTTCAAAGTTAATAGAAGTTAACGGAATTTTGGACTAATTATAACTACAATGGAAAAAACCGGTTTAAATAAGAATCTGCAAGGATTTCGTAAAAAAAATGGAAAAAACGGAAAAGAAATGGTTTAAACTATAGGTTTAAGTTTGTAGGGAACGAGGTTTAAGTGAAAATGCAGCGATATTTAAGTGAATTACATACATTTTTCAATTTACACTTACTTCCCAAACTTGACATTGTCGGAAAATGTGTTCTAATTTTGTAATTTTTATTATATAACTTGCACAAACAAAGGGAAACTGAAAAATAAATTTTAAAATTTATTAAAATGACGTAAAAGTGACTTGACTGACGCTTGCTGGACTAAGTACTGGGATTGTCATCTGCTGTCATCTCGATGCACGTACATCTTAAATATATCTGTATAGCTAGAGCGTATTAAAACCATTAATGGAAAATGACTGCTACAATAAATAAATAAATAAATAAAACATTTTTTATTATATTAATTTAAAGATTATTTGCAAATAAACAAATCGTTTTTTTACTTTCCTCGACAAGGCAAATATCGTTTAAAAGCTACATGCTAAAATATAAAAGAGATATGAGAATTTAGTACTAAACGGTTTATCCAGCCTTGTGTACATTGCCCTAAAAAACTCGCTCTAATAGTTAATTGAAGCTAAAAATCGTATAAAATTTTGTCATATCGTTCCTAAATATGATCAAATTTTACATTTTTAACAAATAAATTAACAAAAACGTGATTGTTTTCAAGTTACAATGAGATAAACCACCCCCCGGAGGTAGTTTAAAATTTAGGACGATTTTTAGTCGGAATCCCATGACCTAGGGGTTTAAAGTGACGTAGTAGCCTAAATTAGACAGTTGTAGAAAAATCAGTTTTCCATGTTTTCTTCTTTTTTTCCGGTCTATATGGTCCATTTCAAGAACAAATCGTCTTAAATTTCAATTTTTAGGACATTTTATCGTCCATAAAGGTAAAAATACCAAATCAATTGCGGCCTGTTTCGGCAAAAAATCAATTTTTCCAAACCAATGCACATTTAAATTTTAAACCTAAACCCTAAACTTAAACCAAAACCTAGACTAAAACTTACGCCTTAGTAAATACTGGTGTAAAATTTTAATTTACGCCCCTCCCCTATACATTTAAATTTATGTAAAAGTAGCATTGCCCACTTCCAGAAATGCTAGAGAGTTGAGCTTTGGCAGGCTGATAGGAACTATGATAAAACTATAGGAAAAAATTAAAACATCCCAAAATTCTAATTTACGTCCCTCCCCTGTAAATGTAAAGTTAAGTAAAAGTAACATTGCCTACTTCCAGACATGCTAGAGAGCTGAGCTTTGGAAGACCAATAGTAACTATGATAAAGTTATAGAAAAAAATTAAAACACCCCAAAATTCTAATTTACTTCCTTCCCCTATAAACGTAAAGTTATGTAAAAGTAACACTGCCCACTTTTAGAAACGCTAGAGAGCTGAACTTTTTAAGACTGAAAGACAATATGATAAAACTATATGAAAAAACTTAAAAACACCAACATTTTAATTTACTTCCCTCTCCTATTAATGTAAATTTATATAAAACTAACATTGCCCACTTCCAGAAACGCTAAAGAGCTGAGCATTGGAATGCTGATAGAAATTATAATAAAACTATGGGAAAAAATTTAAAAAGTCCAATATTTTCATTTACTCTCCTCCCCTATAAATGTAAAGTTATGTAAAAGTAACATTACCCACTTCTAGAAACGCTAGAGAGCTGAGCATTGGAAGACTGATAGGAACTATGATAAAACCATAGGACAAAATTTAAAAACACGACAATTTTAATTTATTTCCCTCCCCTATACATGTAAAGTTATGTAAAAGTAACATTGTGCACTTTCAGAAACGCTAGAGAGCTGAGCTTTGAAAGGCTGATAGGAACTACGATAAAACCATGGAAAAAAATTAAAAAACCTCAAAAATTTAAGTAAGGCATTGCAAAAGTTTTGAACAATATTTTAGTACTTTAAAAATTAAGTATTATCCAATTCCTTTAAAAAAGAAGTGAAATCATAACAAAAACATTTTATGTAAAAAAAGCCAAGTACGCGAAAACGGCATTCCGTAAAAAGAATTGAGATAAAAGTAAAGCCAAGTTCTCCAATACAAATTTCAAAATGAAAGGTTCTTACTAGTTTGGAAATATTTTTCTAAACTTGGCTATTACGGCTGTAAATGACTCTTAGGCACAGTGCTAAATTGAACATAAGGAAGTTTGGCTGTAATAGCAAAGTTTTAAAATTATTTCCAAACTAGTAAGAACCTTTCATTTTAAAATTTGTATTGGAGAACTTGGCTTTACTTTTATCTCAATTCTTTTTACGGAATGCCATTTTCGTGTATTTGGCTTTTTTTACATGAAATGTTTTTGTTATGATGATATTTTAGAAGCATATGTTAGGATTCATCAGCTTACTATAAATTAATCTAAATCAAGAATCATTTGATTTAACAAAGCAGGTAGACCATACCCGAGGTACGGGTAGACCTCGTCAGATGTCTATCAGGGGAAATGAATCGAGTCCTGCCCTCCGTAGATTCCAGGTACTCTTCGACCCGGAGAGTAAGCACCTGTATAGGGTCCCTTTCCCAGGGTTACGGGAGAAGACCACATCGATATGAAAGGCGGAGAGAATGGACCTCGGTACGGTGATCATAGCGTAGGTGGCAACCCTTTCTTTTAGGGATAGTATAAAAGACTACTGCCTTGTAGTACCGGCGTTGGAATCGTCAAAGGCTAGGGGAAGAAAACCTCGATCAAAAATCACCTGGTCCTCCAGGTTGGGGGTTGGGGCATCAGACTAACTCTCTGATAACCGGAAAAAACGTACACTGTTAAAAAACCCAATCAAACGCCTTGGAAAGAAATGAAAAACCTAAGACGAACCAAGCAAAGAAACAGGAATATGATTTTTGGTACATGGAACGTACAAGGAATGAGTCGAAAAGTAAATGAAATAGAGCATGAGTGCAGCAGAAAGAAATACTAACAGAAACGAAAAAGAAAGGAAAAGGATTTGAAAACCTAGGACAATATGACCATTTCTATAGCGGAGTGGCAAAAGAAAAACATGCCCAACAAGGAGTATCTATTTTGGTCAACAAAAGATTTAGAAAATTTATCACCAACTGGGAAGTAGTCAATGAAAGGCTAATTAAAATGAATATAACAATAAAAGGAATGAGACTTACGATTTTTGGAATCTATGCGTATAACGACGATGCAAATGTAGCCGTGAAAGACAATTTTTTTGAAGAAATACACAATGAAATATCAGCAGTAAGTACATCTAGAGAAATTGTCATATTGGGATATTTAAATAGTAGAACCGGTAACAGAGTTAATGATCTGACAGTTGGCCAATATGGAGAAAATGTTATCAATGACAATGGAAACCAGCTAATTACAGTATGTGAGCAATTAGACCTAAAAATCCAAAACGGTTTTTTTTAACATAAGGAAATACACAAATATACCTGCACCAAACTCTCACAAAACCTGAAATCCTTCATTGATTATCTTATCACTAAACAAAAGACAAAACTAAAAATTCAAGATGTCAGAACAAAGCGCGGATCAACATGCGGAAGTGATCACTATTTTCTGGAGTTCAAAATTCTCTTTCCTTATCAAGGCCGAAGCCTGCATCAACAACACCTTGATGATACAGTGATTGAAGAAATTGATCACTGTAAATATAATCTACTAAGCATAGAACATGACAGCGTAAAAAACTTATACAAAAAGAGACTGAACGAAAAACTTAATACAAGTTCAGGTGAAACCCCAGATGAGGAATACGAATGTATTACATTAAGCATCCCCCAAGCTGCAAAAGAAGCACTAGGATTAGTTCTAAAAGAAGAAAACCATACTGGTGGGATGCTGAGATTGAAAGAGAAATAGAGGAAAAAAGGAAATTATATCACACCTCCTTATCCCAAAAGACAGATAGACGCAGACAAGAATACAAAATCGCGCAATTAAAGGTGAGAAGAATGATCAGTGATCAGAAAAATCATTCGTGGACGCAAAAGTGCCAGAAAATAGATTCTTACTTAGGAGGTTGGAGAAGTACCGAAAGCTGGAAAACTATAAGATCGATTAAAAAAGAAACATGCAGAGATATCATTTTACCAATACCAGACAAAGAATGGGATGAGCATTTTAAAAAACGTTTAACTGAAGATAGAGCAGAATTCAAGGAAGACGCAAGAGACAATATAATTAGAAGGATGGGATCTCCAGTACCCCTCACAATCTCTGAGGTCAAAAACGTGTGCACAACCTTAAAAAGCGGTAAATCTGCCGGACCCGGAATTATCCCAGCCGAACTTATTAAATATGGCACTGAAGAACTGTTTTGGAGATTACGGAATATTTGCCAAAAATATTTAAATGGAACTGTAGTCCCAACTGAGTGGAAAACGTCATATATATCCACAATACACAAAAAAGAAAGGAAAGGTATATGTGACAATTATAGAGGTATAACTGTGACTAGTACGCTAAGCAGAATATACGGTAAAATAATAAGAAATAAAGTAGAGAGCGAATATAAAGACATGGAGGCAGAAGAACAAGCTGGTTTCAGGGCGGCTAGATCGACTTCAGATCATCTCTTTTGTATAACCCAAGTTATTGAAAAGAAAATTGCATACGGACAAGAGCTGCATCTGCTTTACGTGGATTTGCAGAAGGCATATGATAGTATACCACTAAATCTACTTTGGAAAGCGTTGGAAAACACAAACATAAGCGTACAACTAATTAAGGCCATCAAAGAGTTATACCGCAATAGTAAGGCAAAAGTTAAAATAAAAGCAAAACTAACCAAAGGCTTTCATGTAAATAAAGGTCTTAAACAAGGTTGCTGTATCTCGCCTACGCTCTTCAAGATATATTTGGAACAAGTCCTTAAAATATGGAAGAGAAAATGCCAAAACATGGGAATTCCGTTGGACGAAACCACCTTGTATACTTTATGTTTCGCCTATGATCAGATAGTAGTGGTTCAGGATTATGACGACCTCGAATATATGACACGAAAACTAATAGAAGAGTACAATAAGTGGGGACAAGAGGTTAATCTCAATAAGACAGAGTATATGTGTATCGGTGGAATGAAACAGGATCTAATCTTAAATACCGGGCAGCGAATTCAGTCCTGTGATGAGTATAAACACTTAGGTCTAAAAATTACAGCTGACGGAACACTAGACAAAGCTATAAAAGATCGAAACGTACAAGGAATAAAAGCAATAACTTTATTAAATGGAATAATTTGGGACCAAAGTATATCAAAACATAACAAAAAGCTTATATAACACCATTGTAAAAAGTATTATTACATACGGCTCAGAAGTATGGCCAATCAAGGATAGAACAGAAAAAATGCTTTCCGCTACGGAGATGGACTATTGGAGAAGAGCAGCAGGGAAATCAAAAAGAGAAAGAGGTACAAATCAAAGAATAAGAGAAATTATGACAGTGGGTGAACGTACTTTAGTGAATGATAAGAACAAAACAACTGGTGTGGTACGGACATGTACAAAGAATGAATGATGAAAGACTACCTAAACAAATACTACAATGGAAACCAACTGGCCGAAGAAAACGAGGACGGCCAAGGAGAAGCTGGAGAGAAGGAATACAGTGAAATAAGAATAAGAGGCCTAGATGATAAATTATGGTCAAACAGAAACGAGTGGAGATTGGGTATCGGAAGACGTAGAACGTTGTAAAACCAATAAATATATATATATATATATATATATATATATATATATATATATGTATATAGGTAGACCATTCGTTTTAAAATTAACAGTTGGAGCCCTTCAAAGAATAAATCTATTTTGGTGTCCTTTTTTCAGCCTCCGGGCAATTTAGGGCTATGCAATCTGTCACAGCAGGAATTATTAAATCCAAAAAAAAAGGTTACTTCAGTGCAGTAGCGTGTCAAATTTTTTGGGGGCCTCCCGCAAATTTTTTTTTGAGGCACTCTTATATTTTCCAAAAATAACCCATTATAGTAAATATTTATATTCAATATTTTTATCTAATAGTTAAAAAACACAGCGAATTTTTAGGGATTACTTTTTCGTAGAGTATATTGGGCCCCCAATATACCGCCGCCCCCCCGCATGGCGAGGTCTGCGGGGCCGTTTAATACGCGCCTGCTTCAGTGATTAGTTCCGAGGTCGTTTTCGGACCCGTCTGGGGCTTCTGGTACTACGAGTACCTCGAAAAAATCCAAACAAGCCTCTGCTGTTCTTGCCTTCTACAACATCATCTTCTTTGGTGCGACTGGAAACTTGTTTGTCTCATGTTACCCTTTTTCTTTTTAAAAACACTCCTCACGTTTTATCAAAATACTGTTTATGGACAATGACAGACTTCCAAAAATTTGTTTTAATCGACAAATTACCCTACTGGAATTAAATTCGACAATTAGACTAAATTGGCCAAACAATCTTAAAAACTGTTTTAAACTATTTAATCTAACCCAATTTTGGTTACTAAATCCATATACACTAAAAGGAAATCACCAAAAAATACTCGAACGCCTTAAGCAGCACTTGTATAACAAAGACCTTAAGTTTGCAAATAATGCAAACTATACGGTTTTTTACGGAGTTCTAAGTAAGTATTTCTTAATTGTGAGTGTCCTCTAATTTTCACAAGAATAATCACTCAATTTAGTGCTTGCACCAAATATGTATGCCGGTGCACCTACAAGGGAACTTGTTGGGAACTCAAACGAGATTTGCACAGTTTGAAATAGACAATTGTCCACTTGTAATTCACCTTTCCGTTATATTACCACTTAAGTTCTATAAGCTGGCAAAATCCTGAGACCCTTGTAAGTATACCCTAGACAGTTTAACTTGTCACGATGTCAAGCAGATAGCTAGAATTATTATAAACATACTTAAAATAGGTGCTTTTCTTACATTGCAATTATAGTTTATTGCTGTTTGTTTATTTAGGTACCATGTACCGAGATTTTAGGAATTCCAAATACAGTCGAACCTCTATAACTCGAACCTGAAGGGACAACCAAAACAGTTCGAGTTATGGAGAGTTCGAGTTATAGAAACTCAAGTTACATAGGTTAAAATACATGTAAAAAGTGCAGGGACCGCTTAAAAGGTTCGAGTTATAGAGGGGTTCGAGTTATAGAGGGGTTCGATTTATAGAGGTTCGAGTTAGAGAGGTTCGACTGTACATACTTTGGACCCATAAATGACTTTTTAAATCTTTTTCTTGCTTGAAAATCTGCCTCATCCGTGTACCCGTGAAACAACTTAGTGTTGGAAAGTTTTATAATCTCTTACTACCACTTTGTCGGTTTAGAACATTTTTCTACGTTGTGCGACGCCTATTCTCCACCTCCTTCGATCCTGACAATCATCTTCTGTCAGATTTTTTTGACTCATAGATCTTTGGATTAACTGTTGCCATTCTAGGACCTGCTTTGGTAATCTTTCGCCGTTCATCCATTGTACAGGCCGTACCATAACAGCTATCGTTTAGTGATCGCATCTGTTATGCTTCCCTTGATTTCCATTCTTTCTGTTATGATCTCATTTCTTATGTTATCTGATCTAGATATTCTCATTATTCTCCTTATTGCATCCATTTCGACACTTTCCATTTTTGTTTTGTATTTTTCTGTCACGCGACAAGTCTCTATTCCATACAACAGCGTGCTTTTCACCATTGTTTCATATATGTTATATTTAACATTCTTTTTTATCTCTCTGCTATACAAAATACTGTTAAGACATTCAATAACCTTCTTTACTTTTACTATTCTTTTTTCCAGTTCTTTACAGTCTCTTCCTGTCTTATCAAATGTGACACCTATCTCATTGTATGTAGATATTGTTTGTCCATTGTCTAGTTCTAACTCACTTGATCCGTTTCCAATATATAAGTACTGTGTCTTGTCCACGTTCACTGTTAATCTCCACTTTTGATATTCTTCCATTAGCTTTCTCATCATATACTCCATGTCTTTTTTATTATTAGCTTCAATTACTTGGTCGTCCGCAAACTGTAATGTGTATATGGTAAATCGGTCATTAAGTTGTTTTCTCATGCCGTGTACTTTACGTTTCCAGGTTTTTAGAGCTACTGCGATATATATTTTAAAAAGAGAGAGTCTCTTAACTAAAAGTTATTCACCAGAGTTATTCGCTAAAATTTCTGAGTTAGTAATCGGAAATAGCCTGTCTTGGCTTACCTCCTTATTTATAAGAAAACATATTTTTTGAGCAATTGAATTAAGGAAGCTTGGTAGTAGTTGTTTGTTGCAAATATTATTGATTAATAAATGAAAAATTATGTTGCTAGCGAACAAAACAATTATTAATTTTACATTTTTAATGGCAAAATTTAATTTTCCTATTCCCTTTGTGTAATTTTTTAGAGATTAGCATGCTTTTCACGTCCCAATATTGTTCCGGACAGGGTTTAGAGCTTTTATACCGGAATAAATGATAAATTATGTGTTTTTATTGAAAATAACCAACAGGGCTGCTTTCTTTAGAGTCTCGGTGGTAAGTAGTTAGTCAAGTGGAAGTGCCTTTCGTTCTTTCTATGTCTGTAAGTTAATGAATTTTCTTTAATAAACTCTTTAAAAATACTTAAGCGTAAGAAGGTGTTGTATGTATGTTTCTAAGTCGATAACCAAAAACCTGGAGTATCGTTATCAAATGACAATTTCTGTTATTAAGGAAACCCTAAATTGTGCTTTCAATAAGTCTCTACTCACAAAACATTTTTATCGAATCACCCATGCATGATCAAGCTCAACTATATTATCAGCAAACATCAATGACCACAGATTAGTGTTCAAAGCGATGTCGCGTTTTCCTATTAAACTGTACGGCCCATTAACGCTCCATTCTCTATCTAATAAAACTCTACGTTGTCGTTATCCAAAGCAAGGCAAAGAACATTTCGAGGGTCCAAGTGCAGTACCTTGTAAGTGAACACTTTTTCGATTTTGGCTTTTCTGCATCATTGTGATCGTGACAGGTGGCGTCATCTATTGAGAAGCACTTGAGGTTGTAAAAAAATTCTAACACTAAAGAAAATACTTTTCTTAGTAAAAGTTTTGAATTCAATCTCATTAAAGTTTTTAAAAATGCACGAGGAACTGCACTTGGACCCTCGATTTGTTGCCAAAAATCATTAAAACGCACGTTGGTGCATTACCTTTTTAGGTCCTCATATGGTACATATGACACTTCAGTGTTGTCCAATATCCTCTCTGATATTTTGTTCCCAGTGGGGAATGGTGCAACCAGTAATCGCTGAAACAAAGAAGAAATAATAATACATTAATTTAAACATTTTTGTTGCAGCTATTGAAAGCTACATTTTCATGGGGGAAATGTGTGTGATTATCACAGCAGTTATTAATCTAGTGTGTGTAATAAAAGCGAAAAAAGTCAACTAATAACAATAAATATTTAAACGCAAATAAACAAAAATTGAACCTCAATCTAAATTTTAGCATTTTACGAATTAAAAAAAAATTAGCATCCGATGAAAGAACCGTTTTGAACCCAGAATCGACGACACACATACTAAATAACGGGGTGAATCTCTATTTAGCCTTCTTCCATTCATCTTTAGACATAGGCCTCCCTTAATATGTTCCACTCTTTTCTGTCTGTCGCCGTGGTAATTCATTTAGTTCCCAAATGTTTTTTCAAATCGTCCGCCCGTCTCATTTGGGGTCTTCCCCTACGTCTTTTGTTATCCCAAGGTTTCCAGGTTACATTACATATGTTATACACTTTCGTTTTGAGGTACTGAGGATATTATTTATTTTTTAATATGTAGCTTAATATACCGAATGCTTCTCAGGCCAATCTTGTTCGTCTCTTGATTTCAACTGTTTAGTTTTCTTCGTTTTATTTAATAATTTGTCCCAGGTATATATATTCCTCTACTTATTTTTTCTTGCCTTATACTCAAGCCTAAATTTTTAGTTGCTGTATCCAGTTCTTCCAGCATTGTTATCAGTTCTTCTTTTTTATCTGTTATTAAGTCGATATCATCAGCATATTTTAGGCGGTTCAAGTATTGGCCGCTTACTTTCCAATCTAAGTTTTTAAAAACATCTTCTAGGGCCTGGTTAAATAGTTTAGGGTATATTGTGTCACTCTGGCTGACACCTCTTCTTATGCGGATTGGCTTGGTTCCTTCGTGGATTTTGATTGATGTTGTTGCTTTGCTATATAAGTCAGTGTATCTGTGATCTATTTGGCTATTAATAAAAGATACCTTTACTGTCCAGTGCTCAATGGTATTGAAAGCTTTTTCAAAGTATATAAACGCAATATATAGTCGAATTTTGTATTTGTTGGATCGTTCTTTTAGGATTTTCATGGTTAATAGGTGGTCAACTGTACTGAAACCTTTTCTAAGGCCTGTTTTTTTGTTTTCGTGAAATGCTTATAAATTACATTGAGGAATGTTATAGGTCGATATTTTTTATGGACTCTTTTTAGTTGCTGGGGATTATTTCTTCTTTTAGTATTTTATTCAGGAGAATATATTAACTACAACTTTACCACCGTACTTGATCATTTCTGCTGTTACTCCGTCTTTTCCAGGTGATTTGCTATTTTTTATTTTCTTTAATGCTCTCTTTATTTCCGCTTTGCTTATTTCAGGTTGTAGCTCTGAGTTTATGTTCTTTATTTTTGTTTTGGAGTTTCTTCATGGTTTGGTATAATTCTATATAGAATAGTTGTGTGATATTTATAATATCCTATTTAACATTAGCCTGAATGCCGTTCATATCCTTTATTTTAATTATTTTATATATATACCTACAGTCGGCCTTTGACATTTCATATTTCTGTTATTTTCTATCTCTCTCAAGTTTTATTTCTTGGCTCTTTCTTTTGTGATTTTTCTTATAGTTTTATTTATTTCTGTGTATTCTATCGATGTTCTTTTTCCGCCTTTTTCCATTTTCCGCCTTTTTTCCAGCAGTTTCTTTGTTTCTTCTGATATAGGGGGTGAATAAACGAGTTGAGCATTTTGATGATTAAAATGTGGTTAGTTCTCTGTAAAATGAAAATTCATAACGATATTAATGAATGATTTAAGTAATTACATGCTGTAAATGCCATTTTGTATTTGTGACTATGTTTCGTTATAGATTCACTAGCGTATTTAAAGGGGTTGATTTGGAAATTTAAGCTGACTAAACCCAACCTCTTAACTTAAGAAACGATCTTTTGATGAGCGGTATCCTGCTTTAGAGCAGTTGCAAAGTCACCGAGGAAATCTAAAAAAAAAACATATCGATAACTTCGGTTTGATGAGCGTTATCCTTCTTTAGAACAGGTGTAAAGTCACCGAAGAAATCTGAAACAAACATATCGAGAGCTTCCGGCTGAATTTTGTGTGAATTTGGATACGAAAACTGCGCCGGCGCCTGTCCGTGTAACATGTTTACCAATGCGATTAGTCGAAGAAAAATTCTCGTATGGTCCTTCCTATGATATTCAGGAATCTATCCCTAGAATAGGAAGGACTACAAAATTATCTGCATTGCGAAAAAATGGTTTTTCCTTGAATAAAAATACATTCAATTTTTACTTGCAACCTTTTTTATTAGTGTTTTGATAGCCTTAATAAATTTATCCCGTTTTTCTCTTGCATTTGACTCTAAGGTGGTCGATAAATTACGACCCCCCCTCTCAGCTCACCGGCTAGATGCACCACTGTATATGGGATCATATTTAATTAATACTAATTTTCAATTATTACAAAGTGGTGGAACATGGTCCAATTGGCATTGTATTATGTATATTACAGATATATTGCAAAATTAGCAAAACTAGAACGCATTCGCAAATATTTGCTTCAATTGACAATGTTCGCAAAAATATTTATTTTTTACTAGTTAAGCTAGTATGACAAACATAAAAATTTAATTGGTAGTGCCGTTTGCACGTTTTAAATTAAAACACCAGTGGCTAATGATGATTTATTTTCCGAAAAAAAACCTATAATTTTGTTTAAAAATAAAATTATTATTCAGGAAAAATTCAACCATATTTCAGTGTATTTATTTGAGTTTCCAAATTATTTTGGGGTTGCTTAAGAAGGAACAAACCGTATGTTATGCATCAAGCCATTTAGGAGTTTTTAAAAATTCCGAGAGGTGGTAGATTGCTTTTTTATTTATAAAAATAACATTTTTGTGGCTTTTTTTTCCAAGGTATGTCAGCTTGTTTATATCTTTCTTGAAAGTGCCAAATCAGCCGCAATACAGAAAACGCTAATGCCAAATGCAAATAAAAAAAAAAGATTTCCTAGTTTAGATCTAAGTCTCTCTCTATGCAGGGTGCTTCACAATTTATTCGACAAACTATAACTTTTTTAAGTTCTGGGTTACATTACGTTGGTAATAGTTAACAAATTTTTTTAAAGAAAAGTTTTTCAAAATTGTTCAAATTAATGGAGAAGAATTATAAACACCCTTTGAAAAAATAACTACTTTTTTTACAATATTTGTAATTTTTTATCTCCTTTTCTGTTGGAGTTTTATTACATTTTTACCCAATAAAACGTGAAACACCCTGTATAATATGTCTCTGTTTAAATTTGTCTGTCTCTATATTTCTGTAAAATAGAAAAGCAAATAATTGCATACTCTATACCTATATGGAAGGATTTTTTTTAAAAGCCGTATGAATTTTCATGGAAAATAATTTTAAAATTGTCTCTTGTAAATATAAACGGAAAATATAAGCCTAAAAAGTTTCAGCTGAAAAAATAGGTTTAAACCATTTTTGTAACGGGCAAAATGTGAATATAAAAGTGACATAGTAGGTGTCATTTTATTTCTGTTTTTTGTTTGTAAAAAAACATTTTTTATTTTCCTCTAACGATGTTGTTACCTAGCTAACTTCGTTTAGTTTTGTTGCTGGAGGAATCGCCTAAAAAGTGGCAACTCATGGAACTGGGTGTTTTCTTCAGAAGCAGGCTTTTAGTTAGATGTGAGATGAATTTGGGTCACTAAAAATTAGTATCGAAAAACAAATGTTTATACCAGTTTTAAGCGCTTTTAGGCCCAAAATGCCAACCCCAAGGCTGTCATCAGCCCTGTTTTGCGATTTGTGTTGTAACATAAAACACAGAAAAATAAAAAAATATATTATTTTAACTTTATGAGTAGAAGTCAAGTCCACCTTAATTTTTTAATTATTTAATATTTAAAATTGAACAAAAACAATTTTCTACCAAAAACTGTCACCAGGTTTGTAGACTAGTCCTAAAATCGAAGCAGACTGTTAGTTAGCCAAGACCTGAATGTCATTTTTAAAATGCTGTTGGTTTAGGGTCTTTTTGAGAGTTCTTAAAGTAAGTAGAATTATTTTTCATACTTTTAGAAAATAGTAACTCCGAGTCCTAATGTGCCTCGGAGCAGTAGCGTGTCGTGGATAAAAAGGCGGGGGGAGGAGGGGCAAAGACCTTAAGGGCGCAAATATAGGTATGGGATTCAAATAAATTACAAACCTTTTTTAAAATAATAACACTACATGTAAACTTAAAAAATGAACGACTGAAATACAACTTTATGCAAATATCGTTGTCGTTGAGCATATTCATCTACTAATATATTTTTTGTGATATACTATAATGATTATGTTATTTACTCCGAACCAATGTTAGAGAAATAACAGATATATTGATAATGTCGCCGGATGACGATGATGTAACCTGAGACTTATCTTAAAGAGCTAAGGGCACCATTTGTTTTTGCGTTAAATTTAGTTTTTCTATTTTTTTCTCAAAGGACGCCAGGGGCGCCAAGCGCAGAGGGGCGGGGGGACGTTCGCCCCCCCCTGACCCCCTATACGACACGCCACTGCCTCGGAGTAGACGAAAAACTACACCAAAGAGTATTAGTCCAAGCGAACGGCACCGCCGTAACTTTCTCAAAAAATACAGTTAAATATCATTTACTGTTAAAGAAATAATCTTCTTACATTAAGATTTTGTGAACACCGAGGTCAATGTAAATCAATTCAACATTTGGCTTATTTTTAACTTTTTTTGGTAGGTACGAAGGTTTTCTTTTAAGTTTTGCAAATAGAGCTGGAATAAAACAGTAGATCACTTTTAAAGACTTTATTGTTTCTCTGAAGTATTCTTCACGAAAACTAATGCACTTTTGCATGTGCTCATGAATGAACCAGTTGTTAAAGCTGCTCATTTGTTAGTACTGTCAAAATTGCATTCTTGAAGGCGTCGACTGCTTCATCTGGCGACTAAAACCTTTGACCGCACAATTCATTTTTGATACTAAGTATAAAAATCTTTGGGACTTCGGTTGGAACTGTTCCGGTCAAACAATTCGACGTTTTGTTGGGTTAAAAATTAAATTGTTTTTTGTGCTTTGTGCGAACATGCATTGTCTTGATGGAAGATGGACGTTACGGGTTCGTTTTTCGAAGCTCAGCGATGACTTTCGGCAAACAAATGGTGCTGTACCAATCGGCAGTAACAGTCCTTTGATCTTTCAAAGGAATGTCTGCTACATATTTTTAAATATACTTCGAGAACGGATGGCTTTTGTTGGCTTCTTTTTATCTTGGAACACCCAAACCGACGTCTGACGTATATTTTCGGATTCATATGTGTAAATCCACGATTCATCACCACTGGTAATGGTGTACACGAAACCGGAGAGTTTTCTGATACCAATTGACCCCAGCTTCTTTCTGTTCTTCGGTTAACAGATGCGGTATCTAGCGGGAAGGCAATTTTCTTACCTCTAATTTTTCATGCATTGAGGTCTTTGAACGTATCGCACTGACATTTTGAATTTAGGTTAGTTAAAGATTGAGGTTAAGTTTTAGTAATGACATTCGATCAGTGTCGCCCTCTATGTTCCTTTATGCCAAATATAAAAGAGAGCCCTCGTATAGTATTTAGTAGAATGCTAACGTTTTGAGTAGTTTTAGTTTCCGTTAGTTTTACCCTAATTTTAACTACCCAAAAAACAAAAAATTATTTATTTCAAATCCGTCAAATCCGAGGTTCTTAGTTTCCTTTTTCGACAGCTCAAAATGATATCTGCTGATTAGGTTTGGTAACTGTCTTTATAAACATGAAGTAGATCCAAAAAATTTTAAATAAAAATTAACATATTGGTTGAAAAAAAAGAAACCAGCGTGCATTTTGTGGTTTATTCTACTTACCCTGTATATTGTTATATCGATATTTTGCCACGACCCTAATCCTTTAAATAAGTGTCTAATCCCTCAATTTGCATCCGCAATGCAGCCCGACAAACGTTTCGAGTATATAAGTATCTATAGCTCGGTAGCATGCTAGCTACACACAGAGACTCCTCGATGGGTTAGCTGACTATAGCTGGATACATTGTCAAAGGATTTGGCTTCTCTGTGTATCGGCTCAATTTCTCAAAAGACAAACGTTGGCTAATGAGGGCTTTGGTAAAAACTATTGAGGTCCCTCAAATAATTTGCCAATTAATTTTCAATCAAGTTTTCTACTGGATTAATATATTTCATATAATAATGTCTACATATCAGTCCAGCAAACAAACCAACAACGTTTTAAATATAACATTATATTACAATAAAGCAACATTGACCAAATTTTTGTTGCAATTTGTTTCTTCTTGTTGCCGTTTAGAAGAAACATAAAGAAACGATTTAAAAATTTTTGTTTCCATTGAAGCAACCAAAATTAGTTGTTTATTTATGTTTTGTGTTGTCGTAATATCAAACCTTCGGAAATGTTTATAAACTTTTTGTTTCAACCGCAATTGCAACACATTATTAAGTTGTTTCTGTTTCGTCATGTTGCCAACTTTCCTTTGAAGTTTATCGATTAAATTGAAAATCGTCAACAAGAAGTAACAATGGGTATTTGTTCCCGAATGATTCAGCAACTTTGAGAACATTTTTGAAAACCGAGCAACAATAACATAAAAGTTTATAACGTAGCCTAAGGGCGTTTGCACACAAGACGCAGCGGCACGATTTGCCGCGCGCGATATCGCAATGCAGTGTGGTCCACTGGCTGAAAAATGCCACGACGACGTTCAATACCGTCGCGGCAGGACGGTGCCCCACAAACCTGCGATTTGACGGACAAAAAACGTGCAAATTCGGGTCGTCTGACTTTTGAACGCCAATAGGATTTGTAGCTTGTAGCACACACCACGATATCGCCAACGATATTTTTATTAGTGCATTGTTGTCATTCAGAGCGCGCAGTACATGACAAGTTTCACACGATATAACCGAACCGAACCATTCGAATCAGCACCTTACAATCTACCAAACTTTTACATGGCCACTTCGGCCGGATATTGTTGCATGGCCTCTTAGGCCCAACGCGTTTTATTCAAAATAGTGTAAATTTCCTCATAACCCTTGTTATTTTAGGTTAATTTGCAATTTAATGTTTGTCACACGTGATCCACATTAAAAATTCCCATATATAAAAACCATTATTAGCAAGGTGTGTAAAAAACCTTATTTCATTTCTCATCAGTAAAAGAAATAAATTCAAGGTCACTTGATACGCAAATTTCTTTTCATCAACATTTTATTTTCATCTTATCAATTTCATCATATTTCATCTTTTTCAGGGTCACCGGATGCGCTGAAATTTGCTTATCTCTTTACTTTGTCTCAGAATAAATAAAACATATAGACGTGCCGCTATTTGTTGCCATCCATTTAATTTATTATTTTAAATTAAGTACGCTTATTTAAGATGTCTTCAAACGCAAATAAATTAAAACAATATAAGGTCATGCGCCAAATGTACGTCTATCAAATAGTTAATCCCGAAAGATTTGCTCAAACTGCTCATACAAGTGAGCAGGCAAAACTTCAATTTGAGATGTGTTAATTCAAGCTTTAATGAGATAAAGAGACAGTTCAATCAGTATCACGTCAACATAATTACCTTAGCATAATTACCTTAGCAAGCGTTATGGATGGTGAGGACCTTGAGGACGAGGAACGAATCCGCAAGGACTTTGAAAATGATGCCTCGTGTGTGTATGCTCTGCACAGCATTGTATGCCCTGATCAGCAGACCACCGCACCTTTGCCTCAACACCCTGCCAAGCCTTCTGCTAAGTTAAACCCGCTTAAAATCCCCAAATTTTCGGGAGATCTAAAACAGTTCCGCCATTTTTACGAGATTTTTTCTTTAGTCGTTGACCAAGACGACGACCGCACAGATGTAGAAAAATAATCGCACCTCATGGAGGCCCTAGAAGGGCCCGCAAAATCCGTGGTTCAAAGTATATCCGCGTCTGCGCAGAACTATAGAGCCGCTCTAGATGCGCTCCTAGAGAGATATGATCGACCCCGTCTTATCGCCTTCGCTCACTTGTAAGCTTTAGATAACGCACCCGTAGTTACAAACTCAAATAACTTAAAAATTTTACGCTCGCTTATGGATATTTTTAATGAAAATATCACCGCTCTCGTAAGCATGCAATTGCCTATTCATAACTGCGATTTTTTGTTATTTTACATGCTTTCAAAACATTTAAATGACGACCTGTTAACTAAATTCGAGATTCAAAACACGCAACCGCAGGATAAGTCATTTCCAAAATATGATGATTTAAAGAATTTCATTTTAAACCACTGCCACGCTCTTCAAACGGTAGAATTTTCAACCTCGTTAAAAAATTCGAAGCCTTCTAGCAGTTCTTATTCTAAGCCTGAATTTAAAAATAAAAATATTTACCAAAACAAACCTCGTCAAAGTCAAGGCAATACGTTTTTTGGCAATGTTAAGAAAAACAGTACACAAACAGCCTGTATCTGCTGCCGATCAGCTGATCACAACATTTACAGGTGTCCTTTATTTCAATCTAAACCCCTCCAAGATCGCTTAAAAACTATGTTTAAATTGCATTTCAGATAAACATCTGCTAGAGAGCTGCCGCTCTCAAACATCATGTAGATCATGCCATTTTAGGCATTATTCGCTTTTATGTACCCGCGTTAATAATAGTTATAATAACAGTAATAGTTTTAACCCCGCTTTCAGTGCCCCTGCGCACACCGCTTCTCCTATGCAAAATATACATTATGCCAATCAGGCACCCGCTAGTTTTTCGCAAAACTATACCGCAGTAGAAAATATTAACGCTCAATCTCAATACCTACCGCAGCAATCGCACGCCACTGGCAACTTCCTTGCTACGTCGGCCCCGCATGCAGTGGGAATGCCACAGCTTACCACTAGTTCACCGCAGAGCTTTTCCCCACAAATAAATAAAAATTATTCAACGCAGTACAGTGGCGCACCGTCACAAATGCAACACGCTCAAAATAATTTTTCGCTTATGTCCTCACCGCAACAAAATCAAGTTGCACCGCTGTAACAAATGCAAGTTGCACCGCCACAACAAATGCAAGTTGCTTCCCCGCAAAATCCACAAAATCCCGCGCAACCAAATTTTTGTGGAATCGCCGCGTCTACCTCTAATGTTCTTCTGTCAACTGCTATCGTGGAAATCCAAGATAGGTTTGGAAGCTACCACAAGGCTCGTGCAATATATCGCAAAACTGTTGTAAAAGGTTACAACTATCGCATTTTCAATCTTCTTTAACCATTCAAGGTTTAAATCAAATGCAAGTCACCTCTGCGCTAGGTGGAGTTTCTTGTTGCATTAAACCCGCTGGGGCACCAGGCCCTACTAAGTCTGGATGCATACATTTTACCGAAATTATGCCCAGATATGCCGCCTAGAAAATTAGAACCCTCGCGTTGGCGCCATATTGTCAACTTAAACCTCGCTGATCCTAATTACTTTATTCCAGGCCCAGTAGACCTGCTACTTGGCGCCGAAATATTCGCACAGATTATACTCGACGGCCGCGTTTCTGGCGAAATAGATCAACCGGTCGCAGTAAATTCTATTTTTGGATATCTCTTGTTAGGCAAATGCTCTAGCAAGAACTCCATAAAAAATACCGCAACCTCTTTATTTTGTTCAACACAAATCCCGCTCTTATCAGATCTAAATCAATCGCTCTCACTCGCTTTTGGGAAATAGAGGAGATTCCCAAGAAAAATTTCATTTCACCAGAAAATGAATTATGCGAAAAAATATTTGTGGATAGCCACAAACGCGACGCCACTGGTCGCTTCATAGTGGAGCTTCCATTCAAAAATAATATCACACCGATATTTGATATCACGCAGTCACGCTCGCTCGCTACAAAACGTTTTTTATCACTAGAAAACCGTTTTCATGCGAATAAAGATTTGAAACTCGAATATTCAAAAATAATTCAAAACAATTTGAAAGAGAATTGAAGAGAAAAACAGGTGAGTGGACTCAAATGCACGCCGACATTTTTATATTTGGGATCTTTGTGACTTTGTCACTGGTCCATTCGAATCAGCACCTTACAATCTACCAAACTTTTACAGCGTGTGTGATATCAAACGAAAGGTAATTCAGTCTGGAGTTATAAAAAATAAACTTTAGTTAAAAAAAGGGGGGTAAATTTGAAAAATTAGATTTTAAGTTAAAATATGGCGTGTGTGTTATGAAACGAAAGGTAATTGAGTCTGGAGTTAAACAAAATACATTTTAGTTTTTTTTTAAAAGGGTGGGGGTAGACTTCAAAAATTAGAGTTTAAGTCAAAACATGGCTTGTGTGGTATCAAACGAAAGGTAATTGAGTCTGGAGTTCAATAAAATATATTTAAGTTTTTAGTTATTTTAGCTCACGCGTACACTATAACTATAGTGTGAGCTTAGGTGCCCATGGATTGGCAGAGTATTTCCTTTACCTACCTAATATAAAAGCTACTGGACCGAAGTCAAAGATCGGTTCCCAACATATAAGGTGATGTGAAGGAAATAAGTTTTTATCGATTCTCCTCCCTCTTACAATAAAATATAAAGGGAAGCATCGCTATATTGGCTCATGGCAATGCTCGTATACCCCACAAAATGCTGTATTTTCATTTCACCTTCTTGATCGAAAAAGTTACAAGTCTATAGAGCCTTCGTTGAAAAGAACTATATTTATCAGGTAAAGTGTATGTTAAGTCCGTTTACTCTTATGAGCTCAATAATTCCTGGTATTTAAAATCCTCTTTCCAGACTCCCTCCTAATTCATAAACTCTATCGCTATCGCACATAGTAAAACAGGGCACAGGGAAAGGGAAATCATACAAAGAAAGGTTTCTTCTTGTTGCCATAAATATGAAAATACAGAAACAATTATAAACTTATTGTTTCCATTGAAGTAACCAAATTATTAGTTTAGTACTTACTTTTGTGTTATTTAAGCAATAATAAGCAATTTTTTTTATATTTTGTGTCTTCTTGTTGCTGTAAACAGGAATCATACAGAAACAATTTTAAAATTTTTGTTTTAATTGAAGCAACCAAAATTAGTTGTCTACTCATGTTTTCTGTTATTCAAGAAACATTCAGCAACATTCTGTTACAATTTGTTTCTTCTTGTTGCAGTAAATATCAAACCTTTGTTTCAACTGCAATTGCAACACATATTAACTTGTTTCTGTTTCGTTATGTTCCCAACTGTCCTTTGAAGTTTATCGATCAAATTGAAAATTGTCGATAAGAAGTAACCATCGGAATTTGTTCCCGAATGATTCAGCAACTTTGGGAAACATTTATAAAAACGAGCAACAAAAACACAAAAGTTTCTTAATGATGTTCCATTGGAAACGTAGTCTAAGGGCGTTTGCGCACAAGCCGGTAACGGCACGATTTGCCACGCGCCATAAATCTAAAAAATGCTGCGACGACATTTAATACCCTCGCGGCAGGACGATGCCACACAAACCTGCGATTTCGGGTCGCAAGAATTCGGGTCGCCTGAACAAAAACACCACTAGGATTAAATGATTCATAGCACACACCACGATATCGCCAACGATATTTTTAGTGCATTGTTGTTATGCGCACACGTAGTAAAGCGCACACTAAAAAAGCACACAGGGAAATCAAACAAAGAAAAGTTTTCGACATATGGAAAAATCATAATGAAATAAATGTTTAGAATGGTACCTACTGTTACAGGAAATTTGATCATCATAATTTTGGTCACAAAAATAGGGATGTAATTTTAGGGTCCATAGGGCAACTTTCTAAAGAGCATCAAAGTTAGCGATTTTGATACTTTTTTTTATAATAACTCTGTTAAAAGTCATGTATTAGAATAAGAACACTAAGTGGAGATAAAAATATTAAAAAAAAAAAAAAATGTGCGGTCAATTTTTTTCAGGAAAACAAGCTTAATAATGCTATTAAACGCAATGCTTTTCGTGATATTGTATGTTAATAAAAATAAGTCTCTACGGAAACATATTAATAAAATATCATTGATATTTCTTTAAAAAAAAATTTTTTTTTAGATTTTTATATTTTATACATTTGTTTTATTATTTTGTCCTTAAATTATAAGTTTATAAAAAAAGGAAATAATACATTTTTGGATCACGTCTATAGCTAAGTATTCATTTGATTGAGACAATTTTTTTTAAACCTTTCTTTCCCACTCCTCTAACTTTAAAAATTCTATATCTTAAAAACTTTTTTATCAGAAATAACCTCCTCAATCACCTACTACACTATGGCTCCTAAGTTACGGGACTCCGTGTGTAGATGTAAATTTTAAACATTTTTTAGTGTTTTGAAAATATTTAAAATTATTTTAGAATATTGACTAAATTAAAAAAAACATTACAATATCGAAAATATTTGATTTTTTTTAGAAAATTAAAAATATTTGAAAATTTTTTGTTGAAATTCATATAAAAATTATGAAAATATTTAAAACTTGAAGATATTTTATTATTTGTGAACTATTTTAATATTTTCGAAAATTAATGGGCCATTAGACTAGTATTATTGGAAGGTCGTAGGTACACCGGCACATAAAAGAAAAGAGTGTTCTGTATATTTGATCACATGATGTCAACGTTGCTTTATAAATACTCTGCCAATTTATGGGCACTTAAGCTCACACTAGGTACTATAGTTATAGCGTACGTGTGAGTTAATATAACTAAAAACTGAAATATATTTTATTCAATTCCAGACTCAATTACCTTTCGTTTGATACCACACAAGCCATGTTTTGACTTAAACTCTAATTTTTGAAATCTACCCCCTCCCTTTTTTTTAAACTAAAATGTATTTTGTTTAACTCCAGACTCAATTTCCTTTGATTTGATATCACACACGACATATTTTCACTTAAACTTTAATTTTTAAAATTTACCCTCACCCTTTTTTTAAAATAAGCTAAAATATATTTTGTTTAACTCCAGACTCAATTACCTTTCGTTTGATATAACACACGCTATATTTTTACATAAACTCTAATTTTTGAAATATACCCCCACCCTTTTATTTGACTTCTGTTCGGTGGATTTTGTTCATTTTTAAATGGGACCATCTCGACCCAAAACCCAGCCTAGGTACCAACTTTCATTAAAATCGGGCAAGCGGTTTTTGACTTATGTGCGTTGGTCGTTACAGACAGACAGACAGACGGCGCAACAAAAAAGTGTCAAAATCATCTGAAACGCAAAGATATATAAAAAATTTTGAAATCGGAGCAACTTTTTTTTCTCGAAAAAATTAGGATCACCATAGCTCACACTACTATAGTATAGTATATGTGTGAGCTAATATAGTATAGTATATGTGTGAGCTAATATAAGTAAAATAAAAAAATACTCTGCCAATTTAGGGGCACCTAAGCTCACACTAGGTACTATATTTATAGTGTACATGTAAGCTAATATAACTAAAATGTAAAATATGTTTTATTCAACTCCAGACTCAATTACCTTTCGTTTGATATCACACAAGCCATGTTTTGACTTAAACTCTAATTTTCGAAATCTACCCCCACTCCCTCACCCATTAAGGCGACAAATTCGATTCTGCTAATTTTTTACGCAAATGACAACAAGGCAAAATATTTAAATATCAGTCAATAGGTGGCACTACATATTAGAGTCCTAGGGACACCTATTCGGTTTCTAAATTGTGGGCCTTACTAAAATTTTAGGGATGACAAAAAACAAGACATTTTGAGTTAATTTTTTTCCAAAAACACAAGTGGGCGGCTAGTTTTCCAATAGCAACAGAAAAAATAAAAGAATAGAGTAAATAACAAAGCCTATTTTTTTGTCAAATACCTGGGGATGACATTTCATCTTATAAATAAAAATAGAAAAAAAGTGTTTATTTACTGTGATAGAAAATACTGATAATCCCGAAGAAGACTTAGCCACAATAGGATGGAACACATAATGTTCCTATGAGCCTGCCTCGAAATACATCTAGCAAAATATATTTAAAGACCTTCCGATATCATTGATCCAGAAGATGAAAACGAACATCTCCTGATCCAAAGATGCTGCACAGGATAAGAAGTAAAGTTTTCGGCAATCATTGTAAATTAAATATAATAAATGAGTTGTTTTTATTGTAGTACTTTACTTTTGTTTCCACAACCTCGTAGAAAAAATATTGTACCTACATACTTAACGAATGTGTTTAGTGCGTCTTCCGCACTGGTTAGGTAAATTACTATTTCCTGCGACCACATATAAAAATGTTGGATTTTAAACGATTTGCATCCTCAGAAAACATTAAATTTCATCCGTGTGCAGAAATTTTTTCGCACATGTGTGACAAGTACGTTCAGTACTTTGGCACATGTATGGAAAGTGTTTAACTGTCACAATACTTTTTCGCACATGTGTTACAAACTAACTTTCCCATACATGTGCGAAAAAGCAGTTTCATTTGATTTACGCAAAATTAAAGACCAATTTTTACAAAAATTATTATAGTTCAACAGTGTCCGTGTGAAAAATAGCTCCATAACTCGACAGAAAGTAACTTTCTCACGCTCGTGTGAAATTTGTCACTTTCTTCTCTTGCTATGTAATAAATAAATAAATAAATGAAAAGGGCTTTATTTTCAGCGAAGTTAAGCACAAGCTTCTGTTAACTGAGCAATATACTAATTATCAAAAACTATCTTATAAATTGGTTCGTAATCCCGTGATTTTGTTTGTTACGCTATGGCCAGCCCTTAAAAAACGTTTTGTAAATAGAAAAAATTGTGTCTTTAAATACCTTCTTATAATCATTTAACTTATGTTAAACGACATTTTATTTATTCAAAATATCTGAAAATAATGTGAAAATCCGGGTCACGTGATCTTAGTTAAATTTTCTCAATCGAATTGACTTACCCCCGGTATATGGGGGTGGCGCTTCAGTCAGAAGGTTGATGGCTCTTGTCTGATTTGGTGTCCTGCAGCAAATATAAAATTGAGCACGCCTTTGTAAATCCTAATAGATCTCTTTTATAAAAAACTAGTTGAAACATTATTTCTGTCCATGTGCAAGATTTTTTTAAAATCTTCAAACGTATCTTGTTAGATTTTTGATTTTCTTTTGTACATTTCCAAAAAATACAAGAATCGAAAACAATTTCACTACAGTTTTCTATAACACAACTAGGCTACTGAAATGCCAAACATTGTTTTGAAATATTTGTTGTGTTTTAGCCATAACTTTTTTTTTTTTTTTGAATAAAATGATTTTGCAAAAAAACTGCTAAGATACGGTTGTTAAAAATGCTGTAAAAGACTACCCCTCAAAATTTCGACGCGTTCCGCTGTCTCATTTTCTATTTCTATTAGAACAAAGATTTGGCCAAAAAATGCGATATCAGTGTTGTCAAATGGTAAGTTTTCGGTCGAAGTTTGTCCCCTAAAAAAAAAACTAAAATGTATTTTGTTTAACTCCAGACTCAATTACATATCGTTTGATATCACACACGCCATATTTTCACCTAAACTATAATTTTTGAAATCTACCCCCAGCCTTTTTTTTAAATCACCTAAAATGTATTTTATTTAACTCGACTCAATTACCTTTCATTTGATATTACACACGCCATATTTTCACATAATCTACCCCCACCCTTTTATTTGGTTTGTGTTCGGTTTATTTTGTTCATTTTTAAATGGGACCATCTCGACCCAAGACCCAGCCTAGGTACCAAATTTCATTAAAATCGGGCAGACAGACAGACGGCGCAACAAAAAAGTTTCAAAATCATCTGAAACGCAAAGATATATAAAAGTACTCTGCCAATATATGGGCCCCTAAGCTCACACTAGGTACTATAGTTACAGTGTTCGTGTGAGCTAATATAACTAAAAACTGAAATATATTTTATTCAACTCCAGACTAAATTACCTTTTGTTTGATACCACACAAGCCATGTTTTGACTTAAACTCAAATTTTTGAAATCTACCTCCACCCTTAAAAAAAACAAAAAACTAAAATGTATTTTGTTAAACTCCGGACTCAATTACCTTTCGTTTGATATCGCACACGCCATATTTTCACTTAAACTCTAATTTTTAAAATATACCCCCACCCTTTTTTTAAAATAAATTAAAATGTATTTTGTGTAACTGCAGACTCAATTACCTTTCGTTTGATATCACATACGTCATATTTTCACATAAACTCTAATTTTTAAAAATCTATCCCCACTCTTTTATTTGGTTTGTGTTCGGTGGATTTTGTTCATTTTTAAATGGGACCATCTCGACCCAAGACTCAGCCTAGGTAACAAATTTCATTAAAATCAGCCAAGCGGTTTTTGAGTTATGCGCGTTGGTCGTTACAGACAGACATACAGACAGACAGACAGACAGACAGACATACAGACAGACAGACAGACGGCGCAACAAAAAAGTTTCAAAATCATCTGAAACGCAAAGATATCTAAAAAAATTTGAAATCCGGGCAACTTTTTTTTTTCTCGAAAAAATTAGGATCACCATAGCTCACACTACTATAGTATAGTATATGTGTGAGCTAAAAAGCATAATAAAATATATTTAATGGCTTTGAAAATGTACCATTTTCGCAACTTCACTGTGTATTATTGCAATACTTTGATCAAGTTTTTTGCAATTTATTCGAAATTTTGGGGCTGTACGGACGAAACGAACCCCGTATTTGGATTCGGTGCACCGAAATGTTGAGACACCTATTTTTTCTTTTATTTGCTGAATTTATTATTGTGTTTTTTTTTTCTGTGTGCGCTTTCTCCGTGTGCACTTTTCCTCAACAGGCGATTTCTTCATTGAGTGCTTTTCTGACAAAGTAAGTCAATTTCAGCTTTTAACTTACCTGTAGTAGCTAGCAGCCCTACTTTACATATTATTTCGGGTTCCCCCCCACCGTAGAACCGCCAATGATTATAACCTAATTGTACAAATTGTTGTTTCCTATTGTGAACGTTTCTCAATATGTTTAAACGACTCCTGCTTCCTCCATAAAGACGTTCTAGTTTGTCAATGACTTTGTCAAAAACTAAATGAGTCCTTATACCAAATATCAAAGCATATTTCCGATAGATTTTAATTTTAGGGGGTGAAGCCTTCCTAGCCTTAACATTAATTAGATATTATGATTCGCAAGTCCTTTTTGATAAATCCTTTCCGCTAGCAGAAGTTTTCTTTTCACAAGTTACTTTCATCTAATGACTTTATAAGGCAATAGGTTATAAAATAGCTGCGCCATAGCAACTTGCCATTCCTTTATTCTTATTTAACATAACGAAGTCATCTAATTAAGGATACCTTTTTTTATTGTTATCGTAATTTTATTTACTTAACCAGTAAGTTTTTCTATGGTTTTGACTAGTTAGCTCTTCTCTGGCTTTGAGCAAATTTATAGCTTAAGAGGTGCAACAATCAAATTTCTTAATATTTCAAGGAACAACTCAATATTTTCTTCAGTAAAAAGCGATCGCATTCGACAATATTACTTAGAAATTTCAAAAAAAATATTAATAACTGTTAAACTTGGTAAAATTATATAGCGTTTCAAAATGTTTCTAACCATCTGTATCTTGAATATTAAGGGTTCTTTAAAAACAAAGCAGAAACATTTATTAAATTGTTTGGTAACAGTTCCAAGCAAATTGTTTAGTTTTGTTAGACATTTTGATACATTGAAAGTAAAGAAAATTCATATCAGTCTTTACTAGCTTGTGCCACTGAATAATACACCTACACTTCGTTTTCCCTTGCAGTGCTATTTGTTCCGACAGATAAATTGAATATGGTAAATATTGGGTTTAAACTTCAAAGATGAAACGTCAACCCGGGAAGGAAACGTCAGACTAACTCAGCTACTTTTTAAAATAAAATAAACCACTCGAAAAAGATACGCCCGACTCTATCCTTTGTATCTTTTTGAAGAAGTTGCAGCTGTGAATACTTCGATTGCACAATAGAGAAATATTAACATAAGCTGGTTTAGTTTTACTTAACTTTGGAAAATAACATCGTATACTAAATATATCATGAAATTATGCACTAACATGAGAAAATTTTGAAAATCATAGTGTAAAGGACTTAAAACTGCTCAAGAAAAATATAACAACAGTTTAAATGGAAATAAATCCTTCAAATGCCTGTAAAATTTGCCAATTAGATCTTATCGAAAGGACAGGAAACAAGCAAGCAATACTAAGTTTGAGTTCAGCACAACCTTAAGTTCTCCTTGCTATCAAGCTTTTCGTATATCGATACCCTAATTCAGATACGTCGTAACCCAATTAAACAAAATTTTACAGGAATAAGAAAAATTAGAAGCAAATTACATAGCGTAAGCATTATGCGACTTGTTAGAATTCGCAGGAATGACCGTTTTATATATTTTTTTTGGTTGCTGGGATTTAGCAGCATAGTTATAATGCATAATTACTAACCTTCGACGCAAAAATATGAATTTTCATTTTTTTTTGTGGGTTACGACGATCAGAATTCGGGTTTCAACATAACGTTTAATATCGACGTTTGGTAATACAACAAAATTGCTGATTTTCTTAATGGTATTTATTTATTTAAAAACAAAACATAACATGATATAATATTAATTATAATTAACACTTTCCCGCTTAAGACAAAACAACATTTCTGAATATCTGGGCCTGAAGATATGTTTAGATCATTATTTTGAATACCTTCGTTTTTAACTACCCTGTTTTTTAAATGACCCACATGTCTTCTACAAGAATCACCTTCTTCACTTGAAACTTCATAAGTTACTGGAACTGTTTGATTCCATATGGTACCTTCCAACGTAGTGAACCTAGAATAATTTTGTATCATAAGAATCTAACTTGATTTTAGGTGATTTAAGGCAATTGTGTGTGCATTTATTATTATTTGTGATCCACCTGGATCAACCTCAAATTCAGAATTAAATAACATTCAAACATAAACTAATATATATTTTGTCTTCATATCCATTTACCATGTTGATTTCGTAAAAACCTGAACTTGTACTGGGTTGATATGGCTTAACATCATCCTCATTCACTTGGTTTATTATTTTTATTGACTAAACAAGCTTTTTATAGTAACCAATTCTCTGAGAGAATCGACATTTTTCATTATTGTAATAACATTTGTTTGCTAAGTCTGTCTATTTTCTTTATTTACCTTACTTTTACTTTTTTCTGATCTTTAATAATTTTTAGGTTCTAATTTAACCTTACGAATTTCTTGTTGTGTATTATTCTGTCTTAAAGCCCCTTTTTTGTATGCAATTTCAAAAGTCATTTTTCCATCAGGACTAGATACCAGTAAATTTTGTTGCGAATCTTTATCTTTCATTCCAATATAAAACGATCTCGCAACATGATATCAATTGGGAACTAAACTGTAGCTTTTTTATTAAAATTAAAATATTTTGCTAGTCCCTTTATTTCCTTAACAAAATACGCAGCACATTCATTTAAGTATTGACTTCTTTAATTCAAATAATTGTCTAGCACATAACTCATTCTCAGCTGGATAAAATAATCATCTAACTTAAAAGTAATGCTTGCAAACAAATGTTATGCTTGTTCAAGCTTTTGTCACTTATTTTTTTAGGATAAGTAATCTTTTTATTTATCTCAAAAGTTTTCTTTCCAACAAGCTGCAAAACTTGGCCATTTTTTTCATCTTTAATGTAATCCCCCCACAATCTTTATCGAGATGGAACTCTTCCAGTGGCGTATATAAGGAGGGGGCCTGGGGGGCCGTGCCCCCCACGAAGCTAAGATTTTTCTAGATATTTTCCACATATTTCATGAATACAAACATAAAATAGCATAAAATACAGCCCTAGATCTAAGTATTTATACTCATCACAGGACTGAATTCGCTGCCCGGTATTTAAGATAGATCCTGTTTCATTCCACCGATACACTTATACTCTGTCTTATTGAGATTAACCTCTAGTCCCCACTTATTGTACTCTTCTATTGGTTTTCGTGTCATATATTCGAGGTCGTCATAATCCTGAGCCACTACTATCTGATCATCGGCGAAACATAAAGTATACAAGGTGGTTTCGTCCAACGGAATTCGCATGTTTTGGCATTTTCTCTTCCATACTTTAAGGACTTGTTCCAAGTATATCTTGAAGAGCGTAGGCGAGATACAGCAACCTTGTCTAAGACATTTATTTACTTAAAAGCCTCTGGTTAGTTTTGCTTTTATTTTAACTTTTGCCTTACTATTGCGGTCTTACTCTTTGATGGCGTTAATTAGTTGTACGCTTATGTTTGTGTTTTCCAACGCTTTCCAAAGTAGATTTAATGGTATACTATCATATGCCTTTTGCAAATCGATGTAAAGCAGATGCAGCTCTTGTCCGTATGCCATTTTCTTTTCAATAACTTGGGTTATACAAAAAAGATGATCTAAAGTCGATCTACCCGCCCTAAAACCAGTTTGTTCTTCTGTCTCCATGTCTTTATATTCGCTTTCCACTTTATTTCTTATTATTTTACCGTATATTTTGCTTATCGTACTAGTCACAGATATACCTCTATAATTGTCACATATATCTTTCCTTCCTTTTTTGTGTATTGTGGATATATATGACGTTTTCCACTCAGTTGGTACTACAGTTCCATTTAAATATTTTTGGAAAAGATTCCGTAACCTCCAAGACAGTTCTTCAGTGCCATATTTAATAAGTTCGGCTGGGATATTTCCGGGTCCGGCAGATCTACCGCTTTTTAAGGTTGTGCACACGTTTTTGACCTCAGAGATTGTGAGGGGTACTGGAGATCCCATCGTTCTAATTATATTGTCTCTTGCGTCTTCCTTGAATTCTGTTTTCAGTTAAAAGTTTTTTAAAATGCTCATCCCATTCTTTGTCTGGTATTGGTGAAATGATATCTCTGCATGTTTCTTTTTTAATCGATCTTATAGTTTTCCCGCTTTCGGTACTTCTCCTGCCTCCTAAGTAAGAATCTATTTTCTGGCACGTTTGCGTCCACGAATGATTCTTCTTATCACTGATCATTCTTCTTACCTTTGATTGCGTGATTATGTATTCTTGTCTGCTTCTATCTGTCTTTTGGGATAAGTAGGTGTGATATAATTTCCTTTTTTCCTCTATTTCTCTTTCAATATCACCAGTATGGTCTTCTTCTTTTAAAAGTTTCTTCCACTAATCCTAGTGCTTCTGTTGCAGCTTGGTTCAGTCTCTTTTTGTATAAGTTTTTTACGCTGTCATGTTCTAGGCTTAGTAGATTATATTTACAATGATCAATTTCTTCAATTCATCAAGATGTTGTTGATGCAGGCTTCGGCCTTGATAAGGAAAGAGAATTTTGGACTCCAGAAAATAGTGATCACTTCCGCAAGGTGATCCACGCTTTGTTTTGACATCTTGAATTTTTAGTTTTGTCTTTTGTTTAGTGATAAGATAATCAATGACGGATTTCAGGTTTTGTGAGGGTTTGGTCCAGGTATATTTGTGTATTTCCTTATGTTAAAAAAAACCGTTTTGGATTTTTAGGTCTAATTGCTCACATACTGTAATTAGCCGGTTTTCATTGTCATTAACAACATTTTCTCCATATTGGCTAACTGTCAGATCATTAACTCTGTTACCGGTTCTACTATTTAAATCTCCCAATTTGACAATTTCTCTAGATGTACTTACTGCTGATATTTCATTGTGTATTTCTTCAAAAAAATTGTCTTTCACGGCTACATTTGCATCGTCGTTATACGCATAGATTCCAAAAATCGTAAGTCTCATTAGTTTTATTGTTATATTCATTTTAATTAGCCTTTCATTGACTGCTTCTCAGTTGGTGATAAATTTTCTAAATCTTTTGTTGACCAAAATAGATACTTCTTGTTGAGCATGTTTTTCTTTTGCCACTCCGCTATAGAAATGGTCATATTGTCCTAGGTTTGCAGATAATTTTCCTTTCTTTTTCGTTTCTGTTAGTACAGTAAGGTCTACCTTCATTCTGCTGCACTCATGTACTATTTCATTAACTTTTCGAACCATTGCTTGCACGTTCCATGTACCAAAAATCATATTCCTGTTTCTTTGCTTGGTTCGTCTAAGGTTTTTCTTTTCTTTCCGAGGCGTTTGATTGGGTTTTTTAAGTGTACGTTTTTTCCGGGTATCAGAGAGTTAGTCTGATGCCCCAACCCCCAACCTGGAGGATCAGGTGATTTTTGATCGAGGTTTTCTTCCCCTAACCTTTGACGATTCCAACGCCGGTACTACAAGGCAGTAGTCTTTTATACTATCCCTAAAAGAAAGAGTTGCCACCTACGCTATGATCACCGTACCGAGGTCCATTCTCTCCGCCTTTCATATCGATGTGGTATTTTCCCGTAACCCTGGGAAAGGGACCCAGACAGGTGCTAACTCTCCGGGTCGGAGAGTACCTGGAATCTACGGAGGGCAGGGGTCGATTCATTTCCCCTGATAGACATCTGACGAGGTCTACCCCCCCGTACATCAACAGTGACAATATAAAAACCATAATCTAAAGGGTACTAATAATTATTAAATACATAACACAATTGATATTTGTTAGGTTCTTCAAAACTTTACTATTAAGCTTTTTGTATTCAACGTTGACTACTACAACATTGCTGCTTATCACACTAAAAAACTATGTGAATTCTTCAAAATCTTTTATGTTTTGCCTTTCACTTCGATCGTTAAATAATTGAAAATTCGCAAAGCAAACAAAAATCATGCCAAATGTTCAAAGTAATGCCAAGAATTAAATTTGAATCTTGAATTTGAATTTGAAAAGTTGAGTACAAGGTAAACAAATATTTTGTTTAAACAAACATATTATTTTAAAATTTCAGCTACGTGATTCAGCTTCTGTGCACAGTGAAAGGCAAAACCCTCCGGGGACGGACGTTTGAAAAATTTAGTAGGATACATTTACCTATTTTGCCATCGATCGCAAGTTATATGCATACTTTATGGTAGCTGTCTGTTTTCCTATTCAACCCTGAACCAATCTAATATATTTTTCACCAAGAACTGCTCTAACTTTTTTCGAAAACTGATACGGAAATTGCATTTATTTTTATCCTTACCTTGTTAACATAATACTACGCTGGATCTCAGTTGGGTTTTGAGATTCAGGTTTCCTTAAATCGACACGAAATCAAAATCAAATAAACCAGTGGAAGGTTATGTTATGTTGGAAGTTAATTTCTTTTAGTTGCAATGTTATCACCTAATTTCCAAGGGTTATTAATAAAAAAAATTAGTATCGTATAATTTTTTTCCTGATTAAAATTATGTTAAACTTTTGCAAAGGATTGTCAAGGGATTTATTCGACATAGGTAAAAAGCACTCATTGGTAGAAACTTTATCAAAGCAAAAAACTCTAGACATATTAGAGACAAGCGAGGTTTCGACTTTCGGCTTTTTCCCATTTAACTTTTGCAATTTTAAATAAAGAGTTTAAAGTTTCCTATCTACCAACTTTGGCGGAGTCTTTTGAATTTTAAAGGTCATTTTTTACCAGCCAAACGATTTAATGCCCTTTAGGGAGGGGATTACGGCCTCTTAAAGTTTAAGTGTAACTGTAAATTACTTTTAGTAAAAAGGGAGGAAAGAAAAATTCTCGTGTCAATCTATTGACACCATAGTATCAAAGAATGTAGTAGTATTCCTAATTCAAAAAGATATTACATTACAAGAAGATGGGTTAATGATTGTGAGTGTAAAGGTCATTGTTAGCTTAGATGGGTATAATATTTTTGAAAATTTAATTTCCTGGGTAAGACATAAATAAAAAAAAGGCAGAAGTAGTGCTTGGTAGGGGACAAATAAATTAAACTGAAAATGTACCATCAGTCATTATTGGATATGAAGCTGAGATGTAGAAGAAAATGTCTATTTTCGTCATTCCGTTTCTGGTAATATTATCAAAAATGCAAAAGTTAGTTAGTTAGTTATTTGATTTTTAATAATTAAATAACGTCCGTCTTTTCAGATGCTTTTCTTTAATATTTCTTTATTGAACAACAAAAAGTGTTAATTACACCATTGCATTTCCTGATCCTAACAATCTAAAAATCACAACCGAACCGAAAATTTTATTCTGATTTTTATAGTCAATTTTTACACCTGTTTCCACCACTACTTCAAATGGTTTTTTACGTTTTAGTCTTTGTAGTAGCTAATTACAATGATTACACAAGTCATTACTAATTATTATCTAGAAATGGTATTGTATGTTCCTGATGTACCAAGGACCATTAGTACTTTGTTTGGGATTCTTCAAATAACGTTTGATTGTTTAGTACGGCCTCAAAACCGTAATTCCAGACCGGCTCATCAATTGATTATATAACATTTATATTATACTGAAATATTTGATTTTTTCAGATATAAGAAAGGTTTAGTCGTACTTACCTAGGTGTCCTCTTTCAAGGAAATTCTCCCGGTTGCGATATTGTATAGAGTTTTCTTCCCACGAAAACCAATAAAAATAGATATAAAACTAGTATTTCCATCTGAATTGATGTTGCAATATAATATTTGATTTGAATCCCCGGAGGAAGTGTATATAGTGACCCGCAGCCAACGATAAAGACCGGCCATGGCGCGTTATAAGCAAGTCGGCGGTCACGTGATCTTAGGAGTCCCAGGATTCTTATTGTATTGCTGAATATATTAGATGTTTTTACACAATTTAAATAAATTAACAAAAAAATTTTGTTCTTTTATAGGCAAAAATTTTAAAAAATATTTTGCTGATATATGTGTTTATTATGGATAAAAGAACTGAATCTATAAAATAAAAAATTATACAAAATTTGCACTCTAATATCTTCAGGTACATATATTAGGTACATAATATCGTTAGTAACTTCAAATCTATACAAGTCTTTTTTGGACATATCAAACCTAAGCTTTTAGTTTTTTAATTTTTCTTTGAGTGTCATCATCTTTGTCTGAGTTCTTTCATCTTCATTATTCTTATTATTAGCAGACACTAAATCATTGTGCTTTTTAATAAAATTATTTTAAAAAACCTTACATGCCCTTAACTAATTTTTTCAAGCTTTGACAATAGTTTTTCTCCACAAAAACACTCGCTAGAGTTATCTGAAGAAAAATTTTCAATATAACATTTCGCAATAATTTATTAAAAAGAAACAAGTGATTTTGTTTCAATTCAATGAACTGAATGTCGTGGTCGTCAATAATTTGTTGAAAAATTACCCAGCACAAAGTTTAATATATATTTCATTAAAGTGTAAGTTAACTACCAACTCATGTTCTTTTAAAAGCTGTATCTTACTTTTTAAATATTTCACACTACCAGAGAGATTACTATCTGTTAACAATATTTTACAAATCAGTTTTTTAATATTGCGAGCGTGCTGAAGACGTATTTTCTTTATAATTTTCACATTAGCCTTTAATTATTATAACGCAGCCCATCACAGTCTTGTTCGTGGGCTGCGTTATTTTAATAACTTTGATAAAATTCACATAAAATTCGTGCCCGAATTAAAAAAAAATCGACGCAAACAAACATACCAAAACTGAACACACACATGTTATATAATGACAGCGGGCCGTGAGGCGTTTTTTTGGGAGCCTCCTACGGTCACGTGATATTTCCGCGCCCGGGCCGGTCTTTCTCGTGGGCGATAGTGACCAAGGCGTATTTAGCCAACGTGGAAAACTAGCCCCAAACTTTCTGAATTATTTTTATGCGCTGACTATGGAAAATAAATTCTATTCTAAAAATATATTTAAAAAGTCGAAATATTTGCTCAAAATACGTTGAAAACAAAGATAATAAGCCTTGTAACTCAATTTTCTAAAAAATGTATATAAAAATTTGTGATATCCGATGGCTAGTACAAATACAGGAATGGTCTACGGCCCTATAGTCTCGCAAGCAAGGCTCCAGGTATATAACACAGTCGATAATAGACCCGGGTTATTGGGATTATAATTAGTTGTTTGTGGGAAGGTGCATCGGAGGTTCATAGCTGGCCTCCGTTTGCCGAACTTGCCTATGTATGGACCTTCATCTCATCAGTAACTAATTTGCATGTGGTAATTCTGTTTGGCCCGCTATTATAGTCTGAAGCCATGCGCCGATTTGAGGGGGGATAACGTGGTAATTATCCCCCGCCCCTAGAAAAAAAATATGCACTTTTAGTTAATAAATAAAGGGCTTATTAAACCCCTAGAAAAAAAATAAATGCACAAATATTTTTTTCGTCGACAATTATCCCGCCCCCCCTAGATTCATGCCCAGTTCGACGCTTGATGGGGCCATAGTGACGCTAAAATACCTCACCCTGATTTACGATTCGGAAAATCGTCATTTAGCGAATTTTAGGGTAGGGAATCCCATAAGACCAAAATGGCAAAATTTTGAAAATTCATATTTTAAAAACTAAACAGTTTATCAACAAAAGCACCGAATTGCAGTATGGTGGGGCCATAGAGATGCAAAAAAACCACACCCTAAGTTAAGATTCGGAAAAACGTCATTTAGCGAATTTTAGGATAGGGAATCCCATAAGACCAAAATGGCCAAAAATTTGAAAATTCATATTTCAAAAACTATACAGTTTATCAACAAAAGCACCGAGTTGGTGGGGCCATAGAGATGCAAAAAAACCACACCCTAAGTTAAGATTCGGAAAAACGTCATTTAGCGAATTTTAGGGTACGGAATCCCATAAGACCAAAATGGCCAAAATTTGAAAATTCATATTTCAAAAACTATACAGTTTATCAGCAAAAGCACCGAATTGCAGTATGGTGGGGCCATAGAGATGCAAAAAAACCGCACCCTAAGTTAAGATTCCGAAAAACGTTAATTAGCGAATTTTAGGGTAGGGAATCCCATAAGACCAAAATGGCCAAAAATTTGAAAATGCATATTTGAAAAACTATACAGTTTATCAACAAAAGCAACGAGTTGCAGTATGGTGGGGCCATATAGAGATCCAAAAAAACACACCTTCAGTTAAGATTCGGAAAAACGTTATTTAGCGAATTTTAGGGTAGGGAATCCCATAAGACCAAAATGCCCAAATTTTGAAAATTTATATTTTAAACTCTATAGAGTTTATCAACAAAAGCACCAAGTTACGGTATGGTGGGGCCACAGAGATGCGAAAAAAAAACACATTTTGAGTTAGATTTTAGGGTAGAGATAATAAATTATCTATAAATAAATATATAAATATTCCTTCAATTTTCATCATAAATATATTAATTATTATAATTATTATATTAATTAATTATTTATTCCATAACACCAAAATGGTCAAAATTGGTGGGGCTTGGCGAGATGCGAAAAAACCCTAGTTAAGATTCAGAAAAACGTCATTTCGCGAATTTTAGGGTAAGAAATTTCATAAGAGCAAAATGGCTAAACTTCGTATTTTAAAAACTATACAGTTTATCAACAAAAGCAAGTTGCAGTATGGTGGGGCCCAAGCGCGGAAATAAATGCACAAATAGTTTTTTCATTAACAATTACCTCCTCCCCTAGATGTATGCCCATATTCACGTTTGTCTAAAAGTCAGCGGCGTCGTCATGTTCAATTTATACAAAGTGTTTTCAGTTATTTTAACAAATAATAGAGTATTGCTTTGCCCTTATGGAATTCCATTCCATAGTAAAATGTTATTTAATGTATTTATTTTACATTTTACAGTAGTGTTGTGACGTCCAATGAGAGGCCTGTTTATTTCTCTTTGTCTGTTTATAAAATAAATAAAATAAAACTTGATAATAACCAGCTAGTAATATGTTTTTCGTCGTTTTTAGAAATAACGTGCTTGTTTCTGTTAAATTGAATTTAATTTTGAAATGACTATCTTTATTAGCTTTCCTAGATAGTACTTTTAAAAAGTACGTTCGGTCTTTTTTGCTGCAGTTCGGCACCTGAGGTTTCACGATTTAATTCTACGGCACATGGATGCTTAGCTGCTTGGAAACTATAAAAAAATTATTGCATTATTCGCTCTGTCGAAAGGGTCAGTTTAAAATATTCGAAGTAGCGCCTGATCTTCCTCAATTTGACTTACTTTTGGATCATCCTCAAGTGATTTTTCTTTTATCGATCTTTTATTTATAGAATAAACTGTTGTCCGGCTTACGTTAAAATGTTAGGCTACCACTGGAAAGGACCACCCATTTTCCAGCTTAATAACAATTTTGGCGTTTAGCTCTTTGGTCGTATGTAAAGCCATTTTAGTTCTGTGGCAATGTTATTCTTTTTTTACTTGGCATTGACAGTTTGATATTGTTAAAATACTGAGGTATTGAGAAAGCTGACATGGTAGCTTAAAACACAGTCCTCAAATTTGGGAACAGGTACTTCAAAGAGTCGTATTACTTTTTTTGAATCAGCAGTACGCCACAGCTACGCCCGTGATTAATTTCATCTTGAGACGCCACTGAGATATAGAAACTCTCGGATGTCGTCGCTAGATTAAACATGTTAATATGAAATTTACACGTCGATATATGGTAGCAATCATATCAACGTAATGCAGTCCGTAAAGGCGAGCAAGTTAGACCATGTTCCGATTGACCTCTTTACTCAATAAAACGAGCAGCCTATCCTCTCGACAAATCTACATAATTGGCAACCTCGTTGCTTACATGAAATGGATAGGCCGCATCTTAACAAGTCGATGTCAGCGTCTTGAGATTATTGAACGCAAGAATTTTACAGAGGGCTCTAAAACGAATGCAGGTGTGGGATCCGGAGTGTTCTCCACAGATATTGAACTTGCAGAGTCCTATACAAGCTCACTAATTACTGTACATTCTTTAGGCGGAGATATTTGCTGTGCTCGAAGCAACTAATCTCCTTTCTCTCCAAATCTACATAATTGGCAACTTCGTTGCTTACATGAAATGGAAAGGCCGCATCTTAACAAGTCGATGTCGGCATCTTGAGATTATTGAACGCAAGAATTTTACAGGAGGCTCTAAAATGAATGCAGGTGTGGGATCCGGAGTCTTCTACACAGATATTGAACTTGCAGAGTCCTATACAAGCTCATTAAATACTTACTGTACATTCTTGAGGGGGAGATATTTGCTGTGCTCGAAGTAACTAATCTCCTTTCTCTCCAAATCTACATAATTGGCAACTTCGATGCTTACATGAAATGGATAGGCCGCATCTTAACAAATCGATGTCAGCGTCTTGAGATTATTGAACGCAAAAATTTTACAGGAGGCTCTAAAACGAATGCAGGTATGGGATCCGGAGTGTTTTCCACAGATATTGAACTTGCACAATCCTATACAAGCTCATTAATTACTTACTGTACATTCTTTAGGGGAAGATATTTGCTGTGCTCGAAGCAACTAATCTCTTCAAATCTACATAATTGGCAACTTCGTTGCTGACATAAAATGGATAGGCCGCATATTAACAAGTCGATGTCAGCGTCTTGAGATTATTGAAAGCAAGAATTTTACAGGGGGCTCTAAAACGAATGAAGGTGTGGGATTCGGAGTGGTCTTCACAGATATTAAATTTGCAGAGAGTCTTATACAAGCTCCTCAATTACTGCACATTCTTTAGGCGGAGATATTTGCTGTGTTTAAAACAACTAATCTGCTTTGCCTTGATCCTGCGATTCCAAGGTCTACTGCAATTTGCGCAGAAAGTCAGGCTGCGAGAAAGGCGCTGGCGCTGAACTCCTGCTGCACTCGCTTGAACCTGGATGAAGATGTGAGGAGAATTCACATGAGCAAAGGATGTGAGACATTCTATGTTAGGACATAATTTAGCATTACCAGTACTGTGGCGGAAGCTTTTACGCGTGAGAATTTTATATCTGTTATTACAGATCACTACCTCTTTGGCGTGCATGACATTTATTTAAACATTGCAACAAGTCGTTGTCAGTGTCTTAAGATTATTGCACGCAAGAACTTATTTTTTTACCTTAATTTCTTTTTTAAATGACGCCGTTATGCCGATTTTAACAGGGGGTTCTAAAACGAATACAGGTGTGGGATCCGGAGTGTTCTCCACAGATATGAAACTTGCAGAGTCTTATACAAGCTCCTTAATTACTGCAGATTCTTTAGTTGTGATTAAAGCAACTAATCTCCTTTGCCTTGATCCCGTCATTCCAAGGTCTACTGCAATTTGCGCAGAAAGTCAGGCTGCGAGAAAGGCACTGGTGCTGAAGTCCTGCAGCACTCGCTTGAACCTTGATGAAGATATGAGGAGACCACATCGAGCCATTCTATGTTAGGATATTTTATTTAACATTAAAAGCACTGTGGTAAAGCTAAATGAGAGAGGAAGGGTAGGGTTAAAAACCTGCAGTATCTCAAGGCAGCCATGGCCAAAATAGGATGTGATTTAGGCACAAGTTTTTACGCCTGAGAATTTTATATCTGTTATTACAGATCACTACCTCTTTGGAGTGCATGACATTGATGTAAACATTGCTAGAACGACGGGACATCTTCTGTGTGAATGCCCTGTGTACGAATTCTTGAACAAGTGAGAAGGGGTACTCCCTCAAAATCGGATAAAAGTCAAACTGCGCATGCGATTTTACTTGATTTCCGCATCTCTATTGGTCCTCGCTCGAATTTCGAGGAGTACTCGCTTGAGGAGATTTCAAGAATAACGACACTGGACTTACCAGGACGAGAGATTTCAAACAGCTATCATTCAATTCAATATACTATAATATGAATTACAAAAATGTAAGCCAAAAAGTTATTTGGGTTTTTTCCGATGCGGTCATCCGACCCCCATTTCAAAAATTCATTTGAATTCGAATCAAATTTCACCGGTTTTTCGCAATAAACTCTACGGGGTAGATATGCAGAAAATTGCCGGTGTAGTTTTAAAAGTGTAATGCGAACTCAACGTAAATACATATATGGGATTCTATTTAGGTCCAATAAATGCATAAGTCTGGAAACTGTACGTTTGTTTTTTAGTCTTAAGTTATTTAGCATCTTCATAAATCCACGCTAACACAACTCCGTCCGTTTGGATCTAGAAATTTCCTTTGGGGTGGGAAATTTTGCGCGTTTTGCATAGCGGCCAGGGGTAATGGGATAATTCGCCGCCGCCTACTCATCACCGCTAATATGCCGCTAGCCCAATTCGTGCCGCTGTCGATCCGATTCGCCTCCCTCCCAACTCGCCACCGGCAGCCGTAGTTTGAGTTTGCAATTTTGACAGGTGTTTAGAGTTCCGGTAACAAAGCAATCTAATATTTTTTTATTACAAAAAAATTCAAAATGGCGGATCCAAAATGGCGGACAACCGATACGCATGTATTGAATTTAAAAGTTTAGGGTGTTCGAGGTTACTGATTTTGATTTTCAAATTAAACTTGAAAATAATTAAAATGGAGAGCTTAAAATGGCGGATTTTTGCACCGATATGTATTTAATTTGGCACTTTGGGATATGTAAGGCCTCTGAATTTGATAATTCACGACATGTTATAATTTTAAAATTTTTCACGATTTCGGATCCTCCAATTTGATTTAAAAAATAGTGATCTTTGACACTTCAAAGTGCCAAATATAATACATATCGACTAATAAAAGGAATATGATCGCCGTTTTGACTCTTTGCAAGTTTAATTCAAAAGTTATAATGAGTAAACTTAGACATCAGTTCCCAATTTAATAAATAACGGTTAATAAGGAAAAAAAATTGCCATTTTGATATTTTATAAGTTTAATTTAGAAATCATAATTAGCGACCTTAAACACCGCCAACTTAAAAAATAATACATATTGGTATAAGTTAAAAAGTCCGCCAATTTGGATCCGCCATTCCAATGTTTGCAAAGTTTAAAAATTAAAAATCATAATCAGCGACATTAACCACTACAGAGTTCCAAATGTAGTATGTATCCATTTTAGGTTTAATTCAAAAATCACAATTAGCAACCTATAATTAAATTTCGTTTTATAAATAAAAATTAACCGCCATTTTGGTTCGGCCATTTGGGATCCGATATTTTGACTTTTATTTTAAGTTTGTTATAAATAATAAATAAATAAATGAAGACCCCAAGTTTAAAATCTGATATATACCGGTTAATAAATGGAAAATTCCACCATTTTTAAACTGCCATTTTGATTTTTTTTAGGTTTAAGTCAAAAAATATATTACGATGCCTTAATACCGTATTGTTTTAAATTGAAGACAAATCGATTTATAAATAAAAACTCCGCCAATTTGGATTCGTCATTTTGCAATGTCACCGGAACTCTACACACCTGTCAAATATAAAATCTGCTCATCGGAAAGCTCCGTGACAAGATTTTAAACGAAAAAGACGGCAGCGCGCGGGGCGAATCGGATCGGCGGCGAATTGTCGTAGAGCCCGACGAGAAGGTATATCTATGTGTCAAAACTAAATATATTTTGTGATTTGAGGGAAATTCCCCCCCCCCTGGAGATTCGCGCCTGGTTTATAAAATATACATTTTCAAAATTTGATTGTATGGAGCCCAAGGCACTTAAATCTTTCTAAATAATGTTTTTCTAATTTCAAGTCAAAGTGCGTTTCTTTATACAATGGTTATTTTATGAAATATGAATTTTCAAAGTTTGTTCGGAGAGGACCCATGAAAACCAATACCGTAAAAATCGCTAAATAACGTTTTTCTAAATCTTAAGTCCAAGTACCGATTTTTTGCATCTTCATGATCTCACTACACCACAACTCCGTGCGTTTGTTTCTACCATGTGTAGTTTGTACAATATGAATTTTCAAAATTTGGTCTTATTGTGGGGCCCATGGCAACTGATACCTTTAAAATCGCTAAAAAAGTTTTTTTAAATCTTAAATAAAAGTGTGGATTTTTAGCATCTCATTACTCCACGATACCATAATAACTCTAAAGTTTGGTAATTTGGGGCCGATGGGAACTGATACCTTTAAGATAACGTTTTTTTGAATATTAAACTAACGTCCCGTTTTTTAGAATGTGCTTTTGTTTTTAAGACGAAGAGTCCATGGAAACTGACACCAGTCCAAGTTCATATTTTTAACATCTGCTGAAACGATATCAGTGCGAATGTTTCTACAATGTATAGTTTGTGAAATAGGAATTTCCAAACTTTGCATGGCGAATATAACGTTTTTCTAAATCTCAAGTTAAAGTGCGATTTTTTGGCATCTACATGACAAGATTATAACTCCATGCTTTTGTTTTTACGAGGTCAAGTTAAATAATACGGATTTTCAAAATTTGGCCATATGGAAGTTTATGCCCTAAAATCGTCAAATACTACTACTATGTCGGTTTAGAACGTTTTTCTACATTGTCCGACGCCTATTCTCCACCTCCTTCGATCCTGACAATCATCCTCTGTCAGATTCTTTTGACTCATTGGTCTTTGGATTGACTGTTGCCATTCTAGTTTAGGACGCCCTCTTTTTCTGCGCCCTATTGGTTGCCATTCTAGGACCTGCTTTGGTAATCTTTCGTCGTTCATCCGTTGTACATGGCCGTACCATATCAGTTGCCTTTTAGTGATGTCATCCGTTATGCTTCCCTCGATTCCCATTCTTTCTTTTATGATCTCATTTCTTATGTGATCTATTCTAGATATTCTCATTGATCTTCTTATTGCATCCATTTCGACACTTTCCATTTTTGTTTTGTATTTTTCTGTTACGCGACAAGTCTCTATTCCATACAACAGCGTGCTTTTGACCATTGTTTCATATATGTTAAATTTTACATTCTTTTTTATCTCTCTGCTCCATAAAATACTGTTAAGACATCCAATACCTTGTTTTGCTTTTACTATTCTTTTTTCCAATTCTTTACAGGCTGATTCTGTCTTATCAAATGTGACACTCAAGTATACATACTCATTGCATGGAGATATTGTTTGTCCATTTTCTAGTACTAACTCACTGGATTCGTTTCGATAAGTACTGTGTCTTGTCCACGTTCACTGTTAATCCCCACTTTTGGTATTCTTCTGTTAACTTTCTCATCATATACTCCATGTCTTCTTTATCATTAGTCACAATTACTTAGTCGTCAGCAAACTGTAGTGTGTATATGGTAAATCGGTGGTTAAGTTGTATTTCCATGCCGTGCACTTTACGTTTCCAGTTTTTTAGAGCTACTGCGATATATATTTTAAAAAGAGTTGGAGAGATACAACATCCCTGTCTTAAGCCATTTGTTACCAGGAATTCTTTTGAAAGTCGATTTCCAATTTTAATTTTAGATCTTGACCCTTTGTATAGTTCTTTTATCGGTTTTATGTATGTATGATTGATATCAGTTTGCTCTAAAACTGTCCATAATTTTTCTACTGGAACGGTATCATATGCTTTTTGTAGGTCCACAAAGGTAACATGAGTCTCTATATTTCTGGCGCTCCTTTTCTCAATTACTTGTTTAAGACAAAAAACATTATCACTACAAGATCTGCCTGCGCGAAACCCACTTTGCTCTTCTTCTTCTTGTTCATGAAAATCATTCTCTATTAGATCTCTAAGAATCCTACCGTACAATCTACTTAGTGTACTGGTTACTGAAATTACTCTGTAATTGTTGCAATCCAGCTTGTTTCCTTTTTTATGTATTGAGGATATGAATGCAATTTTCCAATCATTAGGTAGTGGATGTCCGTTTGTGCATTGGTTAATAATATATGTGAGATTTTCGAGTAGTTTCTCTGATCCATATTTGAGCATTTCAGCATATATTCCCCCAGGTCCGCTAGCTTTTCCGGATTTAAGTTTTTTAATATTATTCTTTATCATTTCTTTTTTGATAATTACTTCCTCTCCATGTACTTCTATGTCTCTTCTCGGAGAGGCTGCCAGATATTCGGGTCTCGTCTCCTGCATCAGTCCCTTGTAGTGTTCTGTCCATTGTTCTGGTTTGATTATCTGGATGTTTACTTTTCCTTTTGGTGAGTTTTTTACTGTAGAAATGAATTTCCATACTTCAGAACTCTGCCTACCTCCTACGTGTGTGTTTATGTCGTGGCACTTGCGCTCGAACATTTAATTTTTTTCTGTGCGTATCAAATTTCTTAGCTGTCTTCTGGTTTCCCTGTAGATTTCTAGGTCTCTTTGCTCCTTAGTACTGAGCCATTTCAAGTATGTGCGTTTTTTCTCTTCGACCATTTCCTGTATTTTGTCCGTACACCACATCTTCCTGTTATTTCTATTATCTTGGTACCCAACAGCTTCGTTGCTTGCTTCCTTCAAGCTTTTTATTATGTTTGTATATATCTCTTCAAATGAGTGATTTGTGTTTATTAATTTTTCATCTAGACTTCTAAAGTTGTATTTTTGATTGCCTTCGATGCATTCTAGGTTTTCATTTTCTCTAATACTTTCGTCCTTATTTGTTTTTCTTAAAGGGAATAATATTTTTGCTTTTACCAGATGGTGGTCAGATCCACAGGTAACACCACGAAGTGCTCGAACATCATACCACTTTAATTGCGAGTGTTGTCCACCTATAGCATAATCAATAATTGATTTAAGATTTCTTGTTGGCTGAATCCAGGTATCAAATAATGAATATCCTAATCTTGTAGCAAATTAAGGATTTTTACAATACTTCTATTCCGTGTCTTTGCTTACAACATGTAAAGATATTTTTTAAAGTATAAATTGAAATATACACAGGCGAATTTCTAAAATAGTCTAGTCATTTCAGAATTTTAGCATGCAAAAGGAGGTGTAGTCGCGAATTTGACATATTTTATGTTGTTTAGAGTCCTAAAAAAATGGAACTTTCGACCTTGAGGGGGACGGCTCCCCCCGCCATCTTGGATTTAGTTCGCACAAAAGGGTTTTTTAAAAGTTATTTGGTTCCTGTATATTTTAGAAAAAAAAGTTTTAAACAAAAAACTAAAAGCTGAAGACAACTTATTGAGTTATAAGGCTAAATATTCACCATACATCTGACAAAAAAAATCTAAAAGCGCTTTTGCAGAAAATTTTATTGTCTTTCTTTCTTTTTTTCTAGAATGTACAGGAACCAAGTAACTTTAAAAAAATCATTTTCCTGCAGACTAAATCCAAGATGATGGGGGGGGTCTGCTCCCCCCAAAGGTCGAAAACTCAATTTTTTTAGGACTTCAATGCGAACAACATATGTCAAAATCGCGACTACACCACCGTTTGCAATCTGGAGGTCTTTTTGTCGCTATAATGACTAACCTAAAATACTTTTACAGAAAAATATACAAGCTGAGCTATGTACGTAAGCGTACTTAAAACAATAGTCTTTGTCCCCTGAAAGCAACGCAAAATCTGCAAAATTTTCAAACTGTACGCTTCAATATTTTTGTAGGAACAAAACAAATATTCAGAAAGACTCGTAGATCTCGAGCCAGACTTGTAGATTCAACAGAACCTATAATAATCGAAATTTCTTTGAATACACAAACTTCGATGGATCAGCTCATTTTATATGCAAAGATCTTTAAATATTTTAAATGTTCAAAGTGTTCCTCGTTAACGGTAGGTATTTACTTAGTTAAGTTTACCTACATAAAATAAAAACAGAAATAAATTTTCTTTAATGGATTTCAAATTTAGATCACTTACCCTTAATAATTTAGAAAGGTAAAACGGGTGTATTTAATTAACATCAACGACATTACGATGTCAGACCTTGTTAAATATTGAAGAGTGGCCCGTAAAATATTATTTTTTAAAAAGATGGATGAATGGAATATAGAAAATGGAGTGATAATAAATAAAACCTAAGGTACTGGTGGAAATTAACGCCTAGGAGGATATAAATAAATAAACAGGGGCGTCTGCTTCAGGAACGGCAACGGGGCAGTGCCCTCCCAAAACTAGACAACAACCAGTATTTTTAATTGATTTATTTTAAGAAATGAAATCTTTCGTTACGACATGTCTAGTTTTTTTTTAGTCTGTTGTTAATTGGGTAAACTTTTTTAGCGTAAATGATTACAAGCCGGCAGCACCGAGCGGGAAAAGGTTTCAATTTCACCCGTTTTTCAGCAGTGTATGAGTGGCTGTTGCTGGTTCTATCCTTAGTAAAGACGTATGAGTTTGTTTTGATTTGGGATACGTCACGGTCAGTAGTTAAAAGCCTTGCCGGTCGCGTGTCCATTGTTTGTTTTTGTTTGTTTTCAAAATGGAAACAAATACCGTCGATTATATAATTAACTGTGCAAATTTAAATACGTTGACATATGAACTTCGATTACAAATAAAATCTTTAAGGACGATTTTAGAGCAAGTAATGCGGTTGTAAAAAATGCCTTTTTTTGCTTTATTTGTCTTATTATGAACAATCCACGAAGTGATCCTTCGTGGGTGGCAAAAACACAGTGTAAGTGCTACTTATTTAAATAACCACATAGAATTTTCTATGGTAGGCAAGACTGGTATTAGGTGCCAATTGTATAGTGCATATAGGCAAAAGATTACCGAATATAATGAAAATGTGCCAAAAAATAGACATATACGTAGTAGGTTAATAGACTGTTTAATATTCTGTGGGATGTTTGAGGTTGCTCTACAGGGCTATGATTAGTCTGAAACTGGTGCTAATCCGAGTACCTTGCGCATGTAAAAGAAGGGCGAATAGACTTTATCTATAAACAAATAAACGAAAAGCTACACCAAGTAGCTGCTTGTATGTAAAATGCTAAAATAAAATTGTTTAGTTAAGTTTTTGTATCTCTCTCTCTCTCTTTTCCATGCAATATAAATTTCTGCCCACCCCCTCCCCCTAATTTATAACGGCATCAGCCACCACTGTAAATAAATACTTTCCTGTTTACTTCTTCAAAATAAAGGGATAGACATATAAAATTATCACTAAATTTGTGCCTAAAATATGTACCTATCGGAGATCAGCCCAGTTTTTCCAATAAACAGGGACAAGATACGTTACCTAAAAGGGAAATGTGGATGGACTAGTGTGTACCATCCACCCGAAATGGAGTTGTATCGCAAAACCACAGGGGCAGGATATTATTTTGCCTTGCGTAAGTATGCCACTGTCTTCCAGGCGGAAGGATACGACATTCTGATATAAAGATACAAATGCTTAGAAATGTCTTAGAAAAGACATCTACAGACGTTTAGACAGCAGAGCTGTACTGTCTGTCATCAAATCGGCCAGAGTAAACTCTGCACTTATGGCTGAGTGTCAGAATTTATTAAGAATTCGCCCACGAGGATATAAATAAAAAAATACTTTCCAAAAGGAATTAGAGTTAAAAAACTACTTCAAAATTATAGGATAGACAAATAAAATTGACTAAATTTGTGCCTAAAATATGGGTAAATGAGGCAATAATCCCAAGAATTATAGACAGAGATGTACCTATTGGAGATCACCTCAGTTTTTCCCATAAACAGGGACAAGATACATTACCTAAAAGGGAAGTATGGATGGACTAGAGTGTGTACCTTCCACCCGAAATGGAGTGGGTCGCAAAACCACGGAGGCGGGATTTTGTTTTGCCTTGCGTAAATATGTCACTGTTTTCCAGGCGGAAGGATGCGACGTTTTGATATAAGATACAAATGCTTAGAAATGTCTGACAGGAAAAGACATCTACATACGTTCAGACAGCAGAGCTGCACCGTCTGCCATCAAATCGGCCAGAGTAAACTCTGCACTTATGGCTGAGTGTCAGGATGTATTCAGAACTCTGGCAGGATACGACAAGGTTGATCCACTCTGGGTTCCAAGGCATCAAAGCATATTCTGAAACGAGAAGGCTAACCAACTAGTTAAAATCGGATCGTTAAATGAACCAGTGGGGCCTGAGCTCATATTGGACATCGTGGAATTTCTTTTAATTACGACTTTAAAACATGACTTAAATAGGCGGTCCCAGGGTCTCTAGGAAGACACAAAAGAAATACAGCAGGTTAAACTCCTTATCGAGTGCCTCCAAGGCGAGATCATCTTTCACCTAAGAAAAAAGATATGAGACTGGTGACAGGACTTTTTAGCACGATACTGTCGCCTTAATAAATACCTAAACATTCAGAAATTTTTGAAGACCCGAAGTGTTTATGATGTAGCTACCTATTGAAAATTAAGAATATTCTATACACGTCTTAACAGAGTGCCCTACACTCGTTGCTACAGGACAGTGGCATTTGGGAAGCTGTCACCTTACCCCTAATAATATCAAAAAGAATAGGAAAATCTATTCCTTTCCCACAGTCCAAGTAACATGTTTAATTACCCAAGATTTTATAAATTTGGTTCCCAGTTCTTATAAAGGTTTTCAGATTTAATAACAAGCTTTCCTGATTTTATAAAATATCAGAAAAAGTTACGATAAGTTATATTAAGGTACTTGCGATATTAACTTACCAAAAATGGCTTTATAAAAGAGCTGTAATTTAACCGGAAGAACATGATCCCTTTAGCTATATTATATAACCACAGTGCGTTTTTAAAAAAGGCCCCTTAAAAAACCTTAAGTTATTGATATTTGCCATTTTGATGCGCGGTATTCTGATACGTGCAATTTTAAACACACCTCAGAACTCTTAAAAAAAAATTTAATTCACAAAAATCTTGTAGAGGAAGTCAGTAGTACAAAAAAACAGATTACCAGAATACCTTATTTGGTTTTATAAAGGTCAACGTTCTTATTCCTCTTATATGACTCAGTAAGGTTGCTTAGAGGTATTTAAGGGTTTTATAAGGGTTACCACCACCACAACGCAATCATTTTAGGTCTTATAAGAGATTCGATTCTTCATTTAAGCGTTATAAGAGTGGTATAGGAGTTCCAAGAATGTCCTTGACACATCGCAATAAATATTTAGGTTTTGATTTGGTAGCCGCAAAACTTCTAGCAACCCTTATAAAACATGAAATGCTACTTCGGAACATGGTTTGTCGCCCACGAAACTCCATTTATTCATATTAGGTGATCGGTATTACCCACAGGTACCTTACATATTGAAAATTGAATTTATTTTTCTCCTGTACTGAAAGAATGTACATCAATAAAAAAGTTATTTGAAACTTTATTTTTACATTTCAATCATCTTTTCGATATTGGGTTACGTTTACATACACTACACAACGAAAAGGTGAAAACTTTCAAAGTTTCATAGAGAGGAAAAAGAGCTGAAACTTTTTCGATCGACAGAATATATCTTGACTCAAAAGTTCAAAATCGTCTGTTGAATTTTAAGTCGTAAAAATATGAAGACGTGTAAAAATTTCATAGGCAAACGGACATGTTAAAATGTACTGGGTATTATACCAGTTAAGTAAAAAAAACCGGACCAAATAAATTAATAGAAAAGCTCTGTTTTTACAGTGTACAACAAGGTAAAAGTTATTAAAATCGGTTAAGTGGTTCTCGAAAAATTATTATTTTTTCAACATTGTTTTACAAATTATACTGAGAAACCTCTTAGTTTTGTCTGCATTCATTTTGTTATAAATTAATTTTTTCTGAGCCGATTTTAATGAAATAAAAAGCATCGTGGTGAAGATCGACTGTCATTATTATCTAAAAATCCAAGATTCGGTTTTCGGAACTTGACTCCTTGGAACAGGCTCGTTTATTATTATGTTTCGAGAAATCTTTCATCTTTTATGTACTCGTACGAAAGCTCTGTTCTACACTGCACAAAGCCAGGTACAATCCATTAAAATCGGTTTAGTTGTTCCCGAAATAAACGTTTTTGTTATAACCATTGTTTTACAGCCTACAAGATGGGCTTCACAATTATTATGCCTGCATTCATTTCTTTATAAATAAATAATTACTGATCTGATTTTAAATAAAATCTGTTCAGTAGTAGGATTTGGAAAAATACTACAGAGATGCAAACGTCTAAAATACGAGCAATCGTTATAACAAACCCTAATATCCCGGGAACAGTGATTGTTGTGCGTGACAGACTGAGTTTTAACGAAGGGTCTAAAAATGTCTGCCAGCATAAAACAGAAAGCAATCCTGTATTAAGAGTCAAATTTAATTTAGTCTGCCATCTTGGATTTCAAGACAACAAAAATAATTATTTATGCGGAAATGAATGCAGACAAAATTGAACAGGCAATCGTATAACAGAGCTTCTTACGACTATAAAAAAAAATTATAAAAAATGTCCCAAATACAAGAATAAACGAATTCAGGATAACGGAAAAAAATATTTTTGCGTAAATCCCTGAACAATTCGCCGCAACATTCAGTTTGTTTTAATAACACGTACACGGTCCACGTACAATGAAAATGTTGTGGCTCTTTTGTTTGTTTCTTTGTAGAGTTTCTACTTTATTTCTATGAATATCTATTTTTAGTTAATAATAAGTACAGTACATAGCCATTGTGAATATCGTGATTTGTTACTGGAAATAAACTAATATTTATTTATTTTAACATCTGCGGTATATTTGAAAAGTTATAATGAAAACCATTTTGTTTGGTTTTTTTTATCCATCGGTTATAAGCTTGAAATGATCAGTCAAATAGTAAGCCTCTTATTTATTTGGGTAGTATTACCATACAACTAGTCGCATTATAAAAGCCTAGACCTATTATAATAAGACTGATATTACCATAAGCCAGCGACATAACAGTAGATATAGTTCAGATGTCACTTTAAATTCATTTAACTAATAGGTAATGTGCCCAGTTATTGATAGCTTAAGCCCAAAAATTGATGAAAAAACATCATCTGAGGGCACGGCAGTGCCCCGCCAAGTTCGCGTGGAAACTGCTGTACCATCTTTTCTTGAAACATTTCAGCCCATATTTGACCTATCTAAAACTCTACTTCGGAATGACCTACGAAACTCAAACACACACAGCACAGCCGTAGATTTTTATAGAGTTAAGAATCCCTCCAAGTTTCATGGAAGTAATAAAGTAGTTAAGAAATTTCAAAAACAGTCGAAATTGCCACTCACTCACCTAATCACTCATGTATAGATCATCAAAATTTGACTGTACTTCCAGACATGCTACAAAGCTGAAATTTGGCAGACTGATAGAAATTATGACCAAACCCTTGGAAAAAACCACAAAATTCTAATTTACTCTCCTCCCCTATACATGTAAATTTATGTAAAAGTAACATTGTCCACTTCAAGAAACGCTAGAGAGCTAAGCTTTGGAAGACTGATATATGAGAAAACTATAGGTAAAAATTTAAAAACCCCAAGTTTTGCTTCCATCCCCTATAAATGTAAGTTATGTAAAAGTCACATTGCTCACTTCCAGAAACGCTAGAGAGCTGAGCTTTGGAACTATGATAGAATTCTAGGAAAAAATTTAAAAACACCAAAATTGTAATTTACTTATACCCTATAAATGTAAACTTCCAGGAACGCTAGAGCTGAGCTTTAAAAGGCTGATAGGAATTATGATAAAACCATAGGAAAAAATTAAAAAACCTCAAAATTTTTAATAGTTCAGCATATTTTAATACTTAAATATTATCCAAAGGAGTGAAATCATAACAAAAACATTTCATGTAAAAACAAGCTAAGTACGCGAAAATGTTATTCCGTAAAAAGAATTGATATAAAAGTAAAGCCAAGTTCTCCAATACAAATTTTAAAATGAAATCTTTTGACACTTTTAAATACAATTTAAGGTTTATAAATTTATTTTAAGGGAAAAATATTCTAGAGTATCAATCATCGGCAAGGTGTCACTCACTGGGCATTTTACCTTAACATTTTATGATTTTGGCACGACGTTTGATATAAATACCTTTAAAACTAAGCCATTATGCATTTGTAAAACCAATTCAAGTCTACTGCATAGGCCAGAGGAGAGCGTACGCCGTACCATTGCCCACTGCGTATCATTATCCTTTCCACCCCTAAACCCGATATAAAAAAAGTTAATATGAAAGGAAACGAATCAAATCTAAACACACTTATATTCCATTTCAATTAATGAAAATCTATACAATAGCTTTGTGGAGAAAACCGTCATTTCACCCTTTATTTTTTCTCGTAGTCATTCATGAAAAAATCTGAAGCTTAAACACGAATATGCTTTTAAAAATTTCCTCGCACAGGCAAAAAAGTAATCTCTAGATGATGAGATATGATGGCAAGCGCTTAAAACCAGGCTATGCCAATTAACGTTTGATCGATACAGTATATCAGAGTAATCCACTATTCTATAGACATTCTTTATTCTATTTTCCGTCGATATTAGGTATGTTTATCTCATAAAATATAAAAGATATTCTGGAATTTTGCGCTAAATCGGAGCGGGTAGATTTCAAAAATTAGAGTGCTGGGAAATACATGACTTGTGTTTTACCATATTAAATGTGCATGAAGATAAAAAAATACATAGTTTGTTTTTTTCAGTGGTGCTATACTGGGAGGGACAGGGGATAGGTTACCTGGTTACTTGCGGTTACCTCGAGGAAAAAGGCTTTTAGTAGAGGAAGTGCGGGACACTCGAACTACTTGTGACCAAATCTTCACTTAAAATTAAAAAAAGTTAAGCATCAGCACCGAAAATGTACGGACGACCACTTGCACTATCGCAAGAGGTTAAGTACCTGGGGATGGTGCTAGACAGTAAATTAAGTTGGAAACCACATATAGACCGACTAACAACAAAGACGACAAAGACATTCTGGCAAGTAAGAAGGGTGGTAGGAAGAAAGTGGGAACTCAGCCCAAGGATCATGAACTGGATCTACACGGCCATCATAAGACCAAGGATCCAATACGGTTCCGTGTTCTGGTGGCCGGAGACAGCGAAAACCACTAACGCCAAAAAGCTCGAAAGCATGCAGAGGCTGGCGACTCTGAGAATCACCGGAGCTCTAAGGTCTACTCCCAATATACCCTGAACACTATTCTAGGCCTCCCACCACTGTCCACCTGGATAAGCAAGGAAGCGATGGCAGCGCGGGCATATGGAGAAGGAGCGGTGAACAAAAAGGACATTCGAAGATGGCGACAGTGACAGAAAAGAAGATTCCTCTATCAACGTACAGGGTAGCGATGCCAGAGAACCGGTTAAGGGAGAAAAGGAGATACCGCGTAACCATACCACCAAGGGATGCATGGAGAAAGAAAGGGGTTGAATTCCTTAGCGATGCTACGGTCTGCTATACAGATGGATCAAGGCTAACAGACCGGAATCCAACCGGAGCAGGAGTGTACGTGGAAAAAGGTATTCGCTGGGATCCAATGCAGCAGTCTTTCAGGCGGAGGTTTACGCTATACATGGGAGGAAAAAATTAGGAACGAAACAGGAAAGGGCCTCCGCATCTGTTCAGGCAGTCAAGCGTCGCTGAAAGCACTGTGCAAACCAACCATGTCCGCGGGTTTGGTGCAGGAGTGCACAAATGCACTTCAAGAGTTGGCCGAAGTAAGAGAGGTGGAGCTCGTATGGGTCCCAGGCCACATGGAAGTCCCAGGAAACGAGAAAGCGGACAAACTCGCCAGGGGTGAATCCCGGCAACAATGCGTCGGGCCAGAGCCTTTCCTGGGACTCACAAGAGGGCAAATGAAGTCGGCCCTAACAGAGTGGGCCCAGAGAGAGATACAAAAGGAATGGACCACCACAGAAAACGCCAGACAGGCGAAGGAGTACGTGACAGGATACAGCAAATCCCGTAGAGACTGGCTGCTCCGTAGAACTCGAAGAGAGGTGGGAGCCATAGTGGTAGTCCTAACCGGACACTGCGTCCTACAAGGACACCTGGCGAAAATGAGAGTGAAGACTGACGCGACGTGCGAGTGATGCTGGGCCAAGGACGAGACCGCACGGCGCACTTCCTCTCATCATGTGAAGCATATAAGGAGGCAAGAAGAGAGGTATTTGAAGAGGAAACCTTTGGGAGGACCTTCTGAGGTGGCCCGATATTCTGGCCTTTGTACAAAAGACGGGCAGATTCCTTAGCGAAGGAAGGACGCAGTAGGGGGAATGCCCGGGGGTTGGCGAATAGGGCGCTTCATGTGCCTAGTCGCCAGGCCTAGAGCCTACCCCACACTACTACTACTACTACTAAGCCTCGGAGAATTCTACTACATACATGTTTTAAAATAAAAATGAATTGCGAATTTTTTTTTAATGATTATTTTATACTTTTTGATAAACATGTTTATTATTTCCAGGCGGCTCAAAAGGCCAAAGCCACGGTCCAGTATTTCTGTTAGAGCCTCCGTCGAAGCTAGTTTTTTCCAACACAACAGGCTCTCAAGTAAGCTGCTCGTCTCATGGTTCACCAAATCCACAAGTCGAGTGGCTGCTTCATGATGGAAAAACAGTATCTGCTGTTCCTGGACTCAGGTATGCACACTTTTTGAATTAATGCCAACAATGGCTATTTAATTCATTCTTGACAAAATAATAATACTAGTTAAACAAGCGTCTTAACACGACTATTATGGCCCATTTACGCTCCTGGGATAATAATAAAACTTTAGACGTAAATCATAAGAGGACGTACGAAGCCATAAAACTTTCTTTTATAATGATACTGATTGACGCAAAAAATTATTTATTTATAGTCTTAAAATTTTCAAAATGTTCATTATTAAACTTTTGTTTTAAATTTTACAAAATTTGCATAATTTATATTTTATAATGAAATGTTGCTATTCTTTTCTAAAATTTTCTCTCAAAAATTTATTTGTGGTTAGGTATAAAAATTTAAAAATCTATTTAAAATTTTCAAGATTTTCTAAAATAAAAAAAATATATTTTTTAAAATAAAAAATAACTTTCAAAGAGCTGTATGAAAATATTAAACATTTTCAAACAAATTTTTCAAAATTTAAAAAATTCTTGGTTGTTCATAATTAATTTATTTCATACAAATTTTAAAAAAATCCTATAATTTTCAGAATTTGTAGTAGCGAGTTTAAAAAATCTAAGAATCTTTTAAAAAGTAAAATATTTAACAACTAACCTATTCAAGTCTTCAAAAATCTAAAAAAAAACAAAAATCTGAAATTTTAAATTACGAAATTTTTATAACTTGAATTTTACTATAAAATGTTGATTTTTTTCTTAATTCTCTTAGTGTTAAATAATTTTATATAGTTATACCATTTGTCAATAAATTCAATTCAATTTTTTCTTGTTTTTAAATCTTTAAAAAAATAAATAAATAAAAAGTCATATATTTAAATTTTTCAAGACGTTGAAAATCTAAACAAATCTTAGAATTTCAAACATTTTAGGAAACTGTTGAAAATATTAAGAGATAAAAAACTTTTAAAAATACAAAATATTTTGAAAATGTGTTCAAGACTTCAAAAGTCTAAAAAATATTTAAAATTAACAAAATTCTTCAAATTTCAAATATGTTCAAAAGTGAACAGAAATGATGCATAAATAATACAAAGTAAAAATAATTTACTTATAGTTATAAAAATTTGTAAAAATTTTGAAGATTTTCAATTTTTTAATTATTTTCTAAACCTTTTGAAATTTAAAAAAATATAAAACAGTAAAATATTGTAAAAATTTTCAAGATTTTCAAGATATAAAAAATCTACAAATTTTATCAAAAATGACGCATTTTTTTTTGATTCTCTTAGAAAAATTAAATGTTGCATAATTAACTTTGTTTTTGGCATTTTTAAACAATATTGATAGGTATTTCTAATGTTTTCAAACAAAACTACTTTCTTTGAATAAAAATTAAACGCCATAGGGTAAATTTAATTCTAGCCACACACACCATACCGTTTTTTGTTTTCTTTATTTTTACATTTTCCCCAAAACGATGATGGCTTTAAATGTATTTGTGTGTGTGTGTGTGTGTTTCAACTAGGCAGTTAATAGCCCATTTGGACTGAAGCTTTTTTATTGTTTTGAACAAATATCCATTAATAGATACAGTGCCACCACAGCTGTTAGTCTAGTTATAAAGGATAAATTACCAATTATTGAAATTTTAAAAAGCAATCTTGTTTAAAAATATCGGATTGGATTCTCCCAACTTACTTCGTCGTAACACATGCAGTGGCGGATCCAGGGGGCCCGCCCCCCCCCCTCCCAGACGTATAGGTTATTTTTTAGTTTATCAGCATTACTTATTTAAAATTTGGCACAAATTCTACCTAATTTTTAAAAAAATATCCTTTAGATACTAAATTTCATACCTCAAATCTTTAAAAAACCGCTAATAAAAAATATTTTGATGTTTGCTACCACTTTAGCCCCTCCCCCCCGGAAATCCTGGATCCGCCACTGAACACATGAAGTATGAAGTAGTAAAGAAGTATCTTACTTCAAGGCAATTTAAGTCGCAAAAATAATTTATTAAAAATAGGTATTTTTCCAAAGTTTTCATATCTAAAATGTTAACTACGAACTGAATTTGCCACAATCCTATCATGAAAATGCCGGAAGCCTAAAAGGTTTTTCAATATTATAGAGGGAATTCAAAAAGTATTTTTTTTAAGAGCGAAGTCTAGCGACAGTCCAGCTATACGAGGATTGTTTTTTAAGTTTTACATATACAGCTGGAATAAAACTGTAGATAACTTTCAAAGACTTTCTCACGACGCCTTCAATTGTACCAAATCAACTGGTTTGGTACAATTGAAGGCGTCGACTGCTTTCTCTGGCGACTGAAATCTTTGACCACTCAGTTCATTCTGATATCTTCCGAAAAGTTAGAAATCGTCGGGACTGTATTAAGAATGGCCCAATAATTCGACGTTTTTTTGGGTTAAAAATTTGATGGTTTTTTGTGCTTTGTGCAAACTTGCATTTTCTTGGTGGAGGATGATTCATCGTTCAGGGTTAGTTTTTTGAAGCTCAGCGATGACTTTCGGCAAATAAATGGTGATGTACCAATCGGTAGTAACAGTCCCTTGATCTTCCAGAGGAATTGTTGCTACATGACCTGCTGTTGAGACAAATGTCGCGACTATCTTTTTGGATACACTTCGAGAACGGATGACTTTTGTTGGCTTTTATTTATCTTGGAGCACATAAGGAGACGACTGACGTTATCTTCGCAGCACTGACAATGCTGTACAAGTTTTTCGAGTTTCCTGCCTCAAAGTGGTCTAGAGTTTTCTGACACCAATTGAACTAGCTTCTTTGTGTTCTTCGGTTTACAGATGCGGTATTCACCGGGAAACTAGTTTTCTTACCTCTAATTCTTTATGCAAAATTTTTTGAATTAAGGTCTTTGAAATCCCCAATGAAGCTTCAATCTTGCGATGTGTCAAATGTCGATGTTCCGTGATGAGCATGCGCAAAGCATCGATGTTTTTCTGGGTGACAGCCGTTTTTGGCGCACCTGGCCTTGGCTCGTCGCTAAGGCTAATCCGTCCACGCTTGAATTCTCCATACCAACGAGAAACTATCGACTGAAACCGAAAACCGAAATTAACTTGGCAAGGCATTCTCGTTGAGATACTCTCCTTTAAAAATTGTAAAAAAATTATAACCCGAAAATGTTCTGGGTTTAATTCCATTTTTCGACTGATTTGTTAACTTAAAAAATTTACTGCAGCTATAAAACGATATGTATCGCACTGACGTTTTAAATTTAGGTTAGGTAAAGATTGAAGTTAAGTTTTAGTAACGACATTCGGTTAGTGTCGCCCTCTATGTTCCTATATGCAAAATATAAAAGACAGCCCTCGTACTCTTCTTTCTAAACAAATTGCACAAATATACCGGCTAGAACTTTTTTGTAAAGTAAAGCTAATTAAATTTAACATCCCTGGGCAGTGTTCAGTCAGAAATCCAGACTTCCATGTTACACATAATTTATGGACTATCCTGGACGCATACAATGTATACAGATGGTCCTATTGTCTGTAGCTTATTGTTCTGAACTAAATGGTTTTAATGGTCTCATTACACAAAAAAATATTGAAACTTTTGTTTCAGTATGTAATCGATACCTATATATCTATATATATATATGTCAAATTTTTCACGTCACTGGTGGTCCAGCTGATTTTTGTAAATAAAAGTTAGATATGATATGAACAACGAAACAACTAATATTTTTTGAATTTTTGAAAACTAAGGCAATTTTCCTACTGTTTTCTAGTACATCCTTATAAAACATTATTTTCTAGACGTATTGTCGTTATTTTTTTTAGCCCACTTTATTTTTTATTACACAAAACTTAAACTACAAGTCAAACTGAATGTGATCGTTTAGTATCAAAGGTGAACCGAGGACTTGGGAAGTAAACAAAGATGTAGGTCAGCGGATTATTTTTGAAGCTGAAACGAACACATTAATTTCTTCGAATTTTAGTTTTTGTGTAAAGAGAAATAAAGCGGGCTAAAAAAAAATAACGACTTGTATGTCTGAAAAATATTATTTCATAAGAATATACTAAAAAATAGTAGGAAAATAGCCTTAGTTTTCAAAAACTCAAAAAATATCAGTTGTTTATATCATATCTAACTTTTGTTTACAAAAATCAGCTGGACCACCAGTGACGTAAACATTTGACATATAAATATATAAGATCCGAACACCGGTCTATTCTAGGCACTGTGATGGAAAGTAACTTAAATTTTGTGGAGCTGATAACACCAATTAGTTTGTTAAAAGTAAAGGTGGTTTTTGCTAGATGGCGCATAACATCTCATCGGCACCTTAAGAGATCTGAGCACTTAAATTACCTACTATTTAATTTATACATACATAATCGGAAAAATCTATACTGACTATAGGGAACCTGCTTAGAAAATGAAAAAATCATTTAGCAGGTGTTTAGATAAGAATAGAAACATAAGGGTTTACCTCGTCGCTGTCAGCAAATTCCAGTGGCCCATGAAATAAACGTTAAAAGAAGAGCGGGAACATTGGAGAAGAAATTATACACCAGAGTTGACAGGAGAACACACAAGCCTCGTTACGGTATCGAGAGTGTAGCTTGTTTTAATCCTGCGTAGTAGTCAGTGCAATAAAATTAATTTACCTTGGCATTGCAGACATAGCGAGAATTGGGAGGGGATGAAAGGAAGAATTTGCTTCTATCTAAACACACAATGGAGAAAGAAGTATGATGTTGTGGCCCAGTCATATTCGGTAAAAAAACCCTGAAACTTGGAAAAAAATATATGCAAGCTGGATTTTTGTATAATTATTCCTTAGCATCTGGGACACATCCCCATATATTCTCCGCGAAAATCACCCTTGGGCTTCGCTAGATATAAGGCCTCAAAGGTCCTGAAAAAATCAGTAACTTTTTAAAAAAAAGTGAACAAAGAAAAAATACTCAAAATCATTCGTTCTATAACGCAAAATTAAGAAAAAACCTAACCTAACATTTTAAAAACCATATTTAGAAATAAAATGTTTTTTTTTATTTTATTTTTTTCCTACCCTATAGTTAACTTGTCTTAAAATTTTAATACTTTATTACATTAAGCTTGATCGCAACTTGTATAAAACACCATGTACTTAAATTGAGTTTTTGTTTCTTAAAATTTAAACAACTTTAAGTAAGGCTTAGGCTAATAGTCAATAATATCCGGACCGCTAATGAGGCATGGAAAAAATATTTTTATACATGTAAGCATTGTATGCGTACATAAAAAAGTTCAACTTCCGGGTAGAAACAGCTAAAATATGCGCCAATGTGCATACTTTTATTATATTTGAAATTCCAGCTAAACTGCTATTGATAGCAAAAATAGTGTTTCACTAAACCTTAATGGGACAAAGGGGTTTAAACAAAATAAATGTAACCCAGGGGTGGTTTTTTAAGGGTTTCAAATTATAAACATGAGTACATAAAGTTATACCGAATAGTCGTTGGCATACATATGGCCTGGTTTTTGACAGCCTTGGCAAAAAATCTTGACTATGAGTATTTGTTAAAAGGTTATGTAAGCACCTGTGTTTATAATTTTCAAGCCTCAATGAACTACCATTATGATTCATTTATTTTGTCAAAACTCCTTTGTCGCATTTAAGTTTATTCAAACATTATTTTTTCTAAAATTTTATAAAAATTACTTTAATATCTGTTAAGCTGGAATTTCAAATATAATAAAAGTGTGCGAATTTGCGCGTATTTTAATACTGTTTCTAACCAGAAGTTAAATATTTTTAATATTACTCTTTTTTGTGTCGTACAGTTCCTAATTGTATAAAATTCCAATGGTCGCCCGGCCAGTATTAACTACTTTCCTAACCTTTACTTAAAGTTGTTTAACTTTAAAAAAACAAAAACAAAATTTTAGTAAATGGTGTTTGATACAAGTGGGAATCAAGGTTAATAATATAGAGTATTAATATTTTAAAACAAGTTACCTACAGAGAAAGGAAAAAATTAAATAAAAAAAACATATATTTTTTTAAATATATTGTTTAAAATCTTAGGTTAGTTTTTTTTCTTATTTAATGGTATAGACCAAATGTTTTTGCGTATTTTTTCACTCTTGGCTTTTTTTGAAAAAGTTATTAATTTTCGAGAAAATCACAAAAACTATTTTTAGAACATGAGGGGTCTTATATTTATCGAAGCTCAAGAAGGAATTTCTCGGAGAATATGTGGGGATGTGTCACAGATGCTAAGGAATGATTATACGAAAATTTAGCTTAGCAAAACACAGGTTAAAATTCTGATTCAAGCAAATCTTATGCTCCTATTTTTATTACTTTACTTTGCCGTTATGCTACTAACTCTCTCAGTTGTTTCAAAGTAAACGATCCTTGTAAAATCTAAAAATCCAGAGAAACAAGAAAAGTACCAAACCTTTTAATGCCCTTTATCTGTCTTAGTGCCACTCTTGTAAATCCTTTTCTCTTTTTTAACTTATGGACTTTCTTAATTCCCACTTCTTTTCCCTTTTTCAGGATGAAAAGGAGAAGTAAATAACCCCATAAGATATTTAAGCGGCTTTGTATCTCGACAGTTATCTACGTAAAATAAAAATACCTTAATACATTAACACGCATTTTTTTAATAGCCCTACTACTACTAAGCTCTGGGACCCTACTTTACCAACAAATCTTAAATAATAACAAAAAATTCAACCACTTGTTTTTTGTTTTCAGGCTTGTTTGATTTTTATGGAATTTATATAGGGTGTCCCAAATTTAATGTTGTATTTCTAGGGGAAATACAAAAAAGCAATGATCCTTACTTGCGGGACTAGATTAAACGACATTATTAAATAAATAAAAAATGCGGTTGTTTATGTCCTCGAGAAGTGTACATGAAACGCCTCTCCCCGAAGTGGAACACCCTGTATCAGCGACGTAACACATTTAAGCAGGGATTATAGAAAACATCATTGGTGCTTTCAAGCAGTGGCATATCTAGGATGTCAGGGCGAATCCGGTGGGAGGAGCCAAGATAGCAGCACAAAAAAATATTTGCCAATAAAATATAAAATGCGCTGCAGGCGAAAATTATTGGTAAAATCAAACAAGTTTTGGTAGCTAATCGGTTAAAAATAAGGGTTTTTTTGTTTCTCTCTGTTTTTTTAATATTTGGCTTTAAACTCCGTTGACAGACGCGATGCCGACGTCTTAATGGCGGAATAAACGCAATTAGCGTCAACTGATTTAAAAGATAATGTGTCGTAGGTCAGGTGACGGATTCTCTCTTTCAATCGATATTTTCATCGATCGATGATATAGCAGTCTCGTACTTCGGTAGATGGCGCTTCTTGCAGAGTATATCATTTTGTTTTCTCACAAAAACCTAAGTTGAGAGACAAAACCGTATACTTAACTTAGCAAGGGTGTCACATTGACCAAGAAGTGTTCTGAAGAGTCTGAGAGGGAACTGACAACAGATATTATAGTAGAGTAAATTTGCAGAGTATTTCAAAAAAAAGCTGCAAAAAGGGTATATTTTTTTATATTTGGCATAGTAGTAGTTAACACCAAAAGCTACACTTTCATTTGAGGATCCCCGATTTTCCGGCTTCAGAATCCAAGATGGCGGCTGCCAAAGTTAAGAAAAAAATGAATTCCCTGTTTTAGGAGAAAATAAATTATTTTTAATAAATTTACTTTAAGTGGGACCTACTTAATTTAAAAATGTAAAAAAAAAATGACATTTGTCACTTCAAAACAAACTGGCGGCTAAATTAAAAAAAAAATCGTTTTTCTTGGATATTTTCTTTATTTTTTGTACGATATTTATTTTTAATGGCTCATATTAAAGCTACTGACAACTTCTTTAAACTTATCAAAAAATAAATATAGATTCCACAGTGAACAAAAAGATGGCGCTTAATATGTCAAAAATAAAAGAGACCTTAACCTAAATACCAACTTAAATTTTTGGAAAAAGTTTTTTTGGATATTATTAATAGTAAGCCAAATTTTATAAAAATTTATAAAAAGTTCCCATTTGACATTAAACATTTAAAGATGGCGGCCGAAGTTCAGATAAAAAAGTAATTTTTTTGTTCTTGTTTGACACAACTGGTATTGCCGTGTAATATATCGATTTAAACTAAATAGGGGTCGCCGATTTTAAATATTTCATAATAAATGATACATGTCTATTATTAATCAAGATGACGGCGTTCAAAATATAAAAACAACAGTATCTAATTGGTTTGGTAATTTTTTTTACCATGATATGTAGTTTTATATTACCCTTAATTAGTTTTAAATTACAATGTACATAAAAAATATAATTTATTTATTTTTTAAAGATGGCGGCCGAAAAAGTAAAAAAAATCATTTTTGTTTGTTTTTTCGAAATTTAGCAAAAAAAAAACTGGAAAAAACAATACATTTCGTTAAACAAAACACAGTTATTTCAAGAATGTCAAAAAAGTTGACATATGTCACGTTTACTTAATAGCTATCTCCGGTAATATTGATCTAACAGTATCGTTTGTATAAGCAAATTTAAATAATTTTTCCTAAATCATCAGAATCTAATGTCAAAAATGACATATGTCATACACTTATCAAACTTTTGACATATGGTATATTTTTTTAATAAAACACCTTGTATATAATCTTTTTAATTGATAAGGCTTCTTTTTCTGATTTCAAAAATATATAACATGTTGACATTTAGTCCAGCCGTTATTGAAATATTTGCATTTTAATAACCTAAATAAGCAATAAGGATGTTGCTATTTTGTTAATGAATATAATTTTTAAAATGTAAATATTTCAACAACGGCTGGACTAAATGTAAACATATTATATATTTTTGAAATCAGAAAAAGGAGCTCTATCAACTTAAAGAATTATATACAGGGTGTTTATATTTTAAAAAATAAACCATATGTCAATAGTTTGACATCAGATTCTGATAATTTAGGAAAAATTATTTAACCTTTGTAATTTAAACGTTACTGTTAGATCAATATAAACGGAGATAGCTATTAAGTAAAATGTGGACAATTTATTTGAATCACCCGGCACGTGACATATGTCAACTTTTTTGACATTTTTAAAATATCAGTGTTTTGTTTAACGAGATGTCTTGTTTTTTCTCTTTTTTTTTTGTTAAACTTCGAAAAAATAAAGAAAAATGTTTTTTTTTTACTTTTTCGGCCGCCATCTTTAAAAAATAAATAAATTATATATTTTTTGTACATTACAATTTAAAACTAACTAAGATTAACATAAAACCACATATTGTGGCCAATTAAAATGCGTTGGGTGACATTTTGTGGCAAACTAAAAGACGTTGCCGCCATTTTGTGACACTGTGAATAGAACAATAACGCTGAGCCAATTTGTGACACTAAAAAAAAATTACTGAATAATTAACAAATATCTGGAACCACAAGTATATTTCCCAGCTACGTAAAACATTGATATGCCCGGTAACTTTTATACAGTGGAGAAGGGGGGGTTCAGAAATAAGAAAATTTTAAGCGCCACAGTGTTTTAATATCAATGTTTTACAAAGAAGATCTTAATTAAAATACAGTTCAACCCAAACGTTGTAGCCAAACAATGAAATTCTACATACTTCCGAGGCTTCCAGAGTATTTGTGTAATTAAAGAACCAAAAAAATTGACTAATAAACAAAATAAAATTCTAACAGATTGAATTAAGATGACAAAACTAGAAGCACTTTACAGGTAGATGGACATTTCCAACAGGTCACAGTGTACCTACATCTGAGTCAGTAGTGTGAGACTCAGGTTTATAAATGATGGTTAAAAAAAAATATACTTCCAAAATCATTCCGTCATAGGGGAGATCTGGACCAAATATCTGCTGTCATCATTCTACGTTGGGTAGAATGAGACAGACAGAAACCCAGTCCGAGATCTACCCCATGAGGTAAAACAATGTAAGGAAACCGCTAAAAAAATATAATCTCATCTCTCTTTTGTCTCCGCAAAGTTGGTGCACTGGATTGTACAAATAACACAAAGATTTAGTTCATCTTGTTTATTTTAAAGGTAAAACTGGAAAATATTACCAAAAACATGAAATAGGAAAAAATAATGAATGCAATGAAATCGAACAAGTCAGGGCCGAAATAGCAAGACACTCCAATTGTACAGTAAAAATTATAAATTAATAATTATGCCGCAAAATTTTGGTTATGACGTCATATCTTATCTTGCGATCACAAGAAGTGCTAAAATTATATTTAAAAAGTTATTTGAAAAGATTATATCAAATGTTGCTTGCTCCTACCTTGGTCCTTGATTATTTTATGTGATTATACATGTGTGTTTTATTTTGTAAACCTGGTGTCGTTCTCCTCCTGCTACTCCTGTCCTGGTTTGTTCGCGCCTCCCCTGAAGATTCCTTAGCACATGGTACTAGGGCAGCACATGGTTGTGAAAAGGTTGTGGGATCCTTGCCCAAGCGTAAAAACCCTGTGGAAAATGAAATGTTTCAGTTTCCTGGAATTCGTCTATTTTGCACGAAGTTCCCCTACACCGAGTAACTTAAATCGAGAACCCCATGTCGACCCAATAAAATAAAGTAGATTTAAACAGATGAACTAAAATAATCCTAACGTACCTTTCCAAGGGTTACAACTGGCTCGAACCTCGTTCCACCAGCAAAACTGTCCCGTCGATGGAATGGACGGGCTGTAACCAAAAAAAAAATATATAGTTTTTATCCAAAACGTGGTTAAAAAAAAAATATAAAAAAACTCCAAAAATTCCGCACGTCTGCTGTAGTAAAATTACATTTCACACGAAAAACAATTACAATTTGGAAGGCAAATATTGTCCTGAAGAATTCAAAAAAAAATAATAAAAAAAATCGAACTTACCGCTCTTATTTCCCGTAGAAATGGGGTAGGCCGCCTTAAATCCCTCTCAGAGGATGTGAGCGTCACTTAAAATTCGCCTAAACAACGACGGCTCACAGTTATACCGTCTTTGGTATAATTTGCAACTACTGCAGTGCCATTAAGTGCCAATAACCACAAAAACAATGGCGACACCAATAGACGGCCACCAGCCCATCCAAAATTCTTTAGGAAAGAGACAAGACACTTGTCGAGAACACAAAAAAAATGAAGTTGCCGGAAATCGTTTCTGGGGGTGGGGACAGTACACAGTACCAACCAAATTTTCCCGGTTAAATTCAAATAAGGATGCGAACCCATTTATAAAAAAAACGCTCTCGCCGAAAAATCACTAAATCCGGTTTGCGAGCCTGTAGGAAAAAACCCGCGGTTTTCAAACGAACCAATGAGGAAATACATTAATCCTTCCGTACCGGTCTACAGGGGGCAGCATCGACCAAGGGGATATCGAAAATACGTAAAACGCACATTGAGGTGTTGTCGGATCTATTTCCACGGTCGAAATTTTTATAACAAGGACATCGAGACACCCTCCATATATAGACCGAACATTTGCCTACCGGACCCCCGCCGACATAGCAAGTTGGAGGAAAATAACCAGCAGGACTATAAGAAGCTCAGCATTGAAACCATCAACTGTAAAATCAATTACTGGAGATCAGAGCATGCATCAAACCCAGGAATATTCGAACACTCAACCAATTCCCATATGAGTAAAGCTGTACTAAGTGTAGAATTTAGTTGTATTTTAGTTACAGTTGTAGTCAAAAGTTTCCTTTGCTCTTTAGATATGTTTTCTCTAAGATTCATATGGTTTGACGCCATTTTTTTAAAACATTTCTACATTAATAAAGTTGTTTCTGAACTTGAACCTAAAAATACACATTGAACTACTGCTTAAACCCGGCCTAAGAATGTTCAGATGTTAAGTTTGCTCACCACTAGCTAGCCCTACACAACCTTCCAATCCGACTGAGTTGGCTGTTAACTTTATTCAACTATGATTATATATAAATTTATATAATATAAAAATACGATTTTGTTTATTCTTTTAGTCCTGGTTTTTATCCCTCGTTTATTGCCCATTTACAAAAGTGCATAACTCGTATTTATTTTATCTTCTCCTTATCAAATTAATAAAGATATCAAAGGGGCGGAGCCTGGGTTGTTCCTGGTCGAACAGTGGACCTAAATATGTTTTCGTGGTACAAAAACTAGTTAATTCGTGAAGAAAAGAGGTTTTGACCGAGAAGTCATTGTCCCAATATCCTCGAAAATAAACATAAACATAACGCCGCCATGCCCCAGCAGAACAGCTGTTTATCTTCGTGAACGTCAAAGAAAACTACGAGATTTTACAGATAAACAAAGCAATCAAAAGTTTTTATGTGATTTTTCCCGAAACCTGTGATCTCAAGTTCCAATTACGATGTCCAGATAATGCGATGTGCGCAGTGTCCACAGTAATTCGATAAAATGTCTCCTGTTTAAGGTAACTTCCTGGACACTATATAACCTCCAAACCTAGCTCTAAAAAATACCCTTAATTTGTGTACAGAAAGACGAGTCGAAGAGCCTTGATTATTTACCTAAATAAACAAATATGTTTATGTCCGTTGCCTTAAACGTAAAAATGACACGTTACATAATCCCCCCCCCATCTTCAAGACGATTAACCTAAAAAGGTTAATCGAAGAGATCCGCTGCCGACTTAAGGTCTTTGGCATGCCAGCTCCCTGGTAGTACTTTACCCGATGGTTCCTGAAGCTCAAATATCCATGGAGAAATTTTATTCCTAATCACATAAGGACCAACGAATTTCGGTGCCAACTTCTTCGAGAAAAACTTCGCAGCATCTGACAACACATAATTTTTCTTCCAAACACGCTGACCCACAACAAAGTTGGGTACCCTTGTACGCAAATTATACTGAACTACGTTTTTCTCTCCTGCCACCTCTAACCTTCACTTAATATCCGCATAGAGCTTCCGGAAACCTTCGTTCTTACTTTCAGCTGCAGATTGTACACCATTCTCTTCAGATACCTAACAAAACTGGGTTGGAGTAATCTTTTCCTGACAAACACATATTCCTACCAAAATTAACGAAGAAAGGAGACATCCTGGTTGTCTCATGGGTTGCAGTACGAATCGCGCAGGCAAGTTTATGTATTTGTTCGTCCCACTTCCTGTGGTTGTCTTTCACATAACAACATAACATGGTTTTTAACGTACGATTCGTCCTTTCGGTTGGATTAGCTCTGGGGTGATAATACGGATTATACTGAATTTTAACCTGATAACTCTCAGCAAAACGCTTAAACTCGTTACTTTTGTACTGAGGGCCATTATCACAAAGTATCAAACGGGGTACTCCGAAGACCATAAATACTTGCTCCTCAAGATGCTTGACAACAGCTTGAGTAGGGGCTGTTCGCATTGGAAAAACTAAGGAAAACTTACTCAAATAGTCCGTAACGACGAGAATCCAGCAATTACCCTTTGTCGAACGAGGTAGAGGTCCACATAAATCCGTCGAAATAATTTCCCAAGGACGAGTTGGTTTTGGGTGAGATATTGTCATAAAATAGTTGAAAATTTAATTAAACCACTATAAAAACGTAGCAATAATCAATATTGCTGAGTATGCACAAATTTCGTCTATAAAAGCCGATGCTGGAAAATAGACCGGCATCACTGTTACAAGTGATCAACCCAGTACACCACTGAAATACGTGGTCCCTACTAACCACACCCAGTACACCACTGAAATACGTGGTCCCTAATAACCACACCCAGTACACCACTGAAATACGTGGCCCGTACGAACCACACCCAGTACACCACTGAAATACGTGGCCCGTACAATACACACCCAGTACACCACTGAAATACGTGGTCCGTACAAAATACACCCCACGTACAACCTCCTGTAGTGGGTACTTTTTATACGGCCTTATAAGGTCCACTCTGTACGGTCCAAAGGGACCTGTCTCTCCAGCACGCATGCCCCATAGAATGTATCAGTTTATACTGTTAATTTCATGGTAATATTTTGTAAATGTTAACCTGTTTTATTTGTAAAACATGCATAAATTTGGATTCTTCATAACTAAATTCATCTTCCCCTTTATCCCTCAGTCACAAGGGCACTAAATAACAAACCTTGTGACATATATGGTAGAGATACCACTTGTCACAAATATAGTCGTGACAATATCATCTGATCAGATACACCTTGTGTATTACCTTTATGAGCTGCACAGACAAAGCATTTCTTTACAAAAGTTGCCACGTCCTGGCGCATTTTTGGCCAATAATATTTTTCTCCCAGTCTGTGGAAGGTTTTATACAAACCCATATGTCCTGCGGTAGGAGGATCGTGAGCTTCTCCAATAATTCTACGGCTATGATCTTTGGGGACTACCTCTTTCCAATATTCGTTAGATGGTGAAAGTTGAGGGTATTCTTGTTTGACATATTTATACAACTTATTATCAGTGCATCTCCAATTCATAAATTTTAACGATGATTCTACGACCCTCTTTACCATCTTTTGGTACCATCGATCTTTAATTGCTGTTGAAACGTCTCTGGGCTGCGAAATTGAATCATAGGTACTGCGCGAGACAACATGTCCGGGACAACTAAATCTTTCCCTTTCCGATGGATTACTTCAAAATCATATTGCTGCAATTTTACAGACCAACGAGCAAGTCTTCCACTGGGCTCTTTTAAGCTATGAAGCCATTTTAAGCTAAAATGATCTGTTATGACCTTAAATGAGATCCCCTCAATATATGGCCGGAGCTTCTCTATCGCCCAAACCAATGCCAAACATTCTCGCTCGGTGGTCGTGTAAACACGTTCTTGCTTAGTCAAAGATCGACTCAAATAGCATATGACTTGGTCTCCTTCAGGATAAGGTTGCGTTAGACATGCTCCTATTCCATATCCTGATGCATCTGTTTGAATGACAAATTCTTTGGTATAATCTGGACATGTAAGAATCGGTGCAGTAACTAAAAGTTCCTTAATCTTGATAAATGCTTTTTCACAGTCTGGAGTCCAATCGAACTTTTGATTTTTCTTAGTTAGAGCTGTAATTGGAGCTATTATCGCTGAAAAATTCTCTATGAAACGTCTATACCAGGATATTGTACCTACAACTCTACGAACTTCTCTGACAGTTCTTGGCCTCTGGAGCTCTAACATGGCTCTAATTTTATTAGGGTCAACTCGGATGCCTCAACTGTACACTACGAATCCTAAATAAGTCATTTCTGGCCTACACAGTTGGCATTTCTCCCAACTTACCGTTATCTTTGCATTCTGCAACCTTCGTAGGACTTCCTCAAAAATTCTAAGATGTTCAGAAAAGCTCTGTGTGACAATTACGAGGTCATCGTTTCCTATGATGCTATCTATGAGTCTCTGCCAAGTTGCAGGTGCATTATGAAGTCCAAAAGGTAACCGTTTAAATTGGAAAAGACCTCGTCGACAGATGAATGCTGTTAGTGGCTTCGATGATTCTTCCATTGGTACCTGCCAATAAGCGCTTTTAATATTTAAAGTTGACAAGTACTTAGCATCTTTCAACTTGTCAAGGGTCTCGGATACGAGTGGCAAAGGATAACTATCACGCGCCGTCACTGAGTTCAATTTGCGGTAGTCTACGCAGAACCGATATTTCTTTGTATTTTTCTTTTGTACCATTACCCCTGGTGAATCCCATGAACTGCTACTACGTTCTATAATATCAAGTTTCAGCATTTCGTCGATTTCGTCGTCAATAAGTTTTTGAATGACCGGTGAGACCTTATATGAACGTTGTCTTATCGGTGCTGCATCTGTTGTAATCTTATGCTCTACCCTGTCTGTACATCCTAGTGAGTCACCCATAATAGTCTTATATTTAACGACCAATTCCTCTAGTCGTTCTGATTCATAAGGTGTAAGAGTTGTTTGTTGGTCTGATGTTTCTAAAGAACAAATCACATCTTTATTATCGGCAAAGCGCCACTCATTAGTACATAAGTTCGGTACTATACCCATCAAAATCCAAAAATCTAATCCCAAAATCAAAGTGTGCGGCAACTCAGGAACGACGACGACCTCTATTAACCTAAATTTATCCTGAACTCGCATCGGAAGCTGCACTGTCCTAATACTACTCGTGCTTTGACCATTTGCCACAATACAACTCGTCTTCTTCGTCGTATCAAGTGAAAAACCAAACCTCTCGATGATTGACCAACCATGATTCCCTAAAAAGGTACGTGAAGCCCCGGAATCCAACAAACCTAATAACTTATTTCCGAGCACATCCACTTCTAAATAAGGCCTCTCGTCTTTACGAGCATCTAAAACGTACGTTAGCCTATCGGTCGATGCTTGTTCAGGCTTACTCGAAGGTCGAGCGCCTGGGTCCGTTTCCCTGACGATTACAATTTCGACATTCTCTTACTGTTACCCCTGCTTGTCCACACGAATAACACTGCTTACTTTTAGGTAATGCGCACCCGATCGCCATGTGCCCTGTTTGGTTGCATCTATAACAAACAACGTCTCTATTCCCCCTACCATGTTTAGCACCTTGTGGTGGTTGTCTATCCCTATCATTTTCACTAGACTGACCACTAGCTGGTTGCTGTCTATCTCTATCAGCTCTAGCAGCGAAATCGCTTGCTGGCTGCTGCCTATTTCTGTCGAATCTATTAGCAGGATGATTTAAATTCTGTTGGTTCGATGTCCCGGCACCTGATATTTGAATTGTATCGACTTCTGTAAGAAAATCGTCACTGTCGCGCTCTACGTCAACGTATGCCAAGTCAGGTTCGATAGATTGGTTTTTCCTAGGGATAAAGTTCTCTTCCTCTAAACCATATCTCTGGTCTATTTTACGACACAAATCCTTTAAATGTGATAGGCTGTTGACCTCAGTAGCAATCAACGCATTCTTATAGATGTCCGCGATATTTCTGAAGACGATAGCTAATTTCGCCTCTTCAGAAACAGGACAGCCAAGTCTTTGGAAATACGTGTTCATGACAGCAATATAGGTCCCTATAGACTCTCCTGGGCCTTGTTTACGTTTTTGGATCTCCTTCAATAGCTTCTCGCCATATGAAGAAGGAAGATACTCTGCCATGAACCTCTGTTCCAGCTGTTCCCATGTATGAACTTCTCTAAGAACATCTTTATAAAAAGTATAGGCTGACTTTTCAAAAAGATCAATGCCTGAGTTCAGTAGAACCTTTTTACTAACTCCTCTAGCCTGACTCAACTCGTCCACTCTCTCAAAAAATGCGGTGACGGAGATTGTACCCCTCTCGCCTGTAAACTTTAAGTTCCATTTATGCGGAGGTACAGGTGCAACGTGATATGAGGTACCAGGATCACTTGACATTGGTACTGGCGACGAACATGAAAATGGTCGTGACTGAGCAATTGGTGCTATGCTACTTTGGAGGGCAGCTAAACTCAAAGGAACGGTAGACGGTTGTTGATAATGAAAAGCTGATGCACCGTCATTCTGGATCAGCATTGGGGGTGGTGCCTGTATTGGTGCCTGAGTTGGGTTCGTAAGCACTTGCATTTGCACTGGAGCAATGACCGACGGTTGGTTTGTAGGCTGTTGAGCTGTTCTCTGTGTGCTCGAGTGCTGTGGTTGCGGGAAATGAGACTGGTTTGGTGTGTTACCAGCATTTGTTGAGTGGTCTGAGCCTCGACACGTTGATTGGGTTTCAGATGCTTCATCATCATCTGAGGTAACGCCAACTCTTAGTAAATCTGTTGCTTGGCTCTGCAATCTCCCAATCAAACTCAAGGTTTCCGCAACCAGTATGCCTTTGGTTTGACTTTCTTCAAAGTTAGACGGATTCATGTTATTTATCCTGGCTAACACATGTTCCAACCTTACAGCGATTTTTCTAAACTCTTCCCCTTTACTCGTACCAGAGAACTTCTCTACCAGCGGTACCATACTATCTAGCTTCTTCATGCAGCTAAAAGCATCTTGGCGAAATTTAAAGGGATACGGAGGGTATCTCATACTTGCATCAGTCTTTTCTCTTTGTTTGATCAGCATAAGCTGTTGTTTCACCTCTTCCACCGATCCAATAGCTATGCCTCTCCATGTTAACTCATAGATTAATTCGTCCTTAACTAAGTACCTTATGTCAGACAACCGACTCACAGAAACAGCCATGGTGCCTTTTATATATATTAAAACTTTAAACTTTAAAACTCTTAATTATACCTCCCAATTATAAAACTAAACCACGCAATAACAAACACAAAGTTCACTTTAAATTCACTAGTGAAAATCACTATAAATTTTCTCACAAATGTAGAAAATATAAAACTTAAATACGGGCAGACACGAACAAAATCGAAGAACACCGGAGCAGTAAGAAAAGAAAATTTATTTGCATTTAAAAATGTAATCATAGTTTATATTAATTATTTGCACAACCAACTATGACGTCCAACCTTGCAGAGAGAAATAGCTACTTAAATCCTAAATTAGAATTAACAAGTAGCCATAAAAAAATTAAAAAAAAAATAAATAAAAGAGAGACGAGAGTTTTGGCAGTGTTTAGGTCTTATGTTCCACTCCTGCGTGAGTAAAACCAAAAAAAAATAATTGCGCTTATCCTAGCTGAACTGGATTCAAATTAAAGTTAAGTGATGTTTGTTTACCTCAGCAACCGAATAGGTAAATTTATCCCTAAATGGAACGTACAACAGACTACCTATAACAAAAAATCCCAAAGCTGTTGTACACAGTTAACACTAGGGTATACTCCTGCTATTGCAGAACGGCTCCACAACTAAACTCTTCAAAAAAAACCCAAATCGCCGTATACAATGATTTTTCTCAAAAGAATAAATCAAAACCCACTTGCTTACCTATCCTGAGGTTACACGAACCATGCATTGCTTAAGGCAACATCATCCCTTAATATATAAGTGAACGCAATAAACATCGGAACAGATGTTCATGTTATAGAAATCGTAAAATATGCTCAATTAAAAAAAAAATCCGCTCGCTAAAATTGCGTTAAATTGGACTAGTAAGGATGTTGTGTGTAATTTAAAAAATTTAAAAAATTTACCGATGGTATTAAAAATTTTTCAGAAATAACGTCTTGGTAGGACTGCAACTCTCTAATAATCGTTAAAATGAAATTCCCAAGATTTTAACTAAATTGATGCGAACCATGGTCAAGAAGACCCTAGGATCGTACCGAAAGGTGTCCAAAAAAAAAATTAAAAAAAAAATTTTTTTGGTGTCGACTACAGTAGCCCAATAATAAAAAAATTAATTAGTGGCTCGTTAAAATTTTCAATATATTACTCTACCCTGATAGGTGGTTTGGAGTAGGGAGAAAAAAAAATTAAAACAGATAATGATAGGTTGTTAAAACGCGAGGGTTCGAAATGAAATTGTATTTTAATTCAGAAAAAAAAAGTATTTAAATAAACTGGTAAAATCATTGCGGGGCAAGGTACTACTATGCACCAAAAAAAAAATTTTTGCAACAAGAAAATCAAATTTCCTTTTTTTAAAAATATTTTTAAAAAATTCCAAAAAAAAAATTTGAAAACGATTAGGGCTGCAGCTCCTATTAGCGAACCGTAATAAACAAAATTTAAATTAAATTAACACTAGAAAAATCTTATTCGAGTTATGTTATTCAACAGTCTCAGTTCTTTCCCTTTAAAAACTGTTGTAGATTCCCTTTCCTCCCCCAAAACTGTGTGAATGTAAAAAGTGAATGAGCTAAAAAAAAAAATTAATTTATTATCCGGAAGAAAAAATTGTTGGAAATTAAATTTACTTAAAAATCATAAGGTATAAAAAATCGTAATCGCAAAAAACCCAATCAGTTTAGGAAAAGAAAAAAAATATTTATGTTCGAAAAAAACAAACGATGTTAGTATATTTGTTTAAAATTATTACTTAAGGAAATAAGCAACGTTAGTACTTATTTACTGTACAACTATTATGTGAAGAACCTAAGTTTCAAACTTTGCACTCAACCCCGTACTGAATTATCTTGTGTGCACTTTCAAAAAAAAACAAATATGAAAACAATTTCGAGGTTCACCTATAAGAACGTTGTAAAACTAAATCTGCCTACTCAAGTGTCTTTACACACAACATCTAATCAAAAAAAAATTTACTGCCTAATGCATTCTCAGATCCTTATTCCTGGTGTTCACGAGATATAAAATTAAGTTGGGCCCTTTCCACAACTATTAGTCAAAGCAAAATTACCAAATGTCCAAGGGCTAATGAGACCCTATCACTTACAAATGACATTTTGAAATGAAACAGTTGGGAATAATCCTGCGTAAAAACCAGACAACAGAAATCAAGAAGCCAAAACTATTACATTAATTTTAAAAGAGCATAATAACCTCCTGGCCCCAAATAAACTTTTGTTATATCAACAAAACTCGGCCTAAAACCAAAAAACTTTTTATTATACATTTCCCCTAACACACCACACCCAAAAACTTGTGATTTCCATTCCAATCCCATCTGGACCCTATATATTTTTTAAACGGTCAAACGCCCACAGGTGAAACCATATCTTATTTCAAAGAAAAGGTAAAGATATCTTGAAGCACCCTGTGAAAATAGGACACTATTATGGAAAATTGTTCAGATCAGTGTTCTTACTAATTTTTAACCTAAATATATCTAGTTAGTTCCCTTATGTGCATGTTACTATTTTAATTCCTATCATAATTAAATAGATCACAAAATTTGTCTTTCTCCGCGAATCTGCAAGGTCCTGGAAAATGTGAGATTCAGTTTGTAGGCCAAATTTGGATGTATTGTAATTTAGCGAAAACCGAAGTTGCGAAATCCTAAAAAGATTAGTAGGAAGCCCTCGTTCAACGATTTCTACACTCCGAACCAAACATTTCTTCCATTTCCACCCAGCTCGCGGGAGAAATAACCCTAATTATTGCAATATGAAAGGTAGGTAGTTCTTTTATACCGTCTACAACTATCAGATTAAAAAAAAATAGATGCCCTCATCAATGTTTAGTCGCATCAAGGAAAACCTATTGTTTTTAACTTTATTCTTAGGTTAAAATCATTTTTTTTTAAACCAATGATCTTAAATTTATTGTCTAACCTGAACACTTTCCCATTTATTCCACAACAGTGTATTGTAATTTAAAAATTTGCTTCATTATTTGAGGTCATCAGTATGAAATTATTTTAAAATTTAAAAAAATGAAATAAAAAAAAATATTTCCCAATTGTCCACAATTTCCAAGTTTTCATCCCTAAATACCTAGGTACTTTCTCAGTCTAACACCATCCATCGTTATCCAACATAACGCTTAAATTTCAGAAGCAACAAAATGAAGATTGAGTGAAAAAACTAAGCAAGTAAGTTGTAAGTTGAATTACAATGGGCGCAGATGACAGGCCCCTTTAAGTACACGCCACTGTCCTGAAATGCAAACTATCAAAAAAACTGAAGACTAGCATATCTGCCGTCAAATAACATTTGGCATGAAATAAAAATAATTCCATATCATGACAGTATCCTCAAAAACAAAACGTTTTTTATTATAAGACCCAAACACCTTACCAATAAATCTTGTTATTTAAAACTATGATTTGGAAGTAAAAGATTTATTTATTCCTGCCTGATCAACTAAGACAAAAAAAGTTCACCTTTTCTGTAACCCAAGAAATTCCTGTTTGGTTTGACCCCCGACGACGACCACTATACAAACCGTTTTGACCAAAACAAGAATTCGAGAAGTTATGTTTACAGAAAGAAATAATCTTTCTAAGAAAAATTAAATTATTTGAAAAAAAAGTAAAATTTTGAAATATTTTTACCAATTACCACCGCCTTGCATTTATATCTAGTTGAAAGTTTCTCTTAAATTTACTGACCCATTTCACGGTTTCAAAATGACATTACTTTAAAAAAATTACTGAACTTTACAAATGAACTAAAAAAATCAAAAAACTTATATCTATATCTGTCTCAGTTAAACATTTCTTTTGTGGTATTATATCTAGTTGGGCTTCAAATTCATTTTCTCTGTATTCAATCTTGAGCAGGCAAAACTTCTCAAGGCTCAAACATAAATGTTTGCTCTCCATTGGCCATGACCAAGCTATGACCTGAACGCAGAAAAAAAATACTGAAAAAAATAATTGTGAACCAGAAAAACTTTAATTTATAGAAATACCCGTAGGTCATTTTTAAAAAAAATGCTCTCCAAAGCCCAACGCTGTATTTTCTACCAAAAAAAATTTGACCAGTCACGAAAACACAACTAGACAACTAAACTGGCAACCAAAGACCTAAAAAAAAACTGCCCCAACAAAAATACCCAAAAAAAAATGTTAACTGGACTTTTGGCATTGATCTTCAGTCAATGTGCTGCTCTAGGAATTTTAGCCTTGTGTTTCCTAAAGTTCCGAGCCGACACTATGCAGTAGTAGTACCCTCCTCTGACCCGATGTAACTGAGTGAAGTAAGATCTTAATTGTCATCAACAGTTACCACCAAAAACAAGAAAAGAAGATGACAAAGCAAAATAAACTCATTTTCCTTTTCTTTCATTTTCATTAATTTATACTTTCAACTAAATAAAATTACCAGCTGTTAGGCTATATTTACTTTAAAGCAACCCAGCCAAGAAAAATTTGTGTGAAACCCTGTAAAAATATTCCAACTTCCAAGTGGTGATATCCCACAAAAAATTAAAATCACCAAAAAAAATAACTTGTTGACCTAAATAAATTGACTGCACTAAAAAATAATCGGTGAAACAATTTCTATTTTATCACAAGCAGGAAATAATAACATATAAATAAATGAACCTGCAAAAAAAAATTGTTAGAAAAAACACACACACTATTTCATATATTTAAAACATTAAAAGACCATGTCTGGAGGTCCATCCACCTATAAATCAACAAAAAAAAATTGAAGTAAATTTACATTGCTGTATTTATTTTTCTTAAAAAAAAATTTAAAAAATTAAAACATGTTTTCCTACAAAAAAACTTTAAAGAATTAAGACACGGGTTGGACTCCGCTCAATAAAAACTCCCATGTTTTTTATCTACTTATTCTTCCTTAATAAATAAAAATGTATCTTTTATTTCCCAAGAAAAAACTTGTGGAGATAAGCTAATAAAAACCATGAGAATCAATAGAGCAACAACGAATTTCGAATCAACGCTTAAATATTACCAAAAAATATTTAAAAAGTGTTATTTCCAAAAACCAATGATCTTGTTTTATATAAAAAAAAAATGATTGGGTGTCAAAAAACACCGACAGCCACTGAAGGTCTTTAACATGGCTTTGGCTGCAACAAAAAAAAAATTCTCAAAAAAAATTTTTAAAAAAAATTTAAAAATAATTTTTTTCTTTTTTTTCCAAATTCCTAAACAAGTTTGATTTATTTCATTAAAAAACAGAAGTTTTACAATATCGTCAAAAATTGGTACAATTTTTCTAAATCCCTATAATAGACAGTTAATCTTAATGTAGGTTGTTTCATTTAAAATGTTAACGAACAAAACATAAATTATTAAAAACACTATTGTTAAAGCTAAAATACACTCTGGCTCACAACACATTCAAAAATTAAAACAAATTAAAACAAATCCAGATCTGATACCTGATAAGCTAAACATTCACTGATGGAGTAAAAACATTGTTTAATTAGAAAGTGTTTTAGTTTAAATTTAAATGCATTAAATGGTAGATCTCTTGTACTTTGAGGGAGTTTATTATATAAGACAGGCGCATAATGTAATGTCCCGAGCCGAAGAAACTGCACTCGAACATCAGTTCTGTGTCTCGTATTATGTTGATGTATGTCTTCAACCCTTGTGTAACTTTGCGAGTTTTTATGAAAATAAAGAAGACATTCTAAGATATACTGCGATGGAATAGTCAATATACCCAGATTTTGAAAAAAAGGTTTGACATTTTCTCGATATTTAATGCCTGCCAAGATTCTGACTGCTCTGCGCTGCAAACCAAAGATGCGTGAGGTATGTGCTGAGTGACCCCAGGCCAGGAGTGCATACACAGCGATAGAGTGGAACAACCCGTAGTATGCCATCTTAAGTGTGTCCTCTTCTACTATTTTTGAGATATTACGGAGAACATAAATGGATGAACATATCCTCTTTGAGGTTACTTTTACATGCTGTTCAAAAGTTAATTTTAGGTCAAGGGTCACTCCCAAAAGCTTGATACTCTCCGGGTTGTCTGGAATTGCTATTTTTTTAAGAGTAAAGACCATTTTTTGTGCTTTACTTACGTTGACATTAAGTTTGTTTGCTCTAAACCAGTCATTGGCAGTTTCAATGTGTCTTGACATTTCACTATTTGCAACTTCTAAATTTTCAGTTTTTATTGAAAAACCATTATCATCTGCATAAACAACAACCTGGCACTCGGGTAACGCAGCAGAAAAATCATTTATGTACACCAAAAACAGCAGAGGCCCCAGTATTGAGCCCTGTGGCACCCCATGTCTCATGAACCTCTCTTCTGAACGCTGACCATTTATCTGTATTACTTGTCTTCGATCTGTGAGATACCCTGACATAAGTTTAAGGCTCAGTTCGTCAAGTCCATAATACTTAAGTTTCTCAATGAGGATATCATGAGACACACAGTCAAAGGCCTTGGAAAGATCGCAAAAGGTAGAAGATATCACCTGTCCACCCTCCATGCCCTCGACTATGTAGTCACAGAGGCTCACCACAGCTCTCGTGGTTGATCTATCCCTCCGAAACCCAAACTGCTCCTCAATAAGTAGGCCATTTACCTCAAAGTATTCATAAAGTTGTGTTTTTAGGAGAGCTTTAAAAAGTTTAGAAAATACTGGTATTATTGAAATTGGTCTGTAGTTTGCTGGCTGTGAATTATCTCCATTTTTATAGATAGGAACAGTTTTACTTATTTTAAATACACTGGGGAAACTCCCTGCTGAATGCAATTGTTAAAAATTATTGTTAAAGGCTCACAGAGAATCTCTCCAAAGGTCTGCACCAACACCACACTTAAGTCATAGAAATCTTTGCTATGTTTTTTCTTAAGGTTCTTAAGAGCATAATCTACTTCATGTGATCCAACCTCCCTAAAAGAAAATTTTGAGTTTATTTTATTTAAGTTGCTGTTTTGCAGATACACTGTTGGTGAGACACCAGCTGCCGGTAGAGACTTTACTAGATTTTCAGCTATTTCAGAAAAATAGTCATTACATTCATTTTCCTTTAAATTTATCTCTGATTTAGTACTTTTTTTCTTTGCATAGTTGTTAATTACATGCCATGATGCTTTTGCAATATTATCAGAGTTACAGATGTAATTTGAATTTGTTTGTTTTTTGGCTTTATTAATTTCGGTTCGGTAACTTTTCCTATGGGCACTTCTCTCTGCCCGCAACTGTGGACAGTCAGACTCCCTGCACATGTCATTTAGAGTATGGAGTTCAAGACGCAAGGCCCGAAGCTCCTCTCCAAACCACTCTATTCCCGGTTCTGTTTGTTGTTTTCTTTGATGCCTAAATGTAGGGAACGCAACATCTCGGTATGCTAAAAAATTTTCAAAAAACTTTGAGCAGGCCTTTTCTGCATTAGTTATTTCTAATAAGGACCAGTTTTCATTTAGCAGGAGGTCATGCATAATTTTAGTGCCCTTTTGTATTGTAGGACGACAGAAATATTGTGGTATTTCAACAATGTTGTTTGCAAGAAAATCCCCAACATTCAGTGTGCATTCTATTGCCCCATCATGATCAGACAGATCTGGATTGAAAACACTTACAATACAATTAAAAACATCCTCAAAATTAACAAAAAGATTATCTAAACGATGACTTTTTCGAGTATTTACAAACACTTTTTCTACAAAATTAAATGACTGTGTAAGATCTAAATACCTATCTTTAAGATTATAATCCTTTTCAAAATGAACATTAAAATGACCATTTAAAATAACATACTTTTTTAAGTCCAGACATACATTTAAAACACCATTCAAAATATCTAAAAACAGATCAAAATCTCCACTGGGTGGGCGATAAATTGTTATTACTACGAGGTTCATTTTTAAAATTTCTAATGCACTAACTTCACATTGCTCTGGTATGGACAGTCCACATAACCCCTCAATTGTTTTTGTTTCCCATTTTGAACTAGTTAGAATCGTAGATCCACCATGACGACTTTTGTCCCGGCAAAAATAGGACCCTACTTTGTAATCTAGGATTTTGAGGTGTTCAATTTCTTCCCTCAGCATGCAGTGTTCAGTGAAACATAAAATGTCATATTGAGTTCGAGTACTAATCATTGCTTCAACCTCCCCTACTTTGTATCTGATTGAGCAGCACACATTTGCATAAAAAAATATTAAAGACCTCTGTTTGGAGAGTTGTCACATTATTTTGTGTAGTTGGAGGTTCTCTCTGAGTAGATTCCTCATAGTTTATCAAAGACTGGGCTCTGTTTTCGGAACTAGTTAGAAAAAATCTTTCATTTCACGTAAAAATTCAGTGTGTTTGGCAAAGTTAAACCTTTTTATTCCTACTGAGTCTGGCCAGAAGTTCATGTCATAAAGTTGATCTTTTTTAGCAAATGGTGCTACTACGACAAAACATTTTAGCTTACTTAGGTCTGTAGGGATTTCCTTTACTATTATCTTGTCATTTTGAAAGCCAGGCCTTGATTTTATGTAGGCCTTAACCATTTGTTCTGTCGTATGTCTACGCGGTTAATGTATAACCAGGTTTTTCTTTCGGCACCGGAGAAACCATTTTTCTCTGTTTCGGGTGTTACACTTGCTTGCCCCAGGCGTTTATGAAAGTGTTTACGTCTTTGGTTTCTTTGAAAAGTAAAACCACCATTTTGTGTTTCACCTCCATTTTGTATTTCATTTGTGTTCTGAGGCCTTAGGACCATAGGCCGCTTGGCCATACCAGTAATTGGTGTATATGACCCTGTTTTCTGTGGCTCATTACAAGAGAGCACCATTTCATCTTCCGAGAAGGACCCACCCACATCCTTATGTTCCTTATATAATGCCCAGTGAGGAGTGAGTTCCATGGACGTGGCCATCTGGGATGATGCAACTTGGTTGTTATTTCGCCGGTGTGTTTGTTGTTGTGCTGCTTGTTGGGTCTTTTGTGTGGTTTTTATGGCTTTTATTTCTTTATCTACCTTTTTGTCAAGTACATCGAGAGAAGCCAAAGTACGAGGGCTTATGTTTGTCATTTGTTCCTTTAGGTTTCTTATTTCTTCATCAATTTTCATGTTTATTTCTTTTTGGGTGCTTTCTAGTTGCTTATTTTCTTTGTTTGCTTGTTCCAATTCCTGTTTAGCATCCTGGTATTTTTTTTCGGTCTCTAACCTTTTCTTTTTTTCGCTTTTTATTTGCTCGTTTAATGATTTAATAGAGCTACTTAGTTTTTTTTTGCTTTTTGTTCTAGCTCCAGTTGAGATTTTAGTTGATAAATTTCTTTAGTCAGTTTAGTCATATCTGACTTTTCTAGTTTTTCATGTTCTTCTCTGCACTTCAGGCTACATATGCAAGTCTTGGAGTCAATTCGCTGTCCATGTTTAAAATGCCGTTCGTAGCAGCTGTTGTGGAGCACTCCAAAACACACTCTACACACCATACATTTGAGTTCTGTTTTGTGGCATTTGTATGTTATTATTTCCGCATTATCCCCAGAGTCCCTTACTTTTGATGGTGACGAAGTCATAGTTTATGAGCAGTCCCTGGCTGGGTGGCCATGTGCGGCACTGGTTTGGATCTTGTTATTGTCGTCCTAACCTCAAATCTAAATCAGCTGATCCTCTGACACAAATCAGCTGTTTCCCGCTGGCAGTGGAAACTTTTATTTGAGTTTTCAGGCTTTTCTTACCCACTCTTGAAGTTTTCAAACTCTTCAGATGGGGCCGGATAAAGGTTTTAATATATGTAACACTTTTAAGAATTTTTGGTTGCTTTTTTATTCGAATTTCGACTGATTTTTTACACAGACTGTCACTGCGAGTGCGTTCACGTTCAGTCACCCCTCTAGACTGTGAATAGAACAATAACGCTGTGCCAATTTGTGACACTAAAAAAAAATTACTGAATAATTAACAAATATCTGGAAGCAGAACTGTATTTCCCAGCTACGTAAAACATTGATATGCACGGTAACTTTTATACAGTGGAGAAGGGGGGGTTCAGAAATAAGAAAATTTTAAGCGCCACAGTGTTTTAATATCAATGTTTTACAAAGAAGATCTTAATTAAAATACAGTTCAACCCAAACGTTGTAGCCAAACAATGAAATTCTACCTACTTCCGAGGCTTCCAGAGTATTTGTGTAATTAAAAAACCAAAAAAATTGACTAATAAACAAAATAAAATTCTAAAAGAATGAATTAAGATGAGAAAACTAGAAGCACTTTACAGGTAGATGGACATTTCCAACAGGTCACTGTGCGTGCAAGGGCTGAAAAATAATGGAATTTCCTTCGATAGGTCGCCGGTTTGGCTTTACAAGCACATTTAAAAATAATTGTCGGTATTGACGATTGAAAATGGAAAGTTACGATACATATGGAATTTTATATGAAAAGGCTTGGCTCGGACTCTCTTGCAGCTCCAGTCGACGTTTAAACGTCCAGTTTTTCACCTCAAATTCACTTTTTTCGGGAACGTGATTTTTCTAGTGTCTTGTTGTGACGGTGGTTCTTTGCGCACTCATCGCGGCGCTGCTTCTCTTACACGTGTACGGTGCCGTGAAACCCCATATGCATTTTTTAGAGCGCGAAAATTTAAATTATTTTAAACGCGCAGAAAAGGAAAAGAAAATGAAAATTAGGAAATTTCTTGCTTGCACCAACATTTTCCGGCCGCCAAAACACGTGTGTTTTTACTTAGTTAAGAAAAGGAAAGGAAAAAAAAATTAAATAATATGCGCCTATTAGCAATTAAACGATACAATTTAACATTAACCCAAATATGCATTAAATTATGCATGTAAATTAAAATTAAAAGAAAAGAAAAAATACTTAGAAAAAATTAAGAAAGAAAAAGAAAATTCTGCCTTATGCGTCGGGCACAGGCAAAGGACATAGTTTCACTACTGGTCGACGATATGTTCCTGTAGCTGTTTTAACGGTCACAACACGAATATGACCGTCTGAGCCAGGGTGTACGTCGACAATTCGCCCAACAGCCCATTGCAATGGCGGTTTTTGTTCATTCTTTACCACGACTAAAGTATTTAGTTTAATATTGTTAGAAGCCTCTGTCCATTTAGAACGCTGTTGCAAGGTGTTTAGGTACTCCAAGTTTCAGCGTTTCCAAAAATCGGACTGGAGCCTTTGCACCAGCTGCCAGCGGGACAGGGTGTTCAACTTGAAATCAGAAAATTCGGGTTCTGGTACGGAATTCAACGGTTCCAGGGTAAGAAAATGACCAGGGGTCAGTGGAAGAAAGTCATTCGGATCCATACTTTGGGCATACAGACGCCGGCTGTTTAGTATGGATTCGACCTGACACAAAAAGTAAAAAACTCTTCATAGGTTAACCGTTGCTCACCTATTACACGTTTCAAATTTGCCTTGGTGGATTTAACTCCTGCCTCGGCTAGTCCGTTTAGGTGCGGACTACCAGGACTTGAAAAATGCCAGGTAATTTTTAGACTGTGACATGCTTCCTGGGAGTACTGTTTGAGTAAACGATCAGCTCCCAAGAACGCGCTACCACAATCTGAGTAAATGTCAGAGATTCTTCCTCTTCTTGCCACAAATCTCTTAAAAGCCGCAAGAAAGGTAGGGGTGGAAATATCGGAGGTAAGTTCTAGGTGAACTGCCTTTGTTGCGGAGCAGACTAAGACAAGAATATAACCTTTGGATACCTTTGCACCTCGGTACTTTCCCATTGTAATTGGAAAGGGACCACAATAATCTATGGCAACATGTGAAAATGCCTTTACTTGAGAGATGCGTTGAGCAGGCAAGTTGCCCATGATTTGTACGGAAGGTTTAGGATTTAATCGATAGCATAAAATGCAATGATAAGTTACACTCTCGATTGCATAGCGAGGGGAAAGGATCCAAAATTGTTGTCTCAAGAGGTAATGCAACGTTTTTTGACCGGGATGACAGTACCTTTTGTGAGTGTACTCAATGACAAGTTGAGTAAGACGGTAAGAACGTGGTAAAAGTAAAGGGTGTTTTGCTGAATAAGAGAGTTCGGAAGAATGTGGTAATCGACCCCCCACTCTTAAGCAGCCTTGTGTATCTAGAAAAAGTGAAAGTTTACGAAATTGTTTAGGAAGTAGCTTTGCGTCATTCAAACGTGAAATGAGATCAGCAAAGATGGAACGTTGAACATGCCGAACGAGAACAATAAGAGAATGTTGAAGTTCTACTTCGGTAATATTTTCGTTAGGATATTTAGATTTCTTTTCGGTAAGGCGAAAAATATAGGAAATTATGCGTTGAATTTTCTCTAGGGAAGAGTAACGAGAAAGAAAAGTATCAAGCATGTGTGGTTCAACTGTGCATGTTTGAAATACTGATTTGCGTTCTTCCAGAATAACCTCGTTTTCCGGAGGGTCTGGACAGCGAAAATCATCAGGCCAGCTCTCTTTTGGTAGCCTAAGAAAACAAGGACCCTCCCAATACAAGTCATGTTTGACAAGTTGATTGGCATAAGACCGCGCGAAGCACAGTCGGCTGGATTTAGCGCTGATGGAATATATTTCCAGGCCGTAGGAGAAATGGTTTCTTGAATGTGACAGATACGGTTTGCCACAAACGTTTTAAACCTGTGAGGTGAAGCCGCCAACCAGCATAGAACCACTTGGGAATCACACCATGCACAGATTTGGATGAAGTTAAGAATATCTGAATAAGTGTTTTGAATAAAGGAAATTAGGTCGCAAAGTAAAGTGGCACCAAGAAGCTCCAGTCGCGGAAGACTGACTGTTTTCACTGGTGCGACCTTAGATTTGGCCATTACAAGAAAGGTATGGATTTCTCCGGAAACTGACTCCATTCTGAAATAGACCGTAGCCGCGTAACCTATCATAGAGGCGTCTGAAAAGCCGTGAAGTTCAATGTTACGTGGTTGATCAATGGAAAGGCGTCTAGGTAAATGAATATTTGAAAGATTTGGAAGTTCGGTTCGAAATTGATTCCAAACATTTACGATATGCGGAGGAGGCTGAGAATCCCAGTCCAGCTTCTCCTTCCACAGATCTTGCATGAGATGCTTAGCAAGTAAAGAAACGGGAGAACAGAAACCTAAGGGATCAAAAATTTTCATGATTTGAGATAAGATACCTCGCTTGGTGCATGGTTTATCTTCTGGTACGACCAAGTAGGTAAACGAATCTGAGATAGGATTCCATTGGAGACCCAATATTTTTACAAAATTAGGTTCGGATTTGTCGAAACGAATGGACATTTGTGTTTCTGATTCTGAGAATGAGGAGAGAAGTTCCGGACTGTTGCTCGCCCATTTTTTAAGTTCAAACCCTCCTAGGCGCAACAGGGAGATTAACTCCGACTGAAGTTCTTTGGCAGAGGCCACAGAATCCTGCCCAGTGAGCACGTCGTCGACGTAAATGTCTTTAAGAAGCACCTTGGAAGCATTAGGATACCTTTCAGACTCAAGTTTAGCTAGTTCTTGTATAGTACGAATAGCTAAGTAAGGTGATGACTTAAGTCAGTGTGCTCAGGAATAATTAATATCTGTCGGAACATTTTTACTATGTCAGTAACAAAGGCTACAGCATGAATTCGAAAATTAAGTAAAATTTCACGGACATCATTTTGCAGTTTAGGACCTGCGCACAACGTCTCGTTGAGTGAGACACCTCTGGGACTACGTTGAGACCCATCAAAGACCACTCTTATCTTCCCAGTGTTCCAGACACTGTGATGAGGGATAAAGTAGGAATTATCCAAGACATCTTTAGATATAGGCGTAGGAATAGGTATCATGTGACCAGTGTCTAAATAATCTTGCATAAAATCTTTGTAAGCTTGATAATTAGCTGAGTCTTTGAGAAGTCTAGCTTCCTGAAGCTTAAAACGTTTTAAAGCGATTGGATAGGTGTCACCCAACTGGGGTTCTAAGTTTATGAAAGGTAATGGAACGACGAATCTACCTGATTCGTTGCGTGAAACTGATTGTGAAAATAATTTTTCGCACATAATATCCTCAGGACTGTGATGAACCTTATGTGGAACCTGCTCTATCTCCCAGAAGCGCTCTAGGCAGATATCCAGAGATGGTTCGATGGAAGTGTAACAGCTTATGAGTGATTGTGGATTTTGTTGCTTTGAAGTTTCAACTTTACCAATCAGCACATAGCCAAAGATGCTATTAAAAGTACTAGGTTGTCCACGCTCTCCGTGGATAACTCCCTCTTGTAAGAGATGCGGAAAAAGTTCACAACCTACTAGGACATCAATGGAACTTGGTATTGGAAGTTTTGATCAGAAAGTTTGATATTGCGAATGTGATTCCACTTGCTCGAGTCGACAGCGCAAGAAGGAATCTCTGTACAAAGTTTTGGAAGTACTAAAGCCTCAAAATCAAAGGTAGGTCCCGCTTGACCTTGAGGTTTGATAAGACATTTCGTCTTACCTTTGGTATTGGAAGATGTCATTTGATTTAAGCCTTGAATAGAAGTAGAAAAGAAGCTTTTCGAAAGACCTAAACGACTTAGACATTTTTCTGAAATAAAGTTTGCCTCTGAGGTAGAATCGAGTAAGATACGAACTGGTTGGTAATGTCCCCTTGAGTCTAACATGTCAGCTACAACGGTAGAAAGTAGAAAAGTGGAATTTTTGGAAATCATTGTCGCATGACAGTTTGTGGAATGGCTTCCTGACATAGGGGTGCTATTGGAATTGGAAAGTGGAATATTAGCGTTCTCTGGAGGATATGAATTAACACTCACAGAGGGCGCTACTGGTTGTGGAACGTGAAGAAGACTGTGGTGCCTAGCTCCACACGTAAAGCAGTTGTAGGAGGAGGGGCAATTCACGGTCTGGTGAGCAAAATGTAAGCAATTTTGACATAGATTCACCTGCCGAACATAACCCATCCTTTCCTGTGGACTTTTGTTTTGAAATTCGATACATTTCGATAATGCGTGATTCGAAGAACATAGGTAGCATTTTAATTTTGGATTAAAAGTTCTGTTCTGATTATTTTGTATTTGAGGGTTGCTGCGTTGATTGCTATTTTGTAAAGTATTTTGTTGATTTCTTAAATTTGAACTTTGATTTGAAATAGTTGTATTGAAAGCAGAAGGTGAATTAAAATTATTAAAACTGTTTCTCTGAAAACTGTTCTGTTGAGAATTACGCGTAGTTTGAGGTTGTCTAGGGGTTTGATTTTGCCTACTAAAACTGGGCATTTGCACTACAGATTCGAGCGCAACGCAATGATTTTCTATAAACGTGTAAAGATCAGTGTAGGACGGAATTTCTGAATTGTTTTTCTCTCTACTATAGTAAAGTTCGAAATCAGTCCTCATCTTGACTTCAAGTTTTGAGAGCATCATGTTAAAAGTAAGAAAGTCCCATTCTTTTGTAGGAAAACCAAGCTCATTTAAGATGGCTAGATTCTCAGAAAATGTATCCAACATGGAACGTAATTCTTTCCCAGAACTGGATTTAGTTGAAAGAAAGTTAATAGCATTCAAAGCGGTAGTAGCAATAATTCGTTTATTTTGATACCTCTTTACTAAGGTTTCATACGCAATGTGATAATTGCTATCTGCGAGGGGAATGGTTTTTACTAGAGAAAGGGCTTCATTCAGAACAGAACTCCGCAATTGTTGAAATTTCTCTATATCACTTAAATCAGAATTTTGATGTACCATGACTTTAAATAAGTCAAACCAGTGTTGCCAATTTTTATAATTACCATCGAATATTGGCAACCTTTGTTGTGGAAATGATCTTGTATTTGACCTCTGAGCAATATTTTGTTGGTTAGGGTTGCTTACGTAATTGACAGGGTTGGCCCTAAAAGGGTCGTAGTAAATACCCTTACATTCATAATAAAGGTTGTCAAAGTCTTTTCTAGTTTTATCCTGCTCGTCAAATGAAAGTTTAAACTCTTCGAGAGAGCCAATAATTTGGTTATGAAAATTATAGAATTGAGCATGACATTCTTCGACGTCTTCATATCTGGATTTAAACAAAAAGTGAAACGCTGTATCCGAGTTCGCTTTCAAAGCTACCTCGTGAGCTTCCGCCATTTGGTTGAAGCTCAAAAGCCTTTTGTCGCAAAGTTTTTTCTGTTTTTGCGTAGACATTTTTGTTTTTGAAAGTTAATTTGTTTTTAAAACCCAAAAAAAATGCTCAAAATATAGCTTAAAATATAACCCGAATTTTAGCAAAAATTAAACAATTTTATTATTTTAATTTTATTAACTTTTTTCGAAAATTTTGAAATGAAATGTTTGTAAGTTTGTCTGTATGTTATTATTTGAACATATCCTTTAAAAAAAACTTTTATGTCTCACCAAGGATTGAACCCCGCACCTCTCGATTCCAAATCGCACACTCTGTGCATACGACTAGCGGTCCCGTCTGAAAGTTTCTAAGAAACGACGGTATTCGAAGAAACAACGCGCGCGATGACCCTGGTGACGGCGACACTTGCACCTGCGCGTTAACGCGACACCTGTAAAATCGATAATTAAAGGAATGGAGATGGAAGAACCGCCTTAAAATTTTCACTTTCGGCGTATTGACGCCACTTTTACTGAAAATGTAATGAACAAAGCGATCAACTTTCTTTGATGAACTAGTAAACTATACGAAATATGTGCATTGGATATAGCTATTTTTGAACGGTAATAAACACTTCGATCAACTTTGAAGGAACATATCACCAACGGGTCCTAAATCAATATGGTCTGTTTGATAATTGAAATTGAAATTGGAAATAAATTTTGAAATTTGAAATAGAAAATAGAAATTTGGAATTTTTGTAGGAAATTGCTGAACCACAGGAGTCTAGGTAGTTTGGAACACTAATAATTTGGGTCGAAGGGCCATTAAATGTGCGTGCAAGGGCTGAAAAATAATGGAATTTCCTTCGATAGGTCGCCGGTTTGGCTTTACAAGCACATTTAAAAATAATTGTCGGTATTGACGATTGAAAATGGAAAGTTACGATACATATGGAATTTTATATGAAAAGGCACCTACCTCGGACTCTCTTGCAGCTCCAGTCGACGTTTAAACGTCCAGTTTTTCACCTCAAATTCACTTTTTTCGGGAACGTGATTTTTCTAGTGTCTTGTTGTGACGGTGGTTCTTTGCGCACTCATCGCGGCGCTGCTTCTCTTACACGTGTACGGTGCCGTGAAACCCCATATGCATTTTTTAGAGCGCGCAAATTTAAATTATTTTAAACGCGCAGAAAAGGAAAAGAAAATGAAAATTAGGAAATTTCTGGCTTGCACCAAAAGTCACAGTGTACCTACATCTGAGTCAGTAGTGTGGGACTCAGTTATATAAATGATAGTTAAAAAAAAATATACTTCCAAAATCATTCCGTTATAGGGGAGATCTGGACCAAATATCTGCTGTCATCATTCTACGTTGGGTAGAATGAGACAGACATAAACCCAGTCCGAGATCTACCCCATGAGGTAAAACAATGTAAGGAAACCGCTAAAAAAATATAATCTCATCTCTCTTTTGTCTCCGCAAAGTTGGTGCACTGGGTTGTACAAATAACACAAAGATCTTGTTTATTTTAAAGGTAAAACTGGAAAATATTACCAAAAACATGAAATAGGAAAAAATAATGAATGAAATGAAATGGAACAAGTCAGGGCCAAAATAGCAAGACACTCCAATTGTGCAGTAAAAATTATAAATTAATAATTATGCCGCAAAATTTTGGTTATGACGTCATACCTTATCTTGCGTTCACAAGAAGTGCTAAAATTATATTTAGAAAGTTATTTGAACAGATTATATCAAATGTTGCTTGCTCCTACCTTGGTCCTTGATTATTTTATGTGATTATACATGTGTGTTTTATTTTGTAAACCTGGTGTCGTTCTCCTCTCTGTCCTGGTTTGTTCGCGCCTCCCCTGAAGATTCCTTAGCACATGGTACTAGGGCAGCACATGGTTGTGAAAAGGGTGTGGGATCCTTGCCCGAGCGTAAAAACCCTGTGGAAAATGAAATGTTTCAGTTTCCTGGAATTCGTCTATTTTGCACGAAGTTCCCCTACACCAAGTAACTTAAATCGAGAACCCCATGTCGACTCAATAAAATAAAGTAGATTTAAACAGATAAACTAAAATAATCCTAACGTACCTTTCCCACCTCGTTCCACCAGCAAAACTGTCCCGTCGATGGAATGGACGGGCTGTAACCAAAGAAAAAACAATATATAGTTTTTATCCAAAACGTGGTTAAAAAAAAATATAAAAAAACTCCAAAAATTCCACACGTCTGCTGTAGTAAAATTACATTTCACACAAAAAACAATTACAATTTGGGAGGCAAATATTGTCTTGAAGAATTCAAAAAAAAAAAATAAAAAAAATCGAACTTACCGCTCTTATTTCCCGTAGAAATGGCGTAGGCCGCCTTAAATCCCTCTCAGAGGATGTGAGCGTCACTTAAAATTCGCCTAAACAACGACGGCTCACAGTTATACCGTCTTTGGTATAATTTGCAACTACTGCAGTGCCATTAAGTGCCAATAACCACAAAAAAAATGGCGACACCAATAGACGGCCACCAGCCCAGCCAAAATTCTTTAGGAAAGAGACAAGACTTTGTCGAGAACACAAAAAAAATTAAGTTGCCGGAAATCGTTTCTAGATTTGGTGGGGACAGTACACAGTACCAACCAAATTTTCCCGGTTAAATTCAAATAAGGATGCGAACCCATTTATAAAAAAACGCTCTCGCCGAAAAATCACTAAATCCGGTTTGCGAGCCTGGAGGAAAAAACCCGCGGTTTTCAAACTAACCAATGAGGAAATACATTAATACTTCCGTACCGGTCTACAGGGGGCAGCATCGACCAAGGGGATATCGAAAAAACGTAAAACGCACATTGAGGTGTTGTCGGATCTATTTCCAAGGTTGAAATTTTTATAACAAGGACATCGAGACACCCTCCATACATAGCAAGTAGGAGGAATACCGGACCCCCGCCGACATAGCAAGTAGGAGGAAAAGAAGCTCAGCATTGAAACCATCAACTGTAAAATTAATTACTGGAGATCAGAGCATGCATCAAACCCAGGAATATTCGAACACTCAACCAATTCCCATATGAGTAAAGCTATACTAAGCTATACAGTTTTAGTCAAAAGTTTCCTTTGCTCTTTAGATATGTTTTCTCTAAGATTCATATGGTTTGACGCCATTTTTGTAAAACATTTCTACATTAATAAAGTTGTTTCTGAACTTGAACCTAAAAATACACATTGAACTACTGCTTAAACCCGGCCTAAGAATGTTCAGATGTTAAGTTTGCTCACCACTAGCTAGCCCTACACAACCTTCCAATCCGACTGAGTTAGCTATTAACTTTATTCAACTATGATTATATATAAATTTATATAATATAAAAATACGATTTTGTTTATCCTTTTAGTCCTGGTTTTTATCCCTCGTTTATCTCCCATTTACAAAAGTGCATAACTCGTATTTATTTTATCTTCTCCTTATCAAATTAATAAAGATATCAAAGGGGCGGAGCCTCGGTTGTTCCTGGTCGAACCGTGGACCTAAATATGTTTTCGTGGTACAAAAACTAGTTAATTCGTGAAGAAAAGAGGTTTTGGCCGAGAAGTCATTGTCCCAATATCCTCGAAAATAAACATAAGCGAATGAAATGTTCGTCTAAATGTTTTCTTTCTGTTACTGAAACCATTTGTGATGCGGCAACGCCGCCATGCCCCAGCAGAACAGCTGTTTATCTTCGTGAACGTCAAAAAAAACTACGAAATTTTACAGATAAACAAAGCAATCAAAAGTTTTTATGTGATTTTTCCCGAAACCTGTGATCTCAAGTTCCAATTACGATGTCCAGATAATGCGATGTGCGCAGTGTCCACAGTAATTCGATGGAATGTCTCCTGTTTAAGGTAACTTCCTGGACACTATATAACCTCCAAACCTAGCTCTATAAAATACCCTTAATTTGAAAGACGAGTCGAAGAGCCTTGATTATTTACCTAAATAAACAAATATGTAACGTTGCCTTAAACGTAAAAATGACACGTTACAATATCTTGGTAAAAAAATTTACCAAACCAAAAAGCTATTGTTGTATTTACATTTTGACCGCCGTCATCTTGAAAAATAATAGACATGTGCCATTTATTATAAAATATTTAAAATCGGCGACCCCCATTTAGTATAAATCGATATATTACACGACAATACTAGTTGTGTCAAACAAGAACAAAAAAATAACTTTTTTATCTGAACTTCGGCCGCCATTTTAAAATGTTAAATGTCAAATTGTAATTTTTTACAAATTTTTACAAAACTTGGCTTACTATTGATAAAATCCAAAAATTGTTTTTGTAAAAATTTAATTTGGTCTACAGGTTGTAAAGGTCTCTTTTATTTTTGACAAATTAAGCGCCTTCTTTGTGTCGGCTGGGAAACTTATCATTTCTTTTAAGCACGTTTAAAGAGCTGGTCAGTAGCTTTAATATAAGATACTAAACATAAATATCTCATAAAAAATAAAGAAAATATCGAGGAAAAACAATTTTTTTAAAATATAGCCGCCATTTTGTTTGGCAGTGACAGGTCTAATTTTTTTTTAACATTTTTAAATTGAGCAGGTCCCACTTAAAGTAAATTTATCAAAATTAATTTAATTTCTCTTAAAACAAGGAAATCATTTTTTTCTTAAATTTGACAGCCGCCATCTTGGATTCTGAGGCCGGAAAATCGGGGATCCTCGAATGAAAATTTAGCTTTTGGTATTAGGTACTACTATACCAAATATAAAAAAATATACACTTTTTGCAGCGTTATTTTACAAATTTACTCTACTATTAGGTGTCCATTAGATCTTGGACCCCCGTGAGGTTAAGCGTTTGAGCTACACACGGAAAAATAGCAGAGAAAAAAACTCTTATTTTTACCCGATTAGCCACGAAAACTTGTTTGATTTTTAATTTACGGGTACTTAATTTTACGTTTTTTATGATTGGTAAATAAAGTAGTTTTTGTGAAAAAAGTCTAAAAATTGATATTTTGTAAAAAATTGATGTTGAGATATTTCATATTTTTTTACAGGAACTAACAAATACAAGCATTGTCTGTTAGGGAAGGGGGTCTGGTATAGTCCGCTTCTAAATCTGTCCCGAAGAACTCAAATTCGAACACACAGGCAGCAACTGCCGGGCCATTTTGGGGGGTTAAAAATGACTAGAAAATTAAAAACAATTGCGCTATGAACGAAAGTTAAGTAAAAAATATAAGTACATATCTAGAGCCATAAGTAGAAAATTGGAAAAACATTGCGACACAAATAAAGATTTTACAAAAATTAAGCACTTTTCGGAAAAAAACTAGCAGCGAAAAATTTTTTGTTGAATATAAAAAATATTTTAGAAAAACTTTTTTCGGAAAAATGCCGCCGCAGAAGAAAATTTTTGAAATATATAAAGATTGAAAAAAATGGCGCCAGAGGAGGACATTTGGGGCTGTAGATTTAAATATTCCTTGTCGCGCCCCCTGGCTTCCTACGCCTAGCTACAGCACTGCACTGTATTCCTACTACTTAACTTGCTATAGATTGGAAAAAGTCGTCCACTTTTTTCACAGTGACTTGGTTTACAAATTTTAAAGATACGAAGTAGAAATAGTCAACCCTGAGGTATCATCATTTAAGATAAGCTTTAAAAATGTAAATTTAACTAATTTTCGCCGTGAAAAGTGTCTTTTCGCAAGTATGCAGGCTCACGCTCTTAGATAAAGAGAAAAATAGATGTTGGCATCCTTAGAAGCAATTTGTATTTTTAATTAATAGGACACACCTCGTTCAAAAAGGAGAACTCGACTAATGCGTTTCAGTGGCGGTTCCTCTATAAGTGCACATGTGTCATCATAAGTATCAATAAACCCCAAAGGAATTTACCAAAGACTTTAGAAATTAATATCCGGTATACCGTAGATGTTATGTCGCATTCTAATTACGAAATATGAAAAAGTACACAGAATCTGGGCCTTCGATTAGTGCTCTTGTGAATCAATTGAGATGCTATCCGCGTCTACGCAGGGACGGATCTAGGAACTTTGGGGGGGGGGAATATCATAATAAATATTGCATAAAACTATTTTACATAGTGACCACGATGTGTATTTTGTGTGTCAGATTGAGATTGCACCTTAAATTAGTGCACTCAAACAACTTGGCGTTATCGGCCGGGCTTTATTTTTTGATTTCGACAATTTCGTAGTTACGAGAATGGCGGAAGTTGCTGATTCTGCGATGACAACTATAATAAATAAATGGTTTATTTATCAGATAAAAATACAATAATTAATAATAGCTAACAAAAAATATTTATGATAAATAAACTCAGCTAGCACTGAAGCAATCTAGACTGCTTGTTAGTGCTTTTTTTTTACTTAATTTTACAGTTTTTAATATTTAAAATAGGATTGATAATCACTAATAGTTTTTATGGTCACAAATTAGGATTTAAGTCACTAATCGGGATTTTTTTTGACACAAATCGGGTTTGTTTGTCTATTTTAGTATTCCACACATATTTTTTTTAATTTTTTATATAGCTACGAGTTCCTTATTTTTGTATTTATTGAGCACGTAAGTTATACCTATCTATTCTAAAAACAGCTCTTATATACTATATTCATAAAACTTATGTATTTCTAATCTATCCAAGTTTACTATCCAGTCTTTTAATCTTGTTCTAAAGTTTTTGCTATAAATTATGTTTCTAAGAAATATTGGTAGCGAATTAAAAAATTTTGGCGCTAGATAAAGAAATGATCGCTGAGTAATAGTTTTGTTACTTGAGGGGATCAATGCACAATCATTTTTGTACCGAGTATTATGTTGATGGGTAATAGCTTCCAATGATAGTTTTTTTTGTTTATAGCCATTAAAAGTTTGTTAAAATAAAGTTGCCTGCAGTCAAAAATTTTACTTTCTCTATATAAAAGTTCGGAGGAATACGTTCGATTTTTGCGAAAAATAATTTTTAAAACCCATTTTTGTAATACATTAATTTCTTGTAGATAATTGTCTCTGACACCTCCCCATCCAACAATGCCATAGTTAAGCTGCGATTGAAAGAGAGAATAATAGATATGCCTGAGATAGGTCGTGCTCAGATAGTCCTTAAGATGAGAGAACCTTGTTACAAGGAATCTTGTCTTTTTTGTAAGATGCTTAATATGCTTGTTCCATCTTAAATGTTGATCTATAATGATACCCAAGTACTTTGTCGAGTCAGTCTTCGAAATGTTAATATTTGCATCAATCTTAACTGTGTCAAAAGTTGGTAATGTGTTTGAATACGAAACTGCAGAAGCAAAACATTGTTTCTCTACCCTAAAGAGAATTAAAACTTTCCTTAGAAGCACAATTGGTAAGAATAGATTAAATGCCCTAGCAATCTTTTCCAATGAGCAAATAATTCCAAAGGTCAATGAATTCGTTATTGAAGACTTTATTTCAAAAAAGGACAGAAGCCTTTATTTTTAATACAAAAAGTGATTGTGAAATATAAAAACTAGATATGATACAATTAATATTTATTTATAAAAACAATAATAATAAATAACTAAAATCGGTCTAAATATCAAATTTTTTTATTATTTGCTCTAAATTATATGATATAATGACCCAAAAAGTTGCGAGTGGCACTCAAAAAATTGTTCGTCTGCGCCGCAATTTTTTTTGGGTGTGCACCTCCAAAATTTTACACCACGCGCCGGCACTGATGCGTTTCCGAGTAATACATTGTGAGCGCCAGGTTCTTTACTAGTGAAAAGCAAACATCATTAAAATCAAGACATAAAAGACACTAAAAGGGCCCTGTAAATTACTACGGAATTATTCTCTATAGCACCGGTAACATCCGACTTTCCTGGCTTTTATATCGTAATAAAACCGCAATGAACAGGTATTCGAAAAATATCGAATTATTTTAGATATTCTGCAACAAGTAGCTTGTCGAAATTCTCAAGCAGTTTATTTTAATTTCTTTTTGCGATCAAATTATTTACAAAATACAAGAGCAACGTAAATATAACAAAGCTAGTGTGTGAAAAACAAATACTAATTAGAAATTACAAAAGTTTTTATTATACAGCTACACAAACAAATGAAACCTATCTCTGGTTATATAAAGATTATAGGGAAATTAGGACAGAAAATTAAATGAGTAATATTGCTTCTCCATCACAAATTTGTTGAAAGGCACAATACCTGCCATATTTCTGATTGATCTAGAAAGAATTGGGTATGCTTTTATGGTCCGCTAGCCCTCTTTCATAAAAAGTTATACTATGGTAGGGGATGGTAATCACCTCGACTTCTTGTAGTCCAAAGCACAATCCTGGTTAGTTGTGAATAAATAAATCAGAAAACTCTGACAAACAAAACTAAGTGTTTTAAAATGCGGCTTGCAGAAGTTTCTCTCCCAGCATCTGATAAGGCTTCCCAGAATAGAGCTCCATAGCAGACTGCACAGAAGCAAAATAAAGGGATTTTATGCTATCAATTCCCAAATTTGGTTTTAGTCAATGTACAGCTGCACACTGACTACTAATACTAATACTAGCGGTAGTTGACTAAGTCTGAGCTTTTCAGTCCTAATTTGTATCAATAATTACACCAAGGAACTTTTTTTCAGTTTCTTGAATGGATTTACCACTTAATGGAACATATAATGAGGCTTCAGTACTCCAAATTTTTTAAAATGTAATGAGAGTGGTTTTTTCAATTTTAAGTCTCAGGTTATTAGATTCACATTTCTACATTCTTCCACAACTGCACCTGTGTCATCAGCAAATTGTGACACGATATCAGCGTCAACCAATGGCGACAGGCTGTCGACGTACAGCAGGAAGAGAATGGGACCCAGAATTGATCCTTGTGGGACTCCCTTTGGTATAGTTAGGTTAGAGCATGGAAGAAAAAACCTGTGATGAATTAGGTAATATTTGAGATTTAATTAACAATTTCTTCTATATTTAGTTTGCAGTTAAAATATAAATTTCTTATCTTAAAAACGTCGGGCATGTAGTGATAAGTTGAGAACAATTTAAACAGAAGAAAAACTGATGAACTAAAATAAAATAAATTCTATTTAATCTGAATATGTGCAAGATATAAATAAATGAAAATTTATAAATTTGTACCATAAAACGGGGTTACTTTGGCAGATTTTAGGACATTTTTGACAATAAATATAAAACCTTCGCCAATAATCCACAAAAAAATCTCATTGTAACAAACATCAATAAGGCTGTAAATACTGAATATTAAATCAAAAATATTAAGAAAGTCTAAGGCTCAAGTTATCAAGATGTCCACTTTCAAATGTTGTAAAAGCAAAGAATCGACGTTGTTCTTTTGCTTGGTATGTAAAAATGCCTTTCACAGAAGCTGCTGGAATAGAACAACTAATAGGCAGTTTACAATACTGAAGGACAGTTTTATAATTTGTTCTCAGAACTGTATGACGAACGCTACGGATAGAGAGCCAGATACGTTTGACATTTTAAATGCTATTATAAGTGATTTAAAAGATGAAATTAATGATAAAGATAGGTATATCGAAAGACTTAAGCGCAATTCAATGTTTGTGGTACATGATGCCTCACAATGTGAAGAGGAATATATAAATGAAATTCAGGAGAAGCAATGCAAAATAGATGCATTGGAAAAGCGCATTGAAGAACAACAACAAGCAATTAACAAACGAAAAAAGGGGGCGGCCTCTAAAGCCATTTAAGTACAACCCCTTGTTAAATGTTCATCGTGTCAAACTACTATTTTTGAATTGAATTCTTCTGCTGCTCAAACGGACGTAACTGGGGTATCCTGTGTCAACTGTAAAAATGACAAAGTTCGCGATGATTTGCTTAAAGAAAAACAACAATTATTAATAGTTGAATTAAGAAAAAAAATTACGGAGACTGAGGTTATAAATAAAGAGTTTTCTGAGGAAATAATGGCGAAAAACGACAACATATTAACACTGAAAAGTGAATTGGAAGAAATAAAGGAAGTCAGTAAAAATATGATCGAAACCATACGTATGTTGGAAGAAGATATAAAGATACATCAGATGGAATCGAAAAAACTCAAGCTACAATCTGACAAACAACTCGCTAAACACCCCACAAGCGAGGATATACACAGCAAAAAAGATGAACATACACGGTCAAAGATTGGAATAATCAATGAAAATTTAAGAAATGCGACGTGCAAAAACAAGAATAACGCTAACAATAGTATGAGCAATAAAGTAAACGACAAAAACGAAATCGACAATCACAAAAAAACCAACATTTAAAAAGCAAAAATAATATTGACAAAAATTATATTGACAACAATCAAGAAGATAATGTTATCGACAGAGAGCACAATAAAACGGAGAAACAAACAGTTCTTTTGTTGACAGATGAATACTAAAAATATCTACTTCCGTATTTGGACAGACTTTTATCTTTTGACTATCGGGTTCAAGCGATTTGTAAGCCTAATGCGACATTCAAAGACGTGATAAATGGATCAAAGGATTGGATCTCTAGGATGAACAATAAAAACTATGTAGTGGTTTTAGCGAGTCTTAACAATGACGATATTTATCTAAACGATTTAAGTCTTTTATCTAATATGTGTTTTTATACCAATCTCGTCATTTGTACAACACCTGCTAAATACGAAGGGTATCTTCCTTATAGACAAATGGAGTTTGTCAATAATAAAATTGTGAAATTCGTTACAAATCTTAGACAATTTGCGACTAATATAAATTTTTTGGACTTGTTTAATAGGTTTAGATACACTGACTACTGTAAATATGGTATATTTCTTAACAGTTTTTATCCGATTTTAAAAATAATACTTATTCTTGTTTGAGAATGGTCGAAACAGATTATGGTTTGACTTTGTGACAAATTATTGAATGTGATTCCCCCACCAGCTCTAGCCAACAGTCAGATAACAATCAAGATTTTGACTCGATCGATCAGAATAGCAGAGGTAGAGCATGTTTCAAATTTTTTAACCTTTCCCCTCCCAAACGGGGGGATTTAACAAATAAACTTTCGGTTGTGTTACAAAATATCAGATCTCTCAGGAATAAAACAGACGATCCGTTTACATTTTTAGAAAACAACCACTTTCCACATATTGTACTACTAACCGAACGTTGGTTGCATCTGCAAGAGTGCTTTAACGTGTCAAACTATCATACAATTTCCATTTCGTGTAGAGAGAACTCCCTCCACGGAGGCACTCTTATTTTATCAAAACCATCCTTAAGCTTTGTTAATATCGAAAAATACAATTATCTTTTAAATATAGGAAGTTTTGAGTTTTCAGCGTGCTTCTGTAAGCAATTCAACTTGTATATTTTTTGCTTGTACCGATCACCTTCTTCTAGTGTCAAAGAATTTTTAAACAAACTCGACACGATGCTTTCCGAAACCTCTCCAAATTTGAAAGTGATCCTTGCGGGTGACTTTAACATAGATTTTAGTAATTCAAATCAAATGGACACCATAATGCTAAAGAATATGTTAACTGCTTATGGTTTGGAAATGCTTGTTGAAGCTTCAACAAGAATAACAGATTTAACTGCGACGACCATTGATTTTGTGTGCTCTAACCTGGGTAATGTTTCTTGTTCAGTCGTTCATTCTGGTTTCTCTGATCATGAAGCTGTTTTGTCTACTTTTTTACTAGAAACTGTTTCAGAAAAGCTTAAACGGATACATAAAAGAATTTTTAATACAAATGCTTTTACTCAATTTAAAAATCAGTGTCAAAGAGTCAATTGGCAGGGTATTGAACAGTCACCAGAACCCATCTTATCCTTCTACAAGGTTCTTTTGGATAACTTTAGACGAGCGTTTCCACTAAGGTGGGTGAAGCCAAAACAAAAAGTATTGAAACAATGGTTGTCCTTGGGCCTAAAAATATCTTCAGTTAATCTACGATGTTTAAATTACTTTTGGAGGTTTTTAAAGGACGAATGGTTTATACTGTATTGTAATAAATATCGAAATATTCATAAAAACTTAATTAATTTAGCCTAACAAAAACATTACAGCGATAGACTTCAGAATTCTAAAAATGTACAGAAAGAGAGCTGGCGCATTATAAATGAATTTAGAGGGAACAGTGTACCAAAGAAACTTAATCAGATTGGGGTAGACTGCAACCTTCTAAATGAATTCTACTGCAGCATTGCCAGTAAGTTGACAGAACACCTTTCAACAAACGAAACTGATCCAATGGAATACCTGTCTGACATTTCCGTCTCAAGCTCGTTTCAATTTAATAATGTTGAGCCATCAGAATTACTTGAAGCTTTAAAAGACATTAAAAATAAAAAATCTTCTGGAGAAGATGAAGTTTCGGTCGAAGTTCTAATGAATGCTCTTTTAGCACTCTGTTCCGCTATAAACGACTCTTTTCAGAGAGGCTCATTTCCAGACTGCTTAAAAAGTTCAATTGTTGTCCCACTTCATAAGGGCGGCTGTATAGATTCCCCCTCAAATTACAGGCCTATTTCACTTCTCTCAACTTTATCAAAAGTCATAGAAAAAATAGTTAAAAAGCGCATGTGGACCTACCTCAAAAAGTTTAAGCTTATTACACCAAAGCAGTTTGGATTTCAATCATCCAAAGGAACTAATGACGCTATGTTTAACTTTCTTGACCGAGTCTATACTGAGATCAATAAGGGTGAGGCGGTTGCGGCAGTGTTCTGTGATCTGTCCAAGGCGTTTGATTGTGTGGATCACGGAATACTGTTGCGAAAGCTTGAGCGCTATGGTTTCACGGGCTCAGTGTTGTCATGGTTTAGGTCTTATTTGACGCATCGTACACAGTATCTGTCGGCATCAGGGTCGTCGTCTTCTTCGTTGGGTGTAAACTGTGGCGTTCCCCAAGGCTCAGTATTGGGTCCATTGTTGTTCTTGATATATATTAATGATCTTGTTCAGCTGGATATTTTAGGTGAATTTACACTTTTTGCAGATGATACATCTGTTTTATGGCACCACAAGGACATTAGCGTTCTAGAGCTGAGCATATTACAAGATCTGCAAAAAATAAAGAAGTGGTGCGATGCAAACCGCATCTGTTTTAATGTTAATAAATCCAACATCCTCAGCTTTAAAGGTAATATCTCGAACATTAACCTCGGTGACCACCCTCTTCACAGTGAATCTGTCACCAAATTTCTAGGCCTCCATATTGATGACCAATTACGGTTTGATGAGCACATCTTGCTGCTGTCAGATGCGTCAGATTAGAGTTGGGAGCTGATATAGCCAGAAAAGTTTATTTTTCTCTATTCGAATCCCACTTGAGGTATGGCATAGCAATTTGGGGAACAGCCTCTCAATATCTGCTAAAACTTTTATTTGTTTTACAAAAAAAAGCCATACGCTTTATAGCGGACATATCTCCAAGAGAATCTTGCAGGCGACATTTTACAAACTTAAAAATTCTCACTCTTACATCAGTTTTTGTACTTGAGACTGCAAGTTTGGTATATAAAAATTATGTTAGCAATGATGGGGGCGGAAATGCACAAGTTACTCGACAACAAAACCATGTAGCGTTACCAATTCCTAAAAGGTCTATTCTCTTTTCTTCCTGAAAATATTAGATGTGCTACTTCTGTTAGGATTTTTAGGAAAAAATTGAAAAAATTCATATTACAAACTCCATTATATACTCTTGACTTATTTTATAGCCAAAGCATGTCTTGACAAAATTTTAATAATTAGGTCAGCTTGTTTTCTGTTTTTTTTTTTAAATAGATTGATTGATGTATAAACTGACGGGTGATATTGTTTTATAGTAAAAAAATAGTGCTACATAGGTATGACGTTTAACTTTTTTGGACTTTTTAATTTTTTTATTTTGTTATCTTTTTTTTGTATTTTTATTGATGGACTTATAATAATAACAATAGGAATCATGTAACTTAGTCTTAGTCCGAAGTAGTTCATATAGCCTTAATAGTCCTTGTTTTTTATTTATCTATTTATTGATATTCTTGTACTGAGTATTTTCTTTGGGTGCCAAGCACCTGTATTTGTGTTTGTTCAGTTTTACTTAAGAAAAAAAAATGTAAACAATGTTTTCTTAGTGTTATTTTACAGATTTCATGTTAGTATTAGATTTTTTAAAAAATGGTTTCTTTTAGGTATAAAGTCATTTTTCTTCAACTTTTTTAGGCTTTAAAAAAAATTTAACACTTTTTGATAAAATAATGATAAAAGTATGATCAATCATGTAAAGTAGTTTTAGTCCGAAATAGTCTATAGCCTACTTTGTCTACAGAACTTGTATTCTTGACAATAAAGTATTTTTCTATTCTATTCTATTCTATGTTAACACTTATAGGATAGGTTAAACCTGTTAACGTGAACGTGAGAAAAAGTAGGACAGGGACAAGAAACTTAGGTTGTGAACTGAACTCACTGGTAGACTGTTATTGATTGAGTATTTCAGAAGATTATGATTATATGGAGCATAAAATTGTTAATTCTTGTAGGTTCGGTTAGTTTGGGTAAGGTATGGTTAGGTTAGGGCAAGGAACAAGGAAAACCTGTTAGGTTAACACTTGTAGGTAACCGAATGAGTATCAGCAAATTGAAGAACGTGGGAATACTTGGAGGGCGACAAGAATTTTAGTTGTAAGAACCTCAGGCCTGAACTGAACCCACTGGAAGACTTTTATTGAGACTCTATGCCCCTTTCAGAAGATTATGGTCATATGGAACATAGAATTGTTAATACTTGTAGGTTCGGTTAGTTTGGGTAAGGTATGGTTAGGTTACGACAAGGAACAAGAAAACCTGTTAGGTTAACACTTGTAGGTAAGCGAATAAGTATCAGCAAATTAAAGAACGTGGGAATAGTTGGAGGGCGACAAGAGTTTTAGTTGTAAGCTGAACCCACAAAAAATTAGTTATTAAGTAAGATGCAATGTTTCAATTTATATTCAGAAATTCGTAATAAAAATTTTAAATATCAACTACCGGGATTGAGATTGTAAATACTTGATTGTCGTGCGGTCACTGAGCATACTACTGGCCTACACCGAACCACAAATTGGTTTAAAATACATATAATCCCTAGTTTTAAGTTGTCTTTATACCTTGCTTAAGCTACACGGTGGTGATCGCGTTTCTATACAGAGCTGAATCTTTTGTTTCCAGATTTTTTTAGTTTTTTTTAAAGAGACAAACGTTAAAAACGTCATGAGGCCATGTTTTATCACAGGCAGATATTGCTTGATAAAAATTTTAAAATACTCAGGAAACAAAAGTACTAAAAGTATTTAAAAACACTATGGTTTGGTTTCTTAGTTATAAGAACTTCAAAAAGTTTTCCGGTATTTATCTTTCTTTAAAGATGATGAGAAACCCAAAAAATAAACCCACTTACTTCAAAATGTTTCACGAGAAAGTTTAGACAAAAGCAATTATAGAGCATACATTCAAGATATAAGTTTATTTAGGAACTTATATCTTGTTGTTCGTCGGAAACAAAAAGTGATCAGTCACTTCAAGTCGTGCAAAACAAAATGACAAATAGCATTTACCTCCATATCCGCTTTATATTATACTATATTATGGATGTTGCAAGTTAACCCCCCATGCAGCAATATACAAGCTTTAAGTTTGTGGAACCCTGCCTTCCAGAAGCAAAAAAATATAAAGGTACATAGATAAATATATCTACAACAGGAAGATGAACAAAGGTATCTTTAAGAGACTCGTACAACTATCAACAGCCAGACAGGTACGATGCTTAAGAACGATAAATATCTGAAGGAATTCGAAAAGCAAAGCCCTCGAAAGGTGTATGTAGAAGTTTTTGTACTTATTCACATTAATGGCTACAAAATTAGAATCAATTGTAAATTAGAAGCCCTATAAGCAAGATTCTTAAAGCTCATAGTTTCTCATGTTCTCCAATAAAAAGAGATCTAAAACTGAAAATAAAATGGGTCCGAGTTTAAAACAGAAAATAAAATCCTGTTTGTACTGACCTAATAAAATACAAATGACATACTGAGTGGGAGCTTCGATATTTGCAATTCTGTGGCCTTAGACTGGAGTCTACAGCGAGCCTACAAATCGTATCAAAATAGTAAAAATAAATATCAAGAAAAAAGAAAATCACATTTTGTTGTCGATGAAAGTGAATATATAAAAGAATGACTTTTACTTGTGGTAAAAGCCTTAGAATCATCATATTGGATTCACAAAAGTTAAGTTTCCAAACTGTCTTTCTTCATTGAAAACTCAGCTGAATTTTCTTTCAGAGATGCTTTAAAACTTTAGCCACTTTCAGTGTGTTAAAATATTCATAATATAAAAAGAAGTTTATCTAGTCAAAGATTATTGTAGGGTAGACAAAATATAAATATTTTAATTACATAGTGCCTGGTGAAAAAACAAAGAACTTAATACCCATTGATGCTATATGCGATTACTAAAATACTACTACTATGTTGGTTTAGAACGTTTTTCTACGTTGTCCGACGCTTATTCTCCACCTCCTCTGATCCTGACAATCATCTTCTGTCAGGTTTTTTTGACTAAAGGCATTCTAGTTTACGACGCCCTCTTTTACTGTGCCCTACTGGCCATTCTAGTACCTACTTTGGTAATCTTTCGTCGTTCATTTGTTGTTGTCTTTTAGTGATGTCTTCCATTATGCTTCCATTGATTCCCATTCTTTCTTTTATGATCTTTTCTCTGTTCTAAATATTCTCCTTGATCCTACTTATTGCATCTATTTCGACATTTTCCATATCTGTTTTGTATTTTTCTGTTATAATTGGTTCGGTTCGGTTCCCATGCATTGTACCTTACAGTTTCCAGTTTTTTAGAGCTACTGCGATATATATTTTAAAGAAAGTTGGAGAGATACAACATCCCTGTCTTAAGCCCTTCGTTACCTGAAATTCTTTCGTAAGTCGATTTCCAATTCTAATTTTAGATATTGACCCTTTGTATAGTTCTTTTATCGCTTTTATGAACGTTTTTTTACGTTGTCCGACGCCTATTCTCCACCTCTTTCGCCCTCTTTTTCTGTGCCCTATTGGTTGCCATTCTAGGACCTGCTTTGGTAATCTTTCGTCGCTCATCCGTTGTACATGGTCGTACCATATCAGTTGCCTTTTAGTGATGTCATCCGTTATGCTTCCCTCGATTCCCATTCTTTCTTTTATGATCTCATTTCTTATATGATCTGTTCTGGATATTCTCATTGATCTTCTTATTGCATCCATTTCGACACTTTCCATTTTTGCTTTGTATTTTTCTGTTACGCGACAAGTCTCTATTCCATACAACAGCGTGCTTTTCATCATTGTTTCATATATGTTAAATTTTACATTCTTCTTTATCTCTCTGCTCCATAAAATACTGTTAAGACAACCAGTAACCTTTTTTGCTTTTACTATTCTTTTTTCCAGTAACACAGTCACACAAAACTCTGTGACAAGGACATACAGCCAAGTAGCAGCAACAGCTACTATACCTGATATTAATATCAGTAGTCAAAATACTATGGAACAAACACTACAATTAATTTTGGAGAAATTGAACAAACTTGATGAGCGATTAAATAAACTAGAAAGTAGCAATAACGGAGCTACCAACATGCCTCAAAATGGTCAGTAATCTTAGAATTCTAGCTTGGAATGCCAATGGTCTCTTGCAACATCAGCAAGACTTGCAAGTTATTCTAGACATAGAAAAAATTGACGTCTGTCTTGTGTCAGAAACGCATTTCACTAACCAGTCTCACTTTAAATTTAAGGGTTATAAAGTGTATCATACAACTCACCCTAGCAATACTGCACATGGGGGAAGTGCTGTAATAATTAAAGAAAATATATCACACTATGAGGAGATGGGATATAAAACCATAGTGATTCAAGCTACATTAGTAAGTGTAAAAACCAAAACATATACACTAGTCATAAGTGCTGTCTATATACCACCAAGGCACTTACTAAAAAAAAATCAATATCTTAATTTTCTCAGAAAATTAGGAAACCGTTTTATAATTGGAGGTGACTTTAATGCAAAAAATACCTACTGGGGATCTAGACGGACGAATTCTAAAGGAAAAGATTTTTTGCAAGCTATTAGTGAATATCAATGTGAGCCAATATCAACTGGTAAGCACACATACTATCCAACCAGATCCAGGTAAAATTCCAGATCTAATTGCTTTTTTTATAGTAAAAAATATATCTTTAAGTTTTGTAGATATAGAAGAAAGTTTTGATTTACACTCAGATCATTCACCTATTATTCTAACTCTTAGTAAAAACATAATAAAGAAAGAAGCAAATATCTCACTAGTTAATAAACTGACTAACTAGATTAGTTTTAAACAAAGTCTGTCAGAAAAAATAAACCTATCAGTACCATTGCAAACGCCAGAACAAATCGATAAAAAAGTTCAATATTTTGTTACAAATATTCAACAAGCAGCTTGGGAAAACAGTCCAAAACCAAAGAGAATTTTTAAGGGAAAAAACTATCCAAAGGAAATTAGAGACCTTATATTGGAAAAAAGGAAACTAAGAAGAAAGTGGCAGCAAAGCCGTGATCCTTGGGACAAAACAAATCTCAACATGACGCAGCGCATTAGGCGAGAAATTCTAGTAATAAAAAATGAATCTATTAACCATTTTGTTAATGAACTTACAGATGATAAAAATACCGACTATTCCCTTTGGAAAGCAACCAAAGATTTTAAAAGACGAATTATCCAAATTCCACCCATACGAAAATCTAACAACCAGTGGGCAAGGAGTAACAAAGAAAAAGCAGATATTTTTGCAAGTCATTTAGAAAAAACATTTCAGCCTCACGAAACACCGCATGAAAACTTTCAATTAAATGAACCCCATCAAATCGAATAACATATTAAGCTTACATCACCAAAAGAAATATTAACAGAAATCAAAAATATTAATTCGAAAAAAGCCCCAGGGTATGATCTTATTAATGGGGTAGTCATAAAACAACTCCCCAGAAAAGCTATCGTAAAACTATGCAACCTAATTAATGCGTCCTTTAGGCTTAGGTATGTACCTAAACTGTGGAAAGTTGCAGAAGTTATCATGATCCCAAAACCGGGAAAACCACTCCATGACGTGTCATCTTACACGCCAATATCTTTGTTGCCAAATATATCCAAGCTCTATGAGAAATTATTGCTTAACAGAATAAAACCCATCATAGAAAGACAAGAAATTATTCCACGATAGATCAAGTACATAGAATTACTAATATAATAGAAAAAGCACTAGAAGAGGGAAAAGTTTGTTCTGCAGTTTTTCTAGATGTAGCACAAGCATTTGACAAAGTGTGGCAAAACAATATTCGGATATTTTGGAATCATACATATCTGATAGACATTTTAGAGTAAAACAGGAAGACTCATACTCAAATTTAAGAGAACTTCAAGCAGGCGTGCCCCAGGGTAGCGTACTAGGCCCTTATCTATACTTATTATTCACATGCGATATCCCAAAGCCAGAAAATTGTCACTTAGCAACATTTGCAGATGATACTGGTTTATTGACGGTAGAAAAATCTATTGAAAAATGCATAGAAAAACTTCAGGATGCAATCACCGAAGTTCACAGTTGGACCAAAAAGTGGCGAATAAAATTAAATGAAACCAAATCAATTCATGTTGATTTTACAAACAAAAATATAAATCACATACAAATAACAATTAACAACATTCCCGTACCATATTCAAATCAGGCAAAATATCTCGGTATAACACTTGATGCCAAATTGCGCTAGAAAGCACATGCTAAGAAAAAAAAGAAGAACTTGTGATACGGTATAGAAAAAAGAACTGGCTAATTGGAAGGAAGTCCAATTTAACAATTCATAATAAGTTACTGCTTTATAGACAAATACTGAAACCAGTATGGACATATGGTATTCAACTATGGGGTTGTGCTAAAGAGAGTAACATTCTAGTTTTACAGAGATTTCAAAACAAAGTATTAGTATAAGAAACATTGTGAATGCACCTTCATCGAGATCTAAAAATCGAAACTGTAGCAGAGACTATAAAAACGTACGCAAAAAGCCATCTTCATGACATGTGAATGTGGAAGCAATTCAGCTTCTAGACAATACTATGCTAGTTCGAAGACTAAAAAGAGTGAAGCCGTTTGAGCTAGTAAACTAAGTGAATTATATAAAACAAAATAATGCTACAAACACAACACAATTGTGAGTTACAGACTAAACAAAGCGGGGAGAACTGTTGAGTGAACCCTAAGTTTAAATCTGACTTTTCTAGTAAATTAAGTTAAAACAAAATTGCTAATTAGTCTTACTGACTAGATTGTAATACAATAAACACAGTGTGTTTGACAAATAAAAAAAAAACTATTCTTTTTTCCAGTTCTTTACAGTCTGTTCCTGTCTTATCAAATGTGACACCCAAGTATACATACTCATTGCATGGAGGTATTCCCAAGTATACATACTCATTGCATGGAGATATTGTTTGTCCATTCTCTAGTTCTAATTCACTTGATTCGTTTCCAATACATAAGTACTGTGTCTTATCCACGTTCACTGTTAACCCCCACTTTTGGTATTCTTCCGTTAACTTTCTCATCATATACTCCATGTCTTCTTTATCATTAGCTACAATTACTTGGTCGTCAGCAAACTGTAGTGTGTATATGGCAAATCGGTCGTTAAGCTGTATTCCCATGCCGTGTACTTTGCGTTTCCAGTTTTTTAGAGCTACTGCGATATATATTTTAAAAAGAGTTGGAGAGATACAACATCCCTGTCTTAAGCCTTTCGTTACCAGGAATTCTTTTGAAAATCAATTTCCAATTTTAATTTTAGATTTTGACCCGTTGTATAGTTCTTTTATCGCTTTTATGTATGTATGATTAATATTAGTCTGCTCTAGCACTGTCCATAATTTTCCTACTGGAACGGTATCATATGCTTTTTGTAGGTCCACAAATGTAACATGAGTTTCTATATTTCTGGCGGTCCTTTTCTCAATTACTTGTTTAAGACAAAAAACATTATCACTACAAGATCTGCCTGCACGAAACCCACTTCTCTTCTTCTTCTTGTTCATGAAAATCATTCTCTACTAGATCTCTAAGAATCCTACCGTACAATCTACTTAGAGTACTGGTTACTGAAATTCCTCTGTAATTGTTGCAATCCAGCTTGTTTCCTTTTTTATGTATTAAGGATATGAATGCAATTTTCCAATCATCAGGTACTGGATGTCCGTTTATGCATTGTTTGATACTATATGTGAGATTTTCGAGTAGTTTTTTTGATCCATATTTGAGCATTTCAGCATATAGTCCCCCAGGTCCGCTAGCTTTTCCGGATTTCTTTTTAATACTATTCTTTATCATTTCTTTTTCGATGATTACTTTCTCTCCGTGTACTTCTATGTCTCTCCTCGGAGAGGCTGCCAGATATTCCGGTCTCGTCTCCTGCAGCAGCCCCTTATAGTGTTCTGTCCCTTGTTCTGGTTTGATGATCTGGATGTTTACTTTTTCTTTTGTTGGGTTTTTTACTGTAGAAATGCCTGCCTCCTACGTGTGTATTTATATCGTGGCATTTGCGCTCGAACATTTCATTCTTTTCTGTGCGTATCAAATTTCTTAGCTGTCTTCTGGTATCCCTGTAGATTTCTAGGTCTCTTTGCTCTTTAGTACTGAGCTATTTCAAGTATGTGCTTTTTTTCTCCTTGACCATTTGGTATCCAACAGCTTCTTTGCTTGCTTCCTTCAAGCTTTTTACTATGTTTGTATATAGCTCTTCAAATGAATGCTGTGTGTTTAATAATTTTTCATCCAATCGTTTCTGATAAAATCTTTGCGTAATTTCGATTGCTAGCCTTCTAAAGTTGTATTTTTGATTTTCTTCGATACACTCTTGGTTTTCACTTTCTCCAATACTTTCGTCTCTATTTGTTTTTCTTACAGGGAATAAAATTTTTGCTTTTACGAGATGGTGGTCAGATCCACAGGTAACACCACGAAGTGTTCGCACAAAATACCACTTTAGTTCCGAGTGTTGTCTACCTATAGCATAATCAATGATTGATCTAAGATTTCTTGTTGGCTGAATCCAGGTATACCGATGAATATCCTTATGTTTAAAAAAACCATTATTTATTTTTAGATTATGGGTTTCACACAATTGTATCAGTCTTAAGCCATTATCATTTGTTACTTCCTCTCCAAATGGTCCCACCACTTTGCTTTGACTTTGTGTACCAGTTCGACTATTAAAATCGCCAAGCATAATTATTTCCTTGGTATTGCCGATTTTAGTGATTGTCTCATCAAGTTGGTCAAAGAACATTTGTTTTATAGCTACCGTTTTGTCATTTGATGGTGCGTAGGCTTTTATGTATATATGATTGATATTAGTTTACTCTAACACTGTCCATAATTTTTCTACTGGAACGGTATCATATGCTTTTTGTACGTTCACAAAGGTAACTCTATATTTCTGGCACTCCTTTTCTCAATTACTTACAAAATTAATAATTAAAATAATCAGAGGTAAAAAACAGTAGGAGAAGTGGTAGAGAGTTTGTTTATAAACACAAAAAATAAAATACAATTTTTACGTAAGTAGTACCTATGTGGACACAGAAAATCTTTTGCTGTGTTGTTAAAAGTTAACATTTCAAAGAGAGAAACATTTGATTCAAATGTTTTGTAGATGCAACATAAAGATGACTGGACGCCGAAATATGTGGAGAATTCATCACTTCACGAAAATGAAAAGAATAGAATTGGTAAGCCCAATAAACTACAGTAAACACCAATGTGTAAGGAACTTCAAAATATGTTAAACATAGTTCCATCCTGTAAGCAACTAATGATGATCAATACATGTATCCGTGTGAATTCATATAAATAATGGAGCCGGACAGCGCTCCCATTATAAATGCATAGGTCGACCGTCCCGGAAATACGGATTTAGCAAGCATCAGCCCGTGTGTATACCTACCTATAGAGAATCAACTCAAAGATGGATAGCTGGAATGGAACCCGATTCTTGAACACCTTCACAACATTGGAGTTTCGCTTCCTAATTTAAATAAAGCATTCGTTATATTTCCTGCCTGCAGAAGTAATTTAACTTTGACTATATAACCGAAAATTTAATGAACATTGACAAAATTCTGCAAAGCCTGGATATACATGCTATATTTAAAAATAAAAAACAGTTTTTAAAACCTGTCAATTCCAGTTAAGTTTTCAAAGGTAAAAACGCAATTTTGCAATTTTTTAATTTGCTGAACAAAAAACGTTACGTTTGATAAAAAATGTTTATTTATTTACTTTTTGATGAAATACCAGCCATCCAATAATGCTGTACTCACCTTGCAGATTTAATTATTAACTAAATAACAATTTTCTCGCATTGCTAGCCATTGTAGAACCAAACCTGTAATAAAAAATGTTTTAATTTTAAAAATTAATATTTAAAGTGCGAGCCAGATGCTTAAATAAAATAATTACATATATAAAGTACTGCACGCTAAAAAAAAAGTCTTGGATTAAAGCAAATTGCTTTGAAGTAAAATAATTTGTGCTTTCCCATTCACCAAGAGAATATTTTCTTGATATAGCACAAAAATGTCTTGCCTCTTTATTTTAATGTGAAACAGAAATTGTTTTAATATAAATTGGAACTGAATGAATCTAAGGCATCGTTTTCTCTGGAAGCAAAATATTACTTATATGAAGATAATTTGCTTTGTTTCAAAACGGATTATACTGAAACAAAACAATTAAAGAAGAAAAATAAAGTCTCATTTTAAGATTAAACGCTGCGTTAAACTAATAATAAATATTTAAATTCAAAACAAATTGTTTTAAGGTAAAACAATTTATTAACAAAATTAAACAAAGACAAAGGGTATTGAGAATCTAAATCAACAATAGGGTCTCCCACTGTTAAAACCGACAGATTTAACAGATTAACTTCAAATAGAGATTTCTAAATGAAGTTGTTTATTTTATATACATCAAATGATACAATGTAGCCTATTTTTATACTGATTGTTAATAATTAAAAAACATCTGTTTAGGCTTCAGCGAACGGACACTCAGTTTTTTCTTAGGAGAGCTGGGTCGTAGAATTTTTATCACTGAGTTGAAGTACCTGTATATATTAAATGTATTTGGACGCCTCACAAATTAAATACCTTAAATAGTGAATTATTATTAGAGGCACATTATTACAAATTAATAAAGAAGACCTTACTGATTCCCTGTGATGAAAGTAAAAACACTTTTTGAGAGTAGAAAACAACAATAGATTTATTAAACATTTTTCATGGAATTTTATAACAAAAAGGTAAAGGAAATAAGACCTTTTGAAATAGGTAATTCATACCTACTAAAAACTGATACCTAATTATTTAAAAAAAAAGGAGAAGGTTATAAAAAATAATACCTAATTTTTTATGTAAAGGACTATTACCCTTTGGCAATCAACTATATATTTACCTGCGTGTTATGGCCATATATACCAGGGAGGTTATAGTTTTAAGCAAGTTGCATTCAAGTGTACATCATGGTAAAATTAAAATTTTAGAATAAAAATTTATTTTCTTTATCCTTAAGAATTTATGTTTATGTTTTATTATTTTAGTAGGTTTAGAGTACCCATTAATTTATTTTAAAATAAATTAATATTTTTATAATGGATGTTATACGATGAATTTTCTCAAAATAAAAGGAAAGATCTTGCCTGATATTCATGGAAATGGAAACTATGGACTACCGAGACCATGGAAGCTATGGAGTGTCTGAGACATTGTTCTGGTCAGGAAATAACTTGCAATGGATTTTTTATAACCAAAAACAGGATGGAAATTGCAGAGAGATAATCACGCGGTCTTTCCAAGGACCCTGTTTTTTAACAAAAAAACTAGCATAAGCATTTTGTCCACCTCGTGGAAATTGCAAAAAAAAATTACTTACCTCAATAAGGGAACTCTCCACACATTCTACAGACCCTACACAGCAAATCAGTAGTTGAGGGCTTACTAAACGTGATTTTATTGGAGGATTTTCTCAAAACCTCCAATGGAGAAGAAATCGAGACTCTGGACTGCACGCTAAAAAGCCCATTGCAATCACATATTAGGTAAATAAGTATAAAAAAAGATGGGACTCTCATTCTATGCCTCGTTTTTTAGTTCCTGACCTATCGAGCGCGGCGGCGGCAGCCGCTAATTTTAAAAATTAAATTTTGATTGCACCAAAATGTTTGCATTGTTTCATATCAAAAATGAAACAATGCAAATATTTTGGCAGTAAATTCAGAAAATAAAACTACATTATGTATGTGAATAGGTATTTATTATAAATAACTTATTTAAAACTTTATTAAAAGAAAATTAATTAATTTTTTATTGTATAATTCAACACACTAAATATGTAATACCAGTATTATAATTAATCTCTCTTAATCATAAACATGTGAGTTCCTTACATATATTAGGGGGCTAGCTCAGTCACAATATATCATATTTTATATAACACTTTTGTCCAGAGGTGGTTCGGTAGCTAATTTTAGTACACCATATTTGCCCAGGTAGAATATCCTAGGTCACGTAGTGAGTGCTGCTCTCTTGATCAGTTACCTACCTTAGCATACACACCAAATTACCTAAATGATCTATCCCGCTGTTATAATTGGTCTCGTTTTTGAAAATGTGAATTGTGAACACGAGCCCCACTCTATGTGCATGTCAGTCATGTCTCCTTTGGAGCAGCTGGAAAAACATTACCTGAAACAATATAAAATTGTAATATACAAACAATATTCTTTCTTCGGAATGTTATAATTCCTATTTACCAAAAGTGCTAGATAAGCAAACCGAACCCAGCCCAAGGTTTGAAATTTATAACCCACAATCAGAGGATAGACATCAGCGTAGCTAAGGGGGGCCTGGCCCCCTCTGTTGGATCTCAGGCTGCCCTTATGTATTGCAGGGGTCCCCTGGATCACTACTATTAAAAAAATACAGATACAATATATGTGTATCACAGAAAGCATAGACGTAGGCTGGCCACGCCGATGAAATTGGGCTTTTTGTTAAAATAAACCATGCAAATTTATTTTATAGGTTATGTTATATACTTACTTGAGATTATTAACAAATTCTTGAATTTTTGACTGGCCGGTAAAATTTGCTTTCCTAAATACCAAAAATGTTGGTAAAAGCCGTAAAAATTGCAGTAAAAAACGAAAAAATGGAATTCCAGAAAATTCGAGACCGATCAGCTGGTTTCTACCGAAAAGATGGGCAGTAGCGGGTTGGGTGATGATGAGCGGGGGTCTACGGTGGCGCCGCCATCGACTGGTAAGTGAAGCTCGAGTGACCAGGCCCTGATTGTAATTCCTAACCCCAAATCTCACCAGAGAACAGAATATTCTCCGAGCAAAATATCAAGTGGGGCTATTCACAGCTGAGTACGGCAGTGCAAGCAAAAAATTAAGCGTTTTTTGCGAGCTAACGATGCTTATATTTACGTAGCGTTTTATTGTTCTATAAAATAAAAATGCTACAACAGGGCTTAGTAGACCTAAACTTTGTAAATTGTTAGGTTTGGAAAATGAAATTAACACTAAAAACAAAACAGAAAAAGAAGATTTAAGCTCGAAGGACCAATAAACAATAATCACAGATAAATTAAGCTCCGACATCAGTATGAACTTCAATAATAAAAATATCCCTCATAAAATCTGCCAGTTTCCTAAAATCTTATATTAGCTGAAATAGAACCTAATTGGTCGAAATTAAACAAATATTTAAAAATGAAATGTATTCAGAAGACAGAGACATACCTAATTAAAGAAATAAAAAAAAATGAATAAAGTAAAACGATAAGCTCCTTTATGATAATATCGAAGCATGTTCACACCAAATACAAGGGGCAGCTTGTTCCCAATTATTAGGTTGGTGGTTGGGGGTAACACTAAATTACGAGGCCATTCCATTAGTGGATTTGGCACTAAACCACCCACTTAAATATCGGTTTGCGGTTACATTTAGATGCTACGTAGCCCAAATACTGAATATTTGAAATTATCAAATTAACCGAGTGTATATGGAACGAATATTGCTGCGCCAATTTGTCCTTCCAGGGATGCGTTCACCAAAACTATAAAATTTTTATCAATCTATCCATTTTATGACAGTTTTTGGTCTTGTGGCTTATAGGTTGACTTCTAGACCTTAAATAGTGACCAATACGGAATTTTGTTTTAACCTAAAGAGATTGGTAATATGTATGAACTACGAAATAATACAACTGCACTCCCTATTTTGTTCTATTAAAAAATCAGAATTTTCATGTGTTAATGTAACAAATATGATTTGTATTCTGATTTGTATTAATGAATTTCCAACCAATTAGTTCAAATGGTTTCAGTCCTTTAAGTTTTCGTATTAACTGATTATTATCTAGATGTTGAACAAAAAATTATACTTTATGCTTATAAGCCTTCGTTCGTCACTTTTGATTTACAATGCTTCATAATGCCTTGCCGATTTGGTTTCTGTTTTGCGTAATGAAGCACCTCAGTCGACAGTCTCGTCGGTATGGAGAATTCAAGCGTGGACGGATAAGCCTTAGCGGCAAGCCAAGGCCAGGTGCACTATAAACGGCTGTCACCCAGGAAAAACATCGATGATGTGCGCATGCTCATCACGGAAGATCGATATGTGACATATCGCGAGATTGAGGCTTCATTGGGAATTTTAAAGACCTCAATTGAAAAAAAATCGCATGAAGTATTAGGGGTAAGAAAATTAGTTTTCCGCTGGATACCGCATCTGTTAAATGAAGAACAGAAAGATGCTAGGATCAATTGGTTTCAGAAAACTCTAGACCGTTTAGAGGCAGGAAAACGTGTACATCATTGTCAGTGGTGCCGAATCGTGGATTTACTCATATGAACCCAAAAATAAAAGTCAGTCGCCTGTTTGGGGGTTCCAAGATGAAGAAAAGCAAACAAAAGTAACCCGTTCTCGAAGTGTATCCAAAAAGATGGTTGCGACATGTGTCAAAAGCATGAAGAAACAATTCTTCTGGAAGACTGTTACTGCCGAAAGTTATTGCGGAGCTTCGAAAAACGAACCCCGAACGACAAATCATCCTCCACCAAGACAATGCAAGTTTGCACAAAGCACAAAATACCAATGAATTTTTAACCCAACAAAACGTCAAATTGTTGGACTATCCTCCATTCAGTTAAGACCTAAGTCCCAACGATTTCAATACTTTTCCGAAAATCAAGCGCCGTCAAGAATGCAACAGTACTAACAAACCAGTGGAACCACAGCTTTGACAACTGGTTTTCATTTTCGTGAAGAATACTTCGAGAAACTCACAAGACTTTGTTTTGAAATCTTCGAAAAACATCATCCTTTAATTTTTAAGTACAGCCTCAAAGCTGAATATCGTAAGTCCAGACCGACTGGTTTGATCACTTGTTGATGTAATAAACTTTTATTATGTATGACTAATTTTGAATGCTTTCGTGCTATCCAGCGTAATTTTGTATCAGTATGGTATGGGATTATTGTTTATTGTTGGAATATGATTGGTAAAGGCAACATAAATAAATTCGTTTCAGTACGTGTGTATTTGGGTGATGGAATTTCGTAGTTTCTCTGTAGATTCTTCGTTAGATTTTCCTACTTCCATCAGTCCTGTGTCATCTGCCAAGGTAGCTATGTGGCACTTTTCTGGTGTCAGTGTATCGCAAGTATAAAACAGATATAAAAAAGGGGCCCAGCACACTTCTTTGTGATTCTCCTGCTTTTATACTGGAATAAATCCCGTCTTGTTTAATTCTGAAATATCTGTCCCATATTATGTACGATGTTAAAATATCGGAATAATGCTTTGGTAAAAATAGTTTCCATTTATAAATCAGCCCGTCATGCGACACTTTCTCAAAAGCTTGGGCTATATCTAAAAAGACAGCACATATTGTTATCTTTTAATTTTTTTATGAATGCTTGTCTCTAAATCCGAATTGGTGTGGTGGAATTATTTGTTTGTGTTCGTAACCTTTTAGGTAGTATTTTCTTGGGTACGAATGATAGAAAAGATATTGGTCTGTATACCTTGATATTCTATTTTACAAAAGAATAATTTTTTACCACTTTTGATTATCAAGAGACAGATCCCTGATTGGTTCTAATTTACCAAACAAGCATCCACAAGCGTATTAAAAGACATTTAAATAAAAAAAGTTTTTTTAAATTATTTAATCAATTTGTTTAAAGTGAGCGTAGGCCGAGGGTCTGTGTGGGTTTGGCAGAATGGCCGAAAAACACATTTATTATTTAATACTGAAACTAAATTGTTCCATTTATATGCCGAATATGATACTGAAATTGTGTCAAAAATGATATCGAATGGGGAAAGGATCGAAATTTTTTATTTAATGAACTGGAACAAATTAAAATTTTAAAATTACAGTTTATGTTATGTGGATTTTTGCATTTATTGGAATAATATAATTATTAACCTCTATAACTCGAACTTAAAAGGACATAAAACAGTTCGAGTCAGTGGCGTAACGTGCCTTGGCGGGGCCCCATATAAAAATTGGGGGCCCTTAGTAAGGGGAAGATTTCTCACAAAAGAAAAAAAATTCACAAAATTGAAAGAAATATTTATTCATCATAATTATCAATCTGTCACTTTTTCCAAAAAATTTACAAATACTTAATTTAAACTAAATATACACTCTCCTTGCCTTTTTTTCGGCAAACTCATTTATTAAATCATTTATAGCTAATGATGACCTCAGTTTTTCCAAAGTTTCTGCCTCTATGGACAATAGTGACAGGTCTGACAGGCGTTCCTGTTCCATGGAAGTTCTTAAGTAATTTTTTATCAGTTTTAATTTTGAAAAACTTCTTTCAGCAGTTGAGGTTGTAACTGGAAGAGTCAAGAATAAAAAGCATGCTGTTATAACGTCGGAAAAACTGGATGCAAGACTATGGAATTTTATCAGCAATAATTCAAGGAGTTCTTTATTGGAATTAATTTTTTGAATTTCAGATTTAAGGCATGTTTTTAGAGCTTTTAATTGATCTTAAAGATTAGCTGATATATCTTCACTGCATTTAGCCGACAGTTTTGTGGAAGCTTTCAATATCTCTTCGTTTGAAGAGGACAGGAGTTTCTCCGGTTGTAATATATCGATACTCAGGTCGCGGAGGCTCTGAAATCTTTGTTTCGTTTGAGAAATTAATATATCTAAACAGCAATAGTAAACATTGACTTTGAAATAGGATTCCGGGTCTGAAATTCTCTCATCTTGTGATAACTCATCAAAAAAACGCTTCATTATCTTTTGCTTTTTGTTTTTGAAAACAGTTGTTATCCCCCACACTTTTGCTAAGTCTTTGGACTCATTAAGCAATCTATTGAATGAATTTTGATTTCTTAATTCGCACAGTCTATTCAAAAGATTATCTAATAAAATACTAGCTTTCTGTAAGTCATTATTTTCATGCTGTAGAGCTTTAGAAACAGGATTAATGATTTCAAATAGAGAAGAAAAAATGTAACAAGCACTAAAAAAGCATCTCTCTAAAATCCTAATTATATTTTTACATTCTTCACGTTCGTCTTTTTTTTTCGAAATCAAATTAAGTTGGTACAAAGTTTTCATGATTAATAAATAATTTTTCTTCACCGCTAATAGCGTCGTTCCTTGAAGACCATCTAGTAGGACATACCCTATTAAGGGTAATTAAATATTTTTCAGTTGAATCGTCACTTAACATTGCCCAGCGTTGTATACTATTGCCAAAAAAGTATACATTTTTTTCTAAATTATCGAAAAAAGTCGACACTTCACGAATATGTTTCGCAGCATCGTTCAAAACTAAATTTAATGCGTGCGCAGCACAATGAACATAATCAGCATTCGGAGCATGCTCTTTTATTAGGGTTTGTAATCCCCCATAAACACTCGACATAACATTTGCTCCATCGTATCCCTGCCCTCTACATTTAGTCAAATCAATTCCATATTGTTTAATCGAATTTAAAATTTCAGTTTTAAGGCCTTCAGCTGTGCAGTCGGATACTGCTATTAACCCCAAAATTGACTCACAGATTTTTATTTCTTTAGGCACATTATCATCACTATTTGTAATAGAGATGTATCGAAAAACTACAGAAAGTTGGTCAATTTTTGACAAGTCTTGTGTTGTATCTAGAATTATTGTCAGAAATGGAGCTTTTTTAATTTCTGAAATAATATTGTTCCTAACTGCGGTACCAAGCAAATAAATTATTTCATTTTGAATTTTAGGGCTTAAATACTTTATTTTGCCTCTTGGTTTTAAAAGAAGTTCTTTTAAAGTTGGATCATAATCAGATAGCAAACGTAAAATTGGCCTCATAAAGGTAAATTACAGGATGCTAAAGTGATTATAACATTAATTATACGATGCAATACATCTCTCCAGAATGCAGTTTCAATATTAATTTCACTTTGCGATAGAGTATCGATGGTATTTCTGTTGGCAGAGTACGACTATGGGGCCAAGAAAGACAAATAAACTAATGAAAATATCAGTTTTATATTTTTGAAATAAGTTACAAAAAACTCAACTTCAAAACTAAACATTGACACATAGTAAACAACCGTCAATAGATAAAAATATACTACATGGAGAAACATGTAAACTTAATTATTTTAAATATATTCCAACAGCCCCACTATTTAAAATAAGTCAAACCCTGATTTTTGTTACACCACTGAGTTTTTCTTTTATTTACACCCTTTGTAAGTAAATCTGCAATTTGCTTCTCTGTTGAAATGTATTTCAACTTTATTTGTTTCTCGTCTATCTTTTCTTTCAAGAAATGATGTCTTACATCAATGTGTTTGGTTCTTCCATGGTATGCGCCATTTTGTGCTAAATTTTGTGCGCCTTGGTTATCAATGTTTATCAGAGTGGGTCGTGTGCATTGACCAAACTCTTCACTTAATCTTCTTAGCCATAGAGCCTCTTGTGTTGCCATGCTCATGGCCATTTATTCACTTTCTGTTGTGGAAAGATCAACTGTAGTTTGTCTCTTTGTGGCCCATGAAATGGCTGTTCCATTCTTAATAAAAACATAACCAGTTACGGATCTACGGTCATCTATATTGCTGGCCCAATCAGCATCTGCATAACCAACAATTTCGCTTTTTCTCTTTTCACATCCATCAAATTCTAACTTGTAGTCCATTGTACCTTTAAGATATCTAAGGATACGCTTTGCTGCAGTCCAGTGAGTCTGTCCTGGATTTTGGGTTACGACTGACATTATTTACTCCAAACGAAATATCAGGTCTAGATACTTGTGCTGCATACAAAAGGCTTCCAACAAGCTCTTGATATGGTACTTTCGACATTTTCGCAACTTCTGCTTCAGTATGAGGTGACATACTTTTTGATAGTTTTTCACCAAGTAAAACTGGAGTATCTACTGGATTACACGCCAACATATTATATTTCTTAAGCATGGTTTCTATGTACAATTTTTGATCTAACCATATCTTTTTATTCTCTCGATCGCGTGTTATTTGCATTCCAAGAATAAATCTAGCCTCTCCAATGTCTTTTATTTTAAACTGAGACATAAGCTGATTTTTTTAATTGATTTTAGCAGTGTTGTCATTTGACAACAAAATCATGTCATCTACGTAAACTGCTACAATGAGTATTAGTGACTCAGTAAATTTGTAGTAAATGCATGAATCTGTCTTTGATTGAGTCAGATCGCATTTTTTAAGACAATTATCTAATTTTATATTCCAAACCCTACTAGCCTGTTTAAGTCCGTAAAGAGATTTTCTGAGTCTACATATTTTGTTTGCTTCTACAAACCCTTCTGGTTGTACCATGTATACTTCTTCGGTAAGATCACCTTGCAAAAAAGCCGTTACAGCGTCCATCTGATCAATGTCCAAGTCATATTATGCGGCTAAAGCAAACAGATATCTTATTGATGTATACCTTACAACTGGCGAGTATGTTTCTTCATTATCAATCCCTTTCTTTTGGCTGCAACCTTTGACTACTAATCTTGCCTTGTATTTGACCACTAAACCATTGACATCATTTTTCACTTTAAACACCCATTTACAATTTAATGGTTTTCTGTCATCTCTGTAGTCTACCAGCTCCCATGTTTTGTTTTCAATTAAGGCTGAATATTCTTCATTCATTGCTGCACGTCATTTATCACAGGCTGGTCTACTTAAAGCTTCTTCTATGGTTTGAGGTTCTAAAAAATCTGCCGTGGTTGCATAGCTAATATTATAATCTTCAAGTTTCTGTGGAAATCTTCTTTCTCGTTCACTTCTTCTTACTTTTTTATCTGAGACCTCTGCAACCTGGTTTGGTGTCAAATCTAAATTCACGTCTATATCGGGATTTTCGTTATTATCTAGGTTTTCTGAGCTTCCTGAGCTATTTTCTAACTGTTCTTCGACATCAGACTGTGATGAAGAAGAAGGCTAAACATGCTCACTTTCTTGATTAGTGTTATAGTTATTTTCTTCAGCTTGATCTGTCATATTTAAAGTAGGCTCATCCGGAAACATAAAAAAATGATTTTCTTGTTTGGTTCTAGCCTTTTCTCATTGAAAGATCTCAATTCATGCTCAAAAAATACAACATCCCTTGCTATAAATACTTTATTGGTAGAAGGATTGTACAACCTGTATCCTTTGCTTTCTCTACTGTAGCCAACCATAATACTTGCTATTGATTTTTTATCAAATTTTTTTCGTGTTTCTTTGGCTATACGTGCATAAACTTTGCATCCAAATATACGAAGCCCTTCTAGGTTAGGTTTTTCTCCACTCCAAGCTTCCTCGGGTGTTTTTCCCTGTAAACACCTTGTAGGTGAACGATTCTGTAAATATACCGCTGTGTAAGCTGCTTCAGCCCAAAAATTGTTGGGTAATTCCGCATCAATTAGCATGCATCTTACTTTTTCAACGATTGTACGGTTTAGTCGTTCCGCTTTGCCATTTTGCTCAGCTGTTCTTGGTACAGTCAACTGATGTATGATATCACAGTCTTTTAAAAAATTGTCAAATGCGGTATTAACATATTCACCCCCATTATCGGTTCGAAGTGTTTTTATGGTTTTACCGGTCTGATTTTCAACTAATTTCTTAAAAGTCTTAAAATGAGCAAAAACTTCATCTTTTGTTTTTAGGAAATACACAAAAGTCTTATGTGTATAGTCATCTAAAAAACTAAGCATCATCGTGAACCAGCGATACTATTGACCTCAATAGGTCCACAAAAGTCCGAATGCACTAATTCTAAGACCTCTTTGCAACGCGTTTCACTTGTTTTAAACGGTAGTCTGTGACATTTGCCCATGACACATATTTCACAATTACAGCCTGCTGAAGTCCACTAAAATGTAAGCCGGATGCCATACCATTCTTAAGTTGATTTAAATTGCTAAAGCTTATATGTCCTAGCCGTCTGTGCCATAACATTGAGTTTTCCGATGCATGACATGCTATATGCTCATTTTTTAAATCCAATTTAAATAAATCTTTATCAAGTGTTCCCGTTGCTACGATGCGTTGTTGAGAATCGTAAATCTTGCAACCAGGAGCTTTAAAAACAACAGAACAATTTTTCTTAACTATTTGACTTACAGATAACAAGTTGACTCTGAGATCTGGTACATAAACTGTATTCGTTATTTCTGCATTAATTCTATCTGACACAGGTAAGGTAACATTACCTACCTTGTTTGTACTCATTTTCTGATCGTTGGCAGTACTGATCGAACATTCAGTAGTATTTTTGACGTTTACCATAATGTTCAAATTATTTGTCATGAAACACTAGCAGCAAAATCTAAATACCAATTATTACGACTTTCATCAGAACTTTGTGCTACTGTTTATGCTGAATATAATGCTACATTATTCTTGTATTTATCTGTCTTCGGTCTGTCACATTTTTTTGCAAAACGCCCGTATCTATTGCATTGGAATCTATTGCATTGGAAACAACGTACTTTTCTGTTTTTATTTTCTGAGCCATTGTCCATACTTGCATAATTGCCTGAACTCGAATCACCTGAGTTTTTCTGTTTATTGTTAAAACGATTACTATACATAGCCATTTCTCCTTTTTCAGTTTTTACATCCTGTAGTAATTTAGTTTTGATGGCATCTCCTGTTACTGGTATTCCTGAGCTCTCAATACCCATAATCATAGGTTCATATTCTGTTGGTAAGCCTGCCAATAATATTGTTCTAATCCATTCTTCACTAACTTTCAGTCCAACACTGGATAACTTGTGTGCTGTGCCAACAATCTTGTTGACATAATCCTCAACGGATTCACTAGTTTCTAACCTTGTAGTTATTAAGGTTCGCAACAGCCCTACACGACGGGTGAGTCCTTTGTCTTCAAAAGCTTTGGTTAGTGCTTGCCATACTTCTTTAGCATCTGTGGCATTCTGTACATGTACGTAGTTTATTGATTCTATCAGAAGTATTATCTTACTTTTGGCCTTTGTAACTTTCTTCCTGTCTGTCTCTGTTCCGGTTACACATTCCCATAGTTCTTCGTGTTCCAGATAAGTTTGAACTGCAAATTTCCAGGTATCAACATTTTCGCGACCACGCAATTTTTCTATTGGCAGCAGGGTCGACATTCTGACTGAAATCTGGCGACAAAAAATCGCAAACTGAAACTTATTAACACGTCTACTAAGAGCCTGGGCCCATAACCTGTTGGCAGAGTACGACTATGGGGCCAAGAAAGACGAATAAACTAATGAAAATATCAGTTTTATATTTTTAAAATAAGTTACAAAAAACTCAACTTCAAAACTAAACATTGACACACAGTAAACAACCGTCAATAGATAAAAATATACTACATGGAGAAACATGTAAACTTAATTATTTTAAATATATTCCAACAATTTCCTTGTAACCAATTATTAATTTTTTTGCTTACGCACGTTGGGGGCCCCCATTTCCCAGGGGCCCCGTATAATTGATACGGCAGATACGGCGGTAGTTACGCCCCTGCCCTGGTTCGAGTTATGGAGAGTTAGAGTTATAGAAATTTGAGTTGAAGAGGTTAAAATATATATAAAAAATGCAGGGACCACTTAGAAGGTTCGGGTTATAGAGAGGTTCGAGTTATAGAGGTTCGACTGTAGTAGTAAGTACTGTATTAGTATAGTACGACAATTTCACAGTTTTCTAGCTGATATGCGAAAATGTTTTAAAGGCGGTTTGGAATAGTTGCCGTGGGAACTGGTTTCACAAGGGGGTAATGACTAGAAATTATTTGGAGAAATATGAATATGGTGTAGACTCATTACAAATCGAACCAGACCAATAAGTATAATCTATAATTGGGCGGTATTTATATAAAATATAAGGTGTAATTTAAATGATACACCTAACCTAAACTAAAACAGAAAATCGAAATGTTGTGGAATTATGAATTACAATAAGTAATAATTTAAAAAGCCTCAAAATTATTACCAAAAAACTGTTTTATTTTTTACCAAATATAAAATTTAGGTATCTCTATTTTTTTTTAAATTAAAAAGCTCATAAAAAAATTATTTAAAAAAAAATTGATGCATTAATACCTATGCAAATATTATAAATATATGCCTATATATTTAAAAAATGAAACATTACTATAAATCACAAAATTATTTGAATTTGTAAGATTTGCGATTTAAAAAATTTATATATTTATTTATCGCTTTGTTTTTAGAATTTTCTTTGTATAAAAAACGACTATAAGCGATACTAAGCTACCGGCATTAAACCCTATTTCATTAAATTTAATAAATTTTAGGTTTTAGAAGTAAATGCCTGAAAAGGAAACCTGAAATGATTGAAAAGAAGAGGGATTTTATCGCTCCTTATACTGAATTGAGTTTGAATCCCAGCTAATATTAGTTTAATAAGATTCTTTAATTTTGGCTGACTCGACAGATATGCGAGAAAAAATTGAAAAAAGTGCTTTAACGTCTTTGAAGTGATGAACCATTTAATGAAGGATCATGGTTGTAGGGTGCAATACCTACTTCTTAAACGTACTGTAACATTGAAAAAAATTTTTTTTTTAACTTATCTAAAACTCGCAATGTCGCAAAGTGAGGACAGAAGTTAAACACTTTTCCATGGGTAGCTTAAAGCTTAACCTTACGGGGGTCTAAGATCTAATGGACACCTAATAAGTGTTGACAGTTAACTGTTTTGTCCTCAGAACAGTGCTTGGTCAATGTGACACTCTTGCGAAGTTAATTAGACGGTTTTGTCTTTAATCCTCTGTATATAGTGAGAAAACCCTCGCAAGAAGCGCCACCTACTGAGATACAAGAGAAACTAGAACAAGAGCAGTCGAAAATAAACTGCTATACATATCGATCAATAAAAAGATCGATTGCAAAGAAAAAGAAAGTTTCTTTCGTATCTCGGTAGATGGCGCTTCTTGCGAGGATTTTCTCAATATATACATAGGATTAGAGACAAAACCGTCTAATTAACTTTACAAGGGTGTCACATTGACCAAGCAGTGTTCTGAGGAGTCCCATAAGGACGAAACAGTTAACACTTACTAAGTGTCAATTAGATCTTGGACCCCCGTAAGGTTAAACTATGGGAGAAACAAAAACTTATTTTTATCCGATTAGCCACGAAAACTTGTTTGATTTATAAATAGTGAATTTTACTAGATTCAAGAAATAATGTGGCAAGTACATGATATGCTTGACTGCCGGAGGACTATTGTTTTTCCGTTTAGCCAGGATTCGAACCCAGAACGATCAACATGTAAAGCGAATTACACCGACTATAACCTTAGTCTTGGTGAATTTAAAAAAAATTATTTCCCACGCACACAAGTTGGAGGGTAGCTACTTCACCCTTTTGATGGATTTAAGGGTTGAGTTTATTCGTAAAATCACTTAACAAGCAATTTTGCTCCCCTACAAAAATTATGATGATAAAAGATCGAAATAATTTTTTTTGCCCTTAAGAGCTTTTGTTATTCAAGTGCTTCATTCAATAGACAGCAGCCGCGATGTTAAGAGTAAGGAGGGCAGAGGGGGCCCAGCCTCCCCTGAAAATAAGTCTACTTTTCCTAAAATTTAAGTCGACTCCGGCTTATACGTCTCCATGCGTCTTGTATGTGTTTTGTTTGAAACTTGTAGACCATGGTTAGTTTCGGACGTTTCAGTTAGTAAGTATCTCTAATCGTTTTCAAGTCTAAACTGAACTTTAAATTTAACAACTTAAAAGCGCTTAATTACCTACTAACCGAAGTGTTTAAAATAAATAAAGACAATGCAAATTTTGTTTTTAAAAAAGCTTAAGGTATAAGAATAATGATAATGATGATTCTACTACTGTAAAGGTGTTCCAGAGTTTTGACATTTTTTTAATACGACTGTTTGTATGTTTTTACTAGTCATTTATCCACGCATACTTATATTATTTATAAATGTACGAAGTGGAATAAAATTTTCGGTTCCAGTATAATTTTTTTCCTTTTTCTTCTGTGGCGTAATTTTTACTGAAAAAAAACCTAATATTTTGAAACATTTTTTCGCCATTTTCGCCAGTTTCGATTTTTTTCGAAAAGAACTTGATTTTTTTTCTGATAGTTCTTTCTGAAAATACAAATTTTCAAAAATTTTTACCTGCGGCGTCATTTTTTTTTGTATCAACAAACTTTTTTTTTGTGGTGCTGTGCATTTTTAATCCTGGGCCATAAGCGCCCTCAAAATAGCCAGACTAGTTGCGCACCTGCACTTAATAAACAAACAAAGAATCGCAGAAAATATTTGAAAGGAATAACGTCAAGTTAATCTACCGCTCCCCAAGACCAATCCAAACCCCTCCCTCCTCTTTTAAACCACTGAATATTTAACGCCGAACCGAACCGACCCCCCCCCCCGGTTTAGTTTCTGCGTACGCCACTGAAGTTTATTATTTGCTTGCTAGTAGTGGAGACATATAAAATTAATTTAATTATAAATTATAATAATTTTGATGTTGTTTTAAATTTTACATATACAATGTATGCAAGCTATGTATTACATTATATCGTGAGTTTATTTGTGTAATACTTTATTCGAATAAATTTATTTAATTTTAATAATTTCGAACAAATTTATTTTAACAATTTAAAATCCCCTGAATCCTAAAATTATTTAAAAAATACCTCTATATATTTTTGATGAATTATAAAAATAAAATTATACAAAGCTTCTATAATCTAATTAAATTTTGTTTAAAGCTACGTCGCTTATCTGTCTATCTGTCTCTGTCTATTTATTTATGAGTCCTAAGTAAGTTGAAAGCTAATGTAAAAGGTAAATATTGGCTATTAAAAATTTTATGGCGTAAACGGGGTTGTGTTACACATGTTTCCAAACCTCTATGATCTGGGGGCACGGCGGTGCCCCGCCAAGTTGACGCGGAAACTGCTGTACCATCTTTTCTTGAAACATATCAGCCCATATTTGACCTATCTAAAACTCTATTTCGGAATAAGCTACGAAACTCAAACTTTGCACAGTCGTAGATCTTTATAAAGTTAACAATCCCTCCAAGTTCCATAAAGTAGTAAAGTAGTTACGAAATTTCAAAAAAACGTAGAAATTGCCACTCACTCACTCATCTACTCGCTCATGTATAGATCATCAAAATTCTACAGTACTTTTAGACATGCTACAAAGCTGAAATTTGGCACACTGATAGAAATTGTGACCAAACCTTTGTAAAAAATGAAAAAACCCCAAAATTTTAATTTGCTTCCCTCTCCTATAAATGTAAAGTTATGTAAAAGAAACATTGTTCACTTTCAGAAACGCGGGAGAGCTGTGCTTTGGAAGGCCGATAGGAACTATGATAAAACTATAGAAAAAAATTAAAAAACGCCAATCTTTTTAATTTACTTTTCTCCACTATAAATGTAAAGTTACGTAAATGTAACATTGCCCACTTCCAGAAACGCTAGAGAGCTGAGCTTTGAAAGGCCAAAAGGAACTATGATAAAACTATAAAAGAAAATTAAAAAACCCCAAATTTTAATTAACTTCCCCCCCTATAAATGTAAAGTTATGTAAAAGTAACATTCTCCACTTTCAGAAACGCTAGGGAGCTGAGCTTTGGAAGACTGATAGGAACTATGATAAAACTATAGGACAAAAATTTAAAAACACCAAAATTTTCATTTACTTTCCTCCCCTATAAATGTAAAGTTATGTAATATTAACATTGCCGACTTCCAGGAACACTAGAGAGCTGAGCTTTAGAACTATGATAAAACCATAGGAAAATATAAAAAAATACTCTGCCAATATATGGGCCCCTAAGCTCACACTAGCTACTATAGTTATAGTGTACGTGTGAGCTACAATAACTAAAAACTGTAATATATTTCATTCAACTTCAGACTAAATTACCTTTTGTTTGATACCACACAAGCCATGTTTTGACTTAAACTCAAATTTTTGAAATCTACCCCCACCCTTAAAAAAACAAAAACTAAAATGTATTTTGTTAAACTCCGACTCAATTACCTTTCGTTTGATATCACACACGCCATATTTTCACTTAAACTCTAATTTTTAAAATATACCCCCACCCTTTTTTTTAAATAAATTAAAATGTATTTTGTTTAAATTCTAATTTTTGAAATCTACCCCCACCCTTTTATTTGGTTTGTGTTCAGTGGATTTTGTTCATTTTTAAATGGGACCATCTCGACCCAAGACCCAGCCTAGGTACCAACTTTCATTAAAATCGGCCATGCGGTTTTTGAGTTATGCGCGTTGGTCGTTACAGACAGACATACAGACATACAGACAGACAGACAGACAGACAGACAGATATACAGACAGACAGACAGACAGACAGACAGACAGACAGACAGACAGACAGACAGACAGACGGCGCAACAAAAAAGTTTCAAAATCATCTGAAACGCAAAGATATATAAAAAATTTTGAAATCGGAGCAACTTTTTTTTTCTCGAAAAAATTAGGATCACCATAGCTCACACTACTATAGTATAGTATATGTGTGAGCTAAAAAGTCAAATTTTTTAATAAGGCATTGCAAAAGTTTTCAACAATATTCCACATATTTTACTACTTTAAAACTTAAATATTATCCAAATCCTTTAAAAAAGGAGTGAAATCATAACAAAAACATTTCATGTAAAAAAAAGCCACAAAAGTCATATTCCGTAAAAGGAATTGAGATAAAAGTAAAGTTCTCCAATACAAATTTCAAAATGAAAGGTTCTTACTAGTTTGGAAATGTTTTTTTATCTTAAAATTAAAAAAAGGGCGGGGCGTCACACCTGACTGCACACCAACTAGTATAAGTAGTAGCCACTACACGGTTAGAAATACTTAATAACCGAAATGTCGTGTTTCAAATAAATAAAGACAATGGAAGTCCGAAATTTTGTTTCTATTCAATCATACAAATTTCGTTCTTTTATTACGTTTTGTTCCATAGTTTTTAATCATATCGATATGTAATATCGTTTAAATTAAAATATTCAAAAAATTTTTCGTTTAATAATACCGGAGGACGGACGGCCAAACAATAAAATAATTGACCTTTTGTTACGGCCTACGTTATTTTATGTGTTTTTTTTTAATAAAACGTGGATCATATTTTTTTCAAAACGTGATACTTTATTAAAAAACAAAACAATTTAGAAAGTTTTTTATTAATATATAAAACGGCAAATGGTTAACTGTTTTATCATAAACCTTGTAACCGTCAAAAAAAACCTTTTTGTATTTTTACTCAAATAAGTTATTTGGGTCAAAAAGAGTCGAAGTACCAAATTTTGTGATGGTGTCTGTGGGCCTGTCTGAGAACCGATAAATCAAAAAGTAATAGACAAATCTTAACCAAATTTGGCACAAAAAATTTGTAGTCCCCGTAACTAGGGCCATGTAATTTTGATGGGGGCGGAGACTACACAAGGGGGTAAAAGGAGGTTTCAAATACTTTAAAAAATCATAATTTGAGAACCACAGCAGCTACACGGTAAAAAAATTGTCTTGGATCAAAGCAAATTGCTTTAAAGTAAAATAATTTGTGCTTTCCTATTCACCAAGAGAACGTTTTCTTGCTATAGCACAAAAAATGTCTTGCCTCTTATTTTGATGTGAAACAGAAATTGCTTTATTATAAATTGGAAATTAATTATTCTAAGGCACCGTTTTCTCTGGAAACAAAATATTATTTACATGAAAACAATGTGTTTTGTTATAAAATGGAGTATACTGAAACAAAACAATTGAAAAAGAAAAATAAGGTCTCATTTCAAGATTAAGCGCTGCGTTGAACAAAAAGGAAATATTTTAATTCAAAACAAATTGTTTTAAGGTAAAACAATTTATTTAAGAAAAGTCAAGTCAAAAATTTTTACAGTGTAGCAAAACGGTGTTTTCAAGATTAGATTAATAATTATATTTTTAAAAATATTTTTCATAACTTTAAAGTTCGTCAGAATCACAGTTTTTGAGATATAAGAAAATGTTTAAAATATCATATTTTACGAACCGCAGTAGCTGGCGAAACGCGGTTATCAAATATAGATTAAGAATAAAATTTTCAACAAAATATTTAATAGAGTCAAAGTTTGCCAGTCACACTTTTTTAAAATACTAGGTCTTATTGATGGCTGTACGTGCCTATCGGCGCCCATTTTTTTGGTAAATACTGCTGGTAGAAGGACAAAAACGCGTTGTTTATAAAGATTATCATCTTTACTCCTGTAATAATTCAAGAAAAAGGTCTTTTCCATTTTCTGGAAGCTCTATCCCACTTCTGAGCCATGTTTACTATGTGTTTTTGTTATTGAACGCGACAGCGAAAAGGCTCTCAGAAAAACTTATCTCTTTCGTCTTAAAATAATATCCAACATGACAGCTGATAAACATCAAAAAGAAAATAAAACTCTTTACGAGTATATCTAATAAAAATTGAATTTTTTATTGCTTTAGGGAAAAAGCAAAAAAAATATAGAATAAAACTGAAAACGAAGGTGATTCCGTAACTTTTGGATACTTATAGGGAAGTAAATTCTTGTAAAACTAACAGAAAATAATTTTGGATTTAGTTGAGTTAGTGTACATTTCTATTCCAGTCGTACACACACAATTATGATAATTGTTCCTGTGGTCACTTTCTCACTTCGGCTTAAGTACTAAGTTCCACTTAATTTAAGATAAGCACTGGTGCTGTCAAAGTTTAAATTTTGGACCATAGCGTAAGTGGTAAAATTTGAGGACTAAAGTTAAACCAAGGCCGACAAAAAAATACAGGCCACGACCCTAAAAAAATCAGCTGTTCTCCGGGGGCTGACTTTTACATTGGGTCTTATGGGAGGTCAGACGTTTTTTTATGATATTTTCAAAATGGCACTACAGATTTCCCCGAAATTTCAGTGAAATATTCTCAGCCACCATCCTCATATTCCACCAGACTTTTGTAAGGATGCAAGCTGATTAAAAGGTTAAAATCTTCAAAATTTGGCATTCCTTATTTTGAATTCAAAATACCCGCCATGTACCGCATGCCAACTGTTATATTTGACATGTATTTGACTTTGTCATCTGTGTTTGTCACATTTGCTTGTGTTTTAAATATAAGTTTAATGTGAGCTAATGCAGCGGCTCTGAAATATTAAGGATTACCATACATTTAAAAAAAAATTGTTCTGCAAGAATATAGTAAAAATAATCTCAAAACCGGCTTTATTTAAAAAAAAATCAAATATTTATGAACTGTCATTCCAACTTCAATATTTTAAAGACAATCAGCTGTGTCGTGACGTGTCCATCAAAAAAAAATCAGCCCCGGATGTGACGTCAACAAAGTGGAGGATCGTGGCCTGTCCGTTTTGATAGCCCTGGTTAAACTTCTAACCTCAAAGATTGTTTTTTTAATGATATTTATCTCTTTTTATAATAATTACAATTTTTTTTGATACCTATATAAAACAAGTTGTTTTTATTTTATGATAAAATACAGATACTGATACCCCCGAGGGCTAAACCGATATTAAAATTTTGTACCCATTGAATTTTTTGTAGAAAATATGGAGCTTGTCAGGGAGGATGAAGAGCTTGATGAGTTGGAATTTAAAATCAATGGCATACTGCGGCAAAGATTTGTTCGTATTGATTACTTTAATTGGTAAATTCTTCGGTCAAGCATTCTTCTAGGTACAGTCGGGGACTTTTTAAAATGCCGTTGTATTTTTTTTCTGTCAAAATTAATTATTTAAAGAAATCAAAAAAAATTGATTTTTAAATATGTATGTATACAGACAGAGGTAAGGTTTATAATTTTTTTGTTTTGGTTATAAATACTTTTCCAAATTTCAATTAGGAATATTTTTTATTTTCGAAGGCGGCAATTTAAAAAGTCTTCGACTGTACCTATTATCTTCCCTTTTGTATCTCTATCAGGGGCGCCACTAGGGGCAGCCAGGGTGGTCTTAGCCCTCAAGCTCAACATTAGCAGGCTCCCCCAGACAAAAGAAGCATAAGTTATCAAGAGCGAACTGACTAAATCCATAAATATTTCAAGTACATACTTAATTTTTATAAAACAAAAATTAAATTACAATTTTATTTATTATTTTGAGGTGTTCTAAGCCTCCTAGAGTTGCCAAGAGTCGTCGTTTTTCGTGATTTGTTTGCATTCGGACCTCTCCGAGCTGATCCAAGTCCTAAAACGTCCAATGTCCCGATTTTTGCATTTTTTCCTCAACAGTTTAGGATCTGGAGGGAAAACTTCATAAAAAAATATGTTTAGTTTATTTTTGTTCCTTGCCTTTTTTTTGGTACCCTTGTCCTTATAGTATAGGTTTTCTGAGCAAAAATAAATATGTTTATAAAAATAGTATAGGTACTCAGGGCATCTTTATTAGAATAAAATAGACCTTCAAAAAACTGTGATAATGATGATGTCCTGAAAATTTGTTTCTTTATCTAGAAAATCAAATTCTTAAGCCTGGTAGACCTGACAACTCATGTAGTAGTTTATTTTTGATATACAGGTATTAAGCCTGGGGCTCAAGACCCCAAAATAGCCTGGCTAGTTGCATCCCATATTTTTGTCCCACAGAAAATTCGAAATTGAGTTCTTCGGGACAGATTTCGAAGAAAAATTCGCTTTCTGCGAAAATTGCAAATTTGACATGTCCAAAATGATGAATTCCTAATCAGAGTAAAAAAAATGTCTAGTGGCTGTTAGACTAGGTCTGACCTAGGTGTCAAGTTTTTATATGAATGGGTCAGTGTCAGTGTACAAATTTTTTGTTATTACAAAACACCAAGAAAGTGTTGGTCACACTGTACACTGCTTCCAAAATGGAGTTCGATACTTCAGGCACTTAATCTCCTTGCCTGAGGCCCTCTCATCTCGGTTCCTGCCTATAACTTCTGCTTAAGATGTTGCCCCCTAACGTCAGGCCTATATACCGCATCACTTGCAATCTATATTTAACTGTATCTCAAAAGCCAGGTCAATCGCAACATTCTTGAATAAATAATAACTAATCCTAGCTTGATAACTATTTCAAAACAAAATAGCTACAATGTAGCCGATGTACTCTAACTAACAATAAAAAGTAAGCGTCTTCGATACGCGTGACGTCAAACTTGTCACCAGCAGAAAATCAAAGACAAGGAAGAATATAATTTCGCTGAGAAAACAATTTTGTACTTTGGAAAGTTGCAGCCCAAGAGCAAGTCCCTAATAGAATAAAATTACGATAGCCAAGACCCACCCAGGGTAATGACCGTACTAGTGAAAATGAAAAAAAGTTACTATGCGCCAAAATGCTAAGACATAAATCCAAAATGCGGTTCTGCAAAATCTGGACAGGAAAAGTAGTCACGTATCACTGCGAAACATGGAAACTTCTTAAGTCAGAAAAATAAAACTTAAGAAATAAAATATATAGATATTAAAGCACGACATAAAAACGATAACTATAATAGATACTAGGTTTATTAAGAAACAAAAATTAAGATGAATTGGTCCTTGTTTTCCATGGAGCGGACCACTAAAATAACTGCAAATTGCAAGCAAAATACTGCAAGACCCTTATAAGAAATTCGTAAATATTAAGAAAGATTTGAGTAAGGAGAGAAGAGCTTAATAAACATAGGATAACAAAATATTCAGACACCAAAACGTATAGCGGATTGAAGAGTCAAAGGAAAAATAAGAAGTGACAACGGAAATATAATAACAAAATGTGGTATATTGACGCCACTAAACTCACTTGAAACCGGAATCCCCACAATCCAGGCTGTAAAATACCACTCAAGATAATTCATCGCAAGGTTTTCTTATATAGTTCTTTTTCGAACCCGGCTGAAGTTGTGTTTTTCTTTTTGGTCGTCTTCTTCCCATTTCGAGCGCTCGCTAAGTCAAAAATTTACGGTTATCCATTGTTTGTCGCCATAAGAGATCGAGGGCCGTAATAAAGTTTTATCTTTTTCCGACACTATTTTCAAGCCAAATATTACTTTCCATTTTCCGCCGAGTGCGGTTGAAACTTTTCACTTCATCAAACTTAAAAATAAACCTATATATAGAGCTCCAGTTTTTTAGTTTTATACATAGACACCAAAATACCTCAACAAAATTAATCTCTATAATCTTTTCATGACTTTAAATAAATTCGGCAGGCTGTCTCTATTATATCTATCTATATAGTCTCTTTCGATGTATCTTTGAACATAGGCCTTCGCCAATATCTTTCACTTTTCTCTGTCTGTCGCAGTGTCTATCCATTTAGTTCCCATATGTTTCTTTAAAATCGTCTGCCCATCTCATTTGGGGTCTTCCCCTACTTCTTTTATTTTCACAAGGTCTTCAGTTAATAAAACATTTGTTTTATCGATCTTCAATGTTCATCTGGCAAATTTCCATTTTAATTTTGCTATCTGTCCTTTGACAGGCGTTACTTTTGTTTTATTTGTTATTCATTAATTCCTTTTTCTATCTGTTAGCTTTACATGTAACATTTTGTCTTTCCATTGATCTTTGGGCTTTTGTTACCTCTTCCATATTCTTGTAAGTTTAGAGGTCTAGGATCTATCTGTGAGGACAGGAATAATACGTTAGTTATACACTTTCGTTTTGAGGTAGTGAAGATATTTTGTATCTTGTTCTATTTTTTCTTTGGTTTATTCTGATCGTGATACTTTCGTGTTTGTTATGAATTTAGTTTTTGTGTAGTTCATACTCAAGCCTATATTTTTAGCTGCTGTATCCAGTTTTTCCAGCATTATTATCAGTTCTTCTTTCTTATCTGTTATTAAGGCGATATCGTTAGCATATCTTAGGTGGTTCAATATTGTCCCCTAACTTTTATGCCAATTTCTTCCCACGGCTTAAGTGAAAAATACTTCGTTTTTATTTTAAAAAAGTTCCTTAATGACGGTCAATTAAGGTAAGAAAGTTAATCGAAGTCAGCGGGCGAGTAGTAAAATGCAATAAATAGGGCGTTCGTGTCGTGCACAGTGGAACAACAAAGTATAATTGAACTTCTCATTAATAAGCTGTATACAGACATGCCGAAAATTCCTATTCTGTTTAAAAAATCTATATTAGCGGTTTAGTTCCCTCCTGCCAGTACCAGTGGCGTCAACTTACAATCCACAAACAAGCTTCTTAAAAAATAAAAAATACAAACCAAAACAAAAATAACATATTAAAAACCATAGAAACTGTTATATAATAATTTATCTTTTCAAAACCAAAAAATTGTTAAAAAAAAGTTAACCAAAGTAAAAATATTGACTTAACTCAAAGTTCTTCTTTTTATACCTACGTTGCGAGACAAGCAATTAGATTATAACATACTGACTTTGAGAAAAAAAAACGTTCTAAAATAAATCTTTTTTTATTTTGTTCCGTTGAATAGCTACTAGTAGTGGAAAAGTAAATTTTCATTAAAAAGATCCAAATTACTTTCCCGGTGTAATCTATTGACACACTCCGAGCAAATATTTAAAGATACGTTCGAAAATTGAATTTCTAGCCACGCGAAATAAACTGCTAACTGGAGAATAAAAATTGCAGCAGGAAAGCACGTTCATCCTCAATACTATGTAAGTATATTGTAATAAACGAAGTTTGATGGATTACCAACGAACCAAAATAAATTGGTTCATTATTCATAGTATACATTATTTTGCATGGGAAAAGGCAGATGCGTCACGGAGGCAGGCGTCTTAAGGCTCCTTGCCTTAATGAGGAGGTACTAAACTGACTAGCCTTTCGATCCGTGTACTGTCGATTTTTTACCACAGATTAAAGGGAATGACGTTGCACAAATCACATGGGCGTTGGGCTTCGGTGGAATGTTTTAAGACTCACGTATTTTTTAGATTATGTCCTCCGATACAACGTTTAAATTGAACAAATCTTCTCATTGGCTCTAGGAGCTTCAGAATTTTTGTTTAAAAATTGTAATTTGATAATGTTTTGATATCAATAATAGGCAAATAGGTCAAATATTTGTTCAAATTTTTTTGTTTTGCTACACCACCATGATCTCTCGGGGCAAAACCTAAATATATATACCGAAAGTATCGCTCGCAGGCGATAGTTTCACCTAACTTTAAGGTTACTAATCTCCAAGTTTTAATTTATTAAATGACTATTTATATATACAATGTGTAGATCTTATGTTAAGGCAAAATAGTTGTTTTAATCGATGGCGGGCGGTATTTAAGCACATGTCTTAAAATAAACGTCTGAGGTGTTTTCGTTTTTTGTTGTAGATTGGTACTGTATTTACAGAATGCTAGTTTTTTGGAATTTAGAGTGCCTCCAATAAAGAGATATATTCTATTGATAGCTCGGCTTAACAGTTTTTCTCACAAATGGACACATTTTGAAAAGTAACTGACAGTATAACTGACAGTTACTCTTCAAAATGTATCTTGTGAGAGATACTCTCGAGATCAACTGTCTAGAGTATTTTCCTTAAATGAGTTTTAAAATATTCAAAAAACTGAACTAAGCTTAGCTAATTATGAACCAATATCTATTCAGTTCGGTTCGGTTCAAAACCTACAAACCTGAATTGGTTTTGCTGACTAAGCTTAAAAATACAAACGGTTTCCGGTTTGTTCTTTACATAAAAGACAGTGTTTAACTAAAAAGTTAAACTCGATCCCAAATATATTGTCCTCCGTCTCCATTACACGATGTAACTTCTGGTCGTAGTTGATGCATGCAAACTTCTTTCTATGATTTTTTGAATGATTCAAGCGTCTCTTATTTATATCAGCAACAAATTTGCGATTAAAGATCTTTCTCGTAACGTTCTGGTTTTAAAAAATATTGCATACGCAACAATTAATCATTTAGCTTAAAAAATTTGAATAAAATCAAAACATAAACTGAAAATAATACCTGACAAACAAAAACCATAAATTAAACAAAAACAAAATTAACAAAAAACGTAAAAAGAACTTAAGGTGCAACAATTTTTTTAAAAAATAACTTTGTATTAATCTTAACACAAAAATGTTTAAACGAATGTGTCAAATTGTGACTTATATAGTAATTTACGTCGTCATTGTCATATGAAGTAAAGTTAGCTTAGAACTGTGCACTACCTCCTAGGTTCGGTTCGGTTCGGTTTATGCACTGTGTAACAAATTGTCAAAATAAAAAAAAATGAAATGTTTTGACGTACATATATATTAAAGGTCAATCAATTATGAAATTAATGCTTAAAGATTGGTAGTCTTAAATATGGGTGGAACTAGAGTCCCTGTGTGTTCACATATTTAGATATAAAATATGTCAACATACAGGGACTATAGGTGTAACCATGATAGGTCATGAAGATGTGACAAATTGCCAAAATCGTCGAAATGTTTGACATATTTGCTTATTATTGACATCAAAAGATTATCAAATTACAATTTTTAAATAAAAATTTCAAAGCTCCCAGAGCCAGCCCATCAAAAGATTTGTCCCATTTAAACATTGTTGTATAGGAGGATATAATCTATAACATACGGGAGCCTTAAAGCATTCCACCGAAACCCAACGCCCATGTAATTTGTGCAACGTTATTTTTAATGACGCCCAATAGTTTTCGGCAAACAATCGACTCACCAAAATTTCACATTGTTCGTATTCTGGAGTTATATCGACCTTGTAACATATCTACATATCTGATCATATTGGAGGTTTATCCAGGAACTGCTATTATTTTTACTTGTTTCAAATACATCCTGTTTGAATGAGCCTCGATCGGACCCGAACCAACCATATCAAATTCCCAACGCAGTGTCAAAGGCAAGCCAGAATTACCTTTTATTTGACGTAGCTGATGTGTGTTCAAATAGAAGAGCTAGCCCAGCGTCAGCTCAGCTAACGAACAGTTTGATTAGCTGTGCTGTGTGCGGGTCGCGTGCTGATAAATCAGCCCGTGTATGAGACGATGTATAAGGCACCGCTTACCAATGCTTGGTTACAATTTTGATTGGACACTTTTATTTCTTATGTGTATGGATAATCAGTCCTTTTTGGAAACTTTTTCCATTCAATTTTAAAAACCAAGTACCCACTCAGTGTTAATGATGTAAACACCTTATTCTGGCGTGCACAATCCCTTACAACAGTGGTTCTTAAACTTTCGTAGAGTGGGGAACACTAAAGCTTGCTTTTTTTTGCCAGCGAATTCCTACTCTAACCACTTAAATATTAGACATGATGTTTAGTTTCGTATAAAAAAATCGAAATTAACACTACTTTTTAAGCTTCCAAATAAAGAGTACCCAATATATTTAAAACTCGGAAACAGTTAAAATAGTAAAATAAGTATTAAAATATTTTTTTATAATTTTTTAAAACTTAATGCGATGGATTGAGACAAATTTCTCAATGTCGGGTTTAATGTTTGAAAGTTGTATGCGGATATCTGCTTCAGGATATAGTTTATTTCTTAAGTCGGTTTTTGTAAGAGCATACTTTGAAAACTCTACTTCACAACGGTAAGTTATAGCAAAAGGCAACAGTTTTTTAACAACACATTTAGCTAATTCTGGATAATCACTTCTAAGCTGGGCCCAAACCTCCAACAAAGTAGCCGAATTAAAAGATCCTCTTCTTGCCTTGGAAAATATTCTTTGATTGAAATTTGTAGGTTCCGAAGATAGTTGGTTACCTCAGAAGTGATTTCTGCTGGACCGTTTGACTCGGACACAGACTCATGCAGTGTTGGAAAGCACTAAGTCACTTCTCTATTTAGACAAGATGCGGAAAGTGTCTTTACCGTCCTTGACGGATTAACCGAACTCCGCTCCGCGTCTATCGGCCAACTACCGTCGCGTGCGGTAAAGTTTTACTTTCCGCACTTGTTAGGTAAATAACTATAACATAGCCTGGATTTTGTCATGTAGTGAGATAACTGTGACAGAAGTTCCCTGAAGTGATAGGTTTAATTCATTAAACTTAAAAAGATCTCGGCAAGATATGCCAAACATTGTAGTCACTTTACATCAGTTATTCTTGATGACAATTAAAATGAAGAGTCATAAAAAAAAATCATCATTGACCATCACCTCACTTCGCAGATTAAGCAGGTGATTGTCTCAATTCCCAAACTTACTTTACTCTACTAAGAATATTTGTTTTATTTGCAACATGACACGATTGACTATTTCATTTTTGGGTGATACCATAAATATTTTTTTATTTTATTAACTTCTTGCGGAACCCTGGGGTGCCGCGGAATACAGTTTGAGAATCGCTGCCTTCTAAGAAGCGCCTTCGCTTTGTAGTTTGAGAATCGCTGCCTTCTAAGAAGCGCCTTCGCTTTGTGTATCATGGGTGTCACACAAATCCCGGTTTGATTCGATTGGTTTTTACCTCTATCAGAAGCCCAATATCGTTGCGATATTAAAAGCTATCGGTTTTTTAATTAAGATAATGGATTTGACAGCCATGCGTATAAAATTAAGGTTCCCGGAATATTAAAGTAACCTTCTTCTCTATGTCAGATTTTAAGTAATACCCTAAGCCAGAACTAGAAATCTAAGCCTTAACCAAAGTCAAAGATAGCAGCTCTAATATGTTTTAACCTATGCAACGGATATGATATTGGCTATAATAGAGCCACTGATGACCCGAGGGTGTTAAGTGAATATAATAACCTCCACCCGAAATTTAGCCTATTATTCGCTGATGATGCCACATTGTTGACTTCGCACTGAAATTGAGCCAGTGCGATACCTAGAATATCTGATGTTATCGGATACATATTGTGTCTACTCGCTCTTACAAATGAATTGCAACAACAATGTTTTTCTAAAAAAAACAATGCTTATCTAGACTGAAAAAAATATTTAACGATGTGTAGTTAGTTATTTAAATTTAATGTTTGTTTTTAATAGCAGTATATGACGAAAACAAGAATTTTTTTCACTGAATAGCTGGCGGTAAATAAAATAATTTTCAAATCCACGCCGTGTAAGCAATTCATTTTCAACTGAGCACACTATTTCCCGGGGCATTTATTTTGCGAACGACTACATGAGGCTTTTCATGAACGTATAGGCCGCAATAAATGTGTCATAAAGTCAAATTTTTTTCGTTTTTTTGTTGTCACCATGATGTATTACACCATTAGGGCTTTTCACTGGTTTTTGAACTTTTTAAGATTAAATTTTATATAACGTATCAGTCTACAAGTGGCCTGCTACACTACAGCAGTTCGGATTCCGTCAGTGCAGAGGTTGAAGAATTGAGTGTAAATGTAATTTAAATTTATTAAGACTAATGTTATTTGGTATAATTTAGTCCTATCCAGGCCGGATGAACTTGAATAGTTGGTGCCGGTAGGCTATTTTAAGGGACAAAACAACCTGAAACAAAAGCACCCGGTCTAATGTTCCAAAGATGAAAGGTTATGTACGATTTGACTTTCCCTTTCGTGAGAGAAAAGATCACTGTTATCCAAAACCAAAATAAGTAAAAAAATAAATATAAATCAATAAATAAATAAATAAATAAATAAATAAATAAATAAATAAATAAATAAATAAATAAATAAATAAATAAATAAATAAATAAATAAATAAATAAATAAATAAATAAATAAATAAATAAATAAATAAATAAATAAATAAATAAATAAATAAATAAATAAATAAATAAATAAATAAATAAATAAATAAATAAATAAATAAATAAATAAATAAATAAATAAATAAATAAATAAATAAATAAATAAATAAATAAATAAATAAATAAATAAATAAATAAATAAATAAATAAATAAATAAATAAATAAATAAATAAACAAACAAACAAACAAGCAAACAAACAAACAAACAAACAAACGAACGAACGAACGAACGAACGAACCAACAAACAAACAAACAAACAAACAAACAAACAAACAAACAAACAAATAACAAATAAAAAGTAAATAAATAAATAAATCAATAAATAAATAAATAAATAAATAAATAAATAAATAAATAAATAAATAAATAAATAAATAAATAAATAAATAAATAAATAAATAAATAAATAAATAAATAAATAAATAAATAAATAAATAAATAAATAAATAAATAAATAAATAAATAAATAAATAAATAAATAAATAAATAAATAAATAAATAAATAAATAAATAAATAAATAAATAAATAAATAAATAAATAAATAAATAAATAAATAAATAAATAAATAAATAAATAAATAAATAAATAAGTAAGTAAGTAAGTAAGTAAGTAAGTAAGTAAATAAATAAATAAATAAATAAATAAATAAATAAATAAATAAATAAATAAATAAATAAATAAATAAATAAATAAATAAATAAATAAATAAATAAATAAATAAATAAATAAATAAATAAATAAATAAATAAATAAATAAATAAATAAATAAATAAATAAATAAATAAATAAATAAATAAATAAATAAATAAATAAATAAACAAACAAACAAACAAACAAACAAATAAACTAATAAATAAATAAAATAAAAGTAAAAGTAAAAATTTTAAACATATACGAAAAATTCACACATACATACACGCCAACAATCTACCAAACAAAAGCTAAAGAAAAACAAATTTATCAAAGCCAGGTTCAGCGGGTAAGGTTTCCATCACCGAGAGAGCATTTTCTCTTAAAACAGCTAAACTAATTTTTTTCGTTTAGCTTCATGGCCCAAATGTTTCGACACTGAAAGGAATAAAATAAAAGCCACTCTCTAAATCTTTATATTTACAATGTTTTTTGTATATCTACGTGCAGCTTCACCACTGTTTTTAGAAGTTTTCTCCAAGTATGAATTTGCCATGGTGTCTCTGCACGGAGCGTCCCAAACTAAAGGTTTACCAACTTTCCGTATAATCAAAGACAACCCACCGACCCTTTTTTCATCGCTTCTGGAAAAACCTGATGGCTCAAGTACAGACTGAATACCCACAGACACTAAAGCATGCTTTATCACATCATTAAGCAATCTTTAAGGTTTGCCAGGGAGCAGCATATTTCGGAGAAGCACCTAAAACTCTGAAGATTTGAGGTTGACTTTAACTGCCCCCGTTGCCGCAATAACAAAGGGAAGCATTTTTGCCGCCTTTTAACTAAAGGAGGCAGTTGAAATTTCCAATGCCTCTAGAGCGGTTAAACGAAAGACGGTTTTGTCATTATTGTTGTGTAGATTTAGAATTAAGAATGAGCTATATGCAATATAATATATTTTTAAAACAATTACATTTATTTTAAGATTCCCTACGGATCAAGTATAAGCACAAAGGGCAGTCGCAAGACACAAAAAGAGTTTTCTCTCTTCTAACCTAAAATATATCCAAGAGAAGATGTTCAATGATGCACGCTGTATAAGCGATGTGCATAATATTTCAGTGTATATACTTTCAAAGTGTATCCATATTTTAAACCCTTAAAACCGTTTGTTATTGAAATACACAGTCCCGCCATTAAAAGTCAAACAGATATTGCGACGTTTAAAACTTTTCAGTTTGCAATTTATTTTTGCGGATATTTAAATGGCGTTTTAAATCGTTCATAAAATGAGTCCAGAAGAAATTTTTAGGTCTCTAGTTAAATAAAATAACCAAAAAATTTTGTGTGATTTTATCATATTAAATTTAATATTAGCAAAATTAAATAAAACCGTACTGACATTCAACAAAATGCGATATCGTTGTTTTCTGTTTGTTGTTTACTATATGGTTATTGGTAATATTTAAAAAATGTAATATCAACGTTGTTTCTGACTTTAGCAGAAAACTTTTTATAAGCTTTTTTGTTAAAAACTATTATATCATAAAAAAATAATATTGTTTGCAGGGAATTTCAATGAAAAAACTCAAATTTTTTGTCCTAATTCTGAAATATATTTCAATTGTTTTTTTTTTCTATTTCATTTAAAAGAGCTTTGCGGAAATATGGATACACGTCGCTCGAGCTGCTATTTTTAATGCCACTGTCGCGGCCGCACCCCTACTTCAGTGGCGGTATTTTCATAGGAAGTCAAAGGACTAGCAGTGCACTAATTTATGTATCAGGGAAGCACAGAGGGAAGCATGAAAAGCAACAACTGTCTTTAAACAATCACTTGCTTTAAAATGTGCCCTCAAATTATTCAGAGCAGGACAGCAAGCAGCGCGAGTAACGGTGGAAGTAGCTGCAACGGTCTGTCCCAAAGTAATTCTGAAAAGCTTCTCCTATTGAAGTGTGAGAGAGGAATCCGAAATAAAGATGTATCCAACAAAGATGGCCTGATTTTTCTTTTTGTTCGTGACCCCGCGTTTTTAAAGTGGCCTCTATTATCCCTTCCAAAAGTCACCGAAATCGGGGATAACTTGCATAGTGTGCAGCTGCGTGACCTACAGAGAGTCCCATTTGCTTGTTACGGCCGGGGCTCTATATCCAATACAATGCGGGGTACAACTTTGGATTTTAAGAATCACTTTGGAACACCCGGTACCTAGGTTCAGATGGTTTCACAAAAAATATCGTAACTAAAATTTTTAGGAATAAAAATTTAAGCCCACTTGACAAGAATGCAATGTCGACGTTATGGGTTCATCCTTCCTTGTCTTTTTTCATTGAAACGTACTCTGCCGAGATTTTTTAAATTTTTATTATTTTAAATTTTTTTTTAAATATCGGTTTCTTAAACAGTTATAAATATCGGTCTATCTTAATATAACGTTCGGTTTACTGTGCGAGGAAAAAAATCCAATATTTCTGCACGCCATTTTTGCAGTTAGATTTCTCAAATTTTACTATAAACAAAGGTTTTAGTCCATCACGAGCAGAACTTCATAAATAAGTGGCCCATCCAACCAGGTCGAGGCCCCGCCTTTTGAACCTCACATCAACTATCTATAAAAGCACCTGTCTTTTTACAGTTTAATACAAAATGACCAACGAACCAGCCTTCGTGCCAAATCGCTAAATGTGCTTAAGATCTAGGTAAATTTTTGAAACAGAGTGTACTTGATAGTTTGTTTGGAAACTGTGGGGATTTATTAAAACTGTTTAGTTTTATTTGTTTTCTTTGTTTTAGGCAATCGTTGGGCAACGGGACGCTTTATTTCCCTCCATTTCGGGCGGAGGACTATCGGAGCGACGTCCATTCCACAATATATCGCTGTCGAGCGTCTAATATTGCCGGCACCATATTAAGTAGAGAAGTCCACGTCCAGGCGGGTAAGTTTACAACTTTTTCTCCCTTTTTCGTTTGCTCCAGCGCTTTCAGTAGTTTTCTGTCCGAAATTTACTTTTACAAGGTACCTTTAATTTGTTTTAACTGGTTGTAATCGATTTCTTTAAGACTAATGATTTAATTTTTCTTCTTTTTACCTTTTATCCGAAATGAACAACCTTAATTCTAGCCCTAGTAGTCTAACGACGTTTTAGATTTTCAATGATAATTTTATGGCGTAAAGATCTCTTTTGGATCAAGATTGTTCTGCATCTTCATCTTTTGTTCCAGTTTTTTTAAATTTCCTATACTCATTATCTTTACTTCGATCGAAGTCAGACCATGGAGATAACTACCAAAGATCATTTCTCCAAGATTCGGCTTTCCGATGCCCATAATATGTCTCTGATTCATTTACTATATTCAATGATGGATTGCTTGATTGATTCATTCCTACAGCAAGTTTAGGATTGAAAAAGACTGACGCGGCAGCTGCTTAGCTTACTGTATCTCTTGCTGTGTATTTTCATCATTTAGAAGGTTTAAAGACCTCGCAAGGCTTAATAGCCACTCTATTAGGTTGTCCTTACAGCCTCCTTGGAGGGCTGGGTCTTTCTCCAGGAGGTTTCTGGTTCTGCAGCAAGTTAGTGCTGGGCACTCGGATATGATGTGAGCGCTTGATTCATCGGCTTCATTATATAGTTTGCAAGTGGGCTTACCTCTGTAGGCGTTTCTAGTCTGCAGTGATTGGTTATAAGTCCCGTCACCTGTCTGATTAGTTTCCTATTTGGTTTAAGGAGGTCACAGGTGAGTAATGTTGAGGAGTGGGACCTCACCATTCTCTTGCTGTGATTTTGCCTCCGTGTTGATTTCATGCCAATGAGTTTCATGTTTTTCATCCACCCATATCTTAATACAGACAAGTATTGAGTTTTGTTTAATTCCAAAGGCAGGCTCTGGATCATTTTTTTGCATTACCTGATACACGAGTGTTTTTTTTTATTTGTGAATAATATAGTATACTTAATGTACAGAAAGTGATTAAATTAATAATAAAATCAAAGAAATAAATAAAATTGTAAAACTAAAAAAAAGGAACATCAACAATAAAAAATTTCCTCTAAACCAGTATCGTCTGTGATTGTTCCAAGAATTGAACCTGTGTTGCCGCGTTGAATCGCAATATAATTGTTTATTAATTTTGATAATTTGTTAACAAAAGATTTAGCTTCTTCACCCCAGGTCAAAGTTACGACGCTGAAGGGTACCAAATTGTATCCTTTGGCTTCCAGCTCTTCGTTTTCTCTGCTACGGGTAGCTTCTCCCGATTTTTTTGATGTTTTGCAAAGGTAAGAAAATGCGAAAGTATCTCTGCAAGTGGCGTCCGAAATTAGGGAAACAAGGACAAAGGAGCAGCCTCGGTTAAGACAAACTACCGGCACTTTTGTAGCAGCTTAGGGCGTACAGCCCTTAAATTTTTACGGTTTTGCCGCAAGTGCAGTCGCACAAAGGCTGGCTCAAACGTAACGAGATGGAAATACGAAAAGTGAAATCATCCAAAAGGTTCCTAGATCAGATGAAGTTGGAGCCTGTAGCCAGGCCTAGCATGATCTTTGGGATCACAGGTCGTATTAAACATTGTTTCGAATTTAGAACGACCAATTATAGTATCAAAATCTTTTTGGCGATTGATATTAATAATATTAGAAAAAGAAGTCAAAAAGTCAAAAGCTTCTTTAGTATCACAGTCCGAATTATTTAAAATTTCAGGTGATAAAATAATTTGAGGAATAACTTCCTAGGACTGCAAAAAAACAGAAATAGAAGCATTACGAATGTGGAGGCTCATTTTTATAAGAATTTTATATTGAGACCAAGCAGTATCACGGTACCTAGAACAGACAGTGTTCGGATCTTACATATATTTATGTCGAATTTTTCACGTCACTGGTGGTCCAGCTGATTTTTGTAAACAAAAGTTAGATATGATATGAACAACGCAACAACTAATATATTTTGAATTTTTTGAAAATATCCTTACAAAATATATTTTTCTAGACGTATTGTCATTATTTTTTTTAGCCCGCTTTATTTTTTATTATACAAAACTTAAAGTACAAGTCAAACTGAATGCGATAGTATCAAAGGTGAACCGAGGACTTGAGAAGTAAACAAAACTTTTTAGGCTGAAACGAACACATTACTTTCTTCGGGCTAAAAAAAAATAACGACTGGTATGTCTGAAAAATATAATTTTATAAGAATATACTAAAAAACAGTAGGAAAACTGCCTTACTTTTCAAAAAATTCAAAAAATATTAGTTGTTCATATCATATTTAAGTTTTGTTTACAAAAATCAGCTGGACCACCAGTGATGTGAAAATTCGACATATATAAGATCCGAACACCGGACTATTCTAGGCACCGTGAAGCAGTGTTACCTATATGGCAGTTGGTAATATTTTTAAATGTTATTTTTAAATTTTTATCAAAATCGGATAAAATATTTTAGACTTTCCAGCAAGGACCACAGCGAAGTAAATAAATTATTCGAGGTACAGCGAAGGAATATTTTAAAAAATAATAGGCAGAGAGTGGATCAACTAAATTAAATTTTTTTGATAGTTCTTTATCTATTTGTAATATTAAGGAAAGCTCAGGATTTTGTATAACAAAATTTATGATTCTATATTAGTAAATATATTTCAATGGATAGGAACTTTATTTTTCCTATATCTTTAAATCATATAAATATAACTTATCTTATAAATATAATGTTCTTTTCACCCTATAAACAAGACTTTTAGTCATTGTCCGAGGTAGATGGGTTTTACAGTGCTATATATACAGAATAAGTAGCATGGAGAACTAAAGAACTCAGTTTATAACACTCCAACTTGCCCACGTATGCATTAAGAAAAATAGTTAGGTAATACTAAAAGACAAAGCAAAAAAATTTAATCATACAAAGAGCGTTAAAACATTTAATAACTTAAATTAATATTTTAGCTAGTTTAGTTAAGATTGGACATTAGTTGTAACCTGTTGCATAAAAGATTTTTATTTTTTGTATTTGTAGCAATAAAAAAATGAGGAAACCTTTCTTAAACACCTAATTTTGAGCAATTTAAATTAGGTGTAGTGTTTGATGCAAGCACATCAACATAATATATTTTCAGACCCGCGATTTTTTTAAAAGAATCGGTGCTACAATTTTTGTTATTTTTAACATGTGGCAGTCCTGTTATTTATAAATTGCAATCGTGGTTGGAATTGCTAAAGGGATTTCCGTTCTAAAGTGCTTTTATAAAACTATTACGTACTGCATCACCCTTTATTTTTATTTATCCATTACATACGGACACACAGAGCACAGGGGGTATTTTGTTGGACTTTTATGCGATTGTTTACTTAAAAATTAAAAATGTTGCATTTGATATCCTTTACATTTAGCAATCATTGCACCAATATTGTACATCTTATGCTACGTTTCTACTAAAGCAACATTAAGCAATTTTTTGTTGTTGTTTGGTTTCGTCGCTTTGTCGATATTTAGCCTGCTTCGATCCATCTTTGCACATAGGCCTCCCTCAATATCTTCCACTTTTCTCTGTCTGTCGCCGTGTTCATTCATCTAGTTTCCGCATGTTTCTTCAAATCGTCCGCCCATCTCATTTGGGGTCTTCCCCTTCTTCTATTTTCCCAAGGTCTCCAGTTTAAAATACATTTGTTCCATCGATCGTCTTTCTGTCTGATATTAGCTACAGTAATGAAACTTGGCACGCACATCGGCCTTCACGCATCATTTTTTTAACAATAAAAAAAATATATATATTTTTCAAAATATATATACAGGGTGTTCGGCACATGAACCATCAAGATTTTTTGGGATATTGGTGGGATCATTTGCTGCCTTTTCAACCGTGGAACTTGGGTTCTAAGATTCACGGCTATAGAGATATGAATTTTTAATTTTTTTTTCTCAAATTATCCAAAATCGCACCTTTAAAGCCTCGTTAGCTTTTTATTAATGTCTGGAAAAGCACCATTTTTTTAAATAATTCTGTAATCTTATGCTTCTTCAACTAAATAATAGATTTGTTAAAATTGATGTACCAAAGGGACATACGAGGTTTTTTATTAAAGAACATTAGTGGTTTTGTGAAAGAAAATCAATTTCAAAATTAAAAATCAAAAAAAGTATCAACAACTGAGAACTTCATTTTCTTTTAAAAACTTCTTTAGTTGATTACCTTTCTAACGGTATGCTACACATTGATAGAAAAAAACATTTCTGCTTTAAAATAATATAGAAGTAGCATAAGATTACAGAATTATTTTAAAAAAATGGTGCTTTTCCAGACATTAATAAAAAGCTTACGAGGGTTCATTCCACCTTTAAGGATTTCAAGTAATTTGAGAAAAAAAATTAAAAAATTCATATCTCTTTAGCCGTGACTCTAAGGACCCAAGTTCCAAGGTTGAAAAGGTAGCAAATGATCCCACCATAATCCCAAAAAATTTTGACGTTTCATGTGCCGAACACCCTGTATGTAATTTTTTTTTTGACAGCCAAAGAATAAGTACGTGAAGGCCAATTGAGTGTCAAGTCTCATCACTCTGGCTTAAAACGTTCAGAACTAAAAAAAAATTTCCACACCCTAACCTTAATTGTTGACTCAGACAATTTGGGTCCATTAACAAGTTAGGCAGTGTTGGTGGGATCATTAGTAATCGATTAAAACAGGTGTTGTAAAATCTTCATCAAAAAGCACGCGAAAGACGCTATGGCCACGGACTAATAGTTTTTTTCATTTACACAGACAATTTCGAGTTTTAAGCATCAGGAAGTCATTCGTCGTGTAGTTTTAAGAGATGGTCTCGCTCTGTATTATCGAGCTTTGAGCTCAGTTTCAACTGAATAATAGAACTTTGGCGGTTTTGATTTCCCCTGACGCCACTGTATGTGCACGGTGTGGCAGGTCACTTTTATTTAGATACCTTGTTATATAACATTCGGCCTGCCATAATATTATACAAAAATATGGTTTGGTTTAATTATTATCAAATATTTGTCTCCAAAGAATGAAACCTAAAAGCTGAAGTAAAATTAATCTTAGATCCCAAAGAATATAATTAAATTCCACTTGTTACAAATATTAAAAGAAAGTTTTACTTTAAAGAAAAAATCAATATTTAAATAACTTAGCCTCATATATACAAGGTCGCGGATTCCTTTCAACTTTTTATGAAATTTTCATGACTATTCAAAGAAATAATTTACCTCTTGTGAAACTCGCTTATATAATCCAAGTGTTCCAATTAACGTTTATAAAGCGTCCCCTTTTTTCTTCGGGCATTTTTTGTACTTTTTACTTAGGTTAAAACGATTTTTAAAACACCACTTCCAACCCCAAAGGCAATAAAAAAGACTTTTTAATTTTTTTGTTTTATTGTTTTGCCAATGTTTTTCCTTTAAGCAAAAGTTTTGATTTTAACCTAAATGGGTAAGTCATATTGAGGTTAATCAATTAGTCAATTTGTTTGGTATTTTATGCTTTTTTTGTAAATGATGAAATTTTCGATGGAATAAGGCACCACTACTATGTCGGTTTAGAATGTTTTTCTACATTGTCCGACGCCTATTCTCCACCTTCTTCGATCCTAACAATCATTTTCTGTCAGGTATGTTTGACTCATTGATCTTGTTGTAAGCATCGATAACTGTTGCCGTTCCAGTTTAGGACGCCCTCTTTTTCTGCGCCCTATTAGTTGCCATGCTAGGACCTGCTTTGGTAATCTTTCGTCGTTCATTTTCATTCTTTCTTTTATCGTCTCATTTCTTATATGATCTGTTCCAAATATTCTCATCTTCTTATTGCATCGATTTAGACATTTTCCATTCTTGTTTTGTATTTTTCTGTTACGTGACAAGTTTTTATTCCATACACAAGCGTGCTTTTTACCATTGTTTCATATATATTAAATTTTATATTCCTTTTTATCTTTCTGCTCCATAAAATACTGTTAAGACATCCAACAACCTTTTTTGCTTTAACTATTTTTTTTCAGTTCTTTACAGTCTGTTCCTGTTTTATCAAATGTGAAACCCAACTAAACATACTGATTGCATGGATATATTCTATGTCTATTGATTCGTCAATACATCACTTGATTCGTTTCGTTCAATACATAAGTACTGTGTCTTTTCCACGTTCACTGTTAACGGCCACTTTTGGTATTGTTCCGTTAACTTTCTCATCATATACTCCATGTCTTCTTTATCATTAGGTACAATTACTTGGTCGTCAGCAACTCTAGTGTGTAGATGGTAAATCGGTCGTTAAGTTGCATTCCCATACCGTGTATTTTGCGTTTCTAGTTTTTTAGACCTACTGCGATATATATCTTAAAAAGAGTTGGAGAGATACAACATCCCTGTCTTAAGCCTTTGGTCACCAGAAATTCTTTTGAAAGTCGATATCCCCTTTTAATTTTAGATTTTGACCCTTTCTATAGTTCTTTGATCACTTTTATGTTAAATATTAGTTTGCTCTAACACTGTCCATAATTTTTCTTAATGCTTGTGCTTTATGTAGGTCAACTAATGTAACATGAGTCTCTATATTTCTGGCACTCCTCCAATCATCAGGTACTGGATGTCCGATTATGCATTGATTAATAATACATGTGAGATTTTCTAGTAGTTTCTCTGATCCATATTTGAGCATTTCAGCGTATATTTCCGCAAGTCCGCTAACTTTTCCGGATTTTAACTTTTTAATACTATTTTTTAACATTTCTTTTTCGATGATTACTTCCTCTCCATGCACTTCTATGTCTATTTTCGAAGAGCCTGACAGATATTCATGTAGCGTTTCCTGCAGTAGTCTCTTATAGTGTTCTGTCCATTTTTCTGGTTTTATGATCTAAATGTTTGCTTTTTCATTTGTTGGATTTTTTACCCTAGAAACGAATTTCAATACTTCAGAACTTTACCTACCTCCTACGTGTGTATTTATAGTGTGGCATTTGCGCTCAAACATTTAATTTTTTTCTATGTGCATCAAATTTCGTACCATTCCTGTATTTCCTCCGTCCACAACAGCTTATTACTATTTCTATTATCTTGGTACCCAATAGCTTCTTTGCTTGCTTCCTTTAAGCTTTTTACTTTGTTTATATATATCTCTTTAAATTATTGTTCTGTATTTTCATCTAATCGCTTCTAATACAATATTTGCGTACTTTGACTTCTATACTTCTAAAGATGTATTTTTGATTTTTTCGATGCATTTTAGGTTTTCATTTTCCCCAATACTTTCATCTCAATTTGAAATAAGGTACCGCAGAAATAAAAAATATTATCTAGTAATTATATCTAATTATTATGATTATAGTTATTATTTTTAATTATTATTTTGTTATATTTTGTTTTATATTATCATATTAATCACATTAATTTTACCATTATCAATTTATTCTATCTCATATAACATTTTATATTATTTATAAATGTGGACGTTTATTCAAATACGTCAACTTTCCTTTTTCCATTTACGCGAATATAAGTAGCTTAATGGCTTACTACGTTAAAATATGGAAAACTTTTCATTAAGTCGTTTTATATTTAATCAGTAAGAGCAAACAGCTCTAACATTTTAGCTTTAGGTCAATTATTTGTACACAAATTTAACCTAAATAAATAAACAAGATTTGCTTTAACTCAAAACGATATCGTTTATTTCTTAGTACGGGTATAAAAGCAAAGGAGTTAAATCACTGTGCTGTTTGTTTCAGTAATTTAACGACCAGGGGCATAACACCAAAAAATTTGTGAAAACGTAACCCGCGTTACGCCGCTGTTTTTACACTTTAACTAACTTTGGTGTTTATCAAGCTTTGTTCATTGGTAATAACAGCTAGTAATAGATACAAACACACGAGTATAGAGAGTTAATTTCGGCATATTTACACATCCGCCATTATCCCTATGCGCTATTACTTTGTGGATTGGTAATTAAACTTTCATAAATACGCAAACACACATGTTGTTTATGTAACTTTGATGTATGTAATTTTATATGTCTAATATAAATTACAAATTAATATATACCTACATCTAATTAGGTACCTTAAAATTAAATAGTAAAAAGTATTAAAATCGAAAAAAATAAATGAAAAAGCAACGCCACTGGCTAACACAGCACCGTGGTCAGCCAATCAGGCTTCATGACCATCTGTGTGCTGTGACGTCGACCATTAATAGTAAAATATCGTTGGTTGATTCAGCTACTTCGTTATTATTCAACCAATCACGCGTAGATAAGCAGTGGTGCCAAGCTTAGAACGACAAATAAAAAAGCCGGAAGCCCTGTATGTAAGCAATGATTACACAACTCGTACACAGATAGGCAACCCGACAAACTTCATAACAGCAGCGGACAGATGGCTCTGCCGTATATTCATGTAGTTTCAATGATGATACGGCAGAGCCATCTGTTCGCTGATGTTGTTGAGTTTGTTGGGTTGCCTATCTGTGTTATCATTGTACTGTATGTTCCGTTGTATATATGTAGAACTGGATACACCAAAAAACCTAAACTGATGTTTTTGTAAAATTCAACTGAACATGCGGTTTTTCGCGTCCATATGACCCCACCATGGTGCAGCTCAGTGCTTTCGCTCGCAAGTTGCACAGCATGTGAAATATTAACTTTTAAATTTTAACCATATAAAGCAAAAGAACTAGTTAACCTAAAAAATATTTTTTTTCAAAATTCAACCCAATTGTGGATATAAATATAATGCCACTTCACTGTAACTTGTAAATATTGTCGGGTGTGATTTTGGTTAAATCAATCCCTAAATGCGAGTGTACCGTTAGGATCTCGCATGTATGGTTGATCCAATCAATAATCCAAATAAAATAAAAAGAACCAAATAATTAAATTGACAAATTTATAATTGATAAATAAAAAACTCTGTTACATAAACGATGTCCAAAATTATTAATTTTGTAAGTTAATAAAATAATAAAATAAAATCAAAAACATCAAAAAAACATAAAATCAAAAGCAATATAAAATTAATTAACAGCAAGACAAGATCCAAATGACAATTTAAGCTAAATACAAAAAATATAACTTACCAGAGTACTATCGGGAAATACTGCCCTGGTGGCATGTATATCATTTTGAACAACAATTATTATTTTGAAAAAATAAAATAAAAATACTAAAATGTTAATTTATCAAAAATTAACTTTTAAGTGAAGAGAACTTTAAGCTTAATAACCTCAAGACTCAAAACTGAACTACCGACTTGTTTCCTCAAAGTTACGCTTTTTATGCAAGGGAGGCTGGGACAACCTACCCTGGTAGGGAACTCATTATCCCCCCTTTGGAGAGCTTGGGGGAACCAAGTCAGTGGCGTTTCTTATAATCCTAGATTTTACTCTATCATTATAGTTAATGTGTTAGACAAGAAAACCTAACCAAAAACAGAAATAAAATAACATTTTTATTGACAACACTTTCTTATCTCAAAGTTTTTTGATAGCCAATCACGATAAAGGGAAAACCCTCTATCTACTTGATGTATCCCCTCGTTTAACCATTACGACTCCCACTCTAGACTTTTCAGCAGTTTTCCTGTCATCAACCAATTTTCTGTGTGGTAGGCGGCAACCAGTTGTTTACCATTTTGGAGGGAGGCGGAACCACTTTCTGATCTTAACAGAACCATATTTTGCGTTTATCGTTTTTCCAAGATGGTTTCATACAGTGGCACAGTCAGGGGTAAATTCATTCCTGATCCAATTTTATTAAGTATATGGAACATATTATGATACAACTAGATACTCTAAAAAACTCAAAATTACCATAGCGTTTTTTTCACATCTTTATAGCCTCACCATCATGTAACTTAGTGCTTTTGTCGTAAGTTATGTAATGTGTGAAATATTTTGAAGTTTAGGCATATGGAACATATCTTCGGTCGTCTCACGTAAGGACCTATCTCAGTTTTGATGATTTTTCAGGAGAGCGATTTTAAATATTTCGTGTTGATTCATTCCTACACTTTATTTGTATAGCTTGGTGAATTTTTTTATACAGCAAATAATATTGACATAGGCCCATTCGTGCGATGAAAATATTAGGTTTAAGCTGTCTATTTGACGTCTTAACTCAATTTTCAAATTTTATTAGATACGCCCTTACGCGAGAAGACCGACGATATACAGATAATATTTTTATGTAGTATGAATTCCCTTTAATCTAATAAACAAAAATTTGCTTTATTAAAAAAATATAATAATAGCTTTTGGAAACAAACATGCTAACCTAAACATGTCAGATAGGTCAGTGTTAACAAAAATTAAAACAAACTCTCTTATAAAAAAATAGTTTCTGCGGTTGATACACAGTTTCGTTAACCTATATATACACAAAGTTATAACCCTAATTGCAGAAAAAAGTTAACGTACGGCTAAAATATTGCTGCAGACCTAGAACCCCAAAAAACAGGATATGACTTTTTTTTAAACTAAGTGCTTTGGTTTGTAAATTGTAGAGTTTATGAAATATGAATTTCCAAATTTTTTAAATTTAATTTAACGGATTCTTTTGATCTAAATGGTCCCACCATAATGCATTGGTGTTTTAAAATGTCGAGTTTGGTCATATGGAGCATAGAACAGGCGACTCAAAAATTTCCGAATTTTTTTGAGAAATTTAGTGCGCCACTCTTGGTCCACTGACACTGCTTTGGTGCTTTTAAAAAATTGCTTTGTTGCAGTTTCAGACAGTGCATTAGTGCAACAAGTTTTTTACTTGCTCAATAAAATACAAAAAGTTGCATCAGTTTTCTCAAAAGAATACAAAATTTGTACTAGTGCTGCATTTTCATCCCAAAAGAATTCTCTTAATACCTTAATTTTACTTAGTTGACTTTCGCTATCGTTCGGGAAGGGGAAAGGGAACTAAAATTTTTTTATCTATTTAATGCTTATAGTCATATTTAATTTGGCTCGTAGTCCTTTGAATTAAGTCAGGATTTTGACGTAGTTAGAAAACTCTGCACAGGTTATTCGGCAGTTTCACATGAAAATACGGAACTATTGTTCTAAATACGGAACAGTCCCATAAAAAATGAGACGATTGGCAACCCTGATATCTACGCTACTTTTGCAAAATTTACTAACTAGGTTTTTGGCAACTTTTCAAAATGTTTTAGTATTTAGCTATAATCAAAACGCGTAGGCTGTTATCGCGAAACCGTAAGAGATTAAAATAGAAAAAAAATATGTTGCGATTTCGGCTTGTTTAAAAAATGCCATAATTTTTTAAAACCTAACAACTGGAGTTTGCAAAATTAGGTTTTGCAAAATTAGGTGAAATATAGTGCACTGCTGATTTTATTGGTTTTTCTTTGGTCTGTCTGGACGTAAATTAAATTGAAACTCAAAATCAAATCATCTTGGCGATAAAGTAATCTGTTTGAACTTAATAAGTAATTAATTCCTTAACTAGTTAATATTTTTGTGACAAAAAACACCATGTCGATTATTTTGTCTCATTTTTTTTAGGAAAAATTTTAAGAAACAAAGGTCCGGTTAAGCGTTTAGTTGACCAAGTTCCAAGTTGTGTAATCAAAAGGGTGGGAAGTTTAATTTGGTATATCTGCGAATTATGGACACATTCAACAGTATTTACTAAGATCTTAAGACTTAGTACTTAGACCAGGGTGTAAGTAATAAATTTATAGACTTGACCTCGACCAGTTTAAGTGTATCTTTTTAATACTTACAGGTCAAATAACACAATAACTCAAATTAAATTTAGAAATAAAAAAAAACAAATAAAAATTATGTAACGATATGTAATTTTTTGGAAATATAGTATATGCAGTCAAAGGATTCCCATTAAAAATAGTCGTTAATTGTAGTACCATAAACTATAGGAGTAATCAAGGAGCGATAAAAAAATATATACCAACATTTTCAAAGCCAAATAATACATAAATAACCTTAAACTGTCTCTGTAAATGCATTACCGTATTAAATACTTATCAATATTTAAATATTGTTAAAAGTTAATATAGTATGTTAACAATTGAAAATCGGTTTAATAATCAATGACTTGTCTAAATAATTAACTTGTAAAATATACCGGAGAGCTGACACTGACTTACTCCGTTTTATTGGACATGTCCTAGTGACGTTTGGAGGTTTAAATACTGCTACCATTTTGAAACCAAAATATTATATTTTTTTTAATTATTTTTTAAGGTTTGTGTGGATATAGTGTCATTGCTACAACAAAAAGGGATGGCCTATGTTGCAAGCTATTAAAAACACAAAATTATATAAATATTAAAAACTATTGCATCCAAGGGAAAAAATAAGTTAAACCTTTAACAAAAATGTAAACTTTTAAATTTAGAACTTTAGAATCTATCACTTTAGACCATTTAGTAAATACTGATGTTTATCTCTCCCTGGAAAGCAAAATCGATGTTCTGCTACTATTTTCTTACAGAATAATGTTTAAAATATCCCAGAGCAAAAAAAAAACAACAAATAAGGAAGTCCTGAGTATGCAGGATCGACCAAGGAAGTGATCAGGAAGAGAATGCTTCGATTTTGGCTGAAAGATTAATAAAAATTATATACAGACAGGCGAGGTTTATGACAAAACCCTTAATTGAAACTCAACCACATTTTGGCAGTTTGTCTCTCGGATTTCGAGAAAATCTTTCGTTGATTTGATTTTGTTTTTTCTCGTCGTGTTGTCGTTATGTTTCGTTACGTCAAGATAATTATAACGCAGGGATGAAATAAGTTACTTGGACATAATTGAAAGCCAACCCTTAAACTAAATTGATTTTTACTGGAGCTGGAAGTAATTTCTTCAGTTTCGTTTTCGGTTTGCTCTACGTACGGGCATTCGTCTCTCCAGTGACTATTACACTAATATTTATAGCTTTATTACCAACCGTAGCAGGAAAATCGAACGTAGAGAAAACCCATCCAATTTAATCTAAAAGAGAACTCAAGATAGAGATATTTTTTTCAAAATCCTTTACATTACAATTGAATAAATATAAGTCTTCTGGAACTCGCTACTAATTTAATATGACTCTGTATATTGCTTACCTATTATAGTAAAAGAAGTTGTGCCAAGGAACATTAATTAAAAGCGAGCTATCAGTTTAGGTGAGTCACTGTTCAGATCTTCTCAATCAATCTGAGATTTATCAAAAGTTTTCTGACGTGTACGTGCATTAGCCGGATATTCACACTGTAGTAGTAGTCGTAGCGACTAGGCACATGAAGCGCCCTTTTCGCCAACCCGCGAGCATCTCCCTACTGCGTCCTTCCTTCGCTAAGGAATCTGCCCGTCTTCTGATAAAGGCCAGACAGAATATCGCGCCACCTAAGATTCAAAAGGTCCTACGTCTCAAAGGCTTTGTCTTTGAATAACTCTCTTCTTGTCTCCTTTAATGTTCACATGATAAGAGGAAATGCGCCGAGGTCACGTCCTCCTCGCCAAGTGTCCTTGTAGGACGCAGTGTCTGGTTAGGACTCTCTTCTCTGTATCCTGTCACATACTCCTTCGCCTGTCTGGCATTTCCTGTGTTGGTCCATTCCTTTTGTATCTCTTTCTGGGCTTACTCTGTTAGGACCGACTTCATTTCTGCCGGGATCCACCCCTGGTGAGTCCGTCCGCTTTCTCGGTTCCTGGACCTCTCATGTGGCGTGGGACCCATACGAGCTCCACCTCTCTTACTCCAGCCGTCCCGCACTGTACATATCTGACTGTTTCGCCATCCTCCAGACAGAGTATCTAATCGGTCTCTTCTGTTCTGCTCATTTTGTGCATGGGTACTCTTAGTCGGCAGTCAATAGTATTGTTGGAAACTGTTCTCCATCCATTTCAATATGGTTGATTTAGCAACATTGAATGCTATCTCCAGGACTGGTTCGGGGCTAAGACAATCGGCAAATACCGCATCCTTCGCTGTTTGGCTGAGGCCTTATTTCCCTTATGCCTAGAATGCCCCGGTATCCATACTAAAGATATACATTTTTAGCGCTAGTCCTAAGGCTGCTGGACTGTCGGAGAAGATTCATATTGTCTTCGTGGTCAGTAATCTAGCGGGCACATAGGCTTATGGCTACTACTTGGGCCTGAAATATAGTAGCCATTTTCTTGGATACTAACAACCAGATCCAACACCTGAGAGCATTTTGCATCCGCTGGTATAACAAAAGCTATAGTTATTTGAGAAAATGGTCCTGTTCTGTCACCAGTCCTCGCTCTCTGGGAGGACAATGTTGTATAGCTTTCTGCTACATACCGCGTTGGGCATGACGTTGGATATCATTTCCAGACATGCGTCCAACTCTAGTTCCCTGATTATCCCATTTTGCTTGCCCAGCCATCCTGGTGGTTGGCCCTTATTCTGACGTTACCTGTGTCTCGAATATATTTTGTACCCTTGGACCTTGGCCGGCTTTGAAACCCCAAATCGGATATTTTCTATCCGGTACCGTAATTTATAGATTGCCCCATATTTGTAAAGAAGGAAGTCTTTTTTATAAAACAAAACGTCTGGTACCATAGAATCACTGTTATTGGTAATAATTAGTACCACAAGGATAAAGAGAGTCCTACTCTTACCTAATCCGTAAATAAAATCGAATTTATAAATAACACCTGCCGTTTCGTGAATTTTGTGAAAAGGGATGGAAAATAAAGATGATTTCAGTTTTGTAGCGTACATATCAGTGGCAAAAACGTAGTAAACGTGGTTTCAGACTTAATAAAGTATATTCAATATACTCGGGACCTGGCACAACCTAGATTATCTCTCTAAATTGCGAAAAAGGACAAACGTTGAATGAGAATATCATTTTTGTGAAGGAATGAAAAATAAATAAATAAAAGGACACAGCAACTCTTATAGGCCAGTGAAAAAGAAAAAGAAAAGACCCCCCCAGCTTGCAAAAGGTGGTATAGTCGCCAGTATGACATAATATGTTGTTTACATTGGAGCCCTAAAAAAATTCTCGAAAGTTCTCGACCTTGAAGGGAGAGGCGGCTCCCCTGGCATCTTAGATATCGTGTGCACAAAAAAGGGTTTTTTTTTCATTATTTGGTTCCTGTACATGTTAGAAAAAAAAGTTTTAAACAAAAGTGGAAGAACATAAAATAACACCAAAATGGCCAAATTTGAAAATTCATATAAAAAAAACCGTTTTTTAACAAAAGCATCGAGTTGTAGTATGGTAGGGCCATACAGATGCGAAAAAGTCACACCCTGTAGTGAAGTTCCTAAAAATGTAATTTAGCGAATTTTAGGGTAGACCAAAGACCATAAGACCAAAATGGCCAAACTTTAATAATTCATAATTCAAAAACTATATAGTTTATCAACTAACAAAAGCACCGAGGTGCAGTATGATGGGGCCCTGGGTTAAGACTCGGAAAAACCAAATTTTGAAAATTCATATTTTAAAAACTATACAGTTTATGCACAAAAGCATCGAGCTGCAGTATGACGGGTCATAAAGATGCAAAAAAAATCACACCCTGAAATGAAATTCGTAAAAATCTAATTTAGCTAATTTTAGGGTAGGGAATCCCATAACACCAAAATGGCCATGGTGGGGCTATTGAAATGCGAACAACTCGCACCCTGAGTTAAGATTCGGAAAAACGTCGTTTAAAACCGAAATGGCCAAACTTTGAAAATTCATATTTTATAAACTATATAGTTTATCAACTAACAAAAGCACCGAGTTGCAGTATGGTCAGCGAAGAAATAACTTATTTCTAGAGCCATACAGATGCAAAAAAATCACACCCTGAGTTGAAATTCTTAAAAATGTAATTTAGCGAATTTTAGGGTAGGGAATCCCATAAAATGCGAAAAAACCGCACCCTAGGATAAGATTCGGAAAAACGTCATTTTGCGAATTTTAGGGTAGGGAATCCCATAAGACCAAAATGGCCAAACTTTGAAAATTCATATTTCAAAAACTATGTAGTTTATCAACAAAAGCACCGAGGGGGCCATTGAAATGCGAAAAAACCACATCCTGAGTTTAGATTCGGAAAAACATCATTTAGCGAATTTTAGGGTAGGAAATCCTATAAGATTAAAATGGCGAATCTTGAAAATTTATAGTTTAAAAACTTTAGTTTATCGGCAAAAGCACCGAGTAGCAGTCTGGTGGGGCAATAGACATGCGAAAAAATCGCACCCTAAATAAAGATCCGGAAAAACGTCATTTAGACAAAAATAGAAAAATTATAAAAATGCATATTTAAAAAACTATACATTATCATAAAAAGCACCGAGTTGCAGTATGGTAGGGCCATAGAGATGCGAAAAAACCCTGAGTTAAGATTCGGAAAAACGTCATTTAGCGAATTTTAGGGTAGGGAATCCAATAAGACCAAAATGGCCAAACTTTGAAAAATCATATTTTAAAAACTATACAGTTTATCAGATAAAGCACCGAGTTGCAGTTTGTTAGGCCCATAGAGATATGAAAAATCCAGACCCTGAGTTAAGGTTCGGAAAAAAGTCATTTAGCGAATTTTAGGGTAGGGAATCCCATAAGACCAAAATGGCCAAACTTTGAAAATTCATATTTTAAAAACTACAAACTTTATCAGCAAAAGCACCGAGTTGCAGTATGGTAGGGCCATAGAGATGCGAAAAAGCCACACCCCGAGTTAAGATTCGAAAACCGTCATTTAGGGAATTTTAGAGTAGGGAAGAGCAAAATGACCAAACTTTGAAAATTCATATTTCAAAAACTATACAGTTTATCAACACAAGCACCGAGTTGCAGTATGGTAGGGCCATAGAGATGCGAAAAAACCATATCCTGAGTTAAGATTCAAAAAAAACGTCATTTAGCGAATTTTAGGGTAGGGAATCCAATAAGACCAAAATGGCCAAACTTTGAAAATTAATATTATAAAAACTATACAGTTCATCAACTAAAGCACCGAGTTGCAGTATTTTAGGGCTATAAAGATACGAAAGAATCACACCCTGACTTAAGATTCGGAAAAAAGTAATTTAGCGAATTTTAGGGTATTGAATCCCATAAGACCAAAATGGCCAAACTTTGAAAATTCATATTTTAAAAACTATAAAGTTTATCAGCAAAAGCACCGAGTTGCAGTATGCTAGAGCCATAGAGATGCGAAAAAAACACACTCTGAGTTAAGATTGGGAAAAACGTCATTTATGGAATTTTAGAGTAGGGAATCCGATAAGAGCAAAATCACCAAACTTTGAAAATTCATATTATAAAAACTATAAAGTTTATCAGCAAAAGCAGCGAGTTGCAGTATGGTAGGACCATAGAGATGCGAAAAAACAACACCCTGAGTTAAGATTCGAAAAAACGTCATTTAGCGAATTTTAGGGTAGGGAATCCAATAAGACCAAAATGGCCAAACTTTGAAAATTAATGTTTTAAAAACTATACAGTTTATCAACTAAAGCACCGAGTTGCAGTATGTTAGGGCCATAGAGATGCGAAAAACCACACCCTGAGTTAAGATTCGAAAAAACGTCATTTAGCGAATTTTAGGGTAGGGAATCCAATAAGGCCAAAATGGCCAAACTTTGAATATTCATATTTTAAAAACTATTCAGTTTAACAGATAAAGCACCGAGTTGCAGTATGTTAGGCCCATATAGTTACCAAAAATCCACACCCTAAGTTAGGATTGGGAAAAACGTCATTTAGGGCATTTTAAAGTAGGGAATCCGATAAGAGCAAAATGACCAAACTTTGAAAATTCATATTATAAAAACTATAAAGTTTATCAGCAAAAGCACCGAGTCGCAGTATGGTGGGGCCATCAAGGTGCGAAAAACAACACCTTGAGTTAAGATTCGGAAAAACGTTATTTAGCTAATTTGACCATAAGACCAAAATGGCCAAATTTTGAAAATTCATATTTTAAAAACTATAAAGTTTATCAGCAAAAGCGCCGAGTTGCAGTATGCTGGGGCCATAGAGATACCCGAAATCCACACCCTGAGTTAAAATTCGGAAAAACGTCATTTAGGGAATTTTAGAGTAGGTAATCCAATAAGACCAAAATGGCCAAATATACGCAAATTTTTGCGTACTTGCCAAATTACACAAGAATGGGAGCCCGGTTTAATATTTAGTTCATCATTTAAAACACCTATATCTAGATGTCCCCGGGATGGTTTTTATTTTCGGGATCCCCATCGTATTAGCTTGTATAAAGGCAATTTCATTTCAAAAGCAATAAAAGATCATTGCACGCCACATTCACATGGGGCAAAGAAAATGTGGCAAGCAAAATGGTTTGTTTTATACGTTTATACATATACATGTAGCCGCCAACGGAAATAAATGACAATAGATCTTCTTTTATTGAGTTTTTGTAGCTTCGGTTGTCTTTGCGACAGGAATGAGTTAGGTGCATTACCTAAAAATCAGAAGGCATTTCCAAATTTTGTTGTTAGTTGCCACTAGAGATACTGATATTCTTTTGTTTGGTGCACCTTGTACACGGTTCTATTTTTAGCAGAATATTTTTCTCCTTGTAAGCCTCCCTTATTAATTTTTCAAAGCTTGTACAGCAAACAAAAAATAAAGATGGTTTAGGATATTGTTTTTAATTTCATGCTTTTTTCTGAAAAGCTTGCTTTGTTTGGCTCCTATTATGATTTAATTTAAAAAGTTGCTGATGTATTTTTTTTGTAAATATTCCAAACAATGTGCCTTTAAGAAAATATTTTGAATAAAAAAATACAGTCCTCTAAATCAAATTCATTCTGGAAGTCAGTCAGTGTGTCATACTATAAGTCTGTCAGTCTGTTTGTCAGTCTGCCAGTCTGTCAGTCTGTCAGTCTGTCAGTCTGTCAGTCTGTCAGTCTGTCAGTCTGTCAGTCTGTCAGTCTGTCTGTTTATTTTGCTATATCCGCGCTATTAGGAATTGGAGAATTCAAAAAAAATACCAAATCAGTGTCAACATAAACACACAGCATATACCTACGCTGAAACTCATTAAACAACTTTTTAAAGTGCATTCATCAACACCAGCCCTTTATACTTGACGACGAACAAAAAATTACCCCACAGAGACCAACTACAAAGTGTTTTTTATTAATTTTAGGGGTGGCAGAATTAGTCGAACCATATAGGACTATGAATAATAAATGAGCTTGCACATTGGATAGGCAAATGTGCACATTTAGGTACTTATACGGGGTGATACAAGCACAAAAATTGAATTAATCCTTTAAAATATGTTCCAAGACGATAAAAAAAGCTTTTGATAGGACGAAGTGTAAAACTCAACCTAACTAAACTTAAACTGCTTGGATAGAGGCATACGGCGATCAAAAATAAATAAGAGGTATATTGGAATTTTGTGTCAAATTTCAATGTACACGATGTGGATTTTATTAGAGCCCCAGAGTTGTAATTCTAGTCCCATTGGGCGATCGAAAATGTTTGTTAACTATTAATGCTTAACTCCCCATTAAAATTAAAAATTGGTTACGCCATTGTATCCATGAAAAAATCTCAAATCAAATTAACCATTTTACGCGAAACTTTTTAAGCCATGAATTCTTAATAAGAAGGTGTCACCTGGTATACAAGCGAACGCTGTCTGTTCGTTGTCACAATATTTATAATTTAGGTGAAGCTTCATCAATGGCGTATACAAAAAGGGATAATTAGAACTGATTAATTAAAAGCAATAAAATATAAAAAGATTTAAAACCATTTGCAAAAATGCATTTTAAAGGGGTTTAAAAGTTTTTAGGAAGAAAATCTTCTAGATGGTTAGGTTAGAAAGAAATATTTTGACATTTCCTAATAAACTTTCTTTTTTTGATAAATATAAACAGGGTGTTCCATTAAGGGTGGCTTCCAAATTTATCTCAGTAACTACTATAGTTATCACTTCGGTAAGAAAAGCTTTGATACCAAATTCTGGTTCTAGTGGCTCGACTAGAAAAATGGCATTTTGGATGGAACACTTTGATTAACATACATAAAGTATACTATATTTAAATTCCTTAATATACGCACCAATTTGCAACTATCTTATTTTAAAAAAATCTTTATGATGCCTCAATATTTCTTGAATATTTAAAAAAATACTAAACCTAAGAACTTAAATTACCTTTAAAATCGAGATATATAAGAGAGTAAACTTTTCTTCTTTAGCGAATTTTGTTATAAACCTTTTTTCCCAAAGCGATAACGGTAGTAGTTTCTAAGATAAATCCATAAGCCATCCTTTACACTCTGTTGATAAAAAAATGTTTTTCACTAAACTATCGCTTCTACGACCAAGGGCTATCTACGTCACTGGGAAGGGCTTCATGAAGTGCGAAATCTCCCATTTTGCGCTTGTCGTTATCTATAAATAATGAGCTGATCAGCTAAAATATGAACAGGGGCGGCGGCGGCGGCACACTTTAGAAGTTTACGCGTCCCCTAGTTTGTCCCCAATTTCCCTAATTTTCATTAAATTTTCTGACCCAAAATTATGTTGACAGCGGATATTAGGGTCGAAAAAGGCGTCGGCGTCACGGCATTGTAAACAGTATTTAAAATTTATTTAAAATTAAAAAAATTATACAAAATTTTTAAATTACGACTTTCATTCTAATTTATTAAACTGTGCAACACATAAAAATATCCGGGGAACTGGCACCAGGAATATAATTCACTTCACCCCCAAAAGTTACTACTAAGAGATTTGAGCTAGGTTAACTCTTGTTTCCGAGATCTTCGGAACTGAAGACGTAAGAGCGGACTACCCTTTTTTTACCTTACTAGTTTAAGGTAAGCGTTTCTCGAAAAATAAAACTGTCGTCAAAACAAAGTATCATGAGATGGGTTTGGTAAAGAAACAAAAAAACAAAAAATATATGAATGGGGTGTTTTTTTTGTACTAAGTGCTATAATTGTAATATTTTTATTTTTCAGATTTCATTGGCAGACAGACCGCTTTCGGCATTACGACATCATCAGTGTCCTAAAATGAAGTAACTTAAAATTAAAATATGATCGCCTGTATTAATTGGAACATGTTACTTTTTCAAAATAATTTTCTCACTCACTTGAAAATGTTTGCACTAAGAAAATTGTATCTGGTCCACAGTTCAGTACATCTTAATGTTTCTTATATCCACTATAACCACTCTGTATCAATAAAATTGACTGAATACATATCACTATAATGTTAAAATTGATGGTTTTTTTTGAAAACCTAAAAGAGACAAATCTTAATATTAGTTAAAACAGAGTGAGTGAGTGAGAAAATTATTTTAAAAAAGTAACATGTTCCAATTAATACAGTCGATCATATTTTAATTTTAAGTTACTTAATTTTAGGACACTGATGATGGCGTAATGCCGAAAGCGCTTTGTCTGCCAATGAAATCTGAAAAATAAAAATATTAGAATTATAGCACTTAGTACAAAAAAAAACCCATTCATTTCAAAGTACAGTGCACGCAACCACCCTCCCTCACTGAAAAAAAAAAAATATATATATATATATATATATATATATATATAGAAAAGTTTTTTTAATGATCTAAGAAATTACCAGAGTACGCTCTTTCGATTGCTGGTACAGTGAAACCTTTCCTTGCGGACACCTCTATTAAGCGGACACCCCCTTTAGGCGGACAAATTTCTTAGAACCACGCTTTTCCCTATTACTTTACATGTAAAATTCACTCCTATAACCGGACACTCTAATAACCGGACGCGGACAATTTTTTTTCGTTAAAAAATTTTGACTCTCTGACACATGTAGTATGTTGGCAACAACGCACTCTGCGGTGACTAAATACTACGTACGTATTTACAACATATTTTATTCGGCGGGGACCGGACTGCTGTGTTTTATTTTTATTGTTCATTTGGGTAGTAATAGATCTCTTTGAAATAGTGCCTAGCAAAAATCTTCTTTATTTACGTGAAAAAACGAAAGATCGATGAAATATTTAATATCGGAAAAACTCAAGCAGCGGAAATTGTTAATAAATATATATTGAAATTTCGCAGTTCCCTCTCATAAGCGGCCACCTCCAATAAGCGGACAAAATTGACGGAACCGTGAGTGTCCGCTTATGGGAGGTTTTATTGTATATGTTTTCAACTTTTGGACTCGACCGGAAGTGGTCTATTTAGGCCTGGAGTCCGTTTTTCAAATAGGGCTGGGCATTTATTTAAAAATATAATGACGTTTAAGAAAAAAATGTTTCAAATAAAAGGTACGTATTTTCTTGAGTAGAATCCGAATCCGTTGCAAAATTATGCCCATCCCTATTCAAAAAATGGACTTTAGGCCTGAATAGGCCACTCTCAGTCACCGGAATTTAAAAATACCACCAATTAAGAGAGCGTACTCTATTTGGCTACAATTATTTTGCAGATCATTGAAAAAAACCATCTCCTAAGTTTTAAAAGGGGTGGACGGGTGGTCTGGGACACCCTGTATATATATATATAAATATATATATATTTATATATGTATATATATATATATATATATATATAAGTTTTAAAAGGGGTGGACGGGTGGTCTGGGACACCCTATATATATATATATATAGATATATACATATATATATATATATATATATATATATATATATATATATATATAGAATGATAAATAATTGTTTTGCGTATATCTCCAAATCCAAGCACTTCTGTAGAAATATTATTCTTTAACTTTTAACATGTCTCTACACGTTTTTTCGTAAAAATGTTCGTTTCTGCGATAAAAGAAAAAAAGGCAAATGCCTTCTTATTTTGGAATAATTGTATCTTGGATACATGCTCTCGGTCGTGGAATCAGGGACTGAATTACAAATTTGGGGCAGAAATTCCCCGGATAAAATTTTTTTCATTAATTTTGTCGCACAGTGTTATTTCACAAAAATATAATGATGTTTTAAAAATATCTGAAGCTACGTTTCCTCGAAAGCAACAATGAGTCAGTCACTTTTGTGTCTCTGTTGCCTGTTTCCAAAAAGGTTCTTGAAATTTCTAAATGTTCCTTTACATGTTTCGGAAGGGCGGCAGAGTAGTGCCGTGGTATGTTTGTCAGCTTTACATGCAGAAGGTACCAGGCTCGCGTTTTGAATAACGATGCAGAAAAAAAAATCCGTCGCCCTGTCGCCCACTTCCTTTTCAGCGTTCAACAGCCGTCATCGAATAAGCATGCGATGGGATGCACGCAAAAATATAAGTTGGCCTTGAACATCGAGCATATACGCAGGTGTAGCCCAGGAGCCGACACGCAGCCAGCCGAGGAACCAGGGATAATAACCCAGGAGCCTACTATAAGTGCTATATAGTCGGAACCAGGATGGCGTCAGCATAAATCTCCTACAGTCAACTCACGACGACCACGACAGTTGCGCTGAAAAGGAAAGAAGTTTATAACCAAGTTCTGCTGGGACGATAGCGATGTTAGATAGATGCAAGTCTAACATGTACAGGACCACCTTTCGGAAGGGGTGTAAAAGCATGGGTCCACTGTGTATGCTTGCTACGCAGTATATAGATCCCTGCCCTCGACAAAGAGGTGTCCGGCAAAATTAAGTCCTCTTAGAGAAAGAAAACTTGCATCCTAAGGGGCACATGCATCAGTTTAATATATGATGTACGGACAAATCGGGGTTTGTGAAAAGGGCGCGGCCGTATGTTTAGTCGCTAGACCAAAAATGGTCTCCCCACCGCTACTACTACGACATGTTTTGGAAACAAAAATTTGCTTAATGTTGCCTGAATCACAGGGCACATGAGTAACTAATTAATTTTGGTTGGTTCAATGGAAACAAAAAGTTTATAATCGTTTCTGTACATTTATGTTTACGGCAACAACACGAAACAAATTGTAACAAATGTTGCTTGAATGACACAAAACATGAGCAAGCAACTAACAAATTTGACTCCTTCAATAGAAATAAAAAGTTTATAATTATTTCTGAAAGTTTCATGTTTACGGCAACGAGAAAAAACTTTAGAATGTGCATTAAAAAGAGGGACATTTGAGGAAGATTCATGATATGTCGACGAGTTTAATGCATCTCACCCCATGTGTTTACACTGTTTTGTACCGGGTGTGGGTCCTTGATCCATCGTGAAACTCGTGAAGGAAAAGATACGGTTGTCCTACGAGTGTGAAAAATGTTTTATGCATGTGCCACAACGCGCGTTTTATGTACTTTACTCTTAAAGGTTTCCGTATAACCAGCGCGTTTTTTTTGTTTTAATTTAGAAAGATCCCCCCTATAAACGTTTACCGATTTTCATCGAAGTAAACGCTTAGGGTGAGAATCAGTTAAATTTTGATCATAACAAAAACATTTCATGTAAAAAAAAACCAAGTACGCGAAAATGGCATTCCGTAAAAAGAATTGAGATAAAAGTAAAGCCAAGTTCTCCAATACAAATTTCAAAATGAAAGGTTCTTACTAGTTTGGAAATGTTTTTTTAAACTTTGCTATTACAGACAAACTTCTTTATGTTCAACTTAGCACTGTGCCTAAGAGTCATTTACAGCCGTAATAGCCAAGTTTCGAAAAATATTTCCAAACTAGTAAGAACCTTTCATTTTGAAATTTGTATTGGAGAACTTGGCTTTACTTTTATCTCAATTCTTTTTACGGAATGCCATTTTCGCGTACTTGGCTTTTTTTTACATGAAATGTTTTTGTTATGATTTCACTTCTTTTTTAAAGGAATTGGTTAATACTTAATTTTTAAAGTAGTAAAATATGCGGAATATTGTTCAAAACTTTTGCAATGCCTTACTTAAATTTTTGAGGTTTTTTAATTTTTTTCCATGGTTTTATCGTAGTTCCTATCAGCCTTCCAAAGCTCAGCTCTCTAGCGTTTCTGAAAGTGCACAATGTTACTTTTACATAACTTTACATGTATAGGGGAGGGAAATAAATTAAAATTGACGTGTTTTTAAATTTTGTCCTATAGTTTTATCATAGTTCCTATCAGTTTTCCAATGCTCAGCTCTCTAGCTTTTCTGGAAGTGGGTAATGTTACTTTTACATTACTTTACATGTATAGGGGAGGAGAGTAAATGAAAATGTTGGTGTTTTTAAATTTTTTCATATAGTTTGGTCATATTGTCTTTCAGTCCTAAAAAGTTCAGCTGTCTAGCGTTACTGGAAGTGGGCACATTTATAGGGGAAGGAAGTAAATTAGAATTTTGGGGTGTTTTAATTTTTTCCTATAGTTTTATCATAGTTCCTATCAGTCTGCCAAAGCTCAACTCTCTAGCATTTCTGGAAGTGGGCAATGCTACTTTTACATAACTTTAAATGTATAGGGGAGGCGAGTAAATTAAAATTTTGGGGTTTTTTGATTTTTTCTAGGGGTTTGGTCATAATTTCTATCAGTCTGCCAAATTTCAGCTTTGTAGCATGTCTGGAAGTACAGTAGAATATTGATGATCTATACAAGAGTGAGTGAGTGGCAATTTCGACGTTTTTTGAAATTTCGTAACTACTTTACTACTATATGGAATTCCATGAAACTTGAAGGGGTTGTTAACTCCATGGAGATCTACGACTGTGCAAAGTTTGAGATTCGTAGCTCATTTCGAAGTAGAGTTTTAGGTAGGTCAAATATCGGCTGAAATGTTTCAAGAAAAGATGGTTACGGCGCGCGAGCTTGGCGAGGCACTGCCGTGCCCTCAGATATCCAGAAAATTTACCCATAAGACAGTGCTTAAATTGCCTCAAGTCTATTTATTTTATCCTATGTATATCATCTTGTAGACCAATTTTCTCAAAAATGTCCGTAAGGCTAAAAATTTACTTAAATATGTTCTTTACTATTTTTGGTTAAAAGTTGTGGACAATGGTTGAGTAGAAACAAAATCTTTATTTATTTTAAATAAAAGGTTTCGGTTAGTAAATATCTCTAACCGTTTTCAAGTGAAAACTAACAATCCAATTTACAGGCTTGGCGTAAGACGTCAAATTTAACCCTTAATCCTAAGTTGCCTTTTTCCAGTAGGAGTGGTTTCCATTTGTTTGGTATATCCGTGCTTAGTTGACTAAAAACTTCTTTGTTCTACATTATAAATGCAGTCATGATAAACTTTCTTTGTTTTCACCAAGGCGACTCCTTATGCGAAACTTTAGCTTCAGACCATAGAATCCTGTGATCACTTGACCCCGCATGATTTGATGTTTTTTTAGTTTTATCTGTCTGGCTTTATTCTACATATGATTTACCACACTTGGGATGGGATTCCGCTTTTGGACCCAGCAGATTAAATAAAAATAGTTGCTCACGAAGGCGAAAATTGGTCCGTACATACATATACAGCTTACTAAAGCTTGATCACATCCCTTTTTGAAATATAGGAGTTATCAGCATCACTCTCGTAGTACGAAATATTCTTTGTAATTATCCATCATCTTGAGCAACCAATCTGTGAATATTGTACAATAGCTGATTGTTTTCTTGTTCCTCAGAAGAAACACTATATGGTTTATCCCTTCCATTTAGTTCAATATCAGTGCTGATATTTGAAACAGGAGCATTGATATAAAGTGCTTACATTTGCAGTTAAAGTTGTGAATATCGGAAGGAAAGCAAAGTGGAGTAGATGTTTCATTAAAATGAAAGGGAGGCTGTGCTGGATTATCGCTTTTTAATTTTATACTATAGGCCAAGATCCCACTGGCAAATTTTGAAAATATAGATCTTTCTCAAAAATTATATTTTGTTAATTTATTTAGATTAAAAGTCGACAATAAATGCAAGATCTAACTTAGTGTGTTCTTTTTCAAATATGTTTCTTTCTTCATAATGCACACACATATAGCACAAATTTCTATCCTCTAAGTTCTTCCTCAGCTTTTAAACCGCTTTATCTTCAGTCCGTTTGCTGTGAAGATTTTTGGTTCTTTGAGTGATAAATAGAAGAGCCTGAATTCAGAATTTAGCTCAAAGATTTAAAAAAAAGATGCTTGAAGATCAAGTTAATGGTTAATTCTACAAAATTTCAAAAAAACAGGGTAAGTGTTTCGGATTCAAAATCATTTGTATTATTTATTTTCCTTCAGATTCTTGGACTTTTCAAACCAAGCTCTGGTTTAGAAGATTTTTTCCTAAATTTAAACATAAACATGTGTGATGGGATCCCTACATGAAACGAAAAACCGTAAACTGGAAAATTTACAGGCATGAGAAGTCGTTAAATAAAAATACGGTCGTCCTTCTTTGTTCATTTTCATATATAGTAATTTTGTATAAAAAGAGAGCGAGAGAACTCCGTGTAGGGCCTCATAGTCATAACAATAAACCCGGGTAGGCTAAAATGAGATTCTTTCAAAAGCATCATTGTTTGATATTCAGAAGCTTTCGGGAGAAAAATGCTTCACAATTTTATGAAAAATATAAGTTAATATAAAAAGATCCCCAGGCCACACAACACTGAAGCTCTAAACAATGCATTTTATAATGTTTTCAGCTTCGAAAAATATTTTGTCATTTTATAACAAACCTTTTAAAGCTTATATAAACTTAAAATTTGAACATAACACTGTTACAAAGATTTATAGAACTAAAACATAACATCTTAAATTCGATAGAAATGCATACAGGTGGTAATAGTTTCTAAAAAGCCGATCAATCGAATAATCGGTATGTACGTTTAGAATATAAATGTGATGAGTGATGAGTTTAAAAGCCTTTTAAAGATCTTACATATAAAACCCTTGTTCTTAAAAACCGTTGTAAAAGACTCAATCAAAAACCTTGTTGTACTTATTGTGACATACGGTGGTGCTGCTTTTTTTTCTTACCCCAAGCTTTATACTCATGTTCAAACTCGGTGTAAGATCCGCAACTTTTACATGGTTTTCGGATCTTCCCGGTATATCCAAAGGTAAGTCAAAACAACATTACAATAAATTATATTCTCAAATCCGATATTGTCAACAACAGTTTGGCTGTTAATTTCTCAATCCGCAGAGAGATACAGGGCTATGAGCTGTCACGGAATGCGGCTTGATAAATATATGACGGGCCCATATTGAGGATATTATGTTTACTATTATGTCACAGTAGGGAGTGTCAAACTCCAGGATATTACTGTCCTAATATCTTAAAGCTGTTCTAGTATTGACGAAGCATATTTATGCATAATAATCTTTTCTTACTACTATTATAGGTAACAACACTGGTAGACAAAAGAGGACATTAAAATTGTAGTGTAATTTTCACCACGCCAGTCCCAGACCTGGGGTCTCATCGCAATAAGGGAAAGGAGGAGGGATCGAGAAGTAGTACCTCGCTAAAAAACCAGGGTTCACCTGGCCTAGTTGATAGCACCCTGTAAGGGCCCCTTCATAGGGAACATGAGAAGCTGTTGCCTTACAGTATGGCGTTGGCTCGTCAAAGGCTAGAGGAGAAAAACCTTGAGTGGCCTTACAAATTGGGGGTTGAGGCATTAGACTGGTTCTCTAATACTTGTAAAACAAAGCAATTACCAACAAGCCTAAACAAAGCCTGGGAGTAATGGATGGAAATTCTCGAAGAGGAAAAAAGCAAAGACAAAGGACTCTGAATATAGCTACAAGGAACGTACAGTGAACCAAAAGTTGAACATTATTGCAGCCGAAGTGCAGAATAGTAAGATAGATATTATTGCACTCACAGAGGCAAAAAAGAAAGGAACAGGTACAAGTAGTGTCGGTCACTTTGTCCATGTATTCACTGGAGCCCCAATATCCTTATTAATAAAAAACAACGTAAAAAATAAGATTACGGACTACGATTACATTAGTGAAAACATAATTTGAGTTAACCTGAAGATGCTTGGACATAATATTAGCATAATCACAGCCTACGCACCATCAAATGACGAAAGAGTAGCTACAAAACAAATGTTCCTCGATCAACTTATATAATAAATAATTATACCTGGCGATTTTAATAGTCGAACTGGTAGACAAACCCAAAGCAAAATAGTATGACCATTTGGAGACTGAAGAAGTTACACATTATAATGGCTTGAGACTGATGCAATTGTTTGAAACCCACAAACTAAATAGCAAATAGGTGGTGGACGGAGGAAATACAGGAAATGGTCAAGGAGAAAAAAAGCACATACATGAAATAACTCAGTACTAAAGAGAAAAGAGACATATAAATCTGCAGGGAAACCAGAAGAAAATGTTCGAGCGAAAATGCAACGATATAAATACACACGTAGAAGGTAGGCAGAGTTCTGAAGTATGGAAATTAATTTTTAGTGTTGCTCTATCTGATGATTGGAAACAAGCTGGATTGCAACAATTACAAAGGAATTTCAGTAGCCAGTACTCTAAGTAGAATGTACGGGAGGATTCTTAGAGATTTCGTGCAGGCAGATCTTGTAGTGATAATATTTTTTATCTTAAATAAGTAACTGAGAAAAGAAGTGCCAGAAATATAGAGACCCATGTTAACTTTGTGGCCTACAAAAAGCACATGATATCATTCCAGTAGAATAATTATGGACAGTGTTAAAACCGAACAAACTAATATCAATCATACGTAAATCAAAGCGATAAAAGAACTATACAAAGGGTCAAAATCTAACAATAAAATTGGAAATCGAGTTTCAAAGGAATGTTGATCTCTCGAACTCTTTAGTACACGGTATGGGAATACAACTTAACGACCGATTTACCATATACACACTACAGCTTGCTGACGACAAAGTAATTTTAGCTAATGATAAAGAAGACATGGAATGTATGATGAGAAAATTAACGAAAAATACCAAAAGTGGGGGTCAACAGTGAATGTGGACAAGACACAGTACTTATGTACATAGATAAAATAATAAAAGAGTGCTTAATTCTATGGTTCAAAAGCGGCAACAAGTTTACGCTAGCGCCACCCTTGGCTACTGGAAGACTTAAGAATGCGCGGGCGGGCTCGGCGGGCTTTTTAAATGATTTTTTTCTTAGTAAAGGTGCTATTTTTGAGGTCAGGCTAATTTCATGTATGCGAAAAGAATTTGGATATCAAAAATATATTAATTTTAGTCATGTAAACCTGTAAGATATCCAAACTTTTTCCGCATACATAAAAATTTGCATGACCTGGAAAATGTAACACTTAAATAAAAAACAATGTTTTTTAAAAAATGTAATATTTATTTTTTTAAAAATGAGAACTGTTTTAGAAAAATCTAAAAATATTTAACAAATATAATGTTTTTTCTTAAATGTATAAACTAGGTATTTATATTACAAAAAACTGTGGAATTTTAGAAAACTTAAAAATAGTTAAACATGTACCACCTAATAATCCTTAATAAAACCAATATTTAAAAAAAATAAGAACACACTTTTACAGTCTTCAATTTTCTAATTTCTAGGTTTATGTGGAATTGCTCAAATGTTGTAATGTAATTTTCATATATTCTTCACAATATCCATTCTCCAATCCATTTTTTAATAATAAAGGTGGCTACATAATGATGTTATCCCATTGTTGATTGTTGCGTTGGATAACTAAAAAGCAAAAAAAAAAGCTGCCAGGGGACTCATAATAGTAGGTATTTTATACAGGTGTTAATAAAGTATGTCGCCAAACTTCAGAGGATTATCTTGAGTGATTTTAAGAAAAAAAACTTTGTATAACCATGCTTAGTTTTTGAGATATGGGTTATTAAAATATTAGTTTTTTGTTTGCTTTTTATTTATAACTCATGCGGTTTTTGAGATATTTAGCTCAAATCTGGAACATGTTGTTATTGTTTTGTTACAAGGTGTATGCCCGCAGTTAGAAAAACGATAACTGCAGTGGACTGTATATATTTTATTAAATGAAAGCGCGAACAAACATAAATTGATTGATACGAAATCACGAAATAATTAAGGTCCATAGGTTAATTGCTGTCACCACACAACGGAAATCAGAAACAAAGCAGTCATCAGTTTGCAGTCAATTTCTCCACGTTCCAGGGGCCCCTTTCCGGATCTAATGATGGCACCACGTAGCTGAAGGGCTGAAGTTTCTAGTTTTATGCTTCAGTACACCAAAATCGAGCACTTTCAAATGTAGAAATTTGTAATAGTTGGAGAAAGTAACTAACAAGCCAATTTTCTCGAGGCGGTAGAAAGGATCTCTCTGATTCTTGGTGCGCATGTCAAATGCGCGAAAAATGTACTCTGTCCGTCATCCAATTGTGTGGTTTTAAAAATTTAAAAACAACCGCGAAATTTAGCGGGAGCTAACATAACTGCCCTCCAAAACACACAATTTTAGAATATCAACCGAACAGATATAGATATAAGAAAAAATGATCGACCGATAAATATAAATGAATGAAAAACAGAAAAGTAGCGTAAGTTTATTTAGAGATAACGAAAACCCGAAAAAGGCAAAACAAACAAACAAAAATGCAAAAAAAAATAAAAATAAAGAAAAACCTATTGTAATACCCGGTAATAGGTAGAAAAATGAAAATTAGTTTTAATTCGACAAGAGGCACATTTTTACAACTGGCCGCTTGTAAACACCGGTAGCCGTTCGTACCGTCGCTACACGCACTTGACCGTCTCCGCCGGGATGCAATTCGAGAACCCGACCGACTGGCCATTTCAAAGGTGATTGGATGTGATCACTCGTTATGATAACCAAATCATTTAATTTGATATTTGGGGACGAATCAGCCCACTTGTGTCGCTGTTGTAGCGTATGCAAATACAGAATACCTTTTCCAAAAATCATTATGTAGTTTTTGGATTAGTTGCCATCTCGAGAGCCGATTTAGGGGAACCTCGGACTCCGGAATTTCTGAATTAAGGGGTTCAAGGGTCAAAAAATACCCAGGGGTAAGAGGTTGAAGATCGTGTGGATCTTAAGAGGCAGGAGATAAAGGGCGACTATTAAGTACAGCTTCTATGCGACATGTAAGGGTGGACATTTCCATGATGGACAACTTCTGGTCGCCGACAACTCGAACAAAGTGAGTTTTAAAACTTTTGACGCCAGCTTCTTGCCAGGCCATTGAAATGTGTACTGAGAGAGGGTCCCAGATGCCAACGAATAGAAAGTCTGGTGGACGCACTTCTTGCGTAATCAAGTAATTGGTTACGAAACCCTATAAAATTACTGCCCTGATCTGACCAGCATTGCGTCACGCTTTCACGTCTGGAAATGAATCGATGGAATGCACCTACAAACCCTTCGGTGGACAGTTCCATGGTTAATTCCAAATGCACGCAATGTGTGACCGTACAGACAAACACACAGACATACGATTTGAAAGTTTTACAACCACGGTAACGATGAGGAATCACAAAGAAAGGTCCACAAAAGTCGATAGCTACACTCGAAAAAGGTTTAAGTTGATTGATTCGATGAGCGGGAAGAGAACTCATTATGGGCGGTCTATAGGGTTTGGGGTTGATTCTAAAACATTGCAAAACACTTGGATATGGTTCTTTGAATTGCCCGTCTGGCAGATAATATCCAAAATTGCTGTAAAAGCAGATTATGTAATGTTTTAAACCCAGGATGAAGGTATTTTCGATGAGTGGACTCGATAAGAAGAGTAGTTAAACGATGGTTACTCGAAAGTAAGACGGGGTGTTTTGCAGAATAACACAAAAGGTCAGATTTTTGTAATCTGCCACCGACTCTAATGATATTATTTTCATCAAGAAAAGGTGAAAGTTTTCGAAAAGGTTTCGGTATTGGTTTATCCTTAGATAACGCGGAAAAAAGCTCAGAAAAGCAAGAACCTTGAACGCGTTTGATAAGAAGGTATAACGCACTTTGCATCTCACCGGTGGTAGGAAAAACAATATTTTCAAAAATAATTTTTTGGTCCGGTAGATTAGTGGGTTTTTGATAGGAATGGTTTTGAAAAAGGTTAACTATTCGAAGGACATAACAAATGATACGTTGAATTTTTGATATAGATGAATATTTGATAAGAAGCTGATCTAAGAAGTTAACGTCAATTATCGCATTGCAACAGACCTTTGGCCTTTCCTCCAGATTAATATCTCCGAAATCAATCGGGCCATTCGTTTTCAGGAGACCACAAAAACGACGGTGCGTTCCACCACATGTCATGTGAAATGAGCTGTGAAGGGGTGGCCCCTCGTGACGCAATATCGGCTGCATTTAAAGCAAAAGGAATGTAGCGCCATGAGTTTGAGGGAATGATTTCTTGGATCCTACTGACTCGATTTTCAATAAAGGTTTGCCAGCGATTAGGAGGGGATGAAAGCCAGTGCAATACGACTTGCGAATCGCAGAAAGTAATGATATTTGTAAAAGTTAATTTTCCTTCATAGCTAGATAAAACGAAGTCAATTAATTCGCTTAAAAGAAATGCGTCTAGGAGCTCTAGCCTAGCCAAAGTTTGTGACTTTATAGGCGCGACCCTAGATTTTGCAGATATGAGAGAAACAGATATATTGTTTTCCTCTTCTACACGAAAATATACGACACCTGCGTAACCTCGAATTGAAGCGTCACAGAAGCCGATGATTTGACAGGTATTGGTTTTGACAGTTTGATTTGTCGGGGTAATTGAAAATTGGAAAGAAGCGGGAATTCAGAACGAAGTTTGTTCCAAGAGTCGATGATAGAAGAATCTGGTTCTTCGTCCCAGCCTATTTTCGATATCCACAACTGTTGCAAAATAAATTTTGCTTGTAGCAACAAGGGACAAAGAAAACCTAAGGGATCGAAGATTGTCCCTATGATAGATAAAATAGAACGTTTGGTTGGGGGTTTGTCCTTCATTCGGCATTGATAAGAAAAAATGTCGTTTTTTGGATGCCATTGAAGTCCTAAAACTTTGATAAAGTGGGGTTCCTCCTTGTCGAAAGAGAGAGGCATTTGACGATCGGACTCTGGCAATGTTGCCAATAACTCAGAACAATTGCTTGCCCATTTTTTAAGTTCAAATCCTCCAGACTTCAAATCAAGAGCTTCAGAAAGATATCGTGGATGTAAATTGACGTTTTTAGAACACTACTAGCCATTGGAAAACGTTCCTTTTCTCTCTCTGCCAGCTCATTAAATGTACGCATGGCTAGAAAAGGTGAGCATGTCATGCCAAAAGTGACAGTAGAAAGTTCCCACACTGAAAGTGGGTCCTGTGGAGAAAACCTCCACAATATCCTTTGATAAGGACGGTGATAAGGATTGATAAGAACTTGACGGAACATCTGTTTGATATCAGCAATGTAGGCAATAGGATTACGATGAAACGTAAGGAGTAAAGAAGCAATATCCTTTTGAAGTTTCGGTCCAGGTAACAACGTGTCATTGAGACTAATATTCTTTGGGGTGACTGCCGATCAATCCCAGACTACCCTTAATTTTGTACTTAAGCTTTCCGGCTTTAGTACGCAATGATGTGCCAAAAAACATGATACGTCGACTTTTGGTTGACTAGATAAAACTAGACTCATGTGATTAGAATCGATATAGTCTTGCATGAAACTAGAATAGGCAGTGTACAGATCAGGATTTTTGAGTAATCTATTTTCTAGAGGTAAAAATCTACGATAAGCTTTAAGTATTTCCTAGGTCAGGGTTTATTTTATCTTTAAACGGAAGATTTACCATGAATCTACCGCTCGGTTGCCGTACGACACTCGCAGTAAAAATTGATTCCGCTTGTTTTTCTTCCTTTGATAAGATTTGTTTTTTAGGCAAATGTTCGATTTCCCAAAACCTAGGGATAATGACCTCCAAAGTAGGTGAATGACTCGTTAAGAAACAACTGGTTCGTTCCGTAAGACTACCTACTTCGTCCACTTTTCCCATGACGACCCAGCCAAAAATGGTTTCAAGGGCTGAAGGTTGCCCAATTTGTCCAAGAACTCTGCCCTCCTTGAATATCTGTGCGAATAGCTCGCAACCAATAACTAGGCCCACAGGTCTAGATTTGAAATAAGATGGGTCGGCAAGTTTAAGGTTTTCCAAGTGTTTCCACTGATTATCGTTCAAAGTGAAGGTAGGCATATTGGAACATAGTTGTGGAACAACAATTGCTTCGAAATTAAGTAAAGGAGTGACCTGTCCTTGTGGCTTAATGTGACATTGAACGAGCCCTTTGGAAGTAAGAGAAGACATTTGATTTAATCCGAATATTTCAGTGGTGTAACTTCGCCTATGAAGATTAAGACGCTGAATACACTTTTCACTGATGAATCCTGTCTGTGATCCAGAATCAAGCAGTGCCCTTACAGGTTGAAAATTTCCGCAACCGTCCATAACATCTATTATGGCGGTGCATAAAAGAAAGGTACCTGACGCTCCTGAGGTATTTAATGACACATGAAGATTACTGACAGGTGGTGTGTGAATGACAGGACTAGTCTCTTGGCTTCCAGACTTTTATTAGTTTCTAAGATATGAGTTAAAGTGTGGTGCCTTTTACTATTGCAAGTCCTGCATGAATATTTTGATTTGCACATGTCTACCCCATGCAAGGGATGAAAACACGCTAGACATAATTTTTTCTGCTTGACGAAAGATAGGCGCTCGATAGGCGAGAGGTCAAGAAATGTTTGACATTTCGAAAGCACGTGACCTTGATTACACCGGAAACATTTTATTCCCGTACTTGAATTAGTTGAAGTGCCAGCCAGTCCTATAAAAGGCGAATTGGATGATTTATAGGTAGGCTTTTGCCCAAATTGATTTGGCATAGAATTTGATTTTTGATAGGTAGGCTTTTGCCCAAACTGATTTTGCATAGAATTTGATTTTTGATAGGTAGGCACCTTTTTGGGTGCTGTTGATTGAGGAAGTGATTCCAAAACTTTACATCTTTTTTCTAGAAATTGAAAAAGTGACTGAAAAGTGGGAATTTCGGTATTAGTATTGGCGTGACTCATTTCGAAATTTGAACGCGTCGGAATATCCAATTTTTCTAACAAAATTAAAAAAATAATGAAGTCCCAACTGTCAACGTCAAAGCTAAGTGATTTTAAAATTTCTAGGGATTCTGAAAAGGTGTCAATTAAATTACGCAATTCTTTAGCTGACTCGTTTTTTAATGTAGAGTTCATAATTGTGCTCAAAGCATCATTTGCGAGGTCTCGCTTGTTTTGATATCTATTGACTAATTTGTCGTAAGCAATTTTATAATTTTGATCAGATAAGCTAATCCCTGATATCAATTTTAAAGGCTCATCCTCGAGATATGAAAATAAATATTGAAGTTTTCGGACGTTACTTAGACTTTGATTTTGATCTATAATGTTATTAAAAAGATCGAAAAAACTTGGCCACAATTTTTTATCACCTCGAAATATGGGAATAAATAACTCTTTGAGTTTTGGAGTTTCGGATTCGTTTTGACGAACATATGATCCCGAAAAGGATGGGGCCTCAACCGGAAATATTTCAGAGTAAACCCCCTTACACGCATAAAAATATTTACGAGCTTCTGAAAGGATCGCATCTTGCGTTTTAAACTCCTCGTCGTCCGAGTCGTCTATCAGCATAATGACATCATTATGTGCCAACATGCATTTATCGAAGGTTTCATCCAAATCGGAATACCTCACTTGAAACTCGTTTCTCGCTTTTGCGTCCGTTGCCGCGGTTTGTGAAAACACATAACACTCGGTGATCGCAGATAAAAAACCCTTTCGTTTTTGCACGGCTTTTTTGATAGACATGATTTTTACCTTTGAAATGACGAAATTGTCGGTAAATATACAATTAACGCTAAATTAATGCTTCTGAAATAGAAAAATGACGAATTGTCGAAAATATGCACTAATTTATCGCAATTGATGAAAATTGTTTTAAATATCGAAATGGTATGGAACAAATCTAATCACAGAAATGTTGTTTGTTTGTTTTGATTGATCCTCGATTTTGTTTACTGAAATGACCACGCGGTAAACCCTGCGTTACCATAGCAGCGGACCGAAAACAGGTGAACTGCGCCGAAACCAAAGGTCGAACGAACGAAAATCTACGGTTCAATACGATTGGCAAAATTCAAGGCCGTGTGATCTCGGCGAAAATGTGAAAATGGCCGACTTATTAATACCGTCGTAAGGAGTAAATTTAAATAATCCGGCTCGAAGGACCATTTTATGTATGCCCGCAGTTAGAAAAACGATAATTGCAGTGGACTGTATATATTTTATTAAATGAAAGCGCGAACAAACATAAATTGATTGATACGAAATCACGAAATAATTAAGGTCCATAGGTTAATTGCTGTCACCACACAAAGGAAATCAGAAACAAAGCACTCACCAGTTTGCAGCCAATTTCTCCACGTTCCAGGGGCCCCTTTCTGGATCTAATGATGGCACCACGTAGCTGAAGGGCTGAAGTTTCTAGTTTTATGCTTCAGTACACCAAAATCAAGCACTTTCAAGTGTAGAAATTTGTAATAGTTGGAGAAAGTAACTAACACGACATTTTTCTCGAGGCGGTAGAAAGGATCTCTCTGATTGTTGGTGCGCATGTCAAATGCGCGAAAAATGTACTCTGTCCGTCATCCAATTGTGTGGTTTTAAAAATTTAAAAACAACCGCGAAATTTAGCGGGAGCTAACACAAGGCATTAAGCATGTCAAATATTAGGAAAAACTACAGGGTGATATTTTTTCCGCGGTCATGCCCCCTTTTTTCTCCAGAACTTTTTTGCAGTAAGTTATTGGCAGATTTAAAAATGTAAAATGAATTCCTTGTTTTATTCAGAAATTTTTTGATCTGCAATATTTTTATCTCTAACCATTTTTCAGAAAAAAAAAACAAAATAAAATAACTTATATCTTCAATTGCTATTTAGAAATTACATAAAACTCGCATAAAATTAAAATAATGCAGAGTACAAATTTTCCTTTTTTGTCTTTTCTTGGAAACAGTTAGAGTTACAAAAAATTGCAGAAGATCAAAAAGTTTCTGAGGAAAGGTGGTTGTTGCCTCCCCCACCCCAATAAGCCCTCGTGTCGACTCTGTCTGAAATATGTGTTTATATGTAATATAATTTCAGGGGCTAACCAAATTTTTAAGGGAGAGCTTAGCTCTTGAAGCTCTGCCCTAAGTACACTTTGGGCCTATTCTTAAATTATGTAATTGACCCACCTCCACCCTCTCTGTACAGAATTTTCAAGAAACAAAATACATTAAAAAAAAGTTATGTGTAATACAAGGCCAAACACTGCTACCCCTTTGAGCATTAATTTTGAACATATAATTATTATGTTAAATGGCATTATGTATTTTAAGAATAGGCCCTTGTATGGGTGTGGAAAGAGACAGAACTTATTAACCAATATTTCTCTATTACTTACCTAAATGAAAAAACATTTGCAACCAATCAGTGTGTACTCAATGTGATTGTAATGATTCATACAATTCCATAATGTCTGGGTACCTAAGAAGTAAAAGCACTAGCCAGAATTATGTTCAAACACTAAACTAAAAGACAGAAGCCTAAGGATTTTTAGACATTTTCCATATATTTGAATAAAAAAATTAAATAGGTAAAGATATGGCATAACTGTGTCTCGGGTCCCCCAAAGACCTATTCTTGGGTGCACTACTGACTAAAATATCTACTAAAACTAAAAATGGAAAATGCCGATAAGAAGGTGCGGATCTACGGGAGGGGAAATTCCCCCCCCCCAAATCTCAAACTATATTAAGTTTTTACATACAGAATACACATCCTGGTCACAATGCAAAACTGTTTTATGCAATATTTATTATGATATCTACCCCCCCTAAATAAAGTTCCTAGATCCACCCCTGCCATAACTGAGGGGTGAACAGCTGAACAAAATTTGTACACCATCCTACAGGACTTAAATAAATTCTTGGTCCTGTAGTGTATTTTAGTGTCCTGTGGAGTCCTACATAGTCTTGTTAAAAAATTTGTATACCTGCTGTGGACAAATGATCACCCCTCCCGAACACACAATGCACCAATACTAAGTTGACACATTTTATATAAAACCAATTATATGTTCAGTGTCAATCTGTATAACAAGTATATAAATCGACCCTAACTTCAATAACATAAATTATCTTTCTTACCTTGTCTTAGTCACAAAACAAGACCAGTTTTGTCTGATAACACGCACTTTAACACAAAACAGATCTCCTTTGTAGTGAAAAAGTTATTCGTAGCAAAATTTTTGCATCCGAAAATTCCAGAAAAACAAACCAAGAATTTGAGGTTAGGTTTGACTCGACTGCGTTTACAATATACTTGTAACTTGCTTTTAAAAATGACTTGCAATTTGTAATATGGGTAGAATACCTGTATTATTTATTTATTTTTTTGGTTGCAACTTCTATTAACATTGATTGATGAATGTTACAGATGTTCATACCTATGCAACAATGAATAACAGCAATTTTTATTTAAACAGTATAAATACTGAATTAGGATATAAGTCATTGATTTATAAAGGAATCAGATTGTATAACAAATTACCATTAGACATTAACAATTGCAAATCAAATAATATGTTTAAGAGAAAAAAAAGAAGTACTTGTTGCCTAGTCAGCCTCAGTGGCGTATATAGAAAAAAGTTTCGGGGGGGGGGCCAGACCTTATAAAGACGTATTTTATAGTATTTTATATTTGTATTTATGAAATATGTGGAAAATATCTAAAAAAATCTTAGCTTCGGGGGGGGGGGGCGGTCATATATACGCCACTGGTTAGCCTGATTGTTTAAGTATCATATTATATTATATTATATTTTTTATTTTAGTCTCTATATTATTTTTTTGGTGTATTTTAGTATAGTAACCTTTTCTCATAAAGAAATATGGCAGCAATGTTTTTTTAAGGATAGGATTAAAAACATTTTACAGTACAGTGTAAGTACTTGAGAAAGCTGTGTGTTACTAGATTATTATTTTAGTAGGTAGGTATAGTTAGTTCTGTTGGGAATGATACAGGAATGCTTGTAATGATTTTTCGGTATTGTTAGAGAAATATAGCCAGGCTATAATTGTGCCAGGCACTATTTTAATACATTTACATTGAAAACTGACAGTTAATCGTTCAAAATTCATACCAAAGTCGAATTTAAAACTATCGTCGTTTATTTTCAATTAATAAAAGAAGGCACTATTTATTCCGGTTCATATAGTAAACAAAGGCCATGTGTTGAAAGATCACAGCTGATATTACAATGTGAAGGTGTCAAAATTGTGCCTGGCACAATTATAGCCTGGCTATATTTCAATAATTCTCTAATAATACCGAAAAACCATTACAAGCACATTCCTGTATCATTCCCAACAGAACTAACTATACCTATACCACGGATCACCTACCTACTAAAAGAATAATCTAGTAACACACAGCTTTATCAAGTACTTATATTGTACTGTAAAATGTTTTTAATCCTATCCTAAAAAAAAACATTGATGCCATCTTTCTTTATGAGAAAAGGTCACTTTACTAAAACACACCAAAAAAATAATATGGAGACTAAAATAATAAAATATAATATAATATAATATAGTACCAAGGGTGGTTTACATAAACAATCAGGCTGACTAGGCAACAAGTACTTCTTAAGTTTTCTCTTAAACATATTATTTGATTTGCAGTTTTTAATGTCTAATGGTAATTTGTTATACAATCTGATTCCTTTATAAAACAATGACTTATATGATAAGGTCTGTGGATCTTAGAGTGCTTAAAAGATTGAGCACAGGAAAATAAACTAAAATTCAATACTTTTTACAATTCAAGGTCTTATTGAAGTTATCATACTTGACAAATTGCCAAAACAAATATTCATTTATGTGACACCTTAATATGCCCCCTCAATTTAAATCATTGAATATTTAAATTGAACAATAAAAAAAATTCTTAAGAAAATTATTTCATCAACATCATATTTCTAAATCTAATGAATTTGTATTTTGCTAAAGATTTAGTAAATATATCAGCACAGTTTTCAGTTGAGCAAACATATTGAACGGTAAAAATCTTTTGTAAAAATAAATCTTTTATAAAATGATATTTTATATCAATGTGTTTGCTACGTTTTGAATTTTCAAAGTTCTTTATAGTTGCGATGGCACTTAAGTTATCACACTTTAAAATAACTTGTTGGTTTAATTCAAACTCTCCAAAAAGTCCTCTTAGATTGACGAGTTCTTGAACTGCTGTAGATGCTGCTACATACTCAGCTTCCATCTAACTCTGTGCTACACATCTTCTTTTATTTTAAATATCTATCTTGTCTCTATTGCCTGTTAATTTTTTTATTTTTTTTTTGGTAATTCTGATTCTTTCCAGGTCTCAAGTGTTTTGTGCCAAATCAATTCTTTATCTATTGCTTCTTTACATTCAGCATTTTCATAAGCTTCTTTAATAAATTTCGGTTCAGTATCAGTTGAAGTAAGTAAGCAATATGCCACGTATGTGTCATATTCTTTAAGGTAATCTGGCCTTTTTGTTGTTCTTCCTACTCTAGTTTTTGTTTGTTCGCTAACTATTTCATCACTTTCAAAATTTTTAGTTTCTAATTATCCTTCATTTCTTTCTTGATCATTTTCTGTCTTTTCGTCATTAATTTCTTGTCCATCGATTTCAGAAACTTCTTCAAGTTTATTTTCCAGTGGTATTTTAACTTGTTGTTTCAATCTAATTTCTTCGTTTTTATTTTGCTTTGCTTTATACTCCATAATACTTTCGTCAAATCTTACATCTCTTGATTTAACAATTTTCCCTTCTTCGGGTAACCATAATTTCAAACCACCACAACAGTAACCAATCATAATAGCTTTCCTTGCTCTTAAGCTTAGCTTTTTGCCTTTAGGTAAAATAGTGTACCATAACAGAATCATACTTTTCAGGTAAAGAAAGCATCAAATGACATATTTTATCACTCTCATCCAACGTTGTGCCATGTTCTTTTAAATCTCTGACAATTGTGTCGAACTTTAGAAATAAATCTTCTAATTTTTCTATACGTTGGTCTTTTAAATGTATCAGTTTTCTCCAACATTAATGACGTCGACCTTATAAATACTCCCTTTAGGGCTTCTAGCTGGCTTTTTGCAGTTGTGCTTTCTTTTATTATATCTAAATGCTTATTTGAGACTCCAGCTACTATAATTGCTTGCGCTTTAAGATCTGCTTTTTTAAAATCTAATTATTCTTTTGCACTTGAGCTATCTTCTGGTGGGTTACCATAAATGGCATGTATGCAGCCTTCTTTATTGCATATTGTTTTGACTCTGAATAGCCAGTTGTTAAAGTTGCTTGCCTCTAGTATAGGTATAGCTAATGAACTGCTCATCCTAATGATTCTATTTCTACAGCTTACCTTACTTTTATATTAAAAACTACTTTGCAATTATGCTCTTTTCCTATACTTGCTTCTGATCTAATTTTGGTGTAACGAGCCTATAACCTGATAAGGTCTGTGGATCTTAGACTGCTTAAAAGATTGAGCACAGGAAAATATCAAAAAATCGTTTATAATTTAGCAACTAAAATTCAATACTTTTTACAATTCAAAGTCTTATTGAAGTTATCATACTTGACAAATTGCCAAAATAAATATTCATTTATGTGACACATTAATATTATATCCTAATTCAGTTGAATAAAAATTGCTGTTATTTAACCTGGCTTTATTTCAATAATTTTTTTTTACGGTGCGCACTCGCAAGGAGATCCCTATCACGCTCGAGAAGCGGCAAGTGCGCGGAAATGTTGGTGTATGTTGGTTTTGAAAAGGTTCAGATTGTAACCTGCAGGGAAAAGTGTCGCAGGAAGCTTATTCCACAGCGATGCTGTTCTCCAGAGATATATTATCCATTATGTAATAATAAGAAGTAAATAGTTATTAGTATTATAAGTTTGGATTTGTTTTGTTATAGAAATACTGGTGTATGTATTAACATTTAAATGTATTTTTTATATTTATGTTTGGAATTTGAAATAGCATGATTTGCTAATAAAGATTTATTCAATTCAATTTAACATAGTAAACCATTTCTAACAACAAATGGCATTAGAAAAATACTAAGCGTTATGTGAAAGTTTTACGTAATTTATGAATGACCCCAATCGAACAGAATAAAATTAGTTTTAAATACAAATAGAAACATAGTCCGCGATTGCAGCGCTGTGCGCTACTGGAACTTGTTGGCTGCGCGGCCCTATCTTTTCGGCAGTATCTTTTTATTTTGTCTATGCTTATGTATTGGAAACGAATAAGGTGGGTTAGAGCTAGAGAATGGACAAACAATATCTCCAAACAATGAGTATGTATACTTGGGTGTGATATTTGATAAGGCAGGAAAGATTGTAAAGATTTATAAAAAAAAGTAAGAGCAATAAAAGGTTACTGGATGTCCTAACAGTATTTTATGAAGCAGAGAGATAAAAAAAAATAAATTTAACATATCTGAAACAATGATGAAGCACGCTGTTGTATGGAATAGACTTGTCGCGTTACAACAAAAATTCAAAACAAAATTGGAATAAGTCGATGGATGGATGGATAAAAGAAAGAATGGGAATCGAGGGAAGCACAACGGATGACATGACAAATGGAATGGCAACAGTCAATCCAAAGATCAATGAGTCAAAAAAACCTTACACAAGATGATTGAAGGAGGTGGACAATAGGCGTCGGACCATGTAAAAAACGTTCTAAAGCGACATAATAATAAAATAATTATATCTAGTACTAGTTTATGGCCTGAAAAATAAGAAAAGATAAGATCCGATATTTCAAATTCTAAATGAAAATGAAAACCGACACGGACGCCTTTTCCAGGTAACGAATTTTCTATTCTCTTGTGTAGTATGTCGTTTTAAATTAGATTCGTTCCTCTAAGTAAACAGAGTTTACTAAATGAACTAACATGGGGTGACAAAATAGGAAAAATGTTTACGTATAGTATGTAATACGTATTAAGTTTGTTTTTTGTTTACGTTATATGAGCTAGTTTAATTTAGTTCTCCGAAAAGCGGTAGAACATCCCAGGTTATCGTCCAACCAATTTTGCACTCACAGCGGCGTACACTCGCCCACTTTTTTAATGTCACCTTATCGTTACTACATTTGTAAAATACAAAGAAACAGTGCGTTGTTGGGCAACATCGTATGGCTTAAAATAAGTATCATGATTTATTAAACGATTTTTATTAGCAGTTTTCAAAGCCCGCTGAAAGTCCGGGCTATCCAGATGAATTAAGTCAATTTCAAGATGACATTAAAAAAGTGGGCGACCGTACATAAAATATATTTTTAGATAAAAGGAAAAAGTAAGGCTCAAAAATAAATGTTGACGTTGGCAACAAGTATGCATATAGTATAGGGTTGCATTACGGCTTAGGTTGGGTAAGGTGGCAGACCACGAACTAGCAACGTCAATTTATCTTATGTCCCACTTTGGATTCATTGTGATACCACAAGCGTGAAAATAATTTCAGAAAAACAAAGTCAACCCTATCTCGGTTTATTTGAGGAACAGAGATCTTGAGCGCTCATTTAAATCAGCCACAGCTATTTATAAATCTGGCAACCATGACGAGCACATTGGAGCATCAGATCTCGTCCTGAAAAGTCCAGGGTGTTTAAAGCAGCAGATGTATAGTTTTTAATGAAGTATTTTATATTCTCAGGTTTGTCCTCGTCTCTGCAGCTATGGCAGTAGTCCTTTGTCGGTGCATTAAAACAGATGACAGGCGCTCCAAAGAGGCAGACACCTGTAATAACAGCAGCACTTTACGGGTGTACCTAAGTAGGGTCCTCTTCACATTCCATTTGGGTCATAATTGCCCAAAGATTCTTCTATTGCTAGTTCATCGGCCACCGCCTTGTTACATTTATGTCCGATTAAACTAAAACCCAACACAGAATGACCCGAAGACGTGGCGGTTCTCTAACTCATGAGAAGTATCTTGAAATTATCGATCATAAGTTAGTATAGTTAGTTCAAGTGTTGCAAAAGTTCAGCGCCTTTAATGCGGGTTCACTGTCCACAAAAATTGCAAAATACTTTGGCATCGTAGGTTAAGGAGATTGATTGCTTCCAGCACAGCAGGAACTTGTATGGCTCCACAACTCCGTATTTTAGCCTGAATGATTCGTCATAATTTATTGAATAACTTGATACATCTATATTTCTGTCTCCCCTTAAAAAACAATTACAAAGAGGTTATAATTGTAGCTGTAGTAAGTAAACTAACCCTTAGCCGCAAAGACTAATTGTTTAAGATTCTGATTTTGTACTGTGGATATTTGGTTTTCTTTGTCTATAACATGCATACATGTTATTTTAACTGATCCTCCATAATACGCCTACATACTACAAAATTAAATGGTAAACACGGTCTCCACATCCAATCCTATCAGGGTAAAATAGCAAAAATACGAGTCTTAGGGGTTGTGACGCTTTATGTGATGCGAGAGGAGCAGGATATATTATATTTGCATAAGTTTATAAAACATTTTTGATATCAACCTTATAAAACGAGATTTATAGGCTGAAATATTACGGAATTCGCGTGATTTAAAATAATATAATATACACTAAAATATCTTTAGTGAAAAATGTTTTGTTAATTATTATTATCATCGAAGAATTTCTTCGATGTTATTATAAAGATCGGTTGGTTGGATATAGTGCAGGCGCTGGAGGTAGTTGAGTATGCAAAATATGAGGACCGTAGTATGACAATGGATTCTAGCTCAAAATGGGCCATAGATTAACGATCTGGATCTTGCTAAGCCAGGTTTTGGTCCAATTTTTGTTTATACCCCCTCTTCTTATAATCCTGTTCGAATTTCTGAAAATTTAACTATGTTGACGTCTGAAAGCCACAATGACAGAGAAATGGATCAAAAATGTGTAAAATCTAACCTAAAAATAAAATTATATTAGTTTGTTAATTTTTAGGTGCAAAAAACCCCCCAGACTCCTCAAAACCTGAGATTTTGAGGTTTTCTTCAAACTTTCTCAAAAACTAAGCTTATTATAGATAAAATTTCCTTTTTAACGATGTATAAGTCAGTGGGGTATGAAGAATGACAAACTCTCCAGTGGCGTCTGTTTATTGAGGTCATGTAAAAAAGTGAGAAAAAAAAAACATGTTTATTACAAATTTTACCCGATTTTCATAAAAACTAGGCTCTATATCAAAAATTGTGATTTTAAATCATGTATAACACGGTAACATTAAGTATGTTTTTAAAACATCAGGGGCGTCCGTAAATAAAATTCATTTTTAAAAATTATTAAATGAAGCGCCCCACTATAGACGCCATCAGCATTGATAGTCTTCGCACCCCTCAAACCCCCCACCCTTTCTATCCATCCCTTCTCCACAAAAAAAATGGAAACCCTTACGAAAAAAGATCAAAACCCTCCCCAAAACAAGATTCTAGGTACGGCTCCAGCAGCAAAGGTGATCCCTTCTTTTCCCCTTTTCTCCACATCCTGCGCCAGAGTTTTGTAGGTACGGTTAAATAATTGAGGGTGGGGATGGCCTACTACCGACACTGATTCAAATGTTGAGGATCTAAACAAAATCGAACCAAAATTAATTTGTTTGGTGATTTTTAAACATTGATTGAAAATCAAGTGTGAGAGACATTTTTTAATAAAGCGCTTGGTTTTTTGGAAAATCGGGTAAAACATGTGACAAAAGTGTTTCTATTAGTTTATTTATTAAATGAACCCCATTTACGGACGTCACAAGAGAGTTGTTCATAAAATTGGATAAAACTTGATAAAATTGATTTAATTTACGGACGCCCCTAAATTCTTGCCTTATTATACATGATTTAAAAGGAAATTGGATTGCGTACTGGTCGGTCGAGACGTCTTTCGCATGAAAAAGTCAACAAACCAACCGAACTGTAGCAATAGGGATCTCCAGTCCAATAGTTCCCACTCTTAGGTTACACTTTTGTGTTTTTAGTTAGGAATAGTAGCATAGGGAATAAGTAAAAAATGTAAAGAAACGCAGCTCAAAAACACTTTGACTTACCCTTGGATGAAAGGAACTTGGTACATGGACAACTGCACAGTCGAATCCAAATAATTCCAATCAAAGTAGTAGCAGTAGCACATCAAAGCAATCCATAAATGTTTATACACGACCGCTGTCTTAAAAAGCACGCATGTGATTTCACTTGGCGATCAATATATATCACTGGTATGGAGAGTACCCCAAATATTCGCATGAGCTCCGTATAGCAAGACGGACGTTGGAGCACTGCTGTATGTAGCAATATAGCAGTAAAAAGGTATGTATAAAATTAGGGAAAACTTAAATTAAAAAAGGATGGAAAATGGATATACTCAAGGTGGAAAAAGCAAAAATAATAAAGTAAAGTCAATGCATTCTTGAGCATATAATTCACCGCGCAAATTCAAATTTTTACCCTTTTTGTAGGCAAGGCATATCTTAGTAACTAAATTAGTTTAAACCAAGAAATAAAAGTAACTTTAAGTATAAAGTTTTAGCATAACTCTAGCAAAAAAAAGAAAATAAAAAGCATTCTAATTTAGATAAATGTCTCTAAATTTTATATCTTAAAACTAAACGCCGGGACGAAGCACGTACAATCTACCATAGGACACAATTTTTGATTGAGAGCTTGGTTTTTAAAGAAAATCGGATAAAACCTGTAACATAAAAATTATTTTTTTAATTTTTTTACATTACCTCAATAAACGGAAGCCGCTTGACTTATATATCGTTAAAAAGGGTAATTACATATTTTTCCCTAAGAAGCTTAGTTTTTGAGAAAATTTTAGGAAACCTGAAAATTTTAGGTTTTGGGGAGTCTGGGGGGTTTTTGCAGCTAGAATTTAATAAACCAATATATCTAATTTTATTTTTAGGTTAGATTTTACACATTTTGATGTATTTCTGTGTCATTGTGGCTTTAGGGCGCCAACTTAGTTAAATTTTCAGAAATTCGAACACGACTCTAAGAGGAGGGGGGATAAAAAATTTACCAAAAACTGGTTTGTCAACATCCAGATCCAGTGTTGCCAGATTACAAGATTTCAGTTCTTTTTACACGGTTACACGAATCAAAGGCCAATTCTCATGGTTTATAAATTCTGTCAAAAAAATCGTCACTTTTAATAAAAATCTGAAGAGATTGCTAAAAGATTATCTACTAGATGATACTGAAAATGATGTACCATTTAAGAAAGAAATTGACAATGTGAAGATTGGAGATTCGGTAAAATGTTCAAATTTAACTAAGTTTGTTTTTTAAGTTCTTCATTTGCCTCATTTTAGCGTGGCTGTAGAGAGGATATTCTCCCAAATCAATCTAATTAAAACACAGTTTCGCAATAAATTAAAAACAAGACATGTTGCGAATTTGTTTGGAATAAAAATGTTACCAACAAACTCGGTCATAGTAGGCTACTATATTTATGTGAAACAGGAAGTAAAGACTCCAGCGATTCCGAGTCGTCTTCATAAGATAGTTTTAAAATATATGTATCTAGTTATGTCCGTATGTCGCTCTGTATTAATTATTTTATTTGTTGTTTTAAAAATAATACAAAAACAAAATAAAAAAATGATGTATTATGTTGTCTGTCAATTTGATATCGCAATTTTTTTTCGATCACTTATTTTTATGTATTTGAAGATATTCAACATTTTCACGCCTTTACACTATTTTTAGCAGCCGAATTACACGATTCTCTCCGCACTTCATCTGGCAACACTGTCCAGATCGTTAATCTGTGACCTATTATCAGCTAGAATCCATTGTCAAACTGCGGTTCTCATATTTTGCATACTCAACTACCTCCAACGCCTGCACTAATATCATGGCCAGGCGTTTTGGTCCTTTTTTAAGTTACGCCACACTGAGGAGACCATAACAAGATTGAAACATGTGTCAGTGGATAGTTAGTATTTAGCTCCTTGTCGCACATGCGACCCTTTCCTGCTTATGGAATTTTATAGTTCTGAAGTATGAAGACAGAGTGAAGCATAAGTGGAGAAGACTGAAGTTTTAGTTTTTGTAATTGTTAGTTAATGTTCTTTATTCCACAATACGGGTAAAATTACCTGCAAATACGAAAATTAATAACAAGTTTGATATTTTAAAAAAATTTTAAATTATAATTATTTTATAAAATATAACAAACGAAAATTAATTATACTAAATAAATGTCACTAATTATTAAAGATATACTGAAAATGACTGGGCTATATTTTGAAAATTTCAGCCAATATTAATTAGTATTGCTCATTAGCTGATAGACCATGCGTAATATAGAACCGCTATTTTTACTAAGGAAATTTATTGTTAATTTTATTACCATAAATATAAAATAGGTGTCAGGATAAATGAGAATACACCTCACTATAGTATAGGGTGTGCCGAACAACAGTACCAATCATATTTATCTATATATTAATGAAATAATAATAAAATTTTAATGATCTGCACCATTCAGATCGGTGACAACACAGATAAAAACAGTTTTCCTTCATTTTTGACATTGTTCTTTTGTTTTAGTGGTCAACGAGCATTACGACATCAGCGTCTACCATACTCACGTAATCGCCGGCAACACCGCTGTTTTGACATGTGTCATTCCAGCAGTTGTCAAAGATTACGTCAGCGTCACATCATGGTCACGTGACGACAGTATTCTGCTTCCTGGGCCTAACATGGGTGAGTCTGTTATACAGGGTCTCCCATAACTTAGAGGCCATAGTGCAGCAGGTGATAGGGAAAAGGGTTTTATAAAAAAAAGAAAATCGGTCACAGCCACCTAAATACTCAGCTAATTGTGATTCAAAAATGTAATATTCTTTTTTTTGATAAAATTACAAGTTGAGGAGATACAGGCTGTCAAAATAACCTCCAAAAATTTATAAAAAATAATAATTTTTTTTTAAAATTAATCTATGCTTACTTATTTTTTTGAATAATATCAATAATATTTTATTATTATGTTTCGCTTGAGACTTGTTTTTATTAACAAAAAATATAAAAAGAATATTGCGTTTAATATGGCATTTATAAAAGTTGATACCAGAAAAATAGTTTTTTCTAAAAAAAATTGACCGACTAACTATTTTCAAAATAATTTTTTTTAAAAGTTATTATCAAAAAAATTACTAACTTTGATGCTCTGTTTCTCGAAAAAGAAAGAGTTTTGGCCCATGCATTAAAGGTACTTTTTTATCAGACATGACCTCCTCTATTACCTGTTGGCCTATGGCCCCTAAGTCATGGGACACCCTGTATAATGTTTTACACAAACACTAGAATGAACCGATTTAATTAACTAATATTGCTTTACATTATGTTTTAAGTTAAATTTAGAAATTTGAAAAAATAGACTGTTTGGGTGGAGGTGATTTATAAATCAAACAAGTTCGGCCATTCTCCACTAATTTTATTACAACGACATGTTTCGAGAGCATATGCTCTCATCTAATTAGGTTTAACACTAAAAGAAAATTAGGTCTAATAAATACCAGGTACAATTTCTTAGAAAACAGAATGTAATAACGCAAACTTAACAAAAGTAAAAGTTTAATTTGAAAAACTGAAACCTACCTTACTGGAGTTAATCAATCAAAATTTCAAACAAATTACAGCAGCATGTGCAATGACGGTGGGAAGGTTAATCTAGCGGAGAACTAAAAATAAAGAAAAAGCAATCACCAAACTGTCCATAAGTGTCGAAGGTTTTTAGAGAATTTATATTTAGTTTTCTTCCTCTTTTGGCTACACAGAATGAATGTCTTTTTTTATTCATTAGATTAAAAAAAAGAATAAAAACTTTTCCTATTCATTTTTATATAAGGTACCAGCGCCAATTAAGGCCCGCCTAAATCTGAACTTTAAAATTTCCCATAAAAATTTTTTTTCAAGTTTTTTTTTTCTGGACAGTAATAGAAACCCCTTAGGAAAACTAATTAATATATTTACAAGTTTTAAGTCATAAGCATTCTCATGTTTTCTATGTTGGCTCAGAATTTTGCATCCGGGCCTTATTTTGACCCCTGGGTCCAAATATGGCCCATCAAGTACTCCAAATAAGGCCCGCATAAGGAAACGTCATAAAACAAAAAAAAAAATAAAATAAAGCACAAATTAAATAACTAAAGTTTACTGATAGGAAGTACAAGTTAAAACAGAGAACAATGAATTTTTAAAAAATGGTTAAAGGTAAATCTACTACAAAATAAAAGACATTTAAATATACAACTTTAAATAACTCAAGTTTCTTGATACAAATTACAATGTTATTTAGCAAATAACAAAAAGCATGTAAATCTTAAAGATATAAATAACGAAAGATATTCTTAATGTTATTCGGTACAAGAAGGACACAAAAATGAAGGATCTTTATCTCTAATGGTCAATCCCACACATTCTTCATGTATATAACGATAGCACATATTGCACAATCTCATATCAAGTACTTTGTCGTCTTCGCAAAGATGGCAGTACCACTTTTCTATCACCTTTTTAGATTTTTTCTGCTTTGGTTTTTCGTTTTTGCTTCTGTTGTTAAATAACTCTTTAGTAACCCGTTGAGCTTTATAATTGAGTGACTTTCTTTTCGGAGTCACTTTTTTTTCTTCTACGTCAGGAGTGGGCAAGACCTCTTTAAAAGAAGTGATTGCTTCTTCTTTGGAATTTTGTTTATTATCCTTATTTTCTTCATGTCTTATTTGGTCGTTTTCTGTTTCTAATGTTTTCTCGCTTTCTGTCTCTAAAGTTTTCTCGTTTTCTCTTTCTGGAGTATTAAACTCTTCTGGCATTTCTAACTCTCCCATCGATGATTCAGAATCATGCAAAGAAAAGTTTTCAGACGTGCTTGACGAGTCTGAAGTAACTCGGTGTTTCCTTTTTTAAATATTTGTTTCCCTTGTTCCTTTTTTAATATTTAGTTTGCTTGGGCCAGGCCTAGCCTCAGAGTCAAAATTTTGTGCAACACCTTCAACTGAATTATTGCTTAAATCATTTTCCTTTGTTTCTGGTGCCTTCCGGAAAGACGCTTCTGAAGGGGCGAAGGCATGATCAGGATGGATTTAATGGGTATATTCCAGTTGCACGAAACCGAGCACTGACATTTGACTGTGTTGTAGCTTTGACCCAAGCCTTACTAAATATTAGGCCAAAATTGCTTTTTGTAATTTTATGATGTGGTCTATTGGTCCAAAATAACATAACTTCGTTATCCCAATAGGCCTCGAATGGTCCAAAAACTGAACGATCCATTGGCTGAAGATAATGCGTTGTGTTACTTGGTAAACAGTACAAAATAATATTGTGGCGTTCCGCTTCTTCAACAATGGAGTAATCCAAATGACTGGAAGCTCCGTCCAAAATCAACAAAACTTTTTCGTTTGGCTTAAATTTCGCAAAATGTTGAATCCATTGTACAAACACGTCAGTAGTCATGCTTCCCTTTTCAGTCATCATAACCTTTGATCCTATCGGCAGATTTTCTTTCCATTCTTCTTTTTGGCGCTTTCCTTTAAACAGGATCATCGGTGGAACAATTTGTCCAATAGCATTACCACAAGACACAATTGTCACATTTTCAGCGTGTTCATCAGCAATAATGTGGACATTTTTTGAGCCCCTCTCAGCAAATACCATAGGCTGTTTGTGCAAACACAGCTGATTTTGTAAAAATTCCATTGAAACCATTATGTTCCTGAGTTTTTCAAAATGATCTTTCACAATAAACTTGTTTAATTTTGCGGCTCTAGCCTGGTTCAAATGTTGTGCTTTTCGTTTGGCAAGATTAGGGTGACGTTGTCTAAATAGCTTTAACCATTTTTTGCCTGCTAGCCCCTTCTCTTCAGAAAATGTATGTTTAATGTTATTTTCTTCACAAAAATGAAACACTGACCTTCTGATTAATTTTCCAGTAAGCGGCTACCCAATGTTAGCTAATCTAAATATGCGAGTTATCAAATTATTTTCTTGCTCACTGGTCAACAGAGAATTCCGCCCCATTTTCTTTTCTTCAATTCCTGTTTTAACGTGGTTTCTAAGCGTTCTTCGTGGAATTGCATAGACCGTAGCTGCCCGCCTAACTGACATTCCATTTCGAACCGCCTTAAGTGCTTCTTTTAATTGTTCTTCTGTCCACAGCCCCCTCTTTGTGGGCTTTTTTATATTTAACGGATTCATTCTAAAAAAAAATAAGTACTAATTAGCTCTTTTATTATTAAATAAAATCTATATGTTCGTGGCGGATTCATTTTACAAACACAACTTTTTCTGGGTATTACGCCACTAGTAAGGAAAAATTATTTTAAAAAAATTAAAAAACCACTTATTATTGTTTTTTAATCAAAACTTGTTCTTTTGAGAAAGGAAATTTTTCAAGATTATAAAAATTGACTTTTAATATATCTACAAACCATATCAATAAGCTTGTTATAAAGCCCATGGCCTTATTTGGATATCTGTCGGTGGGCCTTTTTTGGGTATCGATCGATTTATAAACATGATGGCTTATAACCTAAAATTTAAATACTTACATGTTCTATTTGCCACTGAAACAATACTTTAGTTTAAAGTCAACACCTTAAAGAATATATCCAATAAAATGACTAAATTGTAATGTCTTTTTTGTAGGTTTTATAGAAGCTTTTCTGAAAACCGTATTTTTAACAACTCAGGTGCGAAACACGCTAGTTAACAATCTAATACCAACTGACGAAAATTGTCGCGCGCTGCGATGAAAAACGTTAATGCCCGATCCAGCACGGACTAGAGAGTAACGTTCCTTGCACTTTTGATTTTGCGGTGTTGTCAGACTATCGAGATAATATAAGTGGACTTTATTAGGAGACGGGCCTTATTTGGCGCCGGTACCTTAATATTTATTTAAGATTATAGCATGGTACTTACCTAGAAACATAAAAAGATTTAAAAAAACTATATTCTAGGAATCCTTGTAATTGTAAATAAGTAAACCCTCCATCAATGGAAGGGATTGGTTTTTAATTTTGGATTAAAATTGAACATTTAAACTAGCAAACATTTTTGAGAACTTTTCTTGCCACGTGTTATCAATGTATATAAAAATGAATAAGTAAAATTTTTATTCTTTTTGTTTTTGAATTCCATAGCCAAAAGAGGAAGAAAACTAAATATAAATTCTCTAAAAACCTTCGACACTTATAGACAATTTGGTGATTGCTTTTTCTCTGTTTTTCGTTCTTGGCTCGATTAACCTTCCCGCCTTCATTGCACATGCTGCTGTAATTTGTTTTAAATTTTAAGCCTACAATGGGCAACGGTGATGGATTAACTCCATCAAGGTAGATTTCAGTTTTTCAAATTAAACTTTTACTTTTGTTAAGTTCATAGGTCACTTTTTTTCAAAAGAAATTGTACCTGGGATTTATTAGACCTAATTTTGTTTTAGTATGCAACCTGACAGGGTTGGATGGGCTCAAACAAACCGGCAGCCCTGGCAATTTTTTTCTATTCGGCACTCGCTTCGGCACAAAAATTTTACGGCAAAGAAAACGAAGCCATATTGTGTTACTTTCATTTTTGATATTATTGAGGTTTTGTTATTAAATAACATGCTAATTTTAAAGGATATAATTTGCATTTTGAGAAAATAAAACTTTATATAAACATATGTATGCATGTCCCTAACATCCTAACTTGGGAGATACAAGGTTTTTAAAGACTTTCAGAAAATCTCCTTTTTTTTAATCTCTTTGATACTGCTTTAGATATTCTTGTAAAGTTTTATATTCTCTATGCCTATATTAAACACTAAGTACCTATTAACATAATTAATATCTAATTTTTTCACAAAATGAAAACTCAAAAAAAAATAAAAACGTACAAAATTTTAAGCAGCACTGCCCCCGTTAGTTAAAAGGCTGCAAGTAATTTTTTTTCGAATTTAGGTTTTTGATCTCGACGGATTTTCCATCATGTCCTATGTAATAAAATTTAAAAAAAGAGAAATAGCAGTAACTGTAGTACTGCCTTATGAACAATTAAAACTTTGAAGTCGTTTTTTCCGAACCACACTTTCGTCACTTGCGCCCTTTTAACTACCGGAGGCAGAGCATTTTTCATATCGTAACGACATTTTTGATAATGAACTTGATGCTGCAATCTTATCTATGATCCCCCTAATTTGAATTGGACCCAATACCGATTTTTCAATCGGTTAATCGATTTCTTAGATTTTTTATGTATTTTAGCACCAAAAATGATCTTTCGCAACTTAGATATGAGATATTGGCAAGGCCGTACCGAAGAGGGAGATCAGGGGGATCAATCCCCACCAAAATAGTCAACAAAGTGTGTTAAAAAAGATTTCACAACTGCAACAAAAATAAGAAAAAAAATTGGACAATATTTTTATAACACTTTTTTAATCTCCCGATTTTTTCTTCTGGATATCATTGTAAAAAGATATTAATAAGTTATATCTATATATATATATATATATATATATATATATATATATATATATATATATATATATATATATATATATATATCTCCTGGATATATTATACTTATTTTAATATAAAAGTAACTGTAACAATCAAACGCAGGCCTGGAGTAGTAACTCCAGGCCTGCGTTTGATTGTTACAGTTACTTTTATATTAAAATAAGTATAATATATCCAGGAGATATATATATATATATATATATATATATATATATATAGATATAACTTATTAATATCTTTTTACTGATATCCAGAAGAAAAAATCGGGAGATTAAAAAAGTGTTATAAAAATATTGTCCAATTTTTTTTCTTATTTTTGTTGCAGTTGTGAAATCTTTTTTGTATGTAGTAACATACAGATTTCTTAAATTTAAATAAATAATTTGGAATAGGTACATCTGGACTGCGGTTCAACCGGCCCCAAATTTTACCGGCCCACCGGGCATTTGCCCGGTTGCCCGCCTGTCTCATCCAACCCTGCAACCTGAAGATGAGAGCCAATGCTCTCGAAGCATGTCGTAATAAAATTAGTGTGATTGTGATTATTTCTTTATTTTTTAGACTTACAATTTAAATAATTGGCGCAACCCAGGAATATGACTTGGGGGGGAAGCGAGATCCCATGATGCTGTATTTTGTTCTATTTTATTCTTTTATTCATGAAACATCTAAAAAAACGTCTTGGGGACGGGGCGAGCCTGGAAAACCCGCCCATAATTAAAATTTAATAACTACATACAGAAAGTCATCTATACAAGCTAATAATTTCTTTTTGTCTCCAATAAAATTGCAAAACTTCCCAATTCGCGTTAATCAGATCATCAAAACTTTTGAAAACTTGTAAGCAAGAGCAAACAACTTTTGAAAGCGGCTACCAAAGTTAGATCGGAAAATAGATTTCGTTATCACCCAAGTTTCACTTTTTGTATGTAGCTGATCGGGGTTTTTCAAAGTTTTTAGAAAACGTCTAAGTTATAAATCATACAGGTGTATAAAATTTTTAAAATGTGAGGTATTGTCGGGAAGAAGCGAGGCTTCTCTAAAAGGAAGAATATTATATATACGAGGTGTGACAATAAAATTATAAGACGGGTAAAAAATCTACTTTATTTAGATACTAATACAACTTAATGATGTTCCCCATCAATATAGTCCCCTTCTCTATCGACACAGCGGTGCATACGTTTTTTTCCAATGTTTGGAAGCAATTTTGGAAATCATCAGAAGAGAGGGTGTTAAGAGGTCTTGCCGTTTTTCCCTTAACATGTTCTAATATTTTAAAACGGGTTCCTTTTAACGATTTCTTCACTTTCGGAAACAGGTAGAAGTCGCAAGAAGCCAAGTCTGGTGAATATGGTGGGTGGTTAACGATGGGGATCGTCTTATTAGCTAAAAACAGCTTAATGGTTAGGGTATTGTGGGCCGGTGCATTTTCCTGGTAGAGCAGCCACGCGTTGTTCTTCCACAAATCTGGAAGCTTTTTCCTTGGACGTTCCCTTAGCTACATCAATACTTTCAAATATAAATGTTGGTTAACTGTTTGACCCTCACGCACCCATTCAATAAGAATAACACCCCTAATATCGAAAAGAAAAACAATGAGCATCGCTGTTTTGGATGTGTTGGAGCGCCCTTCTCGTTCATCATCTTTAACTTCTTCACGACCCTCGAAAAAGCTTTTAGCCACATAAAAATCATTGCACGAGACATACACTGTTTCCCGTAGACATCCTTTAGCATTCGAAAGCATTCAGTAGCCTTTTTTTTGAGTTTTACTTTAAATTAACACGTTGCTCAATTTTTTTGGTTGTCGTAATTCCGCCAAATGAGCTATGCACGATCCGCTTCAAACCACTGGGTAAGACGACAAGATTGCGCGCGGTAGTAGAACGCAAATCAAGGTGAATAACTCCAACCGCCCGAGGCGTAGAGATTTAAAACCTGTTAGTATGGGGGCCAGTCTTAAAATTTAACTGTCACACTTCGTATTTATTTTTTGACAACTTATTTTAAAAATTGCGAGCCACGAAAATACAAATTTAATAAGAGAGAGACAAGCATATATCTAAAATGTTTTCTTGTTTGTTTGTTAGTGTCCTTTCATTAAAATACTTAATTGAATAAAATAAAATTTGGAGGACGGTATGAAGTTTGAATTTTTTTGAAAGACCCCAATTAACCTGTGGGATGTAGAGAACTTTTCCGATAAATTAACGAAGCTCTTCATTTCGGAAATTAAATACCCCAACTTGCTCCCTGTTATAACTTTAGCTAGTTCTGGAGCAAATACAGTTTACATTTAAGGCTGCTTAAAATTTATAAAAAAACATTTAGCAGACATTTTTTTTTCTAAAGGTAGTAGGACAAACTATGACAACTGACAATTTTTATAAAAAAACTCAACAGTCATGTGGTATTTTTTAAGTGAGATGTTAGTCAACTAACAACAAACCAATCTTTTACACTGGGTGTTAATAAAGTATGTCGCCTACCTTCAGAGGACGATTTTTTTAGTGATTATAACAAAGTAAAAAACTTCAAGTAAACTTATAGTTCCGCAAATGATAGTGTTCGAGATAGAAGGTGTCAGTTTCAATTTTTTGTTTGTTTTTTTTTTATAGCTCGTGCAGTTTTTGAGATGTTTGCCTTAAATTTGAAACATATATTTAGCTACAAGATATACATCATTAACCACGCCAAATATCAGAAAAAAACTACAGGGTGATTTTTTCAGGGATTATACCCCCTTTTGTCTCCCAGAACTATTTTGCAATAAGCCAATGACAGATTCAAAAATATAAAATGGATTTTTTGTTTTATTCAAAAACTTGTTGATTTCTTGCAATTTTTTCTATCTATAGCCGTTTTTGAGAAAAAAATACAAAAATTAAAATTTGTACCCTGCTAAAATTTTAAATATTACAACATTATTTTAGTTTTATGCAAGTTTTATAGCCTTTCTGAATAGCAATCGAAGATACAAATTATCTTTTTTTGTATTTCTTCTCAAAAAAGGTTAAAAATACAAAAATTTGCAAGAAATCAAAAACTTTTTGAATAAAACAGGGAATTCATTTTATATTTTTGAATTGCCAGTGACTTGGAATGACATGGGCATGACCCCGAAAAAAATATCACCCGGTAGATTTTTCCCAATATTTGGCATGCCTAATGATGTGTGCCTTGTAGCTAAATACACGTTCCAGATTTGAGCTAAACATGTCACAAACTGCACGAGTTATAAAGAAAAAACAAATAAAAAATTAGCATTTGCCCAATGTTTATACAAAGATTTTTTCTCAAAATCACCTAAAGAATAATCCTCTGAAGTTTAACAACATACTTTATTAACACCCTGTATACTAGCTTTTTTCTGTAAACTTTCATAGTAATTATTAAATGTCAAATAGATAAACATAATCTGCGAAAAACAGGGCCTGATGTTCTAAAATAAAAAACAATATCAAAATGCTTGCAGGTTATAATACTGCACTGACTTTACTTATACGTAAACTATGCTATCGAATTTCAAAGAAATTGCTTTGCTATCGATTTGCACACCCTATACCTCGTACAGTGCCTCTTATCTCAGGAACTCCGAGATCGACTATCGACTCACACTTACCAATAGAATACATCCAAACTTAGATAGCTCTAATCAACTACAAATAACTAGACATAATATAGATGTTTAAGGGAAACCTAAACAAATATTTAAAAAAAAAATTGTTTAAAAGCTTATGATGATGTTTTGTATATAAGTTAATTTCTCGAGCTTGTTGTTTTCGCAAGCGACGCGATGTTGACGCCAGTTAAAGCAATTTGATGCTTTAGTAATGGTATTAAATTCAATTAATTACAGGCAAACATAAGTATCTTTGCCTCTCTTATTGGGTATAAAATATACATTTATATAGTCAAACAAAACTAATTTGGGTACAGAGGAAAGAATAATGTTAAAATGTAACTCAATAGTTGCCCTAAAATTCCTTTCTCAAACTATCAAATAAAAGTAAGCGATCTTAAGAGAAATTTGAGGCGGCAGGGTAGTGCCGTGGTATCGTCGTCGGCTTCACATGCAGAAGGTACCCTACATACTACCCTACTAACGGGGCACGCCCTTCCTGCATCGATATTATTGTTAATCAGAATTTACCGTGCGTCATTGAACCGATTTCAATGACGGCGTTATCCTCTGACCACAACCCGGTTATTTTTACAATCGATGTAGGAATAACTCGAAATCAAGATATGCCAAAAAACTACTTTTACAAAAACGCAGACTGGACCAAATACAGACGCATAATTAACGAACAATTAACAATAAACAATGTAATTGACACACCACAAAAATTAAGTGACCAAATTGACAGACTGACGACGATTATTCAACACGCACGTGACCAAATTGCAAAAAGACAACCTGTATGCCCTCAGCAACAACAGGATTCCACAAGGCGTAAAAGACCTTATTAAAACAAAAAATAGACTTAGAAAACAGTGGCAAAGACACCGACGAGACGCTGACAGACGGGCATATTTTGAACTCGAGGGGATCATAAAAGATACTTTCACTCAGCACAAAAACGCTGTTTGGCAGGACACCATCCAGGGGGTGAGTGCCAGGGATCACTCCATTTGGAAATACCATCCTTTGAGGGTGTCATGACAGACAGCGAAAAAGCCGCCACTCTTGCCAATCATTTTTACAGCTTACACGCTCCTAGAGCAAGCACAACATAGACACAACAACAAATAGACAGAGACGCACAGACCTTGTTACAGCCAGTTAGACTGACACCTAGTGTCGCCAGGAAACTGGTTGCAACACCGACAGAGTCGAGCAGAATTATTAGAAGGCTGCCTAATAATAAAGCTACCGGACCAGACGAAATACATAATATTTTGCTCAAAAATTAGCCTAGAAAAGCTCTTGTACAACTGACTTACATTTTGACAGCAGTCCTTAAATTACATACTTTCCCTTCACAATTTAAAACTCAATAATCATTCCAATTCTTAAGCCACACAAAAACCCGACATCACCTAACAGCTACAGACCCATCTCACTGCTAAATACAATGGGTAAAGTTTGTGAGAGAGCAATACTGTCCAGACTGGAGGGACTGGACCGAAAGATGACCTTAACCCCACCAACGCAACATGGTTTTAGAAAGGACCATAGTACCCTTCTACTTGTTGCCAGCACCGTAAACGATATTCAACTTAAGGCAAACCAAACACAACAATCAATATTAACATTGTTTGACATCGAAAAAGCCTTCGATACGGTCTGGCATGAAGGGTTCATAACTCCTTTCGAATCCCTAGGAATATTGTGTCCCTGATGGGTTCTTACCTTCAGGGGCGCAATTTCCAAGTTAGGGTGAAGGGTGCGTTGTCGGAGCCAAAGGGCGCGGGCGTTAGGTCTGGTCTCCCACAGGGCACAGTGATTTCTCCCAAGCTTTATACATGGTATACAGCTGACATACCGAAACCCACACACACAGCTTGGGACCTATGCTGACGACATAGGATAGCTCACAGCTTTCACACGGAAACGGCTAACAGGAAAATTGTCAACACACAAGAACACTAATACCATATTTAGAGAGCTGGAAGCTCAAAATAAATGCTCAGAAAACTGAGCAAATTATTTTCTCAAAAAACACTCATACCACTAGACTCATACAACCCTTGAAAATAGACAACCAGCCCATCCTCGTTAAATTACACTCACGCTATCTAGGAGTAATCCTAGATAAACGCCTAACATTTCACAGACACATAGAACACCTATTAGCACGGACCTCAGCAGCAGTAGGGGCCCTGTACCCGCTCATATGTAGAAAATCAAACTTATCTACAGAAAACAAATAGCAGTAGGGGCCCTGTACCCGCTCATAAGTAGAAAATCAAACTTATCTACAGAAAACAAATTATTAATTTACAAGCCTATGCTGAGGCCGTGCTTAACATACGCTGCACCAATATTTAACGGGGCATCGCATACCCTAAGGAGTAGGCTTGAAAGAACGCAAAGCAAGCTGCTTAGAATGTTGACAAAATCTGACAGAAGGACGACAAACGAATCCATAAGGCAACAACATACAACCTTTGATTGACTACATGGACGAAATCTCCCTAAACTTTTACGAAAAACAAGTCCCTAAATGCCCACTGACCGAAAATCTATGCATACACACAGTACATAATTCGAACTTGAGGTTTAAGCCTATATACCATAGGACAAATATTTTAAATAACTAGGTTTTAGATCAAATAGTTAGAATTATGTACTAGACAAAACACAAAAAATGACTTTTCTTTAAGAACGCGCAAACCATAATGCAGGTGTAACCTGTACTGACAAGTACAAAGGTCTCTAATTGAGTACAGCATTACAACAAGCAGTTTTTTTTTGAACTTTTTCTGCATTACAAGACAGACATACGTAAGACGCAATAAAATATTTATAACAGGGATTCATTTTAAGGGGTTTTTTAATTAAAATCTGCCATTTTTCTCTTCAGACAAACTTTGACATGCTCAGCGGAGGTCAAAAAATAAATATTAGTTAATATATTAGGGTATAGCCTAATTAGAAGGTCATTTTACTAGGCCCATGTGCCCTCTGTTACGATCGACCTTAGGGAAGGTCGTAGCAAGGCACAATCTAATGTATTTACCTTAGAATAAATACAGTAACTACGATCTAGCAATACATGTAAATTATATTATTGTAAAAATCAAAATATGAATTTAACGAATATACGATTTGAAATGTAAATGCAGAAGGTACCAGGCTCGCGTCTCGAACGATGCAAAAACAAAAAGAAAAAATCTGTCGCCCTGTCGCCGAGTTCCTTTTCAGCGTTCAACAGCCGTCATCGAATAAGCATGCGATGCGATGCACGCAAAAAATATAAGTCGACATTGAACATCGAGAATATAAGCAGGTGTAGTCCAGGAGCCGACACGCAGCCAGCCGAGGAACCAGGGATAATAACCCAGGAGCCTGCTATAAGTGCTATATAGCCGGAACCAGGACGGCGCCAGCATTAAATCTCCTACAGTAGTCAACTCACGACGACCACGACTGTTGCGCTGAAAAGGAAAGAAGTCTATTGTCTATAACCAAGTTCTGCTGGGACGATAGCCATGTTAGATAGATGCAAGTCTAACATGTAGCAGGACCACCTTTCGGAAGGGGTGTAAAAGCGTGGGTCCACTGTGTATACTTGCTACGCAGTATAAAGATTCTTGACCTCGACAAAGAGGAGTCAGGCAAAATTAAGTCCTCTTAGAGAAAGAAAACTTGCATCCTAAGGGGCACGTGCATCTGTTTGATATATGATGTACGGACAAATCGGGGTTTGCGAAAAGGGCGCGGCGTGTGCCTAGTCGCTAGACCAAAAATGGTCTCCCCACCACTACTACTACTACTACTAAGAGAAATTTGAGTAATCCAACGATCGCTCATAAAAACCTACGGTTATGTAGCCATCCCCATATACAAAAATAGTTGCCTCCCATAAAATAATCCCCGAGATGCTAACCGATATTCTCTATAATCGATGCAAAGGATACACAACCTTGACATATGGTGGAGGTGAGCTAATCCACTTCATCGTTATTATTATTATTAATGGTTTATTTGCGAAGAAAACAATAAATTAGAAAACAATAGAAAAGAAAATACAAAATAAATAAACTTATACACAAATAAACAAAACAGTCCGCAAAGCCAATTGCTGCCCTCGGGGATGTTTTGGTCTACTTATTAATTGTAGTGAATTCGAATGATTATAAATAGTTATTTAAATATCTGTAACCCGATTTGTAGATTAATATTAGAATGGATACCTGAAATATTTTGGGGACTTTGGCTGATTTAAGTATAAGATTTGTCATAAAAGTTATGGAAGCTACTATGAAAGATGATAATATTTTAACAATCTCAGAGGATATTTCGTCGTGTCCCGGTCACTTGTTGTTTTTAAACTTCTTAATGGTGTTGAAGATTTCATATTCATTTGTTTGTTGTGGGAATATTAAATTTAAGTTTTTGGTTAATTTATAGTTTTGTTTTTTATTTTAATTTTGCTGGCTAAATTTTTATCCATTGTTAGTATTAAGTAAGTATTCATTCAAAGACATTCTCCATCTTTTTGATCTTTTTTTGACTGTTTTTGTCTTGATTTGGTTTGTTGTTCGTCATTTTACTCTGTTCCGATATTTTTAAGAACTGTATTGTCGGGGTTTTTTTTTGCATTTCTGCATATTATTTATCTCTTGTGTTCATTAATTTTACCAAGCCTTGTGCTATCCAGTCTGTTCTTTTGTGTTCTCTGTGAGGTACAACCTTCGTAAATGTGCTTTTGTTGACAACTTCTATCAAATAACTCGTTAGTTTACTAGCAATTTGGTCAACTTCCCCACATGTACAAAGGCCATTTCAGTCGTTTTCTCTGGAATGTTTAACCAACTTCTGAGTCCAGCCCCTTAAAGGTGTGACTGGCACTCCGGTTGTCATGTTGTGCCTCCATAGATTTATTACATATTTCCAGAATGGCGGAAAAATGATCTGCTATAAAAGATTTGTGTTCATTTTCATAGTTAGTTTTAAGAAAAATAAACAGGATAATTTATGGCACACTTATCATACTTTTTTATATCAATATTAACTGTAGATGGTCACCTGTAATACCTACAAACAAGAACCTCTTTTTTTCTATATGTAAACTTTACTTGGATTAATTTCTGTTGTGTAAAATCTACTACTCCAGAGGTAAAATTATTAATTTTTATATCTATTAGAGCCACAGTGCCGTCATTTTGGATAAAATGGCTGTTATTATAAATGATGTCGTAATCGTCCGTTTTAAAAAAAGCGATATCTTTTATGTCCCACTTCTCATTAAGTACGATTAAATATACTTGAAATCATAAGCTTTGAAACTGAGCCGAACAGGACAATGTGGTTCTCTTGGAGGCAACAATGAGAGAGTTTCAACATTCTCTAAAGAGACTGAGAGTGGTAAAAATAACTTGTGTGCGTTGCGATATGATAGGTCAGCAAGTCTTTAAACTTACTGACAAAAAGAGCTAAAAAGAGAACCCTTGAAATATTTTATACAGATTCTTCCTATTGCTTCTTTAGATTATTGTCGTCTGACTGTACCATCAGGGAAATAAACCTTCAGTTTAATTATACGATACGCAGTTTGGATTCCAATTGCCAACTTGTGTTTTGTAGAGGCCGTAAACCAATGCCACACATATTATCGATTTTCGTGCTCTGTTAATTAATTTTGGGAAATCATTTATATTTTACTGGGTCAGACTAAATCACTAAATGTTGCCGTTTCAAATTCTATTCAGACTTAAACCCTTTTAGTAAATACTGCTCTAAATCATAATATAGTCTGATCATATATAGGTATTATTTATCAAGGAATGTTGTTGGCTTGAGAAATTCCAGAAACCCTAACCTTTAGGTATTAGATCGGGTGACAAAAGAAAATAGTCTCTTTGAGCTGCATTTCCTCGATCTCATTAAATATACGAGATATGTTTTTATTGGTATATAACCATCGTCTAGATAAAACAATTCAGTCAATTGAAAAACAAAAACCAAACCATGAAATGCTTCTTGAAAACTTTTTCTCAAGATCTTAGCTTGCTTCCTAGCTCCACAGGATAAAACCCCCAATAGGCCACAACTTTTAGCTAAAGATGTAACTGTTCTAGTACGTAAACTAAACAATCTAGTTCCCTGCCGTGATATCGATGTACTTTCTTGAAGCTTTTGTTGTACTGTGGAGCTCGTTACGTTAGCTTAACAACAATCGAAAGAGGACTCAGCTATAGCTTAACTGTCAAAAATACTCGACCGGTGGTCAGCAACAGATCCCAATCGATCGCTGCTTTTCAACAAGCTTTTCAGGAATGGCATTTTTTTTTATAGAACAAATAAATACGGTTTTTTAGTGTACACATTTTCAAAGTAGTATTAGGCAAATAAAATTATTATAATTTTACATAATTTAAAACCTTTATGTGGTAAAAAACTAGAAGCAAAACGGGTTCAGTTCTCTGGAAAAATGTCTTTCTATTAGAGCTTTATCACTTTTTGACAGTTTCGTATTACCATATCAACTATATTCATGTTTCCTATATTGTTCTCCGATAAAATATTCCGCTTCGGATCTCGACAAGGCGACTATTGAAGTCACATTTCATATACAGAAAAGTTTTACTATCCTTTTGACATGACAGTTCCTAAATAAAAATTCTGGCCACTAGCTAGTGGAAACTGGATATCCAAAGAATCGGTCTGGTGTGGCAACACAAATTTATGGCTTAATAATCGTCTATTGATTTGAGTTCAAAATAAACGTAGGAGGCTATGTTCAAGCGGAGTAGTTAGATGAAACATTAAGATCATGTTCTGTGTAGGTGAGTATCTGGCATTCCTACTTAAAATCCTAAAATACTGGTTAAAGTTTCAATCAGAGGATTATTTTCAAGACAGCGCACAGTGCGGACAAAAATAGGGTTTTTGGACAATAATCAATATCTTTGTTGTTTTTTAAAAAAAGTTAATTTTTTTATAGGGTATGTGATAAAGTGTAGTCTAAAGGTTAAAATAAGTAAAACTTTTTAAAATATATATATGTCATTTTATTTAAAATATTAAAAAAATAAATTAAAGTTTATTCAGTTTAACCTACAGTTACGTTAAAAATAAAAATCAATTTACTTTTGTGTTAGAAATTAAACTAAAATTATTTTTTTTATTCTCATGGGCGTAGTTAGGAAGGCTTGGGGGCTAAGTCCCTTCCAAAAAAATTAAATTAGCAACCCCAAAATAATATTTTTTACCATACACACACACATTGTACCCTCAGTTTCTTTGTTCTTAAAGATGATTCTAAGAAAGCCGTTTTAGGCCGTCCACGACACGGTCCGGGTACGGCTTCTGTTTCCGGATCTGTATTTTTTGATTTTTCTGAATCCGTTTTATAACAAAATTTCTCAGATATAATATCTTTATTTAACCATTCGAAATAACGGTTTTGAAAATAAATTTTGTTTCGTCCCGATGACTTCCATTGGAGACTGAGACTTTTGCAAAAATTTAATGATGCCTTATTTAGAATTTGGTTATTTTTGTCAGAACATTCTTCTAAACCCAACAAGGGTTAAATTTTTTTGAAAATATTTAACTCCTTCAGATTTTCGTGAGAGGTCACTCATTTAACAAGTCTGAATGTTTTATGCTTATGCGTTCTAAAAGTTTAAAAAAAGTGATAAAATAGTATATTATCTTCTTAGGGACTTAAGTGGCACTTTTATCCCGAGAAGAAAAAACTGTATGTAGCTACAGTTCGCCGAGTGCTCAAAAGATACTTTAGTCATTTTTAGGCCCCGTTTTTATTAAAATTATTTTGCAAGAAAAACAGACTTCCCATTTTTACGTTTAATCTTTGAACGTCACTTTTTACCCACGGGATAAAAAGTGATACTTTATCCCTAAAATTTGTGATACAAAGCGCACTTTTGATCTTCAAAGTGCAAAAAAACTATATTTTTTTTAATATTCGCCCACACCAGAATAATTTTTGGCATATATATTTTAAGACTGATAGCAGTATTTTTATAATTTTATTGACTACCTCAAATTATTGTTTTTGTGCGTTCCCATTGACAAAAAACGGCCAATACGATATGCGATTCTAAAATATTTAATTTTCCATTTTGCTCACAGTAGTATAAGGTGACTTAGTACCATAAATATTTTGGGAATTTTTTTTTAATTTATTATCACCTATAACCACTCGCCATCACCGAATAATAAGCCTCATATCTTCTCCAGATTTAGTGCCATTTTTGACACCTTGCTGCCGCCATTTTTCACGTTGATGAGAGCTGCCACAATTTTATATTTGTCCAAATGGTGGCAAGACTGGTTTTAAGGGTATACCTAAACAGGAGATGATGTGAGGCCTCTCAACCGGGGTGGTAACCAATGTGTTATAAATTATTAGGATTGAAATATATTATTTAAAAAAATACAGCACCCTTAGTAGCAGCCAGTAGAAAAAAATATTTATGCTACCACTTTGCTAATTCATTGGACTAATATTTAGGATATATGCTAGACCTTGCAAATATTTGCAATTTTTTATAACCTTAATAAAATTTAAAAAATATTTTTTTTGTAAGCATAACAGTTTTAATTAAATTATTTTAAAAGCGAGACGTCAATTTGACAAAATTTTATTTAAACAAATAACGTAAATATATATCACTGTAATACTTAAAGAAAAATTTTTTTTATATTTAAATGCAGAACCAGTAAAATTAATTTTCTGATAGGTATTTTATACGATTTTTGAACCTGTTTTAAAATAACGAATTTAACTATTTATTTTGTTCACTTTCGCAAGTGTGACTAAAAAATAGGTTATGATTACAGATAAACTGGACATTTATCTATACTTTTGCATTATTAAAACTTTTAAAATGTAAACTCAGTTTTTCGAATATTGCCCACAGGAGTCCGCACTGTGCAGCGGTACGACTGTGAGCTGTGTCTAAGTTTCCTTTAATTGGTTTCGTTTTGTATAACATCTTAAAAAGCTAATAAAATTCGAGGAACTGTTGGAAATCAAGTTTGGACTTTTAGAAATGCACAAACAAAGAATATTGCTTTTAAAACAGAAGCATATGGTATCTCAGAGTAATTTTTACAGTCTCAACAATAAACCTCTGCATTATTATTTTCAAAGAAACTGTAAATTTAATCCATACTTTAATAATTTGTTCACAAAATTTGTTCACAAATCCGCTAATGTTTGTAAAATATATCAAACATATACCTCGATTCATCGCTTTTTAAATATACCGACACTCTACATCAAAGCTTCGCCCCAGTGGATCAAACGAACCGACTGTCGCTGGCTTTGCGGCGGTGTTAAATCATAGACGAAAATTAAAAACACCCAGTTAGCCGTCCACCCCCAATTGTCGTCCACTTTGGTACTTTCTGCCTAAAAATAAGATAACAAGCACCATATGGCTCCATCTATGGACATTTTCTGAAAAAATGATCCTTCCCCCACCAAACGGTAAAGTCGTTTTTTAAATCGTGCCAAAAGTTTAGCCAGTACAGTCTTGTCTTTAGAAGGGTGAACGTGCGTTGAACCAAAGTGAAGTTTTCGTTATGTTTTTGCTAGTGTAGGTGCCTGCGAGAAATAGCGAGTAAGTATTAGAGATTTACAAAATGTGTTGAACTTTTATGTTTTTTAGTTAGAATAATAAATTTCCCATCGAAAAACGTCACTTTTAGTTACAAATTCTTAGTTTTTCTATCCAAAAATGGGTGGTCGCCGAACTGGATGAAAAAAAGGTTAAAAAAAATTATTCGTCCAGGTGGACGAAAACTGGGTTACTAGTCCATGTGCTTATAATCTATCCTAATCTTTTATTATTAAAATTAGTGAAATTCTAAGACATATTGCAAACAGATTTTTTTTCTATAATATCATGTCCAGTTCTCGTCCGCATTTTTCTCTTCGTTTACCAGAGTTATTATTGACACAAAATCGGCAAAATTTGGCTGGTCGAAAAAATTTTTCGACCACCTAAAATATGGCCGGACGAAACACTGGAATCTTTCGACCATATCAATTTTTTGTTGATTTTGACGGACGAAAAACAGGTTTTTTTTGACCACTAGCAATTAAGAAGTTAATCCCTGGCTGTTTCTTGTTAAAATAGGTAATTAAAAAATGGAAGTAGGTACCTACCTATAAGTATAGGGCATTCCCAGTTGGAAACTCTTGAAATTTTTCGGGTACTTCTAGGGAGAATAAAAAAATGGTCCACATTGCAAAGTTTAAATTTTATAAGAATTTAAATAGTGAAAAATGCATTTGGTAATTTTTATCATTTTTGAGATACAAATCCTTTTGAAAAAATTGCATTGGTGTTCATAATTTTATTATTTAGGTTAGTCTTTTTTAATTATAATTTTATTATTTAGGTTAGTCTTTTTAAATTTTTTGAAGATTTTTTTATTTAGCTAACACCATATACTTTTTAGGTAGGTACCTAGTGTGTACAAAAAGAAAAATAAATCAGTGCTTCCATTTTAAAAATATTTGTAGGAACCTAATGGCCACTTGCTTAAAAGTTTGGTGCTTGAGGCCATAAGGGTGTGGGATATCATTTAAAAATATTTTTGGTTATCGTATCTGCCTGGCTGTTTTTTTTGTATACCGATGTTTGCTTGCATAACGATTGTAAAATAAAGGTAGAGTTACCTGGGTGGGTTTATTACACTCTGACCTAGGTTTGTATGGATAGGTGGGTACAACAATATAAAGAATTATTAAAACACTTGGAAGAAGTTTTACAAAAATGCTTATTATAAAACACCGCTTGTTGGGTACAGTGCTTTTCATTTTAGCTAGACAACCCATTTCCGTAATTAATATGCGTGCCACAAAAAAGTTCCAAATATAAAAGTTACTCAATTTTTAGCAAATTTTAAGAAAACTCAACAGATATTTTTCGAGCGCTACCCCATTTGTGTGTTTTTTTGTTTTGTCTAGACGATTTTGTACTTTTTATGTATTGAAACATTTTCGATACTTAACGCTTTATTTTGTTTAATTTTTTTAATAACAGTTGGAAATTAAATGCTTTGTTTTTCTGTATTTAAAAAATATGGCTGAATTTTTCAATGAGGATACCCAACAAATATTTATAGTAGCGGCCACATGTTCTAAAGGCTTTGCTACTTTTTTATAGTAGAAATGTGGTGATCCCAACCAAAATTTGTTACTTTTTAGTTCTGACTACTATTTAGTATCTGGAAATAGTAGATGTTTCGTAAAAACGACCCTCTAAACTACTTCTTAGGATTGTTTCTTGATAGTCGATTCTGATAGTCTTCTTTACCACAATAGGACGTTACTAAAGTTTTACCTTCTATTTAGTCGTTATTTCGTAGCCGCCCTGACTTTTATATCCTACTTAATTACCACTAGAAAGTTAAGCCTCATTGGAGTCCCAAATAAGTGTATCCGACAACTACATTATACCTTTAATTTTTACTACAAAAGTTTGTGTCATCATGGTAACATCTGATGTAACAATGTAGACAAAATAACTTTTTGCATCAACTTTAAAGCCGCAACTACTTTGACTTTTTTTTAATGCCGATCTTTTAAAGTAAACTCTACTTCCTGTTTCTACTTTGAAAACGTAGACTTTTTGAAGTCGCATCTTGGTCGCGTTCATTCTTAACCCTACTTTTTGTTGCTCCTTCTATAATATGGGAATATTAGGAATAAATTTGTAAATATTTTTTTCACTACCTGAAGCAGTCCATGTTTTCGACCTCATTGTTGGTTTTTTGACCATTTTGCAAAACAATCAAAATGCAAAATATTGATCCAAAGTATATCGAGTACGCACACGGATTTTAAGAAATCCCTAGTCCATGCTTAATCTCCATCCTTAATCTTTTACGATACTTGTTGTTGGTATTCTATTCTTGTATTGTCTTTACGGTCGTTCGTGGCTTGTGCTGTGGCACCGCCGTCCTGTGCCGCCACCCTCTTGTGCTGACGTGTCGTGTTTCACTTTTATGTGTTAAGCTGGACTTTAACTTTTTATATCCCTCTTCCAAAACAAATTTTTTATTTTTAGTTTATTGCTATAATGATAATGATAAAGTAAAACACAAACAAATAGGAACAAAATAGTAAAAAAATGAGGAACATTAAAAAGAAACCTTAAAACTAATTGATAAAAAAATTTACGGAACGATGTCGCAACATCACATTCCCCACTATAAGTAATGCTTCGGCTATCATTTACCCCCTTATGAAGGGTATCTAATTTATGCACGGACCCTAAAATAAACCTGTTTGGGCTTTATCTAGGAACTTTTGCAATTTGCGGTAACCTTGCGGCTAATAAAAAAACAAGTTACATGCTGATTTCTAAGCGATCTAACAAGTCTCAAAGATTGTTTTTTTTACTTACAGGGCTTATAGTAATAAAAACTACTAAATATTAAGAAGGCGAAAATATTTAAAAACAATAAAAAATACTACATACGAATAGTGAGAGCAATGCGTAAATAAAAAAAGTAACAATAAGTTGATTTCATTGATGTGACTACGTTCTTTTAGTTCCTCGACCAACACTTGAAATTCTAGAATAGGGTTCATGCTCTCGACTGCAACATACATTTTTGAAAAACACTTTTTATTGGCACTTCATTTATTGTTATAATGGAATTTAATTTATCTTGTTTTTGTTTTAAAACCTACCACAAATTCACTCTCGTACATAACCTATAAGCAGTGGTGCTGTTGTTGGCAGAAACGGCAAATGACAAGTGGCGACACCCCAATAACTTGAAGGTAGTAGTTTTACTTATCGCGTGGTTCCTATCACTCTGTAGACGTTTTCTAGTGGCGAAAGCTAGTTAATAATACGTTGTCGCAACGAAGGAGTAGAAATTCGAGTGTGTTATCTAGAAATAAAAGGGAATGCCGACATAAAAGTCGTACATGACACGTTGCCGTAACTTAGGCTCACTTTCAAGTAACCCTTTTGACTACCAGGGAATATAGTTTGGGAGGCCATGCTTTTTTGTAAAAAAGAAAATTTAATATTTTTATTGTCGTTTTATGAGCTCATATTAAAGAGCTATACTATTTTATAAACAAATTAGCTGAAACTTACCAAAAATGCTCTTCTTAAGCACCATTTGTTGGAGTTAAGTGTCGATTATGAAAACATAACCTCCAAAATCACAACACAAAAATTCCATCAGCTACCAGAGAACGGCTCAATTTTACGGGCACACCGGTTTTTTGCAATATATAAATATAATGCATGTTACACAAAAAAACTTTGCGTCGCACTCGAATTTTGATCCTCTGCTCGTAAATTCTCATACTTTTGGATAACATATAGTACATATTATAGCCATAACCAAACAAAAAAACTTAGCGAGACTGTTTACTGTTGTGTCCACCATATTGTGTAACAATTCTACCAAAAAGAAACGATTATATTATTTGCAACTACATCGCTATTTTTATGCCATTACGGAAAAAAACAGCCTCTACGACGTAGTAGTGTAGTTGTTACTACAGTGACTTTAAACACTTGGCCAAGTAATTATAACTAGAAATTGGTTCCCCACTTAGGGAATTAACACGTCGCTGTATGGAATACTGAGACGTAGCGGGAGTACGTTGCGGTTACTTTTAAGAAATTCTTTCTAGTTGCGGTTTCGTCGTTACAACTTTAAATGTTTGTGGGGTAATAGCGTCAAAACATTTAAAAAAAAAATTATTTTAAATCTATCGTTACTTTCTATGACATCACTGTCCGCAATGAAAAATTTAACTATATTTCATATTCTTTTTGTAACCATAACAAAATAAAAAAATTGAATTTCTAGGTATACCAAAAAAAAGTACACAGATATTTCGACTAAATTTCCTCGACCCAAGAATAATAACGACTGTAACTTATGGTGACTAAACTAGTTTTTACCATCAAGATTTAAGTTGAAGTTGCCTTCAACAAGAAAATTAAACACAAGAAACCGAATACTTTTCCAGTTCCACTATGTTTTTTAGGTACACTAATATGCTTAACGAACTTCGCGGGAATATTGCTCCTAAATCTGCTCAAATCAAGTTTTTCTTTGTGAATTTCGTCCAAAAAACCCCAATTTTCGACTAGTTTATTTGGCGTTTGGTCGATTAATTCCTATTTTTCGTCCTAAAATGGTCGAATAATACCAGTTTTCGACCGCCAACAAACCAGTTGTTCGCACCACCAAAACCTAGTTTTCGTCCGGTCGAAGAACTAGAAATTTTTGGACGGAAGGAGGGAAGGCCGTGGACGAAAACTGGGCAAAACTACATTTTTTTCATTTTAATTTTCTGGAACTGTTAGATTAAAGCAAAAAAATCTAAATTAATTATTTTTGAATTCTTAAATCATCAAAGAATGGAAATTAGCCGCTCATAATACCAAATGATGTAAAATGTTCGAGATTTCGGGCTCTAAAGTTGAACTTTCCACTAACTGGACGACAATTGGGCAGTTTACCCTATATCTAACATTTTTATACACCAAACTGCTCCGCGAACGGGTCGTATGTGCGCCGCTCACACGCAAACACGGATTTGTCCAGTTTTCAAGTTGCGCGCGCGCCGCTCGCAAGCCGTTTGCCAAAAACCCGCTTTCTACGGCTCCTCTTTGTGTGTTCGCAGATCCTTTAGGACGGCATCGGTAGTTTGTTGTCGACTTTTTATTTCAATGCGTATTTGCTGTTTATCCGTGGATAGAAGAAAGTTCGTTGAAATGAATTCGGCGAGCGGCGCACATACAGCGCGCGAGCGGCGCACCTACACGGAGTAGTTTGGTGTATACGCCCTTTAAAATCACAAGCGTCCCCGCCTAACTAGAATTATAGTCTTGTTTTAAAAGTGGCGTGAAAGAAAGTATAGGAACCTATATAACTTATTTTAAAGCAATTAAGTATATGGTTTGTGGTAAACTAATTTCACTATATTAAGGTCTTTGTTGGTGACTATAGCACAATTAAGCTGAAGAGTTCTTTTGTTTTCTGCAGTGATTTTAGTGCAGTAACTACAGTTATTCTTATGCTGAGTCACGAGCCAAGAAGATGATTTAAGGAAAAAAATTACTGACCAGAAATTAACATAGAAATTAAGTAATGCAAGCGTTCGCTGTTGGAGATTTAGCAAACAAATTAAAGCGAAAAATGCCCCTATTTTGGCAGCAATTTGCCATTTTTAGGGTCGTATTACTAATCCCCGACTGCTAACCGGAATAGAGAATCGTTGCCAAGTATATGTTCACGCCTAATATGTTATCCGGCACGTTTAGATTCAGTCCCTACAAGGGGTAGTCACATTTTTTTATTTCCAGTGTTAGGACCTACAAGCCTTACGATACGAGGGTTTTCTTTTAAGTTTTGCATATACAGATGAGATACATGATACAGAATAAAACAGTAGATAACATTTAAAGACTTCATTGTTTCTTGAAGTATTTTCCAGGAAAATTAATGCACTTTTGCATGTGCTTCGTAATGTCAAAATTGCATTCTTGAAGGCGTCGACTGCTTCCTCTGGCGATTAAAATCTTACACATTGCAGTCCATTTAGTGGTCGGGAATGTATAGAGGAGGGTCCAATAATTAGACGTTTTGTTGGGTTAAAAATTTAATGGTCTTTTGTGCGTTGTGCGAACCTGCATTGTCTTGGTGGAGGATGATTCGTTGTTCGGGGTTTGTTTTTCGAAACTCAGCAATGACTTTCGGCAAGCAAATGTTGATGTATCAATCGGCAGTAACAGTCCCTTGATCTTCCAGATAAATTGTTGCTACTTGACCTGCTTTTGGATACACTTCGAAAACGACGAAGACTTTTAATGGCTTTTCTTCTTGGAACACTTAAACAGATGACTGACGTTTATTTTCGGGTTCATAGGAGTAAATCCACGATTTATCACCACTGACGATGCTGTATACGTATGTCACATGTCAATCTTCCGTGAGGAGCATGCGCACAGCATCGATGTTTTCCTGGGTGACAGCCGTTTTTAGTGCACCTGTCCTTAAATTCTCCATACGACGGAGAAACTATCGACTGAGTTGGTGCTTCATTACCGAAAACAAAAACTCGACTCTCCTAATGAAATAATTTCCTTCGAAAGTTTAAAAAAATTATAGCCTAAAAATGTTCTTGGTTTAATTCCATTTTTCGACTGATTTGTCAATTTAAAAAATTCACTGTAGCTATAAAACTATATGTATCGCACTAACGTTTTGAATTTAGGTTAGGTAAAAATTGCGGTTAAGTTTTAGTAACGACATTCGATCAATGTCGCACTCTATGTTCCTATATAACGATCTTCTCTTACTCCACTTACTGACTTTTCCAACTTCCAAAAAGTTGACAGATGTCTTGCTTGATTGATTATACAAGCATTTGTTTAATTTAATTTTTGGCCGATTCACGCCGCGAGTTTGATGCCTCTTTCACCCTTAGTAATTTAAATGGATTGATCTTAAAGAAATCCAAGAAAGTTTTAAAGCATTACTTACACGAATTGGCCATAATTTAGAAATAATGAATGATCATTTTAAATTCTCGCCTCGTTCTGTTGCGCGAATTACATATAGACTCAATTAATTCTAGTTTTAAATTAAAGTAGCAATAAAACGGAATAACCCGGTGGTGAAAATGTCCCAGGCAGTTAAAAAATTTAGTTGTAATTAAAAACAAATTGCCACTTCATTTCTGGACCGTCGCTATTTGGAGGGTTTCTCCCTGCTAAAAGTTTTACCGCGACGTCCGTCGACAGACCCGACTTTCTGAAAACTAGGCTTAGGTATATTAAAGTAGTTCCCAAAAATTGCATTATTTAATTACAAGGTCCAAAGTTTTTCCAGATAAATATTTTTGGCCGGGGGGGTTTCAATTAAAACTTAAACATAAAAATCATCGCATCGCTGAAAAGGAAGTTGGCGAGAGGGCGACGGATTTTTTTTGTTTTGTTTTTTGCATCATTGTTTGAGACGCGAGCCTGGTACCTTTTGCATGTAAAGCTGACGACCATACCACCGCACTACCCTGCCGCTCTATGTGCCCACTGGTTGTATTTAAAATACCAAGATTAGATTAGGTTAGGCAAGGCGGCCAACCACTAACTAGAAACAGATGATCTTACAAAGACGACGTTTATAAATCATTCAGGAACTATATTCCTCAGTTCTTCTAGATCTTAAAAGAATGGTAAGATTACCAGCGTTTAATCAATTTGGTTACCGTGTTTAACTACACCTGCTCTGACTCGTCTATTTGCTGCCTTATTACCTTGCATTCAATTTAGATGTTTACAGGGTTTTCCCGTATATTTTTACACCATATCTAAATTAATTAGTTTATTAGTTGTGGAGATATATGCGTTTAAAAGTTTTAAAAACTTAAATTGATACTTTAAAATATCAAGGCAGCGATGAAAAAGGCAATCCCATTCACACAAAAAGTGATGCTGGTGTTTTTGTATAGGTATATAATTTGTTACTATTTACCATCCGCGGTGATTCTAGGCAGTAATGTGTGGCGCCGGAAAATCAAAAAATATTACAGTTTTTTTTAGCTGATACTTCATTGGTAATTTTTAACATAGCCTCCTGGTTATTAATACAAATTTGAATAATTCTTATAAATTTTCTGTGAATAGATTGATAAATAGAGTGCGCAGAATTTCCATTAAGATCGACGATTGAATGTTCTATTTTCTCTTGTAGAATTTGAAGTGTTTCCAGCCTGTTGTAATATATCTTATTTTTTAGGTAGCCCAAGAAAAAAATTAAGGGGTGACACATCGAGGCTATTTGCAGTCCATAATAATGTGTTAACTGTATTTAATATGCCTTGGCGGGTTGGCCTTCTGCCGGGAAACTGAATATAATACTGGTTGCGAGCTATAGTTGCGTTTTCATTATTTGAGTAAAACAATTTAATCATATTCAGATTTTCTTCCTCGGAAAAAACCATCTTTAACCGCTATTAAAACTAAATTTTACAATTTGACAAAACAATAGCATCACTTTTTGTGTCAATGCGATTGTCTTTTTCATGACTTGAAAACATTTAAACGCGTATGTCTCCAAATTTATATTAACGAAAGAATCCCAACATTTTAAAATTAGAAAGAAAGGATCTGTAAAATTCTAAAATAATAGACAGGGTTGTTCGGTTATGTCCATTGACCCGTCAAATTTTGACATTTAGATTTTTTTTGGAAATTCTGACACAAATATTCTTAAACGTGAAACTTTTGTATTTATCGTATTTTGATACTACTACTATGTCGGTTTAGAACGTTTTTCTACGTTGTCCGACGCCTATTCTCCACCTCCTTCGATCTTGACAATCATCCTCTGTCAGATTTTTTTGACTCATTGATCTTTCGATTGACTGTTGCCATTCTAGTTTAGGACGCCCTCTTTTTCTGCGCCCTATTGGTTGCCATTCTAGGACCTGCTTTGGTAACCTTTCGTCGTTCATCCGTTGTACATGGCCGTACCATATCAGTTGCCTTCTAGTGATGTCATCCGTTATGCTTCCCTCGATTCCCATTCTTTCTTTTATGATCTCATTTCTTATGTGATCTATTCTAGATATTCTCATTGATCTTCTTATTGCATCCATTTCGACACTTTCCATTTTTGTTTTGTATTTTTCTGTTACGCGACAAGTCTCTATTCCATATAACAGCGTGCGTGTTTCATATATGTTAAAGCGTGCGTGTTTCATATATGTTAAATTTTACATTCTTTTTTATCTTTCTGCTCCATAAAATACTGTTAAGACATCCAATAACTTTTTTTGCTTTTACTATTCTTTTTTCCAATTCTTTACAGTCTGTACCTGTCTTCAAATGTGACACCCAAGTATACATACTCATTGCATGGAGATATTGTTTGTCCATTTTCTAGTACTCACTGGATTCGTTTCCAATACATAAGTACTGTGTCTTGTCCACGTTCACTGTTAATCCCCACTTTTGGTATTCTTCTGTTAACTGTCTCATCATATACTCCATGTCTTCTTTATCATTAGCCACAATTACGTGGTCGTCAGCAAACTGTAGTGTGTATATGGTAAATCGGTCGTTAAGTTGTATTCCCATGCCGTGCACTTTACGTTTCCAGTTTTTTAGAGCTACTGCGATATATATTTTAAAAAGGGTTGGAGAAATACAACATCCCTGTCTTAAGCCTTTTGTTACCAGGAATTCTTGTGAAAGTCGATTTCCAATTTTAATTTTAGATTTTGACCCTTTGTATAGTTCTTTTATCGCTTTTATGTATGTATGATTGATATTAGTTTGCTCTAACACTGTCCATAATTTTTCAACTGGAACGGTATCATATGCTTTTTGTAGGTCCACAAAGGTAACATGAGTCTCTATATTTCTGGCGCTCCTTTTCTCAATTACTTGTTTAAGACAAAAAACATTATCACTACAAGATCTGCCTGCGCAAAAACCCACTTTGCTCTTCTTCTTCTTGTTCATGAAAATCATTCTCTATTAGATCTCTAAGAATCCTACCGTACAATCTACTTAGAGTACTGGTTACTGAAATTCCTCTGTAATTATTGCAATCCAGCTTGTTTACTTTTTTATGTATTGATTAGGTAGGTACTAGATGTCCGCTTATGCATTGGTTAATAATATATGTGAGATTTTCGAGTAGTTTCTCTGATCCATATTTGGGCATTTCGGCATATATTCCCTCAGGTCCGCTAGCTCCGGATTTAAGCTTTTTAATATTATTCTTTATCATTTCTTTTTCGATGATTACTTCCTCTCCATGTACTTCTATGTTTCTTCTCGGAGAGGCTGCCAGATATTCGGGTCTTGTCTCCTGCAGCAGTCCCTTGTAGTGTTCTGCCCATTGTTCTGGTTTGATTATCTGGATGTTTACTTTTTCTTTTGTTGGGTTTTTTACTGTAGAAATGAATTTCCATACTTCAGAACTCTTCCTACCTCCTACGTGTGTATTTATATCATGGCACTTGCGTTCGAACATTAAATTTTTTCTGTGCGTATCAAATTTCTTAGCTGTCTTCTGGTTTCCCTGTAGATTTCTAGGTCTCTTTGCTCCTTAGTACTAAGCCATTTCAAGTATGTACATTTTTTATCTTTGACCATTTCCTGTATTTTGTCTGTCCACCACATCTTCCTGTTATTTCTATTATCTTGGCACCCAACAGCTTCGTTGCTTGCTTCCTTCAAGCTTTTTATTATGTATGTATATATCATTTCAAATGAGTGATTTGTGTTTATTAATTTTTCATCTAATCTGTTCTGATACAATCTTTGAGTACTTTCGATTTCTAGACTTCTAAAGTTGTATTTTTGATTGTCTTCGATGCTTTCTAGGTTTTCATTTTCTCTAATACTTTCGTCCTTATTTGTTTTTCTTAAAGGGAATAATATTTTTGCTTTTACCAGATGGTGGTCAGATCCACAGGTAGCACCACGAAGTGCTCGCACATCATACCACTTTAATTGCGAGTGTTGTCCATCTATAGCATAATCAATGATTGATTTAAGATTTCTTGTTGGCTGAATCCAGGTATATCGATGAATATCCTTATGGTTAAAAAAACCATTATTTATTTTTAGGTTGTGGGTTTCACACAATTGCATCAGTCTTAAGCCATTATTATTTGTTACTTCCTCTCCAAATGGTCCTAACATTTTGCTCTGGGTTTGCCTACCAGTTCGGCTATTAAAATCGCCAAGCATAATTATTTCTCTGGTATTACCGATTTTTGTGATAGTCTCATCGAGTTGATCAAAGAACATTTGTTTTGTAGCTACTCTTTCGTCATCTGATGGTGCGTAGCATCTTCATGTTCACTCGAAGTATGTTTTCACTAATGCAATCGTAGTCTGTAATTTTATTCTTCTGATTTTTCTTTATTAACAAGGATACCCCTCTGGCTGCTCTTCTTTCTTTTGGGACTCCAGTGAATATATCGGCAAAATTACCGACACTATTCGTACCTGTTCCTTTCTTTTTTGTCTCAGTGAGTGCAATAATATCGATTTTGCAATTCTGCATTTCGATTGCAATAATGTCCAACTTTTGATTCAGTCCCTGTACGTTCCATGTAGCTATATTCATAGTCCTTTGTCTTTGCTTTTTTCGTCTTCGAGAGTTTCCATCCATTGCTCCGAGGCTTTGTTTAGGCTTTTTGGTAACTGCTTTGATATCTATTCAAATAAACGTTTTAGATATAGTGAAAAAATATACGGAAAACCCTGTACCTTTGTATTTTGAAGGACAAGTCATTTGTCATGCCTGTCTAACCCGTCCATGCATCATATGATTTCTAGCAACGCAACGCAAAGAGTGACAAAAAAAATAAAACTAAATAAAAAAAGCTTGTAAAAGAAATTTAAATACAAACCAATTAACTGTCATCATGTCCTTTGTACCACTACTGCAATGTTGATTGCCAATAAGATAATAATATAACATTGATCAATTAAATTACTAACATAACGGTAATTACATGAAGTGGCGGCTGCTACAGGGAGAGCAACGGGGCAGTACCCTCCCAAAACTAGACAACAAACAGTATTTTTAATTAATTTATTTAAAAAAAGTTAAATCTTTCCTTACGACATGATTGTCTAGTTCTTTTTATTATCTGTGGTTAACAACGAGCGACTAATTGGGTGAACTTTTTTAGCGTAAATAATTACAAGCCGGCAGCGCCGCGCGGGGCAAAGTTTCAATTTCACTCATTTTTCAGCGGTGTATGGGAGGCTGTTCTCGCACGGGGGCTTGAGGAATGTTTGTTTTAGTTGACGTCGGCCATCATCATCGTGCGGACACGCTCGTTGCCTTTTCTAGTGCTGCCGGTTTTATCCTTAGTGAAGACATATAAATTTGTTTTGATTTGGGGTTTGTGAGTAGTAAAAAGCCTTGCCGGTCGCGTATCAGTGTTTGTTTTCGTTATCGTTTGTTTATAAAATCTATTTTGATAATATTAATATAAACTTAGATTTACACGGTAATAACATTAATCATTAAAAAATAGCAACAATAATAGCTAAATAAAATACCTTAATTGTATTTAATAAACTAGATTTAAAATAACATAATTAATTTTGAATAACATAAAAAACATCCTCTAAACCTCTTTGTTCCAGGAGGGTTCCAAGAATCGATGCAGTATTACCCCTTTGAATAGCTAAGCTAATCAACTGGGTAATAAAGCTCCTGGTTAATGATTACATAATTAACTGTGCAAATTTAAAGACGTTGACATATGAACATCGGTTACAAATAAAATCTTTAAGGCCACATAGACCGGACCTAAAAATTAACCAAAATTTTAGTGTAAGTAATGACGAGGGTAAAATTATACGATGCTGAAAACTGGTTGTGCGGTTATGAAAAAAGAAATGCTTTTTTTTGCTTTATTTTATTTGTCTTGTTATGAACAATCTACGAAGTGATCCTGCGTGCAAAGGGAATGTGTGATATCAAGCACTTTAGTGAAAAGTTAAAAAGACACGAAGTAAGTGGTATTCATTTAAATAACCACATAGAATTTTCTATGCTAGGCAAGACTGATATTAGGTGCCAATTGAATAGTGCCTATAGACAAAACATTACCTAACATAATGAAAATGTGACAAAAATTAGACATATACTTAGTAGGTTAATACAATGTTTAAAATTCTGTGCGAATTGACTTTATCTAAACAAATAAACTAAAAACTACACCAAGTAGCTGCTTCTTTGGAAAATACTAAATTAAAATTGTTTCGGTAAGTTTTTTTTATCTCATTTTTCATGCAATTTAAATTTCTACCTCCCCCCCCAATTTATAACGTCACCAGCCGCCACTGATTACATGTCCATACATCAAATTGCATGCCATGTTTAATTACCGATAATAGACAGCTTAGTAGCTTCCTGAACTAACAGATAAGCAATATCATACTGAAAGCTTTTCGCAATATCACTCTAAATAATTTAGATATACCATGTATTTGCGAAGCTGTATTGACCATTTCAATATTTAACCAGATATGCCTCCAGGCCTAATTTGCTAAATGACTAGCACATTAGTGGCCACAATCTAGTGTTATATTAATAACCCTGTTATTAAAGGCATTTTTAAACTCCACCACGCCAATATTTGACGCTCAAAAAATCTCTGATATCTGGTTTTCTCTATAAATACTACTAAACGCTCAAAAACCTTTTAAAACATTTCCGCGAAAAGCTTTCTTTTAACCTCGATGGTGCATTCTATGGCAAACCGAAAAAGGTTTTCACTAATAATTTCCACCGGTTTAAGGAAAAGCGCAATAATTGTAAATGGAAAATCTCCCAGTTTCCCTCTGTTTCTGACAATTTTGCTGGAAAACGCTCGAAGGTATATTTTCAATAATTCCATTTTATTGCTATATTACATTACAGCAGAAATGTAAACATTTCCGAAATTGTTTTTTTTTCTTTTAAATTCATTTTATTCCAGGGAATAATTTTCATTGGCCCTGAAAGGACGAGGGAACAAAAAAATATATTTAAATTGGGTAGGCATGTAATATATCAGAGCGCCAACTTTTCTGACTTTTTAAAACATTTTGTTGGAGCATCAGTTTCCAGGAATTTGAAAAAATGCCGTCGCATAAAAAAAGTCCTAACTAAAAATTGAAGAAAATTGCGCGGTGGCCAAAAATTTCAGAAAAATTAACTACCTAGGTACTTTTAGGCAAAAATCAAAAGGCAAAAATAGTATGAAAAAAAAAACAAAAAAACTGACGGGCGCCGCAGAAAAAAATTTGTCAATAAAAAAAAACTACTCGAAAGTGGAAAAAGAGATGCGCAGCAAGCACAAATTTTGGAAAATTAAGTACCTACTTTCGAAAAATTAAAAAAATGGTGCAACAGGCGAAAACTTGAGAAAAGTTAAGTACATTTTTGGAAAAAATGGCGTCACAGATAAACATTTTTGGAACAAAAAGAAAATATGCCTCAAACTTTACGAGAAAAATGGTTAGTTTCAAAAGAGCACCAGTGGGAAAATAATTGTGCTTATTTTATTTGGGAGGGGAGGTGGCAAATTTTAAGCCTACACCGTAAAAAATTTTGTCTAGAATGAAAACACGTTCTTTTCTTGAATAATTTTTTTTACCTCTTAAACAATTTTTGAATTAAAATATTTCTTTTTAGTTCAACGCAACGTTAAGTCTTTAATTGTTTTGTTTCAGTACATTCCATTTTATAACAAAGCAAATTGTCTTCATATAAGTCATATTTTGCTTCTAGAGAAAACGGTGCCTTAGATTAATTCAGTTCTAATTTATAATAAAACAATTTTTGTTTCACATTAAAATAAGAGGCTAGACATTTTTTGTGCTATATTAAGAAAATATTCTCTTGGTGAATAGGCAGCACAAATTATTTTACTTCAAAGCAATTTGCTTTGATCTAACAAATTTTTTTTACCGTGTATGGGGCTAACTCCTCCTACACCTTCCTTAATTACGCTTCTGGGTGTGGAAATTAATTTTAAAAATGTTTAGCAATCCTAAGAAACCGATTGTACCTACTTCTTGTGATATTGAATAAATGCCATGTAAAATAATTCCTTCAATTTCATCTGCCATTTTGTCTTTGCGGGCATCCATAAAATACAAAACGGTGCTGAACAAATGTAAATTTTATTATATTGCGTTTCAGATCACGGGACTTTTATTAACTCGCTACATCAAGGCTTCTCCTAACCTTACAATATTGAAAATTCGAAGACCACTATATCAGACCTTTTGAATCATTTAGGATAATTTTACATTCAAGACAAACATTTTTTCCCTTGAAACCACTCTGTGTTTCTGGGTAACCATTCTTTTTGTATTATATTTAACCTTTAACTACAGACGCCGGTGTATTTTGTACACCATTTTGACAAAACTTTTTGCCGTTTGTTCTTAAAAACTTACCGGGTGGGCCAAAAAAAACCGGACAATTTTTATTTTATTATAACTTTTGAAATATACCATCGATTTTAATGGGACAAACTGCACTTGGCAGAGAATTAATCAGAGTTTTAAATAAATAAAATTTTTTGTCCGCCATTTTAAAATCCAAGATGGCGGACCATATAAAATTGTACCCTTCAAAGATGCTCGTTTATTATTGTGTTGCGAACATATTTTGTTAATTTTTTTAAATCACTAAAACAGCAGTATTCTTGCCACGCACAACGAGGTATGAATCAGCAAAATCGGTTCGGTGGTTCTAAAAAAAATATTTTTGTTTTAGCCATTGTTTTGAATATTATACGATTGCCTAGCCAATCATGTCTCCATTTATTTCCTTATAAATTCAATACTACTAAACCGATTTTGATGAAATAAAAAATATCCTGGTGAGAATTGATCGCTTTTTAAAGATCATGATGAAAATTTATTAACATCTTAAGCTTTAAGATGGTGGACAGAATCATATTTGATTCTTCAAAATGGCTTGTTTAGTCTTATTTTCTGAAAATGTTTTAGTTTTTTTAAATTCACAGAAAAGCACTACTTTTCTTGCGCACAACAAGATATAAACTAGTAAAATCGGTTTAGTGGTTCTCCAAAAAACTATTTTTGTTCGATCAATTGTTTTACAGATTATATGATTGCATTGCCAATTCTGTCTGCATTCATTTCTTTATAAACTCATTACTACTAAACCGATCCTAGTGAAATAAAAAAAATCATGGTGAGAATTGTTTGTGTGATTGTTCTTTAAAGCTTATAATCGAAATTTGCCGCCATCTTAAAAGATAGAGTGTCCCTTCAAAGAGGTACGTTTATTCTTAGTTTCAAAAAATGTTTTAATTTTTTTTTTTAATTTATAGAAAAGCATTTAATTAATTTTTATCTCTTTATATGGGAGAAAAGTAATGTTTTCCTATAAATTAAAAAAAAAACTTAAACATTTTCGGAAAATAAGAATAAGCGCGCCATTTTAAAGAATCAAGTATGATTCTGTCCGTGTTAGCTCGCGGGTTAGAAAAACGATAACTGCAATGGACTGTAAATATTTTAATTAAATGAAGCGCGAACAAACATAAATATAGTGATATGAAATTACGAAATAGTCAAACGTCCATAGGTTAATTGTTGTGCCACACAACGACAATCAGAAACAAAGGCACTCACCAGTTTGCAGCCAATTTCTCCACGTTCCAAGGGGTCCCTGATTGGATCTAATGATGTCACCACGTAGCTGAAGGACTGAAGTTGCTAGTTCTATGCTTCAGTGATAAATCCTGTCTATGATCCAGAATCAAGCAATTACAGGTTGAAAATTTCCGCAACCGTCCATAACATCTATTATGGCGGTGCATAAAAGAAAGGTACCTGAAGGTCCTGAGGTATTTAATGACACATGAAGATTATTGACAGGTGGTGTGTGAATGACAGGACTAGTATCTTGGCTTCCAGACTCTTGATTAGTTTCTAAGATATGAGTTAAAGTGTGGTGCCTTTTACTATTGGAAGTCCTGCATGAATATTTTGATTTGCACGTATCTACCCCATGCAAGGGATGAAAACACGCTAGACATAATTTTTTCTGCTTGACGAAAGATAGGCGATCGATAGGTGAGAGATCAAGAAATGTTTGACATTTCGAAAGAACTGATTTCGCATAGAATTTGATTTTTGATAGATAGGCACCTTTTTGGGTGCTGTTGATTGAGGAAGTGATTCCAAAACTTTACATCTTTTTTCTAGAAATTGAAAAAGTGAATAAAATGAAAAACATAATAAAGTCCCAACTGTCAACGTCAAAGCTAAGTGATTTTAAAATTTCTAGGGATTCAGAAAAGGTGTCAATTAAATTACGCAATTCTTTAGCTGACTCGTTTTTAAAGGTGGAGTTCATAATTGAGCTTAAAGCATCATTTGCGAGGTCTCGCTTGTTTTGATATCTATTGACTAATTTGTCGTAAGCAATTTTATAATTTTGATCAGATAAGCTAATCCCTGATATCAATTTTAAAGGCTCATCCTCGAGATATGAAAATAAATATTGAAGTTTTCGAACGTTACTTAGACTTTGATTTTGATCTATAATGTTATTAAAAAGATCGAAAAAGCTTGGCCATAATTTGTTATCACCTCGAAATATGGGAATACCTTACTCTTTGAGTTTTGGAGTTTCAGATTCGTTTTGTCGAACATATGATCCCGAAAGGGTTGGGGCCTCAACCGGAAATATTTTAGAGTAAACCCCCTTACACGCATAAAAATATTTACGAGCTTCTGAAAGGATCGCATCCTGCGTTTTAAACTCCTCGTCGTCCGCGTCGTCTATCAACATAATGACGTCATTATGTGCCAGCATGCATTTATCGAAGGTTTCATCCAAATCGGAATACCTCACTTGAAACTCGTTCCTCGCTTTTTCATCCTTTGCCGCGGTCTGTGAAAACACATAACACTCGGTGATCGCAGATAAAAAACCCTTGCGTTTTTGCACGGCTTTTTTGACAGACATGATTTTACCTTTGAAATGACGAAATTGTCGGTAAATATACAATTAACGCTAAATTAATGCTTCTGAAATAGAAAAATGACGAATTGTCGAAAATATGCACTAATTTATCGCAATTGATGAAAATTGTTTTAAATATCGAAATGATATGGAACACATCTAATCACAGAAATGTCGGTAAATATACAATTAATGCTAAATTAATGCTTCTGAAATAGAAAAATGACGAATTGTCGAAAATATGCACTAATTTATCGCAATTGATGAAAATTGTTTTAAATATTGAAATGATATGGAACACCCCTAACACACTGAACGTTTGTTTTGTTTGTTTTGATTCCTTCTCGTGGTTTGTTTATACCACGCGGTACGCGAAAACAGGTACTGCCGACACCACACCGACCTTCGGTGCGAACACGACTTTCTCTCGTTTCAATACGATGCGAAAAATTCAAGGCCGCCTTGTTTTCGGCGTGAAAATAATGGCCGACCTATTAATAGCGTCGTATGGATTTAATTTAAAATAATTCGGCTCGAAAGGAACACTTATGTTAGCTCGCGGGTTAGACAAACGATAACTGCAATGGACTGTAAATATTTTAATTAAATGAAGCGCGAACAAACATAAATATAGTGATATGAAATTACGAAATAGTCAAACGTCCATAGGTTAATTGTTGTGCCACACAACGGCAATCAGAAACAAAGGCACTCACCAGTTTGCAGCCAATTTCTCCACGTTCCAAGGGGCCCCTGATTGGATCTAATGATGTCACCACGTTGCAGAAGGACTGAAGTTTCTAGTTCTATGCTTCAGTACACCAAAATCGAGTACTTTCAGGTGTAGAAATTTGAAATAGTTGGAGAACGAAATTAACACGCCATTTCTCGAGGCGATTGACAAAGGATCTCGCCGGTTGTTGGTGCGCATGTCCAAATGCGCGAAATGCACTCTGCCCTTCATACAATTGTGTGGTTTTAAAAATATATAAACAACCGCGAAATTTAGCAGGAGCTAACAGTCCGACATCTTAAATTCTAAGATTTCGGCAAATTTCGATTATAATCGTTAAAGAGCAATCAATTCTCAACATGATTTTTTTTATTTCACTAAAATTGGTTCAGTTATAACGAATTTATAAGGAAATGAATGCAGAGAGGATTGGCAATGCAATCGTATAATCGGTAAAACAATGGCTGAAACAAAAATAGATTCTTTGAGAACCACCACACCGATTTTATTAATTTGCAGCTTGATGTATGGCGAAAAAGTAGTGCTTTTCTATAAATTAAAAAAAACTAAAACATTTGCGGAAACTAAGAATAAACTGGCCGCCATTTTGAGGAATCAAGTATGATTCTGTCCACCATCTTAAATTTTTTATTTCATTAAAATCGGTTCAGTAGCAATGATTTTATAAGGAAATAAATGCAGACATGATTGGTAAGGCAATCGTATAATATGGAAAACAACGGTTGAAACAAAAATATTTTTTAGAACCACTGAACCGATTTTGCTAATTCGTACCTTGTTGTGCGTGGCAAGAATGCAGCTTTTTTAATAATTTAAAAAAATCTCTTAGGTTTTGAGATAGTGGACAAAAAAATACATTCAGTCAAAACTCTGATTAACCCTCTGCCAAGTGCAGTTTGTTCGATTGAAATCGATTGTATAGTTTAAAAATTATAATAAAAAAAAATTGTCCGGTTTTTTTTGGCCCACCCGGTACTCCACCCTGTAGACCCCATCTAACCTTTTTCTGAAGGGTTTTAAGTCGCGCCGCTGCGACTTTACCGGTGTTTTGATGATTACCGATATTTGTTTTAGGTGTTCATCTGCGGTGTACAAAATACACCGCGCGTATAATTATGTAAGTAAATTTGGAATATCTTAAATTGAGTTTAAGGCCATGATAATATTGGGGCCATTTTTAACCCCAAAACTATAGAAAAAAATATTTTATTATCGTAATTTATGTACGGAATCTAAATCCACCTTGGGCCCCTTTTACAGGCGTAACATTCAAAAGGCTTTCATGCGTGTAATACAGGATGTTCCAGATAAAAGTACTTACAAGGGCTTTATGAGGATTTCAGAAACAGGATTTTGGTAAAATGGGAAAAAAGTTGCGTTATTCCAAGCTCAATCATTGTAAGTTTGTCCGTTTACGAAATCCCTAGAAAACCCAATGTAGTCATTTTGATCTGGGAAACCCTGTATATCAGGTTTATTTTGCGCTGTATTTTAATTATTAAATTGTTAATAACAAAGACTATTTTTTTTTCAATTAATATTTACATTTAAATATAGTGGATATCATAATGGAGGCATTTCTTTCGCTGGTGTACAAAATACACCGCACGAGTAGTTACGTAATGGGCTAGGGCGCGTGTAGGTAGAGGTTAAGTTTACAGTTTAGTAGTTAAGTAGAGGAATACATATCACCAATCTGCCTGATTTTAACAAACTTATATTATTGTCTAAGATTTTGCTATGACAACTTGCATGAATACAAAGGCGTTTGTCAATGACCTTAATAGTTACTAAGTAGGTATGCAACCACTAAGTCAATCCTTTTCTAGGTGGTCGCCTAATAGTAACCTACGGCTCAGGTGACCTCCTGATTCGCTCTGCCAGGCCTGATGACAGCATACCGACCTATTCGTGCCTGACTATACACTCCTTAACTCAAGAACGAAAAAGAAGCCTTCCTGCTAAATTAAATGTTATGGGTAAGCTAAAGAACTTTGAATGATTTATATTTTAACCCCGATTAGCCACGACAACTTGTTTGATTTTTAAATTTGTGGGTACTAAAATTTACGTTTGTTAGTATTATTTGGCCTAAAAATTCCGCTGATTGACGCTCACGTCTGAAGGTGGGTAAAAATGCTAATCAGTGTTGCTCTGGCCTATAAGACAGAAGTGCTTTCGTATGTCACGGATGGTTTCTTTTTATTTGCAATCGATCTTTTTATCGATCGATATTTACTTTTTAGTTTTAGCCTGCTCTTATTCTAGTTTCTCGTATATGACGCTTCTTGCGAGGGTTTTCTCTCTATAGACATAGGATGACATACAAACCGGTCTGATTAACTTCGCAGGGGTGTCACATTGACCAAGCAGTGTTCTGAGGAGTACCATAAGGACGAATCAGTTAACTGTTACTTACTTACTTTTTTACTTACTTTTTATTTATTGCTTCAAAGAAAATATTACAATTTTCCATAGCAAGAATTCTGCTGTATACACTTATTAAATAGTTACTATTTTAGTTAAGAATAAACTTATAATATTTTCTTTTAATTATTTTAATTATTTTTTTTACCCTGTTTACTTTTTAGTATGGAAGATTAAATAAAATATAAATCAATCATAAATTTTAGTACCTGTGAATTTAAACATTTTCGTGGCTAATCGGTTAAAAAGAAGTTTTTGTTTCTCTCATATTTTTCCGTGAGTAGCTCAAAAGCTTAACCTCACGGGGGTCCAAGATCTAATGGACACCTAATAAGTGTTGACAGTTAACTGTTTCGTCCTTATGGGTCTCCTCAAAACACTGGTCAATGTGACACCCTTGCGAAGTTAATAAGACCGTTTTGTCTTTCATCCTACGTCTATAGTGAGAAAACTTTCGCAAGAAGCGAAACCTACCGAAATACGAGAGAAATTGGAACAAGTGCACTATAAACTATATATATCGCTCGTTAAAAAGAGTTTTTACCCACTTTTAAGACGTGAGCGGCAATCAGCGGAATTTTTAAGCCAAATAAATACTAATAAACGTAAATTTAAGTAGCCGTGAATTTAAAAATCAAACAAGTTTTCGTGGCTAATAGGGTAAAAATAAGTTTTTGTTTCTCTCATATTCTTCCGTGGGTAGCTCGAAAGCTTAACCTGGCGGGCGACCAAGATCTAATGGACACCTAATAAGTGTGGACTGTTAACCTGATTAGACAAGGGTGTCACATTGACCAAGCAGTGTTCTGAGGAGTCCCATAAGGACGAAACAGTTAACTGTCAGCACTTATTAGGTGTCCATTAGGTCTGAGACCCCCGGGATTTGAAGCTTTCGAGCTACCCATTGAAGAATATGAGTGAAACAAAAACTTCTTTTAAACCGATAAGCCACGAAAACTTATTATTATTCACGGGTAATAAAATGTACGTTTATTAGACATTATGTTTGAATAAAAAACATAATATGCAATAAGAAAAGAAGTTTAAACATCACGTTCTATATGATGCTCATTATCAGAGTTAATGAAATCAAAGTTTTAATACGGAACAGTGGGCTGTGTTATCCTCTTCTAAAGTTTCAAACAGAGCGGATTGCATTGTAATCACAGCATTATAATTAAATTTTACTTCAAAACAGTAAACAGCAATAATTTCATTTATTGTTCAGCAGTTTAGCAATAATTTTAATACGGGAAAAACAAGCAACTGTGGACAGTTTAAGTACTAGAGAGAAGCTTAGTTAACCTATTCAGGTCGGGCCCATTTTACGCGCACTTCTGTGTAGGACGGCATCGGGAAACCAATGGCGTGGGACGCATATATATAATATTCCAATACCCACGGTAACTGCCCATTCATGATGAAAACATGAGGGCCTTGGGGTCTTTAAGCAAAAAAGACCTGATTGGTTGCTTTCAAAGACATATGCATATCATTTCCAAATAGTACGTATTATTGCAATACCTACGGTACCTTACGATGCAGAATGCAAACATATTTGAAATAGCAATATCAATGGGTATAAGTCTATCCTTTTTGCGATCCTTAAGATAAAATGTCCTGATTGGTTATACTTTTACGCATGAATATTATTTTATTCTTGTATTCGTTACGTCAAATCATCGGCGTACAGTTGACAAAAACTCTATCTATGTAAATTTGGTATCTGTGTATTTTTCGTACCTTTATTTCTGAATGTTTGCATCAAACGCCAACCATTGTGTAAATAGGTAACTCCCTGTTACTATTGGAATATTACGTATATGGTGGGATGGCTGTCGTACTGGTACGGCAATTGAAACATTTTTATTTTCATCATTTGCGAATCAGATTATTTGGTTTTGTTTTATAAATCTATATCGTTGGTTTTAATAAAGAAAACTTTATTTTAGTTCAATAAAACGCCTTTGATCCAATAAAAAACTAAGCGCCGTACCTGTACGTCAGTCGTCCTGCTACTAAATATTTAATTGAGTGCTGTACACGTATGGCGTCAATCCATGTAAGAAAACATCTAGGTCGTACCTGTACTGCGGTCGTATCGGTTTTGTATATAATAACGCAGTATATCGTCATGAATAAGAGGGGCCAAGGAGTTAGTTTTAAGTATTGGCAAGTCATTAATTACCTGTCACTACTTTACAAGCCAAGAATTATGCGTATTTAATAATTAATTTGATACCGTTTTTGTCAAATCGGTCTAACGGAGTTATATTGATTCGAGCCGTCAAGGATCCTTGCTTAAAATTAAAGGATGCAGATGAAATGATAGCTGTATGGGGCTAAAAGTTGTATGTCAGAATCAAATTAAGTAACACGCTTTACAAAGGCTTGGTCTATAGGCTCTAAGGGACAAACACCCAAACTTACCTGAATCTCCCAGATTTGTTTTCAACGGGCACCAAAACCGTCGTTAACTCCCATAAAATGTCACCCGCCCGTGTAGCGGTTAAGTTCACGCAAGTACTTGGTCTGATTTTGGTTATAGGAAAAAAGCCGAAACTTTCGTTCGGCGAGGCAAGGCAATGCCTCTCCTTGCCGTACTTCGATCTCGCGAGTTTCTATCAAAAAGCCCTGGGTAACCTACTTCGATTCTGGTAATAAACTTTTATTGCTGAATTGCATTTATTTCTATTGATGTTTATTGATCTATATGTTGTCCCCAAAATTAATATAATGCCACCTATAAATATTAATAATAACTTGCAAATGTTGAATTGCCTTTAAGTCCTTAAGCCTTGTAAGGTTTATATTTTAGGGCTGGGTGCACCTTCGTGACAATATGTACTGTACCCGTATGAAGTCATTGCTTAGGTAGCAGAACCTGTACGGCACTCGGCCCTCAATGTGCTCTGTTTAATGCGTCCCTGTACGGCACCCGTCCTGAATGGGTTAAGGGTGAGACGGTCTTTGTAAAGAAGGGTAGTGCGCCGTTCGGAGTTTTTACCTGAACTTAGCTTTGCGGAAATTAGTTAAATTTATTAGGGGACGATCGAAATATAAACGGAAACTAAAAAGAAAATTCCTTGTTCTGTAAAATACGTTTTTTACTAGAGTCAACAAGAAACGTTGCGCCTAGATTGACACCAACCGTCCTAACATCATTGGTTTCCTACCGAGAGACTGACATACATTTAAGCTGCACCGCTCAAGGCAATCCTCCTCCGAATTACGGGTAAGTCAGAACTAGATTGCTTAAATTTTGAAGCTACTTTTCCACTGAAGCAATATTTAGTGCAACTTTTGTTACAATTTGTTTCTTCTTGTTGCCGCAAACACGAAATTTTCAAAAACAATTATAAAATTTATGTTTCCTTATATCCAACCAAAATTAATTGTTTACTTATGTGTCATGTTATTTAAGCAACACATAGAAACTTTATGTTATTTCCTCTTGTTTCCGTAAACATAAACTTTTCATTTCCACCGCAACTGCAACATACACTTGTTTTTGTTTTAACGTTTTTCGGATTTTTCTTTTTAAACGTTTACCGCTCAAACGGGAAACCAAACCGACATTCGTTTACAACAGAAACACAAAACTTGCTCAATAGTGTTTTTTGGAAACCTACTTGCTTCAGACGAAACGTGTAGCTGTAGAATATCTACCTACCTTTTATCTAATTCCAGAGCTCCATAGGAGACGATTTACCTTAGTACCAGTAGTTTAAGAAACCTGAATTCATTTCAATTTTCATATATCCTAGCGTCAGTGTCAGTGTACATCCGCAAAGTCCTTACTTGAAACTAGATCATCCCACGAATATTTATTTACAATATATTCAATAACTCAACTATTTAAAAAATATATATTTGTTGATTTTTAAGTCTATATAATTAGTTAACTATTCACCTTTTTTGTTAACCAAATTTATTTTTCTTTAAATCTAGATGGTATCGTGATGTGAAAGGTCAATTACAACCCGTACGATCCTCGCCCCGGTTAGAACCATCACAAGACATTTTGCTCATAAAAAGAATTAAACCCGAAGATGCTGGACGGTGGACTTGCAAAGTTTTTAATAATTTTGGAGAGCAACGATTAGATATACATTTGGCTGTTGTCTCGCATCTAACAGTGCATATTTTACCTCAACTACAGGCAAGTTATTTAAACAATACCTCTATTATATTATTGCATTATTGTAAACGTTTCAGTAGGTATTCATTTTAAAATTAATAAAATATCTGTACCCTGTTAAACTGAGCTATTGCTTTTACAAAACAAAGCCTAATTCATTTTTATCCTTAATATTAAATTTTTATTGTATTTTCATTTTACTCTTTAGTTATTTTATTTTCTTCGCGAGGAATTTTCCATATTATGATTCGCGCTATTATCTAGTATCATTTCTTAACAATATAGCTCTAGAGCATTTCTGCGAGAAAATTGTTCCCATTACAAAAATGACAGTAATACCGGGAACAATTTTCAAGGAAATGAGCAGATATTTGTATAAAAACTCTTTAAAGTATTTATAAAGGTACTTAAGATGTAATGCAGGTTTAAAGAAGGCCACTAGTAAAGTTTTCATTGTTGTAGTTAACTGTTCATATATACTACGTCAAAAAAACGTTAGTCTAAGACAAATATCAGATTATTTTTACCTACGAAAAAAGTTATCTTCCGGGATCTCTCAACGCTTTATTTTGACACATTTAACTAAAAGTAACCCTCAGGAACAAATTCATTTGATTTTCATTTATTTTTTAGTTTATATTATCTGTAACTTTGGTAGTAGTAGAAACAGATATCGCACAAAAAAAAAGAAAAAATTGTATAACAGAAGAAATAAATAAAACTATTAAAAAAAAAGAAAAAAGAAAATAAAAAAAAAGCTAAGAAATAAAAGTTGAAAGAAAATTATAGAAAATAACAGAAGTATGAAATGCCTAAGGCCAACTCTAGGTAAATACGAAATAATTAAAATAAAGGATATGAACGGCATAGAAACTAACCTTAAAGAGGATATAATAAATATAACACATCGCGAGAAATCATGAAGAAACTCCAAACAAAAATAAAGGACCTAAACTCAGAGCTACAATCTGAAATAAGCAGAGCGGAAATAAAGAGAGCTTTAAAGAAAATGAAAAATAACAAATCACCTGGAAAAGACGGAGTAACGATAGAAATGCTCAAGTACGGTAGTAAAGCTGTAGTTAATACCCTCCAAATTCTCCTGAATAAAATACTCAAAGAAAAAATAATCTCAAACAACTAGAAAGAATCCATAACCATTATTCTACACAAGAAAGGCGATAGAGCCGACCTAAAAAAGTATAGACCTACAACACATCTTAATGTAATTTATAGGCTTTTCGCGAAAATATTAACAGACAGAATACCAACAAAATTTGATGGATATCGATCAAAAGAACAAGCAGGCTTCAGAAAAGGTTTCAGTACAGTTGACCACCTATTAACCATGAAAATCGTAATAGAACGAGCCAACGATACAATGTTCCAATATATATTGCGTTTATAGACTTTGAAAAAGCCTTTAATAGCATTGAGCACTGGGCAGTAAAAGTATCCTTAATTAATAGCCGAATAGATCATAGATACACAGATTGGTGGCTATTAAGCCAATATATATATAAATATATATATATATATATATATATATATATATATATTGGCTATTAAATCTGTGTATCTATATATATATATATCTACATATAGCAAAGCAACAACATCAATCAAAATCCACGAAGGAACCAAGCCAATCCTGAGAAGAGGAGATTTCAGACAGGGTTAACCAGGCCCTAGAAGATGTTTTTCAGAACTTAGAATGGGAAGAAATAAAATATGTATCAAAGTAAATGGATAATATTTGAACCACCGAAGATATGCTGATAATATCGCCTTAATAACAGACAAGAAGAAAAAACTCATAAAAATGCTAAAACAACTGGATACAGCAGCTAAAAATATAGGCTTGTGTATGAACTAAAATCATAACAAACACAGATGAAGATATTATGATAGCGAGAATAAACCAAGAGAAAATAGAACAAGTAGAGGAATATATATATATATATATATATATATATATATATATATATATATATATATATATATATATATATACTTAGGACAAATTATTAAACTAAAAAAAAATCAAACAGCTAAAATCAAGAGACGAGTAAGATTGACCTGGGCAGCATTCGGTAAATTAAGCTACATATTAAAAAATATAAAAAATCCTCAGTACCTTAAAACGAAAGTGACTAAACAATTTATCCTTCCTGTACTTACCTATGGATCCCAGACCTGAACACAAAATAAAACATCGATAAGGTAACAATGTCAAGAGAAGTAGCAAAATTAAAATGGAAATTTGACGGTCATAATATCAGACAGAAAGACGATCGATGGAACAAATGTATTGTAAACTGGAAACCTTGGGAAAATAAAAGAAGTAGGGGGAATACCCCAAATGAGATGGGCGGACGATTTGAAGAAACATGCGGGAACTAGATGGATAAACACGGCGACAGACAGAAGAGTGGAAGATATTATGAGAGGCCTATATACAAAGATGGGTCGAAGAAGGCTAAATAAATAGATAGATAATTATCTGTAACCGAAGTGTTAAATCAAAATCAAATGGCAAAATTACAGAATCTAACAATTAGGAACAAAGAATAAGGTTAAACGCATTTGGTATTTACCAATTTTCATTAGTAATAATGTAGGGAATAAAACTAATTGTATAATTTTTCCGACAGGTGGTGAACTCCGGAAACAATGCGGTTTTTAACTGTACAGTTAACGGTAGTCCTGTAGGACGTGTCCAATGGCTAAAAAACGGTGAACCGTTACATCCTGACGGTAACGGCAAAGTGAAACTTTTGACACCGCTTGTAATGGAAGTACGCGACATCAATAGACACGATAAAGGAATGTATCAGTGCATGATACAGAATGAGAAGGAAAATGCCCAAGGCAGTGCAGAATTGCGGTTAGGAGGTAAGTGAGCACTGTCTATAAAGAAGGGTTTGTGAATCAGATGATTTGATTCCATCAGTTTAATAGTCTGATTGCTATTATGATAAAAATCTACGGCATTTGTTCAACTTGATTGAGTTTGTGTCCGCTAGTGTAGTGGTCCTGCTTCGGATATGGTGCTGCTATGATGGCAGCTTATATTCGACGGAACTGCCTCGATCACGGCGTTGCGCGAGCTTGTGGGTTCGAGTCCCACTTAACGCATAGTTGTATTGTTATGTGTAAAAAGCTATTTTCGACGCAAAAACTTTGGCAAAAACTGGGCGATTAATCCTAGTATGGATGGAAAAAGTCCCAGTATAAAAAAAAACTCGATTGATTGACTTTAAAATACGATTGGTTTTTGTGGTAATCAAATTCATCAAACAGGTGTCATCAGTTAGCAATATGCTGAGTTACGGCACCAAGCCAATATTCATAAGTTATTTTTATCAGAACTGTGTGATTTCCATGTCTTTTTGGCATCTTTTATTTTCAAATATTTTTTGTTAAAGTTATCAAAGACTTATGGCTTGTTTCAACCCGAATACGCTTTGGTGATGTTCATGTTTTGTGTTTATATAACTAAAGAAATATTTGAAACTAATTTGTGATTGACTTATATGCGGCACTATAAATCGGCAAAATGGAATGACCTTAAACAGTTTTACCTGGATTTTCCATGGCAAGAAGTTTGCTTTAAAACAGCTGATCCCACTATTTGCTGTAATGAAATAACAAAAGTAATCTTATCTGGAATGGATGCATATATCCCACATACAATAAAACGCAGAGCTAATGCAAAACCTTGGTTCAACAGCCAGTGTCAAACGGCTGTACAGAAAAAACACAGAGCATATAACCTTTGGAAACGACAACAAACCGCTCAAAACCACACAGAATTTATAGAAGCCAGAAATAGTTGCAAAATTATTATTGGCGCCGCCAAAGAAACATACAATCAAAGAATAAAAAACAGGTTGCTGAATTGTCCAAGTAGTTCTAGGTCCTTTTGGTCTCTTGCAAAAGCCGTTGGATCAAACTTCACCAAGTCATCCATACCACCACTTACAGATAAAAATACTCACTCAGCCACAACATCAGAGGAAAAAGCCAATATGCTGGCCAAAATCTTTTCCTCCAACTCAAACCTAACAGTGCCAAATGGAAAAACTCCACCGTTCATTGAAAGGGTTTCCCACAGTATGCCAGAGGTACCCTTTTGTCACAGAGAAATACGAACATCCCTTAAAAAGTTGGATACAAACAAAGCAATGGGTCCAGATGGCATTCCTGCGATAGTACTCAAAAATTGTGCTAACGAACTCACCCCAACTTTCGCTAAATTATTCAATTTATCTTACAGGCAAGGAGTATATCCATCATTATGGAAGTCTGCCGCAGTACAACCTATTCCAAAGAAAGGAAAAAAGACAGATCCGTTAAACTATAGACCAATTGCTCTACTTCCGGTGATATCAAAAGTAATGGAAAGAGTTGTGAACAATCACCTAACCAAGTACTTGGAAAAGTACAAACTTATCAACGACAAGCAATACGGATTTCGAAAATATAGGTCAACTGGCGATTTACTTACATACGTCACTCATTTATGGCAAAAAGCGATTGAGTTACGGGGCGAAACAAGAACAATTGCCTTAGATATATCAAAAGCATTCGATAAAGTCTGGCATGAAAATCTGCTCAACAAGCTTAAAGCAATGGGATTGTCGCCGAAACTTTGCACTTGGTTTGAAAGTTACCTTAAGGATAGGTCCATTTATGTTGCACTGGATGGCCGGAACTCCAACTCTTACCAAATAAATGCTGGTGTGCCACAGGGAGCAATCCTTTCGCCAACACTTTTTCTGATTTACATAAATGACCTCATAGATAAAACAGTAAATCCACTTTATTGCTTTGCAGATGATGGCAATGTAGTCTCCTCAGTCATACCACCCACTCAGTGTCTATCCGCACGTGAATTCCATCATCTTAGACAAACTCAAATATCGCAGATAAATAACGACCTGGAGATAATAGAGGACTGGGGCAACAAAAACCTTGTACAGTTCAACGCGCAGAAAACCCAAGCAGCCCTGTTTTCAAAAAAGACCAGCACCGGTGAGCCAAACATCATGCTATCTGGAGGTGCTGTCACATTGCAGAGCCGGTTGAACATCTTAGGAGTCACTGCAGAGACCAACATGTCTTGGCACAGTCACGTGGCAGATATAGCTAAAAGGGCGTCCCAAAAGCTTGGGGTGCTATTTCGTACAAGACATCTGTATACACCAAGCCAACTGCTGACACTCTACAAAGCCCAGATTCGACCAACTATGGAGTACTGCTCACATATATGGAGTGCGGCACCCAAACATACCTTAATGCTTTTGAACACCGTGCAAAAACGAGCTATCAAGCTGATCAATGACCCCGCACTTACCCGTAGTTTGGATAGTCTCGAACATCGAAGAACTGTGGGCGATCTATCTCTCTTCTACAGGTATTATCACGGAAAATGCTCTGAAGAGTTGGCACGTATGATCCCCCCGGGAGTAGCACCTACTAGGCGAACACGTCAAACAGACGGTAACCATCAATTTATTGTCAAGATGGAGGCACCAAGAACCTCATTATATCAGAATTCATATCTCTGGAGAACAGCATCGCTGTGGAATAAACTCTCTGCGACAGTTTTCCCTGCAGGTTACAACCTGAACCGTTTCAAAACCAACACACACCAACATTTCCGCGCACTGGCCGCTTCTCGAGCGTGATAGGGATCTCCTTGCGAGTGCGCTTAACTGTAAAAAAAAAAATATCGTCGAATAAATTTAATCAACGTACATTTTTCTCTCGGAAATTCGTCATAATGATATATATTATTTCATTAAATTCTCGGTATTATAATCACGTATGTTTTTTTCAATTCGATTGTTATAATCTCTCAAATATATCGAATTTATTGTTTTGTAACAAGATTTTCATGCGTGCAGGGAGATTCGCATGACAAAGACAAACACAGGCACATCGGTATAAATTATACGGGAAATCAATAAATAGGTTAATTAAATAAATTAAATTTTGAAAATCATTCAAACTGTGGCCAGCCAGAAACACAATTCCACCATTAGCGGCAGACTTTCTAAATATAGGTGACTATGAATATTTCATCGGAGTCATTTCAATTTACAGAAAGCTTTTTGAAAATGTCTAAAGTGCAACCGACTGAAAATATACTTTAACAATCAAACAAGTTTTTGTGGCTAATCAGGTAAAAAAAAAGGGTTTTTTGTTTCTCTCGTATTTTTCCGTGGGTGGCACGAAAGCTTAACCTCACGGGGATCCAAGATCTAATGGACACCTAATAAGTGTTGACAGTTAACTGTTTCGTCCTTATGGGACTCCTCAGAACACTGCTGGGTCAATGTGACACCCTTGCTAAATTAATTATACGATTTTGTCTCTCATCTTACATTTCTAGTGAGAAAACAAAATCATACACCCTCACAAGAAGCGCCATCTACCGAAGTACGAGAGAAACTAAAACAGCAGCAAGCGAGTAAAACTGCTATATTATCGATCGCTGAAAGTATCGATTGAAAGAAAGTATACATCACGTGACCTACGACATACATCTTTTTAGGTCAGATCAACGCTAATTGCGTTTATTCCGCTATCAAGACGTCGGCATCGCGTCAGTCAACGAAGTTTAAAGCGAAATATTAAAAAAAAGAATATATATAATAATATTTGTTGTTGTGTTGATCTAACCTAAAAAGGCAATGTGTGTCGTAGGTCACGTGATGGATTCTTTCTTTCAATCGATACTTTTATCGACCGATGACATAACAGTTTTACTCGCCTGCTGCTGTTTTAGTTTCTCTCGTACTTCGGTAGATGGCGCTTCTTGTGGGGTGTATGAATTTGTTTTCTCACTAGAAATGTAAGGTGAGAGACAAAACCGTATACTTAATTTAGCAAGGATGTCACATTGACCAGGCAGTGTCCTGAGGAGTCCCATAAGGACGAAACAGTTAACTGTCAACACTTATTAGGTGTCCATTAAATCTTGGACCCCCGTGAGGTTAAGCTTTCGAGCTACCCACGGAAAAATACGAGAGAAACAAAAAACTCTTATTTTAACCCGATTAGCCACGAAAGCTTGTTTGATTTTTAATTTACGGGTACTAAATTTTACATACTTTAACAATATTTTTACCAAAATTTTAATACCTGGTAATCTAAATTCAAGTTTGAGATAATACTAAACACTGAGAAATATTTCTAGATGTTATAGTTATCTCTAAACCAATTTCTTCTGCGCAATTTTAAAATGCTCTAACCTGATAAATGACGTCTATTTGTTGACCGATTTAGCATTCTCTAAAAAATGTGGGTAATTCCAGAGTGACAGGTACAAAAATTGAAACAGCAAGGACCTAAAATTGTTCAATTTACAACCCAAAACACTGCCATAAAGTTAAAGTTTGTTTAAAGCGGACACCTTAAATACACATCTTTAATAGAAAAAAATGTCCGTTATAGAAACGATACGTCTGTTTTCCTATTTTAATTGCTAGGTCCTAAATTAAGGAGTCTGCGTCAGTGCCCCGAAGAATAAAACGTACTTATTAGAGATTGTTTTTAGTATTTGAAGGAAGTTCACAAGGTAAAAATTCTTAACGAAAAAGTTTCACGGGCAAATCCCAAGAAGCCGTATTCTTCAAAGTTTGTAAAGGGAGTGATCCCGGGAACGTTCCCGGGAAATCAAACTCACTTTTTCTCCCGGGAATGAAAATGTCGTATTCTTAAACGCTCGAAGCTGTTTGTGAGTGCAAAGTTTAGAATCATGCCGTGCAACTCCAGTGCACAGCGTTGCCGCGTATCTCACAACCAACCAAAGTACGTTTTAAGGTTATTTAACACATTTATGGATATTGTACTCTGACCGAATCGAAGCAAAAATCATTTATCTATGATTGTACCTACCTACAAAAACCAATGCAGATGCTGGACAATTTACCCACACACCAGGCTTATTTAACCTACATCTTTTCATACCTACATCAGTGGCACACCAAGAAATAGTTCTGGGGGGCCCATGATGCTGTATTTTCAATTCAGCAAATTTTTTTAAAATATCTAAAAAAAATGTTAGCTTTAGGGGACCCTGACCCTAGAGCCTCCCCTTGGTGCACCTATGTCTACACAAACATAACTCACACTTATTTCGTTCAGTTATTTTCAGGCCAAGTTGATTTATGATTAATAATGTTTAACACTTTGTTTACACAGGCCTATTAAAGTGCTCTTAAATAAGGACAGTTTAAAAATGTTGTTGTCAGAACACGTAAACGGATAAACGTTTCTCTGTAGTGTCAAATTAATAAATACGCAGCTTTTCTCACTTCTAAGATGTAATATAATGTGTTGTATAGGTACACATTTATATTATGCATTAAATTTAACACTCTCACTCAATTGGGTCCAAAAGTGGAGGTATTGCTTTTAACCTAGGCACCGCAGTTAGCAATTTAGTTTCACTGCATATACATATATCTAAATAGGGCTTTACCTAAAAACTCTATTTTAAGTTTGGCAAAAAAAAAACAAATCTCTTTGACAATATAAAAAAACGAAAAAGTGAGATTAGAAACTTTCCCGGAAACTCATTTTTCCGGGTAAGAGGTGGTGAACTTGAATTCACGGAAGCGTTCTTTCGAGAATAGAGCATTCACCTTTTTACGGTGAGGATTACTCACATTCTCCTCCCAAAAATTCAAGAATAAGTATCTTGAGGTAAAGGTAGTTCGGGGACTCTAAGGACTTGCCCGTGAAACTTTTCCGTTGATTGTTTTTAGTTTTAAAATGTTTGCTGTTTTTTTAATTTATTTACTCTATTTAATTCTTATTGTTTCGGTTTTGGTGTTGTTTGTTTTAAAAAACAACAGAGTTAAAAGGATATACTCTATTCGCTTAGAGTAAATGCAAAGTTGACTCCAGAAGTTGAAACCTTTAGGAACACAATTCCACTTATTGGACATCTGTCAAACTCATGCCAAATACAATATGGTGGATCAAACATGAAAAACAGGATAATTTTGGAAAATCACAACTTTTTTATATCTAATCCGATTTTTTCTAAATAAATTTGATTTTATTTGGATTACTTACTTACTACTACACTTTTATAAAAACTATTAATCACTTGCAATTTTAATGTTTCTGTGTCTCAAAAAAATATATATTCCTCAACATCATGTTTTTTTTTCGAAAAATCTGCTAATTTTACAAAAAAATCATGACATAAAAAAGATGTGCATTAACAATTTGTATCAATAATGGGTTTCATTTTTACCATTAGCTAAAAAGTTTTGACCGGAGGGTATTCCTAGACACCAAAATTTTACTTTTTCAAGAAAGTTTCAAAAGTAGAAAAAATGCTTCGAAAATTAAGAGGCTCTACCATTCTATGTAACGTGAGCAAGTTTCTTATTTTTTGTAGTCTATATTTTGTCAAATATGACCGACCCACGATTTTGCACCAATGTTTTCCAGACTATTTTTTATACCTTAGGGCAACCTCTAGAAACGTACTTTACAAAAAACTGCTAAACCATTTTTCTTATAAAACTACAGCTTTCATCAAAAATCTAAAAAATCTAAAATGAATTTCAAAATTGTTATTTTTTTTCATTTTTGAGGCGCCATCTTGTATTTGGCATGACTTTCACAGATATCCAATAAGTCGAACTGTGTCCCAAAAGGCAAGGGCCTCTGACGTCAAATTTGCATTTACATGCAAAAATAACGGAAGTCACCAAGCGACTATAATATATGATATAATAAAGATTTTTAGATTTTTAACGCAAGCTGTAAAAAGAGAAAAATTGTTTGGTAATTTTTTGTAGAGGTTTAAATTACCTTTCCACCGATGTGCCTTTTAGAATCCTAGATATTGCCCTAAGGTATAAAAAATGGTCAGGAACACACTAGTGCAAAATCATATTTGACAAAATCTAAACTAAAAAAAATTAAAAATTAGTTCACGTTATTTAGAATGGTTTTGATACATGATGTTTTTCCGAATCTTAACTCAGGGAATGGTTTTTTCGCATCACTATTGCCCCACCATACTGCAACTCGGTGCTTTTGTTAATAAACTATATAGTTTTCAAAATATGAATTTTCAAAATTTGTCCATTTTGGTCTTATGGGATTCCCTACCCTAAAATTCGCTAAATGACGTTTTTCTGAATCTTAACTTAGGGTGTGGTTTTTTTTCATTACTATGGTCCCACCATACTGCTACTCGGTGCTTTTATTGACAAGCTGTATAGCTTTTGAAATGTGAATTTTCAAAAATTGGCCACATTGGTCTTATGGGATTCCCTACCCTAAAATTTGCTAAATGACGTTTTTACGAATCTTAACCTAGGGTGTGGTTTTTTCGATTCTCTATGGCACTAAAATTCGCTAAACGACGTTTTTCCGAATCTTAACTTAGGGTGCGGTTTTTTCGTATCACTATGGCCTTATCATACTGCAATTCGGTGCTTTTGTTAATAAACAGTATAGTTTTTGAAATATAAATCTTAAAAGTTAAATTAAAATTCACTAAAAGACGGTTTTCCAAATCTTAACTTAGGGTGTGGTTCTATCGCATCTCTATGGCCCCACCACACTGCAACTCGGTTCTTTTGTTGATTAACTGTATATTTTTTGAAATATAAATTTTCATAGTTTGGCCATTTTGGTGTTGATGATTCCCTACCCTAAAATTCTCTAAATTATGTTTTCCGAATCTTAACTCAGCGTACGGTTTTTTTGCATCACTATGGCCCCACCAAGCGCAAAGCTGAGCATACATCTAGGGGGAGGGCGGTAATTATCCGTTAAGCCCTTTATTTATTAACTAAAAGAGCATATATTTTCTAGGGGTGGTAATTACCACGTTACCCCCTCTCAAATCCGCGCTTGCATCATATTGTATTTGGCATGAGTTTGACATGAATATGGGGAAGTAGCTTCGGAACGAACATAATTATGTTCCCAAAGGTAAGGGAATCTTTTCACCCCAGGAGTAAACTTTGAATTAGCAGAAAAAGTGCATAAAGATCTCTAAGCAAATAGATTAATAATGTTATTTAATTTAAAAAAAATTTAAACACGTTTATTTGCCTGCAATACGTGTTACATTACGATATGACAAGTCCATTTTCAAGCGACTCGACGGGAACAAATGAAAGTAAAATACTAGAATACAAGAGGATGAAGCCTCTCCGCCGTTGTTCAAGCTAGACAAATGATCCGCAAGAGATGAATTAATGGCTTGATGAGATGAAGGGAATCAATTATTTAAGCGAAGAACGGCAAAATAACCGATTGCCAAAAACATCTAATTACGAGAAAACTGTAAAAAGTTATCTGGCAATTTTTCTTAGTATATTTTTACATCACTTAGCTAATAAGGTAAAAATACACACAGGTAAATCAGTTAATTAAAACTAAATTAAATAAAAATCTACGTCGTAGAAAATGGTAAAAAATATTAAAAACGAAAATAATAGAAATATAAACAATACCTGTATATATATCTATATATATATATATATATATATATATATATATATATATATATATATATATAGATATATATCAGACTCTGAGAAAGGGCAGCCAAGTAGGTTGATGTTTTCCAAGTTAATTTTTTTTAATTTTTGAATGATAGAAGTATATTTTGAGGAAATTGGAGCGGTTTTGGATTCGTTTATAACTGAGTATTCACATTTTCCAAAGTTTATTTTTAAGCCGATGTCAGAGCAAAATTCTTCCAAGTTATTAAAATCAGAAAAAACCGTATCAGGGTCTCCAGCAAGGACACCATCATCAAGATACCATAAGTTTAATTCTGATTTTAGATTCTTAATCAGAGGATGTAAAGCTAGGCAAAATAAAGGAGGCCCTAAAGGATCTCCTTGCTGTACTCCTCTTTCAGAAAAAATAAAATATTCGCCAAAAGACAAAATAGAAGGTTGTTGATAACATTTTGAAATAAAACTGTAAAATTGTGGTACATGTTCTGCAACTCTTTTTAGTAAAATTTCACGATTAACCATATTAAAGGCATTGTAAAAATCGATTTTCAACACCATTTTATTGTTATTATGTGGAAAAGTAAGGTAACGACGAAATGCATGGGTTATTATTTCACATCCACTTTTTGTAGCAAATCCTAATTGATTTAGGCGAAAAAAATTGCCAAGAGAGTCATAAATTGAGGAACATATAGTTTTTGCTATTAATCTTCGAAAACATAGACCTACGGCTATAGGCCTGATTCCATTATCTTTTTTATTGAATGCACAAAGTGAAGCTCCAAAGAAAATGGGAACAATTTTTTCAGGAACTAAACCTTGAAGAACATTATGGATAAAGTACGAAATGGTTGATAAAAGATTTGAGGAAAAGATACCGAGGTTTTCGTTTATTAAATCTTTCAGATGTTGAGGTCTTAAAGCGTCTAAACCACCTGCTGAACCTGGTTTAAAAGAAAAAATTGACTTTTTTATATTCGTTTCTGATAAGAAATCTAAACTATAATTACAATTGTTGGTGTTTTCGAAGAAATCAAAATTTTGAGCCTTTTCATGTTTTGGATGTTTTTCCTGAAGTTGTATAAGAGTTTCTGTATTTTTTGGTGCAAGTGTATCCTGTGAAGAAATCAAGCGAATAGCCCCTTTGATGTCCCCTTCTGAAATTTTTCCTTCTATTTTCTTTGATAAGTGCCTATTTTTATTCTTAATTACATTTTTCTTTATAGTTGAAGGAATATTAAAGGATTCTATAAATGATCTTGCAGGTAATAGTTTTATTTCTTTCCATTTCTTTAAATTTTCCTTCATAAGAGTGGATAAGGATTTTCTTTTGTTTATTTCTTTTTTTTCTGGGACTTTAAGTACAAAATACGAAAAAAACAATAAATGAAGCCAAGGCTTAAGATTATTTTCGGATGTAAAACATTTTAATAATGACGTAAGTTCTTCTGCTATTAAAGGGCGTGCACCTTTTGGGATTCTTTTAACAACTGGGACAGAAGATTTTAAATAACTTAAAATTGAATTTATTTCTGTAGAGTCCAAAGTATCTTTATTTAAATCACTAATAGAATCGTTTTTATGTTTAATAGAAAAGTGTTGTTTTAAACCTCTCTTATTTTTAAAGTGTTTTCCACATAAGTTACAATTTAAATCTAAATTTTGATGTAAAGGATTACTCTGAATACTAGCTTCAATTAGTGAATTTTGTACAAAATTGCTTTCATTTAAGTTTTTTTGTGATAAATAATTGTGCATTTTTGTTTGATGAACTTTAAGGCCATTTTCATTTTTAAACTTTTTATCACAAAGGGTACATACAGCCTGGTTGGTTTGGTTTATAGTTTTGTCTATTTCTTTGTCTTCTATTATTGGATCTAAAAGGTCGAAATGTCCAGAGTCCAAATTTCCGGAAAATAAAAGATAAATAGTTTGGTTGTAAATGATATTTTCAATCTTTCTAGGAGAACTTTTTAAAGTTAATATTGAGTTTTCTAAAGTGTCAATAGTAGGATTGTATACAAATATCTCAAAATTAAAAAAATTTACTTCTGATAAAGCTGTGCGTTCCAAATAAGTACCATAAGTCCCATTTTTGGACATAAGATCGCAGTATTTTTCTTTTGAATTTTGATCTTTATTGTCGATAAAATTTGAAAAAGTATCCCAATTGTCTTTAATGTATCAAACTGCATTTTTTCTTAGATTAAGGTTGAATTCTTCTGAGTTGTAAAGGAATTTACTCACAGAATTAAATAAGCAATTTCCATCGCCACTGATGGAAATTTTTTGGAATTTTAACATCAACACAAATTTCTGTCATAATCCAATCAAAACATTACCAAATACTTAAAGGAGCTAATTTGAGATGATTCTTCTATGAAATGTGAATTCCACGAATGCAAAGTTCCAGCCTGTTTCTTTTTTTTTAAATTAGTTATTACTTTTGTGTAAATGTATTAAAATTGTAAAAAAATATTTGAAATGTTTGTGTCTCTTCTTTGACAATGTAGTTGTAATATATTTCCTTAGTCTAACAAATCTAAACCACCAATGTAATTCAACATGTTATGATAGAGCAGATTCCAGTATGAAAAACCTTCAAACGGCATTTTTGTTCGTATATTAAATGGGTTAGTTACTTACAGCTGTAGCTAATTTAAGGTAAAAACTTACTTGTACCGGTGTTTGCACCCGCAGATCAGCTAAAAAATTTTACCCTCCGTATTTCTAATTTATTTTCTTGATGACCTGAGACAGATTTGCGCTAGGGCTAGAGATTATGCTTGGGACCTAGTAGTAGTAGTAGTAATAGAAGTAGTAGTGTAGATTAAACTCTGGCATTCCCCCTTCTGCGTCATTCCTTTGCTAAGGAATATGCCCGTCTTCTGTACAAAGGCCAGAATATCGGACCACCTCAGATTAAGAAGGTCCTCCGTCTCAAAGGCTTCGTCTTCGAATATCTCTCTTCTTGCCACCTTATATGCTTCACATGATGAGAGGAAATGAGCCGAGGTCTCGTTCTCGGTCTAACATCGATCGCACGTCGTCGCGTCCTCCTCCCATCTCATTTTTGCCAAGTGTCCCTGTAAGACGCATTGTCCGGTTAGGACTACTCCCACTATGGCTCCTACTTCTCTTAGTATTCTACAAAGCAGCCAGTACCTACGGGGCCTACTGTATCCTGTCACACATTCTTTTGCCTGTCTCGCGTTTCCTGTGTTGGTCCATATCTTTTGTATCTCTTTCTGGGCACACTCTGTTAAGACTGACTTCATCTGTCCTCTTGTGAGCCCCACTTTCTCGTTTCCTGGGACTCCCATGTGGCGTGGGACCCATACTCTCTCTTGTCTCGGCCAACTCCTGTAGTGCATCCACGCATTCGTACACCAAACCCGCGGACATGGTTGGTTTGCGCAGTGCTTTCGGAGGCGCTTGACTGTCTGAACAGATGCAGAGACGCTTTCCTGTTTCGTTCCTAATTTCTTTCTCCCATGTTACCGCCAGTATATCGAAAACCTCTGCCTCTTGCATTGGATCCCAGCGATTAGCTTTTTCCAGTACCCTTGCTTTCCGGGAACAATCCTGCACCGGTCGAATTCCGATCTGTTAGCCTTGATCCGTCTGTATGGCAGACCGTGGTATCGCTAAGGAATTCAAACCCGTCCTTTTTCCATGCATACCTTAGTGGTATGGTTAAACGGTATCTCTTTTTCTCCCACATCATCATCACAGTGGAGTCGCGATCTCCAAATGTCCATCTGTCCAATGTGCCATCGCCTTCTTCTTTATTCAGGTGGACAGCGATGGGAGGCCTAGGATAGTATTCAGAGCACTGCATGCTTTCGAGATTTTCGGCGTTAGTGGTTTGTTTTTATTGCCTCGGCCACCAGACCACGGATCTGTAGTGGATCCTCTGTCTTATAATAGCCGTGCATGATCCTAGGGCTGAGTTCCACCCTTATTACTTACCAGAATGTATTTGTTCTCTTTGTTTTTAGTCGGCCTATATGTGGTTTCCAGCTTAATTTACTGTCTAGCACCATCCCCAGGTACTTAACCTCTTGCGATAATGCATGTGGTCGTCCATACATTTGTGGTGCTTTGAAGCCTTCTATCTTCCTCTTTTTTGTAAAGAGAACCATTTCCGTCCTGCTGGGGTTAAAGAGGAGGTTCTCTTGGCACCAGTTTTCTATTAGTTTGCACACCCTTTGCATTTTTTCACAAATTCCGGGTAGGTATTTCCCTGATACTATAACCAGTCTATCATCGGTGGCATCTATTCCAGTTTGTTTGGACAGCCTCCCTTTGCCCGCCTCTTGACCTGGACGTCTCTCTCCTGTAAGGCCATCTCGGTGCATGATATAAGGACCGGGCTCGATGCCCTTCTTCTGTATTGCTCGACTGATTGAGCTTGTTCTTGCCTTGTAAAAAGCTCGTTCAACGTCAAAGAAAACTGCCAGTGAATGTTCCTTGTTGCCAAGAGCTTCCTCTATTCTTTGCACGGTTGTGTGGAGGGCTATGTCCGTAGATCCACCCCTCTAGTATGCATGCTTATCTTTGTGGAGAGGGGATGCTTTGAGGGGTACCTCTATGAGGTACCTGTTCACCATTTCTCCAATGGCTTCATCAAAAATGATGTCAAACTTATGAGCCAGATGCTTGGGACCTAGCTAAAGACATAATCTTTCAGGATCCTTCATATATAATTATTTTCCTCCTCCTATATTACTAATAATTTCAAATTCAAATTCAAATTTATTTATTCTTGTTATAAAAAATGTTTACATTTTTATCAACTCGTCAAAAGCCTATAACTAAGTTAAAGATCTAGAAAATCCCAAGTCTTTAATAATGTTAATTCTTAAAACAATAGAAAGTAATAAACATCAAAATGAGCTCAAAACTAAAGCGCTGGCAAATATATAGAAAGTTAAAACCACCCAAGTAGATCTTGTGGCAGTTTTCTTTTAAAATAATATTAAAAGTAAATAAGTAATACAAGGAACACTAGACAAATTCACACAACACTAAATCCACATTATAAATAAATAAAAATCTAAACAAAATGACAAATTAAAATATTAGGACAAGACCCCAAATATAAAAATACAAAAAAAAAACAAATTCAAATACTAACACATTATAAAATCCTTAAGTTACAATTTTGGTGTTTTACTTAACACTCTATTTATAAAATCTGAATTAAAAGACTTATTGTTAAAATCAAGTGTTTCTTTAATGCTATATGGACAAACCTCTACAAGAATATCTTTTAAAATAATATGAAATTTTCTGTGTGTTAAATCTTTGACGAAAGCTGGTAGAGAGTTAAATAACGTGATTTCCAACAGGTTATTTTTTTCTATTTTGTGTTTGGGTACCACAATGTGTTCTTTATTGCGAGTGTTGTGGTTGTGTATATCACGTTGGTATAGATGAGTATGTTCCTTTTTAACTCTGCAGAGTTTATTAAGGATTATCTCTGCAAATAGAGTTAAAACTCTAAGCTGTCTAAACAGTGACCTACATGACTCATCCCTTTTTGTAGCCCCTGACACTAATCGTACTGCATATTTTTGTTTGAGAAAAACCTTTTCCAGTTGGTGGTGTGTAGCATTACCCCACCCAACAATTCCATAAGTCATAATTGAATGGAAAATGGCAAAATATGCGGTTCGTGCTACCTGGTTATTTATGAGTACAGTTATTCTTCGCAATGCATATATTGAGTGTGAGAGTCGCTCACACAATTTTGCAATATGGGGGCCCCAAGTTAGGGCTGAGTCCATATGTACTCCTAAGAATCTGGGTGGAGGCTGGTCATTTTGTGATACTACACGAGGTTGAAAATCCGCTATTACAGTTTTTGCAAGATTTAAGGATAAACGGTTTGACAAAAACCATCGACCAGCCGCCTGCAACAACTTATTGCTTTCCTCATCGACATTCATTTCTTTCCTAACTTTCACCCCAAATGTACTATCATCTGCGTATTGTAGTGTCAGACGGTTTTCATCCTGGACACTATATGGCAAGTCTAGCAGGAAAACCACCAGTAAGAAAGGACCCAATAAACACCCCTGAGGGACGCCCCGTGTAACGTTTCTTAAGGATCTATGTGTATTGTCAACAGAAGTAAGTTGCTGCCTTTTTTCCAAATAGGACTTAAAAACCTGCAGATCCAAGCCTCTGACCCCCCAAAACTCTAGTTTCATCAACAGAATGGAGTGGTCAACACAATCAAATGCCGAGGAAAGGTCAGTGAAAACCACCCGACAGTTTTCACCTTTTTCATATGCTTCATAAACAAAATTGATCAAATGATAAATTGCATCATGGGTTGAACGACCCTTCCGAAAGCCATATTGGTTGTCATTCATAAGATTATTTTGTTCAAAGAAAGATACCAAGTTTTTTAGCAAAAGGGATTCCAGAATCTTTGAAAATGCAGGTAGTATTGATATTTGTCTGTAGTTCGAGATGTCCGAATGAGAACCTTTCTTGTAAACTGGAATCACCTTTGCTATCTTCAACTGCGACGGAAAAACGCCCTGAAGGGAACATTCCTCAAATATGTTAGCAAGTGGTCTCGATACAAGGTTAACAAACGATTTAACTATTGAAACACTAATTCCATAGACGTCTTCAGTTTTTTTATTCTTAAGTTTTTGAATTGCGTCGTTTACGTCAAATTCGGTGATCGGTGCCATAAAGTATGATTTTTTTGTCTCTATATTTATATTTTGAAGGAACTCCGATGGTTCTACCTTGGGTGATTCCAAGAATTCGACAATTTTTTCCGAATATGTAACAAAAAATTGTCAAACTCTTCTGCTGTATGACAATAATTATGCTTTTTACGTTCTCTACCGCATTCTTTGTTAATTATACCCCATATAGTTTTTATTTTATTATCCGAGTTGTGAATTTGGAAATTATAATTTTGTTTTTTAAGTTTTCATTTCTAACGCGAAATTTTACGACCGCGAGATTATTTTAATTTGATAATCACAAAATTACTCCTAACTCCTAGTGATACTAGGAGGAAAATAGACAGATTGTGTATGACCTTTGACTCGGGATAGCTCACGGTTAGGCTAGTTACTTGCAATACTAGCTTTGTATGTAGGTAATTCAGTTTACCTATATAAACACCGCCTAAAAGCGAAGGATGTTTTTGCCTCAGAGACAAAATACGGCAAACTAATAAGTTTCTTCAAATAATAAGTATAAGATCCTTTATAGTAATCTATAATTATGCCACTCTGGAACAAGATGTTTTCATTATGTCTTTTATTGTCCTTGCGGTATAATTGGATACCCTTAAGCATATTTATCTTGACTTATTCCCGAGAATAATAATAGATTCTAAAGCCAATTAAATTGTAAAATTTAATAGGCCAATCCATTTCAGTCGACTTATTTATTTTCATTCATGTACCTATTCTCCTAAAGAACAGGTTGTAATAGAGAATAGGCAGTAAATAAAGTTTTCAAGTTATTTTATGTTTATGATGCTCGGAAAACTTCAAAATCAAAAACTTTCAACTTTTTTTGCGCGTGTTTAGAATATTTGATTTTTGATCTGGTTATTTGTAGTCTAACAGTCTTTCAGTCATCCAGTAGTCCTTCAGTCGGTCGCATTTCTTTCATCCTCTAAAGAAGTAGCTGACCAAATTTCAACAAAAGGAATCGATTTAAAAAATTATATAATTTCCAGTAAACTTAAAGTCAAACAAAATAGGGAAATACCTATAAATATGCAAAAAAAAATTATTGAGTTTTTATCTTAAACCCAACTCAATTCTTCCACGCACTTGGGCAACAAATCGCTCGCTGTAAAAAAGTTTCGATTTATAGAGAACGGTTCACTCTCGTTAATTTCGATTTATAGAGACGCATTTTAAAGCGAATTGCCTCCTTCAGTGGGGAAAAAATCATGTACTTAAAAATTCAATATGACCCTTAAACCTAGGATTTGCTAGGATTTCTAATACCGTTTTTGATCAAGATTGCTCTCGCTCGCTCAGAAATTTCTCCTTGCTGAAGCAGTTCGCTGTCGAAGCAACTGCAAACTGATCCCTGATTAATCCAAATACTAAATGGGACGATCCAGCGGGTTCTCTTTTATCACAACCCTCAAAATTTTTGTTTTTATTTTTCAAAACACTTTTAAACAAGCAAAACAACGAATTTTAAGCAGCAAATACCTTCATTTCTTGACTTAACAACAAGGAATCCTATACATATTTTTGTTCGTCTTCAGAACTTAACCCAAATGGTAAAAACTCTTCCAACATTATTGTGGGTTTTCTATTCATTTTGTGGCACTACACACAATAAAAAAAGTAGAGTTATGTTTATTGTTTTGATCGACACCAGTTGTTCTGTCTCAGCGCTGAGAGCAAGTGTTTTGCCTAACCGAACCAAGAAATCTCAGCGGCAGCGACGCAACGCTTAAATCGAATAGACCAATCTTTTTGAGATTGATCTTGGATCGTTCGGGAGCGGTTGGTGCAAAATAGCTTCTCCTACGGTTTTTGCAGTAGTTAAGACTTGCTTAAAGTTACATAATATAAATGGTAGGACTGATACGAGGGTTTTCATATGCAGCTGGAATAAAACAGTTAAAAACTTCTAAAGACTTTAGTGTTTCTCGAAGTATTCTCCACGAAAATTAATGCATGCGCTCAAACCAGTTGTAAATGCTGTAATTCCACTCGTTTGTTGGTACTGTCAAAACTGCAGTCTGAAAGGTGTCGACTGCTTCCTCTAGCGACTGAAATCTTTGACCACGCAGGCCATTTTTGATTTTCGGAAAAGTATAGACATCGTTGGGACTGTATGATGGATGGTGCAACAGTTCGACGTTTTGTTGGGTTAAACATTCAATGGTTTTTTGTGCGAACTTGTAATGTCTTGGTGGAAGATGATTCGTTGTTCGGGGTTCGTTTTTCGAAGGTCAGTGATGACTTTCGGCAAACAAATGGTGATGTACCAATCGGCAGTAACAGTCCTTTGATCTTCTAGAGGAATTGTTGCTACATAAACTACTATTGAGACAAATTGTGTGAGAAAATCTACCATTCATCACACCACTGACAATGCTGTACACGTTATGCGGGTTTCCTGCCTCAAAGCAGTCTAGTATTTTCTGACACCAATTGATCCAAAATTATTTGAATTGAGGTCTTTGAAATCCTCAATGAAGCTTCAATCTCGCGATATGTTACATGCCGATCTTCCGTGATGAGCATGCGCACAGCATCGGAGTTTTCCGGGGTGACAGTTGATTTTGGTGCACCTGTGAATTCTCCATACCAATCAGAAACTGTTGACTAATGTGGTGCTTTATTACCAAAAACTGAAATCAACTCGGCAAGGCATTCTTATTGAGATGAATAATTTTCATTAAAAGAATTTAAAATTTTTCCACTGATTTGTTAACTTAAAAAATTCACTCTAGCTATAAAACTATATTTATCGCACTGACGTGAGATGAACAGAATTAAACCGTTTAAATAAAAAATTTTACCAATTTATTATTTCCTGTTTCAGACTTAAACAATAATTTACTGATATTGGTAAATATCTGCCTGGCATATCACAAAAAGGTTATATTTATCTATATAACTATTAACTAATGCTACAATATATAGTTTCTTGTAAATATATGAAAATTTCTCGAAATTTTTCCACTCAATTGAGGAAATTAAGGACCTTACGCCGGCCGACGAATCAGGCTCTATTATTTTATAAACTGTATTTTTTCTTATTCTTAGAATGCATTGTTGAATTTCGTCTTTATTGTTAAATAAAATTGGATTTAGCAACTCGATAATAAATTTAGTAAAGCAACTTCAAATAACGAGCTGGCGGACGAGCGCGGGTAAAGTTTAAAGTCCGGCCTGAAATAAAATCCCTCGACAGTTTCTCACTTTATTCGCAACTAGCAAAATCAATCTAAACTTTACCACTTTGCTCAGTGCAGAGTGAAAACTGTTTACCAACAAAGTCGGAAACTAAAAATCGACCGACCGATGGTCTTTTCGTGGTGTCAGCTTTGATATTTAATTCATTTAGTACCAGGTGAACCCACCTCACAACTGTCTATGTGAAGGATGTTTTATTTAATTGCGAACAGCAGCTTATTCATTGACATCTAGATGACCTATTGCCAATTAACTGCGTACTTTTCTTTTATCACCTCCAGTTAAGGATGGTGTATTCCACATTTTAGTAAGAAAAATGTTTAGTTTTTTTTTTATATTAACTGTATGATATATCTTATATTAGAAGTTTTAAAATATGCCAAACACCTTGTGTGCTAATGTTTAATAAAATTTATACATGCGTCACTTTAACCTTTAAACTAGTCATGTTATGTACAAAACCATAAAACTTTAGAGGAGTTTAGAAATAACTTTTTGAGTGACCTGCAATAAAATAACTTCTCATATTAATAGCAGCTAGATGGCGAAGTGACACGCTATACCGCTCATTTCTTAGCTAACACACCATTTAAAAAGAAAAATGTATACAATGAGGACTTAGATGGGCTAACTAACTAACTTTTGAACTAATAGAAATATCGATATCCGATATAATTTTTAATAATATTTTGAGTAAATATAAATAAAGCTGAACATAACCTTTTAAAATTTTAAATAAAATAACGTTTTCTTTAAAAGGTATTCTGGATCTTCATCCAGCGCTGTTTATATTGTTTAAATTGGCTTAGTACCGTCGGAGTAATCGGAGATATCGCTATTTAAATTTATGTTGGGTTTTTAAGAAGTCTTCATTATCATTTTTTATTATTTAAATAAAGGGAGATGTAAAAAGGCTATGCTTTTTTTGAAGCACGCAAATTCGGTTCCATTATCCTTCAAAAAGTTGAATGGTGCGCACTATATATGGAATAGTAAAAAATACAAAGCTTTGTTGTCCTTGAAACGTCAACGATATGTGAAAAAGAGTTGGAATAAAATTAATTGAGCGAAAATACGCAATAATAAAGTCGACCCGGTTTTTATTCATCCCATAAGATTGATGAAGTGTCCGGGAGGACAAGCAGAACCGAACGGTCCGCTCGAAAAAACCATTCCCCGCATAAAATCTTGTTAACTTGAAAGGCTTCCGCTCTTTCAGCGAATATAGTAGGAGTCAAACATATAAGAACAAGACTTATTCCAAAAATGGTTGCCAGTAAGTCTAAAAAATACATTAAATTATACTTTCATTATCCATAACCTTTGTTTTGACACTCAGTAAACAGGTATTATAAAACACTACGTTTTTCTTATAAACTAGCTCGCTTCTAGACTAAAACGGGCTAAAAACTAAGTCAAGGGTATCTAATAAGCTTTTCAATGAGAGAGAAAACTAGCCAAACAGTGCCTCTTAACAGAGATTGTTGAAAAAATTTGTGGCAGTCGGTTGAAGCTAGATTAAGATAACGTTAGCCTACTGACGAACTGGATTTGTGACATAAAAAATTCAAATGATACGACGCAACCGGCCTTATAGGAATAATAAAAGATTTCAAGTTTTAAGAAAAGTATTCGATCTGCTTTAAAATAAAGTATCCTGTCAAAGATAATTAGACGTTAACAGTTCGAAAAACTTATTCTACTTTTAACACTTACCTACTATTATTAATTTACTACTAAAGTTCCTTACATTTTTGTCTTCTACTACATATTGAGCCTTCCAGATTTGAAATACCGCTCACTTTGTAATTGAAATATCTGATTCAAAACCCCTGCAAATCTCGACCGATTTCTATGATCAGAAAGAAGGAATTTTATGTACTGACTGACTGTGTGTCGGTCTGTCGGGCAGATAAAATGGTTCAATTTCGAGTTTTATGATGTAAATCTCTTGATATTCCCTTTGTGGATACTGGGTTTAATTTTTGCCCGATGATGTCAAAGATTCAATGGAATAAAATATATACCTTTAACATACCATTGACATATATTTCGTGTGCCTTTTTGCCAGCTGTTTGTTGATTATGTCTTAAGCTCGCTTTCTATTTACAACTTTTTCACACCAAGGAGAGGCTTCAAATTTCATATTTTTTTTGCTTGCTCTTGTCAGTCTCTTGTCTTGTCTCGGGTCCTACAATAATGAAAACAAAACTGAACAGGGAGGTCATAAGGACTTTTCCATAATCTATATACAGTATACGTTACGCCGATCTTAGAAAATGAGCTATGCATGATTCAAAGATCATAAAGTCGTTTTCATAATAGATTATCCGAACCTACATTAAAGAAAACAAAACCAAACGGATTATCTTACAAAACGAGGTCATAAGGTCATTTCAAAAATACAGCCGATCTTAGAAATAGAATCTATGGATTGGATAAAGGCTGGTTTTCGAAAAATATTATCTTTTTTGTTGCTTGCAATCTTTTGCGTGTCTCGAAATATATATTAAGGATATCCTTAACGGTAAAACAAAACCGAAACCATTGTCATATATATTATCATAACTAAAACATTTCATGTAAAAAGAAGCCAAGTACGCGAAAATGGTATTCCGTAAAGAGTATTGAGATAAAAGTAGAGCCAAGTTCTCCAATACAAATTTCAAAATGAAAGGTTCTTACTAGTTTGGAAATGTTTTTTTAAACTTTGCTATTCTTTTTACAATACCATTTTCGCGTATTTGGCTTCTTTTTACATAACATTGATTTCAATCCTTTTTTAAAGGGTTTGGAAAAATATTTAAGTTTTAAGTAAATATGCGGAATATTGTTCCGTTGAAACTTTTGCGATGTCTTATTCTAGCTTATAGCTTTTACCTTTTTTAACTTTAATTTTAAAATTAATAGATATCTATTTCTACCATTTTGTGCGTTTGTATTATATCCCTGGTTGGGATTTGACGTTTATATATAAAGTATGAAAACGGAGTCAAACTGGTCATGAGAGGGGGAGTGGGGATAATTTTTTTGCAATCATTAGATTTTGATACTCTTCTTAATTTATTTGTTATACCTACCGTTCAGTATATTATACATGCCTGATTTGCTAATAAATACCTATATGCTTTTACAAGAAAAAGATGAATATGAACTTGTCTTTAATTTCTGTCAGTTTACAAATCCCAGCAGAGGGAAGTAAATTAAAACTTTGGTGTTTTTTATTTTTTTTCTATAATTTTATCATAAATCCTACCAGTCTATTAAAGCTCAGCTCTAGCGTTTCTGGAAGTGGACAATGTTAATTTTATATAGTTTTACATGTATAGAGGAATGAAGTAAAAAAAAAATTTTGAGTTTTTTTTATTTTTTCGAAGGGTTTGTGTTTTAATAAGTCTGCCAAATTTTAGCTTTGTAGCATGTCTAAAAGTACAGTAGAACTTTGATTATCTATACATGAGTGAGTGACAAATTCGACGTTTTTTAAAATTCCGTAACTACTTTACTGCTTTATGAAACTTGAAGGGATAGTTAGATCCATCAAGTTCTACGACTGTGCAAAGTTTAAGTTTCGTAGCTCTATACGAAGTAGAGTTATAGAGAGGCCAAATATGGGCTGAAATGTTTCAAGAAAAGGTGGTGCAGCAGTTTGCGAGAACTTAGCGCTACTATGACCCCAGATATTTTTTCCTTAGCCGATCATAAAGATTAAAACTATGAATTCTTTAAAGGTCATAAGGACTTTTGGTAATATATTATTAGAAATAAAATTTCGGACTTCCATTGTCTTTATTTATTTTAAAACACGACGTTTCGGTTAGTAAGTATCTCAAACCGTTATCAAGTTTAAACTAAACAATCTAGTCTTTAGGCTACTACTTATACTACTTGGTGTGCAGTCAGGTGTGACGACCCGCCACCTTTTTTAATCCTAAGACGCCTCTTTTCCTTAAGGAGTGGTTTCCATATGTTTGGTATATCCGTGCTTGGTTGACTGAAAACTTCTTTATTCTGCATTATAAACGCAGCTTCAATAAACTTTCGTTTTCGCCAATGCGACTCCTTATGTAAAACTTTAGCTTCTGACCACTGAATCCTGTGATCATTTGACCATGCATGATCTGCTAAACCGGATTTTGGGTAGTCTTAAGTCCCTTACTGAGTACCAATTCTTCGTTGGTGCTCAGAGTCCTTTTGGAAATGTTCACTATGATGCTTGGTATCGTTGAGTCTGTTGTATCTTGAGTACGTAGTCCAAGAAGTTCTGGAGAAAGGAGACTACAAGCAACTACCCAAAGATCCAACCACCACCATAGAAGGACGCATCTACAGGACTTTGAAGAAGTATGCTGAAAATATCCCGGACGCTGTTAGATCCCGCCTGACTCCACACCACAGTAAGGTACCACATTTTTATGGATTACCAAAGATCCATAAGAAGGATATACCACTGCGACCAATCACCAGCTCCAGGGACTCACCAACCAGCACTTTGTCGAGGTTTTTGTTGGACATAATTCAACCACTACAGGGTAAGTCCGAATCTTTTGTCAAAAACTCGGAACATTTTGTCGAGGTTTTAAAAGATATCGAATTAGATCCCGGCGATAGATTTGTAAGTTTTGATGTAGAAAGTCTCTACACCAACGTGCCAATAAATGAGTCACTCAGTATCATCAAAAACAAATTACAAACTGATGATACACTTCACGAGAGAACAACGCTATCGGTGGAGGGGGTGATGGATCTTTTGGAGCTCTGTCTCCGTAACTCTTATTTTCAAGTGAAAGATAAGTTTTACGCGCAAAATGATGGACTCTCAATGGGTTCATTCGATCAACACAGCAAGAGTCAAACCAAAACTATGGCTACGATACATGGATGACACATTTATTATATGGCCGGAAAATAAAGACGAACCACAGAATTTTCGACCCCATTTAAACGGTATTCGACCAACAATCAAGTGCACCATGTGGAAATTGAAAAAGATTCGGCCTTACCTTTTTTGGATGTTCTTGTCAAACGATCAGACAGAAACATTCAAACCACTGTATATAGGAAACCTACACACACGGGACAGTACCTAAATTTTAAGTCTAATCATTCTGTTATAAATAAACGATATTTAAAATTAAGAACAAACTAAATGTACCAGAGTCTCAAAATAATAATCCGTTAGGTGTTATTAACATTCCATATGTTCAAGGGATTTCAGAAAGCATAAGACGAATAGCTAAACACTATAATATAAAAACAGTATTTTCTTCGGGAAATACGATAAGAAGTTTTGCAACTTAAACAAAACCAGACAATCTTTCAAATAATAAGGAATGTATTTACCAAATCCCGTGTGAGTGTGGTAAATCATATGTAGGTGAAACGAAACGCCCTCTTCAGGTTAGAGTAAATGAACATCTAAAAAGTACCCAATGCCCATGCATGGTCAAACGATCACAGGATTCAGTGGTCAGAAGCTAAAGTTTAACATAAGGAGTCGCATTGGCGAAAACGAAAGTTTATTGAAGCTGCGTTTATAATGCAGAATAAAGAAGTTTTCAGTCAACCAAGAACGGACATACCAAACATATGGAAACCACTCCTTAAGGAAAACAGGCGTCTTAGGATTAAAAAAGGGGGCGGGCCGTCACACCTGACTGCACACCAAGTAGTATAAGTAGTAGCCTAAAGACTAGATTGTTTAGTTTACGTGTGATAACGGTTAGAGATACTTACTAACCGAAACGTCGTGTTTTAAAATAAATAAAGACAATGGAAGTCCGAAATTTTATTTCTACACAATCGTTGTCTACGAGTTTCAAACAATATATTATTAATGGTGGGTACTCTTAAAACAAAAGCGAAACCGAAACAATTGACAAATACATTACAAAGGGAGGTCAAAAAGTCCTTTTCGTAATATAAAATATACTTTTTTTTTGTTTAGCCGATCTTGGAAAATGAGTGTAGACGTTGTTCAAAGGTTGAGTGAATTTCTCTACGGCATTAACTCACCCTTAATGTTTATATTTCATATATATTTTCCATAAAGGCATGAAAGCTTAAGCTATCTTTTAGGAAATTAATAACCCAGATGAAGTTGTATTCAACACTTTTGGCGGGAAAGGTCGCAAAAGAGAGAGCGGGAAACTCTGGAAATTCGCGTGGCGCTAGGAGAAAAACCACCGCCGAGTCGCCGTGCCGGAAATGAGTTTCAACTTCCGTCAACTATAAATCAAACCAAGGGGCAAGTTTCCTCTTTTCTCTCCTTTCTCATAAAACAATTTAATACCTCGAAAAAACACCGATTCATGATGTTGTTTTTAAAACTTGACTCGCGCGAGAGATACCACTCTGGCTGGCCCTATGAAATTAAAGAATAAAATTCGTTAAAAAGTTTGTTTAAAGTGCTAAGGGAAAATGATAAATGGCTCTTTTTTACGCAAACTTCAAGTCATTCCCGAATAATTTTTATCTTTTGCTCGGTTAGGGATTTTAACAAGCTACACCGAAATTTTAAAATTTACAATATTAAAAGACTTGGCTGATCATTTTAGAGTAAGTCGTTGCCTTAATGCAGAAATATTGTAAGTCACAAAATTTTTTACAGAACATTTTTTTAGTTTGACTGAGCGCGAGTCGAGGTATCACCGCCTAAATTGGTCGGGCGGATGATGGGGACGTTTTATCACTTAGACATCCAATAGTTCTGCATTTAATAAAGCGCGCTTGGAGCTATACGTTTCCGCAAAAAAAACAAAAAATGGGAATACTGAAGTTCTGCATTAAGGCGAAGAAGTGTTCACTATAATGATTTACGTAAAAGTCTATACAGGTATTGGACCAGAGCCAGCAATGGGGGTACCAAAGTGTGCTATGAGGTCCCACGTCAAACTCTGGGAGGGGAAAACATGAAAGCCACTGGTTAAAAAGACAGGGGCTAAGACACAGCCAAGCCTTTATCAAAGGCCTGGATACCAATCTCAAACAAGACCTGCTCAGTTACAGTAGGATGCAAGTGAGAACCATTATAGGAATCATGATCGGCCATAGGGCGGTCAAAGTTCGCCTAAACAGGATGGGCCTGTACAAAGGAGATCTAAGCTGCAGACTATGCAATCAGGAACCGCAAACAGTAGAACATATAATATGCCAATGCATTTAACTAGATCCTATCCTAACGACTGGGGACTACTCCATTTAAGACGTGTCCAAACTTGTTCAGGGTTCAGGGAACGAAATTAATGGAGTGGTTAGCCTACGAATCAAGATGGTGCACAATAGATAGTTTAAGTTGTGCTACGTATTTTTACGTAAAATGCACGTTAAGCGCTCGACGTTTTGTTCCAAATTTGAATTTAAGTTGAATGTTTTTACGTTACCATAACAAGTCTACTAATAGCAGAGAATAAGAAATTCGGCACTGTGTTTTTTTGATGTTACAATTTTGTTTTTTGTCTTTTTAACTACAGTCAAAGAATCGTTTGTACTGGAAGCGGAAATTATCGTCTAGATCTCATTTTTCGATCGGTCAATCAACCAATTCTATTCTTTGGTAACGTTAAGGTGCCCGCAGACTGCCGTAAGCTAACGTAAATACGTAAGCTCCTAACGTGACCTTGACGACGGTGTGACGAAATGCGCTTGCGTAACTGTTAAATCTCATGCTTACGTAAAAATACGTAGCACAACTTAAACTATCTAATAAGCCAGTAACGGCTGCAGTGCAGTTACTGTGGCTTGCCTAGGCAAGTCGGACTCACAATCGAGGGGTTTTAGTCGGTAAGAATCCGACACTACCCGGCCTCTCGTAGCAGAGGAGAAATGACTCTGGTGGGAAAGTAGGCTGGGTGTCTTATGCAAGATTTCCCCTTGAGATCCTTGAAAAAAATGCATGTATGAAAATTGCTTAAGTCATCGGACCTTTATTACATAAGTTAACTTGAGAATTATTATTTATTTAAAAACGCTTGGTTGTTGTTGTTATTTTTAGCTCACACATATACTAGAGATCTGAGCCCTGAAGGGGAGAAAAACTAGAGATATCCCAAAAAAAATAACCCCAAAATTAAATTCGCCCCGCCTGGGAAAACAGAGTCTATTAAACAAAAAAACAAAGGAAAAAATCGGCAACACGCTAGAAGCTTACCTTCTGTAATTCTGCTTGCTATCCCACAATTTCACTGGCGGTGCCGCCCCTTCTTGCGACTGGAATTTCGGTCTTCAACCCGAAAACACGTGTGACTTCTTTTAGTTTTTTGGCGGAAGTGGTTTCTTCATTCTCCTGTCACACACATGGTGGCGCTTCAAGCTTCCAGCGTGAGCAAAAACCGCGCATGATCGTACCAAAATGATCAGGTGATCAAAAAGAAAATAACTTTCAACAAAGGGAGAAATTATCACCTGATCAGAATTTTTCCCAAACAGGACTTTCTTTTTTGAAGGTTTTTGCAGAAAGCCCAAAATATCAAAACAAACTTTAAGGTTAGGTTTTCCAAAAAATTCAAAAAAAGAAAAATAACTGGCAGCATTAAACATTCCGCCCACCATAAAAATTCCCAATTTTTATAGAAAAACCCAAAAAAAAAACAAAAAAAAAACAAAAAAAAAAGTTATTCAATTACCCAAAAGGTCTAAACAATAAATTAGCATTTTTGCAACAATAATTTTATCGCAATAACTATGGACGTCATACTTAAGTTAATTCAAATAAGCATGATTCACGCTACACAAGGCTTTGAAGGTTGGTTACTGGCTGCGTAACGGACATACCTTCACCAAACTACGGTCAAGTAATCCTTTCGCGGTTTTTACTTGCACGACACGGGAGATTCTATCTGGACTCGAGTAAATTTTTTCAATTCTACCGATTGACCACTTCAATGGGGGTAGGTTTTCGACTTTCAACGCTACTAATGTTCCAACTTTTGGAGGGTTATCGGGGGTATTCCATCTTTCGCGTTGTTGCAACGACTGTAAATACTCCATATGCCAGCGGCGCCAAAAATGCTGCTGGATCTGCTGAACAAGCTGCCAGCGATGGAGACGGTTTAACTTAACATTGGTTATATCTTCATCGGGTGGGGCTGTCAAGGGTTCCAAAGTGAGGAAATGTCCAGGAGTAAGACTTTGAAAGTCATGAGGATCAGAGCTCATACTACACAATGGTCGACTATTTAAAATAGCCTCAATCTGAACCAATACAGTCATCAACTCTTCAAAAGTTAGGATTTGATGCCCCACAATTCTCTTCAGATGAGTTTTTGTGGACTTTACCCCAGACTCATGGAGTCCACCAAAATGCGGACTGGCGGGTGGATTAAAACACCACTTAATCGCTAAAGTCTCAGCAGCTTGCTGACAATAGGACACAAGGAGGTTATTTGCCCCAACAAAACTAGTGCCCTGGTCACTGTAGAGGGCAGCACATCTGCCACGTCTACCAACAAATCGGCGGAGGGCAGCCAAAAATGCATCAGTGGACAAATCAGAAACAGCCTCCAGGTGAATGGCCTTTGTTGGGAAACAAACAAAAATACACCCATAAGCCTTTTGACTTTTTACACCACGACGCTTGGTTAACGTGATGGAGAGTGGACCCATAAAATCTACACTAACATAGGAAAAGGGCTTCACCTGGGACACTCTAAATTTAGGAAGGTCACCCATGAATGGGTGCAATGGTTTGGGATTTACCCTGGCACAACAAAAACACTTGGAAACAACACTGTGAATGGCACTTTTCATCGACAAAATCCAAAACTGTTAATTTAGGAGGTACTCCAATAAGCGAGGACCTGGATGTCCATGCTCATTATGGAATTTTTCAATAATCAAAGTGGTAAGCCTATGACTACGAGACAACAACATGGGGTGTTTCACCTCATATGCTAAATCAGTGTGACGTAATCTACCGCCCACCCTGAGAACACCATGGGAATCAAGAAAAGGAGCTAACTTTCGAAGAGGCTTAGCACAACTCTCACCCTTACGTATCCTTTTCAAATCTTCAAAAAAAAACTCTTGTTGTACAACTCGCACAACAACTAAAGTAGCATAATAAAGATCTGCCTCATTGAGGGCTTTAGTAGGAAAAGATAAAGAAGGATCTTTTTTCACTCGAAAAGGTCTCACACAAAAGGCAACAATGCCCAAGATTTTACGTAAAGAGGAGTACTTAGTGAGTAACAGCTGTACTTCATCAAGGGGTATTTCTGTCACAAAAACAAAACGATTTTCCTCAGGGGGTAGATCAGCATCAAACGCATCAATTTTGTGGTTCATAGGCCATGTTTCACTAGACTGGGCCAACCAGGATGGTCCAGTAAACCAAAGAGGATGGTCTATCAATTGACCAGGAAGTAAGCTCCGGGATAAGCAATCAGCTGGGTTCTCCTAACCATTTACATGGTACCAACAGCTGGGGGGAACTTTCTCTTGAATAGTCGTTACACGATTGGCTACAAAAACCTTTCGTTTTGATAGACACGATTTTATCCAAGCCAGGGTAACGCTGGAGTCAGACCAAGCAAAAATCTTATCAATCGGGACGCAATCAAGATGATTGCCAACAAACTCCAATAGCTCTGCCAACAATACAGCAGCACACAATTCTAAGCGTGGAATAGAAATACTTTTCAAAGGGCACACTCTACTTTTCCCACGCAAAAGGGAGATAGAAATATTTCCATCCAACTTAATTTGTCGAATATATACTGCACCACCATATGCACACATTGAGGCGTCACAAAAGCCATGCAATTCAGTGGTGACAGCATTTTGCTTCACAACATAACGAGGTATTGATATCGAAGATAATAATGGTAGTTGCGACACATAGAGTTGCCACTGTGCAACAATATCACTAGAGGGGGTATCATCCCATGAAAGACCCTGGACCCACAAACGTTGCATTAAACATTTAGCAACAAAATCAACTGGGGCTAGGAACCCGAGTGGATCATATATCCTTGCAATCTCAGAAAGAATGTTTCTCTTGGTACAAGGTATTTCCATGGGCATCACATCATAACAAAACGAATCCAATTTTGGACACCACTTTAGTCCAAGGATTTTTAAACCAGCAGATTCATCATCAAAGGAAATTGGTTGCTGATGACTAGCTGGAACCGATTCTAGTAACTCAAGAGTGTTGCTAGTCCACTTACGAAGTTCAAAACAACCCAATTTTAACAACGCAATTAGCTGTTTCTGGCTTTCTAAAGCTTCAGCTACAGAATTGGCTAATCCGATGGCATCGTCCACATAAGTAGTATGCATCAACACCTTGCTCGCTAGTGGAAAGCCACTGCCGTGATCTTTAACGAGCTGGTGAAGAGTACGAATAGCTAGGTATGGGCTCGAATTCACACCATAAGTTACTGTTTGAAGACAGTACTCTTGAATCTCCTCGGTTGGGTCGAACCGCCACAATATTTGTTGATAACACACATCAGCCTGATGCATATCAATCTGCCTGAACATTTGACGTATGTCAATAGAATATACTACACTATAAAGGCGAAAAGTAAGCAATATTGACACAATATCTCTTTGGAGTTTAGGTCCTACCAATAAAATAGAATTTAAGGTACGACTATTTGAGGTCTTGGCAGATGCATCAAAAACAATTCGAATTTTTGACAAGTCACCATATGCCTTCACAACTGGGTGGTGTGGAATAAAATATAAATGGAAGTCAGGGCTAGAATTGGCCAATTTCATATGCCCCTGGTCTAGGTAATCCTGAACAGTCTTTGTACGCACTATACAAAGCAGGATTTTTCAACAATCGGTTTTCCATCATATTAAATCTACGCAATGCTTGACCTTTAGAGTTACCAAGTTCTTGTCGAGGCTCTCTGAAAGGCAAGCGAACAACATATCTGCCGGACTCAGTTCTTGAATGAGTGGTAGCAAATATTTTTTCACACAAATCCTCATCAGAGGAAAGAGGGATTTTTTGAGGGGTCGATTCTAGTTCCCAAAACTTTTGTAAGGTACTATCCAATTGAGATTCTATAGGGGAAGACACTGAGGTCAACAAACTAATAGGTTTTTGAGTTTTACGAGGACCATCAATACCAACAAGGAGTATCCAACCAAATATTGAATTAATGGCACAAGGTCCTCCATTTTCTCCTTTTCTAAAGCCAGGCACAAGCATCTGACCAAACAAATCAACACCAATTAAAAGGTCTACACTACTAGGTTGTCCAAAATTAGGATCAGCAAAATCTAAATTTTTTAGGTATGGCCACTGAATAGAATCATATTCTACAACAGTCACATGTATGGTTCCACAAATTTTAGGAATAAGAATGGCATCACAGGAAAACAAACTATCAGGAAACTTGGACGAGCTTATCTGCAATGTTACATTGCCATCTGATGTACTAGAAATCATGCCATTTATTCCTTCAATAGGAGTTTTATTCGGAGCTACTTTAAGTCCTAACCTCTCAGCCAAAGAGACGGTTACAAAGGATGCTTCACTAGCGGAAAATAAAATTGCCCGACAAGACACAAACTTTTTGTTGGCATCTACCACTAAAACTTCGGCAGTTGCAAAAAGCACAGGTCTCCTCTTATGAGGTTCAAAATGGTTGCTACTGGGTGTAGCGGTACACAATGCCTGTTGGGCACCTTCACTATTAAGTATAGGGGGGTCTCCCCTGGACGATCAACTTGGGGGCTCGGGGAGCTTTTCACAAAGTGCAACAGGGAATGGTGAAGACCCTGGCACTGACGACACGTGGCATTTGTAGGGCATTGAGATACACCATGTTTGCCAAAGCAGTTAAAACACAATCTTTCACGCTTAACAAATTGATGGCGCTGGCCTACTTCTAATTCCAGAAATCTGGTACACTTCACAAGGGGATGGTAGGGCTGTTGCTGGCAATAAACACATCCTTTATTACCAGACTGGCCTGCTCCAGTCAATAACACAGGATAGGGTGGTTTGCCACCCTTCCTAGGGGGTAGAGAAGGTGAGACCTCCTTCGGCTTATTCAAAAGAGAACTATTTTCCAAAGCCCGACAATTTTTCTCTAAGAATTTAAACAAATCTTTATAGGACGGGATTTCCTTATCACTATACTCAATCTCAAACTGAGTTTTCAATGGGGTATCAACTTTTTGCAAAAGAAGAATCATTTTAGCAAAATCTAAAATCTAAAAATCATAGTTTGACAATGCTTTCAAATTTTCCCGGAAAGTGGACAACAATAACCTCAAATCATGTGGGTTGCTCGATTTTGCAAAAGGGGCTTGACAAATAGACGTTCAATAATTTGTTACCAAAAGTCTTTTATTATTAAAGCGTCTAATCATCGCATCGAAGGCTACTCGATAATTATCAGAGGTTAGCGGTATGTTCCTAATTACAGATGCGGCCTCTCCCAGCAAAGCGGTATTTAAGGCTTGAAATTTAGCTATTTCACTCATGTCAGCTTTATCGTGGACAAGTGACTTAAACATATCAAAAAAGGTGGGCCATTTATAAGATTACCGTCAAAATGGGGTACCTCTATTCTTTTAATTTCAAGACCCCTGTCCACATTTACCAGGGAATGGTTCAAAATTGTCTGTGAGGCATCTTGGTATTCCTCCGGATAGAGCTCACGACAAATCGATCTAATTGTGTATTTCATTTCATCAAATTCCTGCACTAAAGTTTCCTGACTTTCTTGTATCTGATCACTACTATCCAAGCTTATAATTTCAAAATGCAATGCATCGAAGTGACTTACCAGAGAAGGCACATCTTCCCATCTGGGTTTTAACTTTTTTGCCTTCTCTGCATTGCCCTGGGCTTCGACGGCTCTATTATAAGTTGTTTTAATTTATTAAAAACGCTATTTTGTTGTTTTTTCAAAACTTTTATGTCAGACATGACAAAGCGGTTTTTATCAGATACAAAAAAGTAGGTTTTTTCGCTATCAATCTCGCGCTTAAGGAAAGCAAAAAACGAAGGTAAATTTCGACGGATTTCACACAAACAAATTCGAAACCCGACGAATAATCACAATTTTCCAACCTCGGAGGTAAACAAAACAACACGTGAAGTTGTGAGGTTAGAACACACAAACGTCAATGAAATGTCAGCCAGCAAGAAAAAAAACGGGCGCCCGGGTCGCTGCCAAATGTCGAACGGGGGTTTTTTTTTATCGCCGCACGAGGTCATAAACCAAACTCAGGGCAACCAACCTTCAAAACCATGCGGACTCTAAAAAAAAACCGGTACAAAAACAACAATGTCCGAATCTGGCAAAAAACGATAAAATATGGTTGCTGCAAAAAAACTATAAAATTACCAATTTTTTTACAAAAAAAAAACTGTAAAATCCAAAGGGCTTTTTCAAAACATAAGGGTCTGAAGGACCAAATAAAGATCTGAGCCCTGAAGGGGAGAAAAACTAGAGATATCCCAAAAAAAATAACCCCAAAATTAAATTCGCCCCGCCTGGGAAAACAGAGTCTATTAAACAAAAAAACAAAGGAAAAAATCGGCAACACGCTAGAAGCTTACCTTCTGTAATTCTGCTTGCTATCCCACAATTTCACTGGCGGCGCCGCCCCTTCTTGCGACTGGAATTTCGGTCTTCAACCCGAAAACACGTGTGACTTATTTTAGTTTTTTGGCGGAAGTGGTTTCTTCATTCTCCTGTCACACACAGGGTGGCGCTTCAAACTTCCAGCGTGAGCAAAAACCGCGCATGATCGTACCAAAATGATCAGGTGATCAAAAAGAAAATAACTTTCAACAAAGGGAGAAATTATCACCTGATCGGAATTTTTCCCAAACAGGACTTTCTTTTTTGAAGGTTTTTGCAGAAAGCCCAAAATATCAAAACAATCTTTAAGGTTAGGTTTTCCAAAAAATTCAAAAAAAGAAAAATAACTGGCAGCATTAAACATATACTATACTATAGTAGTGTGAGCTATGGTGATCCTAATTTTTTCGAGAAAAAAAAAGCTGCTCCGATTTCAAAATTTTTTATATATCTTTGCGTTTCAGATGATTTTGAAACTTTTTTTCTCGCGCCGTCTGTCTGTCTGTATGTCTGTCTGTCTGTCTGTATGTAACGACCAACGCGCATAACTCAAAAACCGCTAGGCCGATTTTAATGAAATTGGGTACTTAGGCTGGGTCTTGGGTCGAGATGGTCCCACTTAAAAATGAACAAAATCCACCGAACACAAGCCAAATAAAAGGGTGGGGGAAATTTCAAAAATTAGAATTTATGTGAAAATATGGCGTGTGTGATATTAAACGAAAGGTAATTGAGTATGGAGTTAAACAGAATACATTTTAGTTTTTTTTTCTTCAAAAAGGGTGGGGGTAGATTTCAAAAATTAGAGTTTACCTGAAAATAAGGCGTGTATGATATCAAACGAAAGGTAATTAAGTCCGGAGTTAAACAAAATACATTTTAGTTCTGTTTTTTTAAGAGTGGGGGTAGATTTCAAAAATTTGAGTTTAAGTCAAAACATGGCTTGTGTGGTATCAAACAAAAGGTAATTTAGTCTGGAGTTGAATAGAATATATTTCAGTTTTTAATTTATTAGCTCACACGTACACTATAACTATAGTACCTAGTGTGAGCTTAGGGGCCCATATATTGGCAGAGTATTTTATTAGTTTTTTTTTTTTTTTTTTTTTTTATTTGTCAAACACACTGTGTTTTTTTTATTACAATCTAGTCAGTAAGACTAATTAGCAATTTTGTTTTAACTTAATTTACTAGAAAAGTCAGATTTAAACTTAGGGTTCACTCAACAGTTCTCCCCGCTTTGTTTAGTCTGTAACTCACAATTGTGTTGTGTTTATAGCATTATTTTGTTTTATGTGTAATTCACTTAGTTTACTAGCTCAAACGGCTTCACTCTTTTTAGTCGTCGAACTAGCATAGTATTGTCTAGAAGCTGAATTGCTTCCACATTCACATGCCGATGGAGTCTATCTTCATGGCTTTTTGCGTACTTTTTTATAGTCTCTGCTACAGTTTCGATTTTTAGATCTCGATGAAGGTCACTATTTCGAACGTACCAAGGTGCATTCACAATGTTTCTTAATACTTTATTTTGAAATCTCTGTACAACTAGAATGTTACTCTCTTTAGCACAACCCCATAGTTGAATACCATATGTCCATACTGGTTTCAGTATTTGTCTATAAAGCAGTAACTTATTATGAATTGTTAAATTGGACTTCCTTCCAATTAGCCAGTTCATTTTTCTATACCTTATCTCAAGTTCTTCTTTTTTTTTCTTAACATGTGCTTTCCAGCGCAATTTGGTATCAAGTGTCATACCTAGATATTTTGCCTGATTCGAATATGGTACTGGAATGTTGTTAATTGTTATTTGTATGTGATTTATATTTTTGTTTGTAAAATCAACATGAATTGATTTGGTTTCATTTAATTTTATTCGCCACTTTGTGGTCCAACTGTGAATTTGGGTGACTGCATCCTGAAGTTTCTCTATGCATTTTTCAATAGATTTTTCTACCGTCAATAAACCAGTATCATCGGCAAATGTTGCTAAGTGACAATTTTCTGGCTTTGGGATATCACAAGTGAATAATAAGTATAGATAAGGGCCTAGTACGCTACCCTGGGGCACGCCTGCTTGAATTTCTCTTAAATTTGAGTATGAGTCTTCCTGTTTTACTCTAAAATGTCTATCAGATATGTATGATTCCAAAATATTCGAATACTGTTTTGGCAGAAACCTTTTTAGTTTAAAATTAAGGCCTTCATGCCACACTTTGTCAAATGCTTGTGCTACATCTAGAAAAACTGCAGAACAAACTTTTCCCTCTTCTAGTGCTTTTTCTATTATATTAGTAATTCTGTGTACTTGATCTATCGTGGAATGCTTGTCTCGAAAACCAAATTGATGAGATGGAATAATTTCTTGTCTTTCTATGATGGGTTTTATTCTTTTAAGCAATAATTTTTCATAGAGCTTGGATATAATTGGCAGCAAAGATATTGGCCTGTAAGATGACACGTCATGGAGTGGTTTTCCCGGTTTTGGAATCATGATAACTTCTGCAACTTTCCACAGTTTAGGTACGTACCTAAGCCTAAAAGACGCATTAATTAGGTTGCATAGTTTTACGATAGCTTTTCTGGGGAGTTGTTTTATGACTACCCCGTTAATAAGATCATACCCTGGGGCTTTTTTCGAATTAATATTTTTGATTTCTGTTAATATTTCTTTTGGTGATGTAAGCTTAATATGGTCCTCGATTTGATGGGGTTCATTTAAATGAAAGTGTTCATCTGGTGCTTCGTGGGGCTGAAATGTTTTTTCTAAATGACTTGCAAAAATATCTGCTTTTTCTTCGTTACTCCTTGCCCACTGGTTGTTAGATTTTCGTATGGGTGGAATTTGGATAATTGGTCTTTTAAAATCTTTGGTTGCTTTCCAAAGGGAATAGTCGGTATTTTTATCATCTGTAAGCTCATTAAGAAAATGGTTAATAGATTCATTTTTTATTACTAGAATTTCTCGCCTAATGCGCTGCGTCATGTTGTTGAGATTTGTTTTGTCCCGAGGATCACGGCTTTGTTGCCACTTTCTTCTTAGTTTCCTTTTTTCCAATATAAGGTCTCTAATTTCCTTTGGATAGTTTTTTCCCTTAAAAATTCTCTTTGGTTTTGGACTGTTTTCCCAAGCTGCTTGTTGAATATTTGTAACAAAATAATCAACTTCTTTATCGATTTGTTCTGGCGTTTGCAATGGTACTGATAGGTTTATTTTTTCTGACAGACTTTGTTTAAAACTAATCCAGTCAGTCAGTTTATTAACTAGTGAGATATTTGCTTCTTTCTTTATTATGTTTTTACTAAGAGTTAGAATAATAGGTGAATGATCTGAGTGTAAATCAAAACTTTCTTCTATATCTACAAAACTTAAAGATATATTTTTTACTATAAAAAAATCAATTAGATCTGGAATTTTTCCTGGATCTGTTGGATAGTATGTGGGCTTACCAGTTGATATCGGCTCACATTGATATTCACTAATAGCTTGCAAAAGTTCTTTTCCTTTAGAGTTCGTCAGTCTAGATCCCCAGTAGGTATTTTTTGCATTAAAGTCACCTCCAATTATAAAACGGTTTCCTAATTTTCTGAGAAAATTAAGATATTGATTTTTCTTTAGTAAGTGCCTTGGTGGTATATAGACAGCACTTATGACTAATGTATATGTTTTGGTTTTTACACTTACTAATGTAGCTTGAATCTCTATGGTTTTATATCCCATCTCCTCATAGTGTGATATATTTTCTTTAATTATTACAGCACTTCCCCCATGTGCAGTATTGCTAGGGTGAGTTGTATGATACACTTTATAACCTTTAAATTTAATGTGAGACTGGTTAGTGAAATGCGTTTCTGACACAAGACAGACGTCAATTTTGTCTATGTCTAGAATAACTTGCAAGTCTTGCTGATGTTGCAAGAGACCATTGGCATTCCAAGCTAGGATTCTAAGATTACTGACCATTTTGAGGCATATTGGTAGCTCCGTTATTGCTACTTTCTAGTTTAGTTAATCGCTCATCAAGTTTGTTCAATTTCTCCAAAATTAATTGTAGTGTTTGTTCCATAGTATTTTGACTACTGATATTAATATCAGGTATAGTAGCTGTTGCTGCTACTTGGCTGTATGTCCTTGTCACAGAGTTTTGTGTGACTGTGTTTCTTGTCTGTTGGTTTTGTCTATTTGTACTCACGTTTGGTATGAGATTCGGTTTCTTAGGTTTATTTTTCAATTTTTGTATTTCCTTAGCAACAAGGCATCCTCTGTAGTTAGCAGGATGCTTGCCTCCACAGTGGATGCATTTTGGCTCAGATTCTTTTGGTTTGGGGCATTCTACAGTAAGATGTTTCCCCGTGCATTTTACGCAACGTGGTTCTTTAGCGCAATATTTTTGCGTGTGTCCATAAGATTGGCATCTTTTGCATTGAGGGACTAACTTTGAGGTTTTTAGTGCTTTTATTTCCACTTCAATCCCAAGGATACTGGAAATTTCAAAAATTTTGTTGATATCTTCATCGTGGCTAAATGTGAGCATAAACATGTTAAGAGGTTGTCTTGTTCTCCATTTAAGTTTGTTGCTGGCCTCCAGTGCCTTAAAACCTTTTTTTTGTAGATCAGCTACAATTTTTTGTGGGTCACATGAGAAGTGTAGCCTATTCGCTATTACTCTAATTGGCCTTATTTGTTTGTTTTCGTATGAGTGCCATTGATGCTTTATTTCATTAAGCATTTTAGTAACCAGCCGATAGCTGTCTGCGTCTTGTACATTTATTTTAATATTTTCGTTATTTAAAACTTTTATTTTAACTCCTTGTATGATATTTAACTTTTCATAAATATCATTAAAATTATTTACGCCATTTACCATAATCGGTGGAGGTAATGGAGCTTTTTTAACCTTAGTTGGGGGTTCTTCATTTTGTGTTTTATTGGAGGGCTCTCCAGTGCCCGAGCTTTGTTGTGGTGGTGAGAGTGAAGTATCCATTCGACGTTTTTTCCAACCTTTTCCTTTTTGTCTGATCCACTCAGTTTCTCTTGCCAGATCGTCCTCATCAGTAATGTAGTCCATGTCAGACTCTTCTTTTTTAGTGACTTTTGTCTCTAAATCTGCAAATTTTCTTTGCATACTTTCCAGTTGACTTCGGAGATAATCCACTTGTACACTAAGTGAATTTTTTTCGTTTTGGGATTTTTTCCATTCGCTATATAAAACTTCTTCATTTTGTGTTCTAGGATGGCTATCCTGAAATAATTCGGCATTATCCATTTTTTCTTGATTTTGTTTGGGCTTTTCGCTAATTTTTAAAACAAGTTTCACAGGTGATGGTACACTTTTTTTGCTTTTAAACATGATATATTATTTATAATACACATTGTATATAGATTCTCAACACAACACAACACATTTTATTAGTTAGAATGCTTATTAGTTAGAATGCTGTTCTAATTAATTTTGTTTTGCAAACTTAATTTTTATTGGCCTTTTCGTTAAATATTTCCCAATAAAGTGCTAAACAAATCTAATTTACCAACTCGATCATTGAAAGAAACGAAAAGTAACCGAATCATGGTTATGAAAAAATAAATAATTCAATCAATCCCAATTTTTCTTTTTTTGTCTGCCTGTTCCTTTTTTATAGGAAAAGGTTATCAAATTTAATACAACGCACAATTCGAGAATGTTTTCTCGATTAGGGTTAATTTAAATTATAGTGGAATTATACAGGGTGTCCCATAACTTAGGGGCCATTGTGCAGCAGGTGATAGAGGAGGTTATTTCCGAGAAAAATGTTTATATAACATGGGGGTAAACACACATCTATTTTTAAGATAAAGGATTTTTAAAGTTAGAGGGGTGGGGGAAAAGGGTTTTACAAAAAAATTAAATCTATCTCAGCCAGCTAAATACTCAGCTAATTGTGATTCAAAAATGCGGTATTCCTTTTTTTGATAAAATTACAAGTTGAGGAGATACAGGCTGTCAAAGTAAAATGTATAAAAAATTATAATTTTTAAAAAAATATATGTTTTGCTTACTTATTCTTTTAAAAAATATATATTAATTATTATGTCTCGCTACAGACTTGTTTTTATTAACAAAAAATATAAAGAAAAATATTGCGTTTAATATGGCATTCATAAAATTACCAAAAAAATAGTTTTTTCTAAAAAAAATTTCCATTTTTCTTATTTTTTTTTATTTTAATTTATTGCTCTTGTTCTAATACACGACTTTACCCAATTTCATATTTTTACTGCGTTTTTTAAAAAGTTATTATCAAAAAGGTTTAAAAAATCGCCAACTTTGATGCTCTGTATCTCGATAAAGAAAGAGTTTGACCCATGCATTATAAGAATAACAGACATGACCTCCTCTATCAACTGTTGGCCTATGGCTCCTAAATTCTGGGACACCCTGTATTTGGTTTGAGCCCAGTTTTTGAGTTTGTTTAATACTTACTACAAATGGCATCCAACCATAAGGTTAAAAACCGATATCTAAAAAAAAATTACCCCATAAATAGAGATAAATCTTAAGATCCGAAGGTGCTTCAACCCGACGTACTCACCGCTGCGCTGAATATAAACTACTTTGCTCTTAATCAAAGGGTCTTGTATACAAACCACGTCCGCACTATTTATATCCTCGGCCGTTTTGTGGTAGTCATCAGATAAACTAGCACTTAATACAGCTAGTACTCTCTAAAAAACTATCCCAAAAAGTAGTAGCACTCTAGCTTTTACAATATTAAAGATCGGAAAGCTCCAGAGTCCGTTAGGGCTTAAATAGAAGTGCAAACCCATTCTGTTAGAAAGGAAACAAAAGTTATGACACAAAGACAATCTCATATTTAAGCTGATTGAGATGGTATGATTCACCGATGGCTGCAAGCATTCTGAGAGTCATAGAGATAGACCAATCAGAAAAAGAAAATACAGAACCCGATTTTAACGTAAGCTGAGGTCTTTACCGCAAGTATTTACAATCAAGAAAAGCAACGCCCTAAGGTTTAACATTTGTTACAAGCAATAAAGACTGTGTCCTTGTAAAAAATGACGAAATATTTATAGATTTTAATAAGATCCTCAGCTCTTTCTTTAATGGTAAAATAGTAACACCCGGATCTCAACTAAAAACAGCATACAGGATGTTCCAATTAAATTCTTTAATTAAAAAATCACGAGTGCATGGCACAAAGTATATGAAGGTATGTGATCTAAGTGTGCAAGGCAAATAAAGCAAACGGCGTGCATCCAATTAAAAGGCGCCTAGCCAAAGCGTAGCTATCCTTTTTATGAACTTTTGAGTTGTATACCCTTTCCTACGAAAGAATTGCGGTGGAACACGGAGTATACAGGGTGTTCAGCACATGAACCGTCAACATTTTTTGGGATATTGTTGGGGTCATTTGCTACCTTTTCAACCGTGGAACTTGGGTCCTTAGAGTCACGGCTAAAGAGATATGAATTTTTTAATTTTTTTCTCAAATTACCCAAAATCCCACCTTTAAACCCTCGTAAGCTTTTTATTAATGTCTGGAAAAAGCACCATTTTTTTTTATAATTCTGCAATCTTATGCTACTTCAACTACCTTTTTACCGTTAGAAAGGTAATCAACTAAAGAAGTTTTTAAAAAAAAATGAAGTTCTCAATTGTCGATACTTTTTTTGATTTTTAATTTTGAAATTGATTTTCTTTCACAAAATCACTAATGTTCTTCAATATAAAACCTCGTATGTCCCTTTGGTACATCAATTTTAACAAATCTATTAATTAGTTGAAGAAGCATAAGATTACATAATTTTTAAAAAATGGTGCTTTTCCAGACATTAATAAAAAGCTTACGAGGGTTTAAAGGTGGGATTTTGGATATTTTAAGAAAAAAAAATAAAAATTCATCTCTTTAGCCGTGATTCTTAGGACCCAAGTTTCAAGGTTGAAAAAGTAGCAAATGATCCCAACAATATCCCAAAAAATTTTGACGGTTCATGTGTTGAACACCTTGTATATTGGACTTCTGGACAAGAATAATAAGAAAACAGTCAGCTGAGAAGGCATAGGACTTGCCTTAGTTTATTGGAAGACAAAGTTTATCCCAAGTGCGAATGATTACAGACAGAGTAGTAAGATGACATTAAGCCTAGCCACACAGTTTCGGAAGAGCGTTACTGGTTCTGTCCTTGAAAATAATAGTTCTGGAAAAAATTTAGAGAGTAAGGATACTGGAATCCTTTCAGCTACAGTGACTCATTAGCTGACCGGAACATCAGCGTTTATGCAAAATTCGATTTAACCCGCACAAAATCCAGCAAGCACAGTAAAGCCCGTTTCATTAACCTTTGATATCCATTAGATGGATTAGGGATATATTGGTGACTCGAGCCTTCAAAAGCACAACGTTGTCTCATTTTGCTCTAAAAGCTTAATCTAACCATTATTTAGTATGCATGAAAATCCTGTTATACTTAAAGCTTTGAACGCAGAAACTAGTCAGTATAGTTTTTTGGTATATGTAGAACTATTGTATGGAATTACCATGATATTTTACTTTGCCCGACGAAACCAAAAGAGAATTTTTCTTTTCTATCTTAGGAAATAAAATAAAGTACCTAATTAAATCAAAGTTTTGTTTTCAAAATGCCAAAAAAATCCTAGCATATTGAATAGTTCATTTTTTTATTTAAGACACGATACCAGAGCTCCAGTACAACTTCATAGAACAGGCACTTCAGCCAGGACCCCACGTTTCTCTAAGATGTTCCGCTACTGGATCTCCACCGCCTCAATTTAAGTGGTTTTTGGATGGTCAGCCACTTACTGATATTAAACCTGATCACAGGTAAGTTATTTATTTAAGTGACGACATGTGAACTTTGCAGAACGGTTATGAAAGATTTTGGATAACGAATGAAAAAAATAAGTATAAATAACTAATTTATAGAAAGTTTACGAGTAGAGATGAATTAACTTCTGGAGAAAAAATATACAAAAGTTATGTTAAATTAATTAAATTGGCAAGTTTTTTGTAAAGGTTAAATATTTACTATGAGTATTGAATTACTTTCTTATATGTAGATTTGCAATAAGTCAGTACCTGGACTACGCAGGAGACGTCATAAGCCATCTTAACATTTCGAACGTTAGAGTGGAAGATGGCGGCCTCTATACTTGCCGAGCATCAAATTCTTTGGGAAGCGTACAGCATTCTGCCAGGTTAAATGTTTACGGTAAGTAAAAAAAAAACATTATTAATTGGTATCCGTTTTTATATACGTGTCCGAAATATGGACAGATAATTCGTTATAGAGGTGTATAGGCGCTATAACTTCGAGCTCTACTGACATTGCCTGGTATATCAAAGTAAGCAGTAAGCAGTGACTTGACAATTAAGAATGGAAAAGATGATGACCAGGATTACGATCATGATGATGATGATGATGATGATAATAATTATCTAAGTTTTAATTGATACGAGTCGGTATGTTGACAATATATGAAATAACAAAACTTTTCCATGAAAATGCTCCATCCTGCAAGTGTGTCGTGTTCGAAGAATTATGTCAGAAAATTGCAAATCTACTAAAAATTCTTTCGTGAAAGTTTATAATGTAGCTTATTATATTTAATAAGAAAAAAGTTCTATAGTGCTATAAGAATAGACATTGAGACGCGGAATTGAAAATTTGTTTAATAAAGTTGAGGCTGTGGAGTCATATCGGGGTTAAAAACGGGTTCGTATTTCGTATTTTGCGAACAAATAGAGTTGAAGTTTGCCGTCTTGCCTTTAATTTAGAACGAAGAGAAGAAAAGTAATAAATTTTGGTATGTGTGGATTTCAGTCTGAATATCTGCATGTCTGATTTGAATAAAGCTCGCCGCAAGCCAGAGCAGACGTGAGAACGCTTCGGCATTACCTCCTGAAAATGCGCCTCTTAACCGGTCATATAAGTTTATTAAAAACAATTTTATTGCACCATTTACTCAGACCACGACAACTGAATATTTTATTGCCACTTAGGTACTAAGAGATCTTTATTCTCAAAAGATTAAAGAACTATGTTAAAAATTAAAAAATTCGCAAGGGAATTCTTTAAAAGCTATACGGGGTTAATTTTTAAACAAAAATCAAAAGTATTTGATAAAATATGGCTTGAATGAATGTATGAATGTACGGTAGTGGCGGTTAATACCCTTAAAGGATCTAACTTGGCACCTAGGCCGCCTTTCTAGGCCCGTTGTGCACCACGTACCTACTGTGTTCGACTCAGATAATAATTTAAATACTAGTATATAGAACCCAGTAGACTTCAAATTATATTTTGCGCCAGAAACTTAGTCATCATGATATACCACATAATGCCATGGTTAAAGCCTCAGACCACTAATGGCTCATAAACCTTTTGTCATAATCAACAGGGTACAGGGAGCCACAATGTGCCCGCACTAGCTGCATATGTGGTGATTTCCTGAATACATTCAGAGAATCACCAGATTAATCCATCCTCTTTACCATAGTGGTCGGGCAGTCAAATTGGAAATATTCAATTTTTGGGTGATTTTGATATAACTTGGCATGCTGTTTAAGGACTCTCTACGAAGTTAGGAAAAAACAGTGATTTGCTCGGCGTCGCATTATAGGTAGCGTCGCGACGCCCTAAAGTTGAAGATTGATAGTAACCTACTTTTTGTCAAATATCTCAAAAACCGTAATTTGTAGGACAATTTTGTTTTCAGTTTTATGCAGCCAGTAGATTTATCTATCTACCGCTCTATAACAATCTCAACAAATATTTTGAGTTTTTTTATAAAAAATTTTAGAATTGAAATTTTCACCAAAATTTAAATATGTAATTTTTAAAATTTTTGGATTATTTGCTTTCCTTGAACACAGTTTAGTGGTGATTTTGATCTCGTATAATAGTTATTGTATGTAGTTATTGTATTTTTGAGTTAGCCTATCACAGTGTGCTTAAATTTATATATTATCTTTACACAGAACCGCGCAAAAAAATACCAAAATTAGCAATATCGCGTTTTGTGAAAAAAATTTCAAAAATGCTCTTAAGATTAAATAATTTTTTTTAAGTACTACTTAACTTTTTTATTCTTATTTCTTATCTAAATATTATTAAAACTTAACAGAATAATTTAAAAAGATATTGCGGTAAATGTAAAATAGACCGGGTGTCTTATAAAAAAATGTATATATATTTTCTGGGTGATTTTGATCCTCCAAAGGAATTAGTTATATTAAGAAACAAGCTTTCGAAAACTGTATAATTTTACAAAAATCGTGCCGGAGTTTTTATGCCAAACATATTAAAAAATAGCACTTTTTAAAAAATTGTCGAAATTTCCAAAAATACACCATTTACCTTAAATATCGTTATACAAATGACAATTCTATAATTTTTAAAATCATACAGCCATACCAAATTTAAAGAGAACCTTTATTCTCGAAAACGGAACCAAAATTTTTATATTTAGTAGGGGTGCCTACAAAAACTTTAATTATTTGCTGTCAAAATATTAATATGTTTTATGTCTAAAAATGCTTTGAATTTATATATAACCTCAGAACCTACAATACATTTAAATAACTGAAGCCCATAACAGGACCCGCCATAGATATTTAGGCGCCCTGGGCGAAACAGTAAATTGGCGCGCCTATACTCATCCTTCTAAATACATCTAATCCGGCTACTCTAGATGTACAATTTAGCACCTTTAGAGCTCTGATTTGGCGCCCTTATGATTGGGCGCCCCTGAGCAGAAGCCCGGTTTGCCCGTGCCTACTACGGGCCCTGCCCATAGACGTACTAAAGGGGTCTAAAGTTACAAAAAATACAAATACCTAATAAATTACTGGCTGTTTTCTGCGGCTTTTGGGGTTTGCAAGTACCTACAAATGTTTTCTATTTAGCTCTAGATCAGCGTGTACGTATATTTATTGTACTTTGGTAAACTTATCACGTCCTTGCAATGCAACTATAGGTAAATTTAGTGGGAATAAGGATACTGTTGTTCTGGTAAATATACGTTTTAATCCATCGGTAACGTTTCAACAATGATTTTTGTGTTCATCAGACCTTCAGACTAGATCGTACATTGGAACAACAAAAAACAAGAATTCCTGATTTGCTTTAATTCTTGTTTTTTGTTGTTCCAATGTACGATCTAGTCTGAAGGTCTGATGAAGACAAAAACCATTGTCGAAACGTTACCGATGGATTAAAACGTATATTTACCAGAACAACAGTGTCCTTATTCCCACTAAATTTACCTATAATTTATTGTACTATATTAGTTCTAGGGTAAAAATATTATAATAAGACAATTTTAGGAATGCTTTATATAGGCAGTAATTTTAAGGTTTTATTTGTAAAATGTTGGCATACTTCCCATAATACCTGTAATAGTGAATTTGAAATTAAGCATCGCGGAGGCGTTATCATGTTTCCTCCCAATTTGTTGGTCATCTGAGTTACTACTGATATATACTTATCGACCTTAAGGAAATCCTACTCTATGCAATACCACCTCTAGTATCTCATAGTTATATGGCTCCAAGTAATTAGAAATCTGATGGCTTGGAATAAATTGTCAAAAACAATGCAACACATTGTGTCATTATCTTTTTGGTGCGTTCGTAGAGAAGAAAATCAGAATCTTTTAATAAAATTTCACAACAAAACTTATTTAGGTTTTTTGGTAAGTTGCATTTTTTTATAAAATTACCGGTATTTTAAAAATATCGCTAGCGGAGTTTATTATTTCATAAATATCTAAGTTAATAAATATTTCTTTTCTATTTCGGTAATAACAAACCGAAACTATATTATTAGTATTGGCCGCCTATTTTGATGCCTCTCCTGATCATAGAATTCTTTAAAATGTTCGATTTTAATAGGGTGAATTGCACTTTGCAAGTGGTGTTATTAATTTTTTTTTTAAATTTTCGTTTTATTGTACGCATTTGTCTACCCTTATATAACAACACCTTAGGTGACTGCGCCTTACCCCCTGACAAAATAGTTTTTTGGATTATAATAATTTATCAAAGTTTAACAGGAAGTAAAAAAAAATATTATCATATGGTAAAAATACACTTTCTTCGAAAATTACCAAACAATCTATGAGCCTAAAAATTTGGGATGGATTTCTTGTTTGCTTACATTTCTTTGCTTATGAATTCCTTATTAATGAACTGCTTCTAATGAACAAAAAAGCATCATGGTTAACATCCATAGGGGGTGAAAATTACTCGCAACTAAAAATAGCGATCCTTCATAAAGAGACAAATATTATTTCGTCGGCCATCTTTGATTTCAAAATTGACGAAAGTTGCTATGGTGATGCTCAAAGAGCAATCGATTCTCACTTTGATACTTTTCATTTAATTGAAATCGTTTTAGTTTTAATGAATTTGTGAGGAAATGCAGACAAAATTAGGCAATCGTATAGTAATCGTACATCTTTGCCCTATCAATGGTTAACATAAAAATTAATACTTCCAAAACTGCTAAGCCTAATTGAAAGGATAAGTTTGATTCTGACCGCCATCTTGAATTTTAAGAAGGTGATAAATTTCGATAGGGACCTTTAAAGCGCAATTAATTTTTGCCTTGATACTTTTTTTATTTGTGGAAAATCGGTTTAGTAATAATTAATTTATTAGGAAATGAATGGAGACAGAATTGAAATCTGTACAATAAAAGTTAAAACAAAAATTAATTTTTTTGGAACAATCTAACTGATTTTTGTAATGCGTACCTCGTCCGTGCGTGGCAGAAATAGGATTTTTTTATAGATTAAAAGAAAAAAACTAGAAAAAGATCTGGAACATAAAAATAAAAAAAGTGTGTTAGGTTAGGACCACACTTCAGAAGTGTAAACTTCAACAAGTCGAAATTAATAATAGAACTGGCCTTCATCCGCATCATCATATCGCTCGCTGAATGTTCCTCTCGCAGTTAGCCACCTCAAGCCGACTTCACCCGAATGAGCGTTACATAGCCGAGCCTGACGGCTCAGTTCAATTCGCTACCCACAAATACTGCTAAACGCGCCTAAAGAAGTTTACACTTCAACAAGCAAATTTAAAGGGTTTAGCATGATTTTGTGCTCCATGTTGTAATTTCAAGATTGCGGATAAATTATTTTTTCTTAAAATCCTAATTCATTTCCTGCAACCATCAGCTTTTTTCAATAAAATCGATAGCATAGTTCAAGAGTTATTACGAAAAAAAATTCCGTTTTTTTTTCGTTTTTTTTTGCTTCACCCGATATTTTAATAAACTGGATGATAGTATATGGTCAGCACCCCCACTAATTAAAAAAAATTAATGCTTTATATAATAGAAGTACAAAAATTTTTATAGTTAAGTTCAAGTCATAGATCTACAGCAAGTTAATATCAGTAATGACTTGTTTTTATGGGATTTCATAGATTCTCTAAAAATAGCTATTTTTGGGGGCAAATGGCATAAAAACTTCAATATGGTTTTTGGAGATTTACACAAATTTTGAAAGCTTGTTCCTTGGGAAAGTAAATTCTTTTGGAGGAACAAAATCACCCGGGAAATATAAGAATCCCATGGACATGAATGAAGAGGTGCCAAAATTGACTCAAAATTCAAGGATTTTTAAAGTATCATTTCTTGTGTTTGGATTAAATTCCCAAACTCCCTGACTATTTTTTTTGAACTGCAATATATTTTTTTAAATTTTCTTTAAATTCTAAAACATAATATTAAAAACTTAAGAAAAAATAGTTCAAAATAAAGTTTCGTAAAAAAATGTTTTTGTCATGAGCGAAATCCATGGACTCTATAAAAAAACTGACTTGACCAAATTCAAAAAATTTTTGCATCAGTTCCTGCGAGTGAAAAATCTAAGTCATAATATATTCTTATAGGCAGACTCAAAAGGAACCTTAGTTTGCAACCAAACCAAAAATCACCCCTAAAACCACTTAACCTCTTCAGATAAACCAAAATTAAGGAAAAATACAAAAATGTAAATTTTGATAAAAAACTAAATTTAACAATTTTGATTTAATGGAACTTAATCACGCTTCCAAAGTGTAATACTTGATAGAAAGGCACACTTATTGTCTGTCAAAAAGTGAAATTAGAACTGTCTTACCTAATGTAGTTATTAAGTTATTTCAGAAAATCTGGATCAAGGTCACGTCACATTTGAAAGCGTCGCGACGCCGCATATATTACGTCGCCGCAAAAAAAAATATGATTTTTGTAAATGTCTTCATAAGTTTTTTAATCGTACCAATTTATATCAAAATCACCACAACTTCGGAAATTCTGCCCAACCATAGATGTTATCTGGTTATTTATTTTTTTTCTGTTAACATACTGGTCAATGCTCGTCCGTTACCAGACTACCCATCGGTCAAGGCCCCTTTAGTCGCCTCTTACGACAGGCGTAGGGGTTACCTTGCTGCTATTCTTATCTCCGGACACCATACGGACCTAAAATATGGCTTGTTAGAAATTTAAGAAAATACAAGCATGTTTTGACTATATACATAATATTCCAATACCCACGATAATTGCCAGTGCATGATGCAAACATAAGTTCCCGCGGTCCTTAAGAAAAAATGTCCTGATTGGTTGCTTTTAAACACATATGCATATTATTTCCATATAGGAAGTATTATTCCAATACCCACTGTACCTTACGAGGCATAAATATTTGAAATAGCAATATCAATGGGCATAAGTCTATCCTTTTTGCGATTCTTAAGGTAAAATGTCTTAAATGGTTACACCTTTAAACATGCATATACATACATATTACCAAACGCCAGTCATTGTGTAAATGGGTAACAAGAAGTATTAGAATATTACGTATATGGTTTTGACGTTCACTACACGCGAATGTGAATTTTGAATCCGAGTGTTTTAATTTATCTCCGCATCTAGTGACAACAACATGTGAGTTTGTTTACTATACTGTACCTATGCAGCATTTAATGTTTCTAAGAGAATCTAGACAAAGTTGCAGTTGTTTTTAAACATTTCGTAAAATTTTAAAATATCTAAATTTTGAAAAAAAAAATTATTTGAAAATAATTTTTACTTTGGGAAAGTAGTAGTAAAAATTATTGGTTGGTCGTATCTAGGTATTTACCGCCCTCTTCGGGAAAGTAGTAAGAAGCAAGATAAAAATCATACCTTTTGCTAAAAACTAGAAACATATTTACTTAAAAACTTCAATGACGGTCTATTTTATGAGGCTGAGAACTTTAGAAAACGAGAAAAAGTAACCAATTTCTTAGAGCGAAAACCGAGAATCGCTTTCTCCAACTTCACCTTCACTCTATTAAGAACAAAAGCATAGGGCGGTCGCCTTTCAATGCTCCTTATCTGGCCCGAAAATATATGAACCACGGTTTTAGGGATCTCCTCGTATATCAAACGAGGGCTTCGTGAATAAAACATGTAGGATTTCAGGCGGCTAAAAGCACGACCAAAGGCCCGGGAAATTTTCCAAGAAAACTATCTCTATAAAAAGAGAAAATCGCAAAAACCAAAGAACTAAACTTTCGATGTTTGGACTACCTATACAACCAGAACTAGCTTTTATTGTTTTCTTTTACGACAAGCATAAATAAATTTTAAACGAATCTTTGCTAGTATTTGAAAGCATTTTCTGCAACAAAAAAGTTTCTAGTCTCCTTGCAATAGCATTAGTTTTGAACGTCATTTACAAACTTAGTTGTTTATATTCGCGCACACATTGGAGTATCACATCCACTCGATTTTGTTTCAAGGGGTCACATTTTCGTCGGAAGGCCCTAACTAGCTTTTATCTGCATCAATTAGAGGCCCTGGACACATTTGACGGACGTGTTTCCTCACAGGTGGGCATGCCATATTGTCAGGTACGATAATATTTTAAATCGAACCCTTAAACAAGGGTACCGTAGTAGATCTCTTATGTGTATAAAATTATTAAAAACATTACAAACTTTAATAAAAACAAAATAAAACTCTGTTGCAATTGACAAATTGTTACAAGACTTTCCTTATGACCTATAAAAAAAAACGAAAACCAAAATATTCAAATAAAATCTTTAACTTACCAAAATAATAAACTGCAATATATTCCTTAAATAAAAAAATTACGTTTCTTTACTGACAGTTAATTTAGAGGTTCTAGTTTAAGTTCAACAAAACTTAGAATGTGACTACCGACTTGTCTCCTCAAAATTTGGGATTTTTTTAAAGGTAGGTTGGACCTAAGTAATCCATTATCCCCTTCTTGAAGATATTGGAGGTACCTAGTCAGTGGCGTTGCGGAGAATCCTAAAGTTTACTTAACATTCTAGCTAATGACTTAAAGAAGAAAAACTAACCAAAACAGAGATAAGATTATATATTATAGACAACACTTTCTTATCTGACAGTTTTTCCACAGCCAACTACTCTGAAGGGAAAACCCTCTATATACTTGAGGTTTCCTCTCGCTTAACCATTACAACTTCCACTCCTAACTTTTCAGTAGTTTTTCTCGCACCAACCGCCTGCTGTGTGGTAGGCTAGATGTTTACCATGGGCGGAACCACTGTCTTATCTCTGCAACACCATGTTTTGCCCTTTTTGTGTTTCTAAGCTGGATTCGTACATTGGTACAGTCAAACGTAATTTGCATTGGTGACAATATTGCCTCCTATCTTTGGTAAAATCCAGTTTTACATGTAAACTCGATTTTGAAGGACATAGATGGACATAACTGTCTTTGTCTGTTTATTTTGCTCGACAATTTTTTGACGTTTTTAGTATTTTAGGTTAGGAAATAATTTAAATTTTGAAAACAAGAACCAAACAGATTATTATTCACAGAAATAGATGGGACACGTTTACCAATGGAGGGTTACCCCATTATCATCAGATAACCCTGGGTCAAAGTTGGGACAAGTGTTTATCCATCCAGGGTTTACGGTTATCTCAGGAAAAAGTTAACCCGCGCCCTCACGGCAAGTTAGCGTATTTAGCTCAAAATTTCGAATTATTTTGAAGTGTTTTTTTTATTTTGGTTGATTTTTCTTACAAACATAACATTTTAATTGTGTACTTCAATTTTATAAGTGTTAAATAGGATGCTCCGAAATTTACCAGCGGCGATACTTTGTATGGTGTGAGGCTGAGATGATGTAATTCCCACAGACATAGAGATTTCTGCAGTAGAAGCAGTCTATCAAGCAAAACTGAAATAAATAGTTTTAGCTCACACATATACTATACTATAGTAGTGTGAGCTTTGGTAATCCTAATTTTTTCGAGAAAAAAAAAGTTGCTCCGATTTCAAATTTTTTTATATATCTTTGCGTTTCAGATGATTTTGAAACTTTTTTGTTGCGCCGTCTGTCTGTCTGTCTGTCTGTCTGTATGTCTGTCTGTCTGTCTGTCTGTATGTCTGTCTGTAACGACCAACGAGCATAACTCAAAAACCGCTTGGCCGATTTTAATGAAATTTGGTACCTAGGCTGGGTCTTGGGTCGAGATGGTCCCATTTAAAAATGAACAAAATCCACCGAACACAAACCAAATAAAAGGGTGGGGGTAGATTTCAAAAATTAGAGTTTATGTGAAAATATGGTGTGTGTGATATCAAACGAAAGGTAATTGAGTCTGCAGTTAAACAAAATACATTTTAATTCATTTAAAAAAAAGGGTGGGGGTATATTTTAAAAATTAGAGTTTAAGTGAAAATATAGCGTGTGTGATAACAAACGAAAGGTAATTGAGTCCGGAGTTTAACAAAATACATTTTAGTTTTTGTTTTTTTAAGGGTGGGGGAAGATTTCAAAAATTTGAGTTTAAGTCAAAACATGGCTTGTGTGGTATCAAACAAAAGGTAATTTAGTCTGGAGTTGAATAAAATATATTTCAGGTTTTAGTTATATTAGCTCACACGTACACTATAACTATAGTACCTAGTGAGTGTGAGCTTAGGGGCCCATATATTGGCAGAGTATTTTTATGAGCAATAACCCAATACATATCCACCCGCCAACAAAGCTATACCTAATATGTACCGAGCCACAATATAGATCCACTGGTGGTCGCAGTGGAAGGGCTGCAAGGCCCACTCAAACGATTGAAACTAGAGCACGGTTATAATAAATAAGACGGCGCAACAAAAAAGTTTCAAAATCATCTGAAACGCAAAGATATATAAAAATTTTTGAAATCGGAGCAACTTTTTTTTTCTCGAAAAAATTAGGATCACCATAGCTCACACTACTATAGTATAGTATATGTGTAAGCTAATATGCTACAGAATAAATAATATATCACATCAAGGTTTTTAAACACTTTCTGGTCAGCCAGGATGCCTCTTGCTCTGCACAGGGTTTTTGTCAGTCATTCCGGTATAACAGTGTTGATATTTCTTTATTAAAATGCCCAAGTTTAGGGAAGTTTGTTTGTTTTCTTGTATGACAGACACGTAGCAAAAAAAATAGTTGTAGTAGTTTAAAAATAAACTTACAAAATGCAGGATTTTTTTTTTAAATAATTTTATCTCTTACATTGTTTAATATATAAATCTAGCTTTAGTAGGCAGATAGACACACCTACAGATGCATTTTTGTTTTATACTATAACAAGTAAAGTAAGAAACAATTTACAAATTTGAAGCTAAATGCTAATTTTTATGTAGCAAAATTATTTTCATCATACGTAATAGATACTAACCCGCTAGAGTACAATAACTGAAAACAAGGTGAATATGTTTTTTCCAACGAATTTTTTTCAACAAAATACCCAAAAGCATATTATTATAACCACACATTGTCAAAAAGACTATTAAATAAGTAGGAAACACTTAGATGGGCGACTGTTATCACCATTGCTAACCTACGAGTTTCGGAGCTCTGGGTTAAAATGGCGTGGATAAACACTTTTCTCTTGAACTCGCGAGTGACCCCAATGTAAAAGTTGACCCAGGGCTAGCTACGACGAATTATCCCTTCATTGAGAAACCGGACTTTAAACAATGCATAATTATCGCGTAGCTCGCAAGTTAGTTTGTTTTTAATTTTTGAATTGACAAGTTAGTTAGTACACTTTTATTATTTATTTATTTACTCACTTTTAAAACATACAATTTGTTCTTACTAATATTGGTTCACTGTGGAAGTTGCGACAAAGTGAAAATTTCAAAATTTGACAATAAATTATTGATATGTAATGTCAATCTGCCGATACCAATTGATGTTTTAAATTAAAATAAAAACTGTCAACGAGAGTTGTCCATCTCTGGTGTAAAACAACTGTCAAAATGAAGCAAGGGCCTCTAGCATCAATGACAAGATGATAGTGTTTGAGTGGGTACTTGCAGGAAAGCCTATTAGCCATAATCAAATTTAATTATTTAGAGTAAAGTCAGCAACTACTCCAAAATTTGCTTTGCGACTACACTCTAAGTTTATCTTAGACATATACTTACGTAAAATTCAAATAATATCTCGAGCCGCTTTGATATATTTTGTTTCATTTTGTTTGCAAATTTTTGTTATGTTTTAGTTTTGCCATTTTAAATTACTTTAGCGCTCATTTCTGTACCAAGTAATTAAAAAGTGTCCATTTGAGATTGACGGGAAGTGGTAAACAATCCTGGTTGATACTTGGAGTTATAACATATATAAAACATTGTTCAAAACTACTCATGTCATTTATATTCTATATGCATAGGAAATTTGATGCCTTATTTCAATACGTGTTTATCTAGGCAAACGAGAAAATCTTGTTTGATTGGTTTTCGAGTTTGGATATCTCTCTTAAAGTTTGTGCAACTATGTCGCTCGTTGTGACTATACATTGTTTCGATATTCGCAAAGTTTCACTAAGGAGAAGGCCACCTTACTCCTACAATCGAGATTTCTGTAAATTATTTGTATGTTTAATCCTCACCATTGATTGCAAAGATCGTTTTCTATATTTTTTTGTGTACCTACGTCTTTGTCCTTATGTACGTTTAAAGCTCTTAGTTTTTTATCATTATGTTTTTTCTACTTTTATAAATCACACAAATGATTCTGAAGATTGTGAGATTTTTTAGAATAGATTAGAATAGAATAGGTCCTCATTTTCCAGCTATCTATGGCTAATAATGTAGCCAGAAAAATGCCGGAGATCAGCTGGCAAAGAATGAAGTCTGGACCATAAACTGAACTTTCATAATTAAACCTGGATAAAACTAATGATTCGCATAAAATATTTTTGACATAAAAGCTTATGTAATGACGAATAGAAAAAAATTGTTATATGTTCATGTAAGCAAGCCGAATGCAACTGTTTACATGAGTTTTGAATCGAAGATCGGCATCAAATATCATCCCTAAATTTCGAGCGGAATAAGATGGCTCTATTTCCTCTCCATTTACATTAATTTTAAATTCTTGATTATTGATTGTTGCTCTATTTTTTCTTGTTCCAAAGAGTCAAAGTTTAGTTTCTTTACCATTTATTTTTAGTCCATGATCATTTGACTATTGTACTAGTTTTGAAATGTCTTTGTTAATATTAGAAACAGCCACTCTTGAATTAGTAGATGAGAAGGAAATTCAAAGTATCATCACAGTATAAAACAGATTTTACATATTCAAAAATTTGTAGCCCTGTGTAAATATAAATTATATTTAGAAAGGGTCCTAAAATGGACCCTTGTGGGATGCGAGTTTGACGCGCATTAGCTCTCGCAAAGTTTTAGAAGTACGAGGGTGGATCAAATATAAACAAGCCTTTTAAACTTACTAACGGAAAAGTCATTTAAGATGAACGTGGCCGTTATAATTTTGAAGTAGGGATATTCAGCAGCATGTAGGCGGCTGGTAGTGACGCGATGCTCATTTGGCCAAGAGCAATCGCAATGAGCGAGATGAAGGTACACAGCAGTGTTGCGCAAAGAATATTCATTAAATTTCTTACACGCGAAAACCTGAAACCTGCTGAAATTCGATGCAGATTGCGAGCACAGTTCGGAAATAAGACGCTTTCGTGGTTACCTGTAAAAACTTGGTGCAAAGAAATTAACGACGGCTGTGAGCGTGTCGACAACGTGAGTCAACCACGTCGTCCTTACCATCATTTCTGCAGTCAATGTTTTAGCGACCGTTTTCTGGTACTGGAGAGGAGTTATGTTGGTCGATTTTATGCACGAGCGAATAACAATAAACGCGGCTTACTACTACAACTTACTCGATCAGGTAAAGCTTAATTATCGCCAAAAGAGGAGAGCAGACCCCATCCAAGACGTGTTGCTCCTGTATGACAACGCTAGACCTAATACGGCAGTTTTAACACAGGCCAAAATCAATGAAATGCACTGGACTCTGCTGGAATACCCTCCATACAGTCCAGATTTGTCACCTTGCGATTTTCATATGTTTGGCCCACTCAAAGATTTATTGGGAGGTGAGCAATTTCAAACCAATGAAGAGGTGGAGGCATTCGTGCGCAACTGGTTAGATACCCGCCCAGCTTCCTTTTATGAAAACGGGATTAAGAAACTGTCAAACCATTGGGAAAAGTGTATTAACAGAGAAGGGGGATATGTAGAAAAGTAGAAAAAATTTCTGTTTTGTGTCATGTTTCTAAACTAGTTTATAAACAAAGGCATGTTTATATTTGATCCACCCTCGTATTTCTGAAAAAGCGGAAAGGATTTTAAAATATTTCGAAAAATCAATTAGTGTTACAGCTGTAATATTAGTTTTATCTGCTTCCCGAATGATATCATCTGTAAGGCCCAACAGGGCTGTTTCGCAACTATAATTTTGTCGAAAACCACTTTGACATTCAGGTAAAATGTTATTACTGTCTACGTAATTGGTCAAGAACACTGATGGGTCTTAGATCTTTTTTTTTCTTCTGGATTTTTTACTTGTGGACAGCACTGGAATATAATTTTTATGCTGATATTATCAAAACCCTTTGCATATGATTTAATGTTATACACTATATTTTGAAGTTCTTCCACGCTCACAGTTTTAAAATAAAAACTCTCTCTGCGGGCGCCATACCTAGATATGAATCTAAAAAATATTTTGAGAAATAGGTGTCTATAAGGAATTAGTATAATAGTCATTAATTCTATCAACATCAATAAAATTTTCCGGTATTTAAGTCTCCTTTTTACCAATATTAATTTTAGCTCACACTACTACTATATAAGTAGTGTGAGCTATGGTGATCCTAAATTTTTCGAGAAAAAAAAAGTTGCTCCGATTTCAAAATTTTTTATATATCTTTGCGTTCCAGATGATTTTGAAACTTTTTTGTCTTGCCGTCTGTCTGTCTGTCTGTCTGTCTGTATGTCTGTCTATCTGTATGTCTGTCTGTAATGACCAACCCGCATAACTCAAAAACCGCTTGTCCGATTTAAATGAAATTTGGTACCTAGACTGGGTCTTGGGCCGTGGTGGTCCCATTGAAAAATGAACAAAATCCACCAAACGCAAGCCAAATAAAAGGGTGGGGGTAGATATAAAAAATGAGAGTTTATGTGAAAATATGGCGTGTGTGATATCAAACGAAAAGTAATTAAGTCTGGAGTTAAACAAAATGAATTTTAAGTTATTTAAAAAAAAAGGGTGGGGGTAAATGTCAAAAATTAGAGTTTAAGTGAAAATATGGCTTGTGTGATATCAAACGAAAGGTAAATGAGTCTGGAGTTAAACAAAATACATTTTAGTTAAAAAAAAAGGGTGGGGGTAGATTTTAAAAATTAGAGTTTAAGTTAAAACATGGCTTGTGTGGTATCAAACGAAAGGTAATTGAGTCTGGAGTTGAATAAAATATATTTCAGTTTTTAGTAATATTAGCTCACACGTACACTATAACTATAGTACCTAGTGTGAGCTTAGGTGCCCATAGATTGGCAGAGTATTTTTAAAGGTTTTTCTAGTTTGCTTTAGTCCACCAGTTTTCATTTGATGTTGAAAATAGGCACACTTTTCGTTCCGAGTAGCCAAAGTGCCATAGTTACGCAGGGTTTTAAAATTTTCTCCATCTATTATATTTTTAGTGCATTTCCATTTAGCTTTATTTCGCAATTTTAAAATTAGTTTTAAGTTAACCAAGGATTAGACTGCTTTATTATTTTTATTTCTCTATATGGTGCATGTTTATCAAATTCAGTACAAGCCTTAGACAATCGATTGTCTTGTCTTTTAGTGCCTGTCTTACTGTCCATCGAAAGCTTTGGAACTCCCATAAGAGTTTTTAATCTCGTCTTCACATTTCTGAATCGAGATCTTGAGGAACAAAATACGTCTCAATACCATGTCGAAACCCGTGACATTTATTTATGAGATTTTCGCACACAAAATTTGTTGCCAGACATGTCACTTACGAGTTTGAGACATATTATTTGCACAATGATCCCTGAACAATAGCAGTGGTAACAAGAGCCATCTCCTTTATTTGATTAATGCATTTCGCCTAGAAACTTTTGCCAACAAACAGAGACCGAGATCACTTGTTAATGATAACAGCATTTGTTATTGAAACATGAAGCTGCTTATTGATAGGCGCCTCTCACAAAGTTTACAAACCTCTTAGCTACCTGTTACGATAACTATTCTAACTAGCATTAGTTTTGTTAAAGCTCCTAAATTGTCGTTAACTCTGTTAATCTATAACAAGATAAATATTTTGCCCCGTAATTATTTGTAGTATAAATATAAAAACCCGGATCTAAATGTGCTGCACAAGAGGAAGAACAATTGACTAAAGTAGACTCTGCACTGAGCGTTGGTTAACCCAGCGACGCACAATGGATAAATTTAGTGCATAATTTTGGTATTTACACTTTTTCTGTCTGCTTGGTACCGTAAGATGGTGATATACATACCTATCTCCATCTTACGATAGCAATCAGGCAGAAAAATTAGAGATAATTTAATGTAGAGTATAATACATTTATCCAATATGTATTACGTTTCTGGGTTAATCAGGCACGAGTATCTTATGAACCCTAGCTCAGCTCATTAGATTGACATTTTTGATGTCCAAGGGCATTGAAAACCTTATTTTTACCAACAACTAAATTCAGTGATTCAGTGATTTTGATTGGTACTTTTAACAAATTTGCGGAGAAACATGGTGGGTTATGTAGACCAAACTTCTTGTCTAACCAATTTAAGCGGTGATACCTCGACTCGCGCTTAGTCAAACTAAAAATACTCTGCCAATCTATGGGCACCTAAGCTCACACTAGGTACTATAATTATAGTGTACGTGTGAGTTAATATATAACTAAAAACTGAAATATATTTTATTGAACTCCAGACTCAATTACCTTTCGTTTGATACCACACAAGCCATGTTTTGACTTAAACTTTAATTTTTCAAATCTACCCCCCCCCCTTTTTTTAAAGTAAAATGTATTTTATTTAACTCCAGACGCAATTACCTTTCGTTTGATATCACACACGCCATATTTTTACATAAACTCTAATTTTTGATATATACCCCACCCTTTTATTTGGCTTGTGTTCGGTGGATTTTGTTCATTTTTAAATGGGACCATCTCGACCCAAAACCCAGCGTAGGTACCAATTTCATTAAAATCGGGCAAGCGGTTTTTGAGTTATGCGCGTTGGTCGTTACAGACATACATACAGACAGACAGACAGACAGACAGACAGACAGACAGACAGACAGACAGACAGACAGACAGACAGACAGACAGACAGACAGACAGACAGACAGACAGACAGACAGACAGACAGACAGACAGACAGACAGACAGACAGACAGACAGACAGACAGACAGACAGACAGACAGACAGACAGACAGACAGACAGACAGACAGACAGACAGACAGACAGACAGACAGACAGACAGACAGACAGACAGACAGACAGACAGACAGACAGACAGACAGACAGACAGACAGACAGACAGACAGACAGACAGACAGACAGACAGACAGACAGACAGACAGACAGACAGACAGACAGACAGACAGACAGACAGACAGACAGACAGACAGACAGACAGACAGACAGACAGACAGACAGACAGACAGACAGACAGACGGCGCAACAAAAAAGTTTCAAAATCATCTGAAACGCAAAGATATATAAAAATTTTTGAAATCGGAGCAACTTTTTTTTTCTCGAGAAAATTAGGATCACTATAGCTCACACTACTATAGTGTAGTGTGAGCTAAAATGATCTGTAAAATCTCAATTTTGTGAATTACAATAGTTCTGCATTAAACCGACGATATGTTCCCACAAACATTAGTCGCTACCTGGACACCTCTGTTATAATAAAATCGGGAAATTATGCAAGGGGTCGTATCAGGTATGAGTCGAAAGAAAGCAAGACCTTTTAGGCTACGCCAATAAGTGCCACGCTTCCCTTTATGTTCCGAAACAACAGGTTGAGTGTATGGAATATGCAGAAACTTTGTGTTTTGAGATTTCGGGTCAATACATGAATTTATTATGAAAATAAATGCTCTGCTCTTTTGCCGAAACTTTACCGGCCCAACTCAGTGCACATTTTGAAACGAAATTATTTAGTTCCGTATCCTAAAAACTCGTAAATTATTACTGGATTTGTAAAATTCTAATGATTAATTTCCCAATAGGCCCCCCTTTTATCCGTTCCATCGGTCCAATTAAAGCAGTAGCAGGAACTGATGCCCTACTACATTGCCCTTATTCAGGATATCCTATTAAGCAAGTAAGATGGGAACGACATGGTCAAGAACTACCCAGTGATATGAGACATCGACTTTCTGAAGGTAACCTTAAAAAGTTGTTATCACAGACTCTTTCCAAGTTCGTTGTTGTTTTCCTCTACTGGCTTTTGACCAAAATCAGAATCAAACTTAATTTAAGAATCTCGCTTATTCTTATATTCCAGAAATGTTTTGAAATATTTTTTAAATTTGTGACAAAGCCCTATTCCTGCACAAAGAAAATGGTTAAAATTGGTTCATTGATTCCCGAAAATATATATTTTTATTTTTTATAAATTGTTTTACCACTTATTTCCTCCCAAAATAATTTTTACTGAACCAATTTTAATATAATAAAAAGCATCACGGCAAAGACCAATTTCTCATAATCGAAAATTGCTACATTTTTAAAGTCCAAGATGATGGACATAATCAAACTTGACCCTTCAAAGAGGCTCCTTTTAATTTATTTTAACTTTTTTTAAATACATAGAAAAGCTCTGTCTCTACCGCGAACAACGAGGTACGAATCATAGACATCGGTTTCATAGTTCCCGAAATAATAATTTTTGTTTCGACCATTGTTTTATTTCCTTATAAATGTATGATTATTGTACCTTATTCATGTTAAGAATATCATGTTAAGAATCATTGTATTTCATTAAAATCGGTTCAGTTATAATGTTTTTATGAAGAAACTAATCTCTGTCTATAATGCAGTAAAATCGGTAGAACACTAGTATCTCGGGAACTGCTAAAACGGTTTTAATTAATATTACCTCGTTTTATGTGGCGAGTTATAGTATTTATATAAATCTTAAGGTGTCAAAAAATGTTACGCAACACAAGAAAAAGCAATCCTTTATATAGGGTTAAATTATTTGATTAAGTCCGCCAATTTATTATTCAAGATGCTGACAGTTTTGATAATTATTTTTAAAGAGCTGTCGATCTTTACTACAATGATTTTTATTTTGTTAAAATCGGTTTAAGAACAATTAATTTGCCAGAAAAATAATTCATACGTCATTCTGCGTGGCAGTAATAGAGCTTTTTTACGAATTTAAAAACCATACTAAGAAGTTTTTGGAACATAAGAAGAAACGAGCCTCTATGAAGGGTTTAGTTTGATGCTGTCTGTCATTTTAAAATTTAAGATGGCGAACAAATTTTTTTTTAAAAGCCTGGTCAATTCCGAGCAAAGTGCAGTTTGCCTAATTAAAGTCGAGAATATAGTTCGAAAGTTATAATAAAAAACATTTTGTCTATTTTTTTTTGGCCCACACGATATAATCTTTTTTAAGGAGGTGCTCTAACAATCATGAGAGTCGACCAGAACACAGACAAAGGCTTCTACACTTGCTTTGTGGTAAGCAGAGAAGGACACGTAGCTAGGAAGGAACTACAGCTAATCGTAAATGCTCCACCTGTCTTGGAACCTTTTAATTTTCCCACAAGCATCCAAGAAGGAGGAAGGGCTCAAGTAACTTGTACAGTAACATCTGGAGATCTACCTATACATTTTTTCTGGTATAAAGACAACGAGCCTATATCTGCCAACCTTGAGGTAAGAAGTTTGCTGACCATTTTCAATTGTTATATATAACTGACTGTATTCAATAATTTGCTGACCCTATTTAATAATTTGCTGACAATATTCAATAATTTGCTGACCATCGCAAAATATACATTTACTAAGTTTGCTGACTATTTTAATAATTTGCTTTGTAACTGTGATCGGCATTAATTACTTTTTTTCATAAAGTGATAGGAATTACATATAATCTATTGTTTTGTAGCTTAATTATTTCTTCTTGAAGGTAGAGGAAAGAGCTGCCGAATTCTACAGTATGTTGGTGTTTAAAGAAGTTTATTCTAGACACAGCGGAGCGTACACATGTGTAGCTAGCAACGCAGCAGCCAAAGTAAATTTCACTGCGCAGCTCATGGTTAAAGGTGCGTAAATTCTGACAATCTCTTAACCGAAAATAAAGATTTTTTTTCAAAATATCGAGTTATCCTGTATGAAATAAATAATGGTGTCAGTGTTTTTATAAAGTGTTTTCATGAAACTGATATTGTCTTTTTGGCAAATATTTTTCAGTGGCACCTCAATGGATGACCGAACCGCAAGACGTTTCAGCACTTTTAGGTAATTCGATCCTGATCCAATGTTTGGCTAAAGGCTTTCCCGAACCGGCCATATCCTGGCTAAAAGGACAAGGTAAATATATATAGGTATAGATTCTTGAGGTCATTTTTATCTTAAAACAACGCAAGAGTATGCGACGCAATATATATAAACCAAACACGAAAACTCTATTGGATAACCCATTTGTCTTTATATATTTTTATTTTTATCATCTTCAACATTTTTCAAAAGCATTTCTTAAGTATTTTTCCTTTGGGCTATTCTGAAGTCATCGATGTACGAACTTACTCAAGGCAACTAAAATTCCTCTCTTAGTTTTTAGCTTTATATTTATAGCAATACTCTTACATTGTGCACCAGGCCAATGAGTATATGACCCATATAGAGTGGCAACCGGCGAGCCTAGCAACACTGAGGGGCAGATGGCGCTGAAATAAATTCGTCTAGTACGCAATATTCAGACACAACTACTAAAATCTAATGGCATTTACAAACATGAACCTTGGAACTCGCACATGCAACTAAATCGTACTAGTTGTCTCTGAATATTGCGTACTAGACGAATTTATTTCAGCGCCATCTGCTTCTCAATATTGCAAGGTTCGCCGGTTGCCACTCTATATGGGTCATATAATCATTGACCAGGCGTGCCCAATGGAATTATTACTTTTTCATTTTTAATTTACCACGTCAAAGTGATGTGCTAGCTGGCTTATGTACATATGGCTTCTGTATGGGGTATAATCGCAATTAGTACATGTATGGTTTTTCAACTAGCATGACACGTTGACACCCAAAAGCCGGAGCTTCCATGTGGTTTAATAAATACGATAGTGGATTTTGCGCTTCCATGTTTTTGCCGAAAATAACGGACTTTTATTTACTCCACAACTGACCCACATTTATAAAATGCACCGTTTTAAGGTAGATCGAAATACCGTAAAAATTTTTGCTCTTGAAAAAGTCAAATTTAAATTTTTATCACATTTTAAAGGCCCTGCAATAATCAAGCTTTTGACAATCTAAAAATATTTTAAAACAACAATTTTTCATGGGAAAGCGGTTTCGGAAAGATTTTGTTTATCTTGTATTTTTCCGTGAAGAGCTCAAAAGGTGTACACTCACGGGTGTCCAAGATGGACACCTATTAACTGTTTCGTTCTTAAGAGACTCTTTAGAACACTGCAAGATCAATGTGATAGTTTTGTAAAGCTAAAGAGCCGGTATATAAATCTCATCTAACGATATTGATAAGAAAAATAAAAACTAATGCCTGCGAGACCGAATGTTTTTTACACAAGTGGCGACATCTACCAAATACAAAAGAAACTACCACAGTAAAAACAAAAGGCAGGCAGATGAAACAGAAAACAGTACCCATGACCGTGAAGTAATTTGTCCCTCAGGTCGGGTCAATGCATATTGCATTTTTGCCGGTTTCGCGACGTTTTATGTCGGGTCAGCGAAGTGTGAGTCAAAAATACCACAAACGTAAAGTTTAGTACCCGTGAATAAAGAAAACAACAATTTTTTGTGGCTAAGCCGGTTTAGAAAGATTTTGTTTCTCTTGTATTTTTCCGTGGGCAGCCAGAAAGCTGTATACCAACGGGGGTTCAAGATCTAATCGACACCTATTAAGTCTTGACAGTTAACCGTCCTTACGAGACTCTTTAGAACACTGCATGGTCAATGTGATACTTTTGTAAAGCTAAAGATACGGTATATAAATCTCATCTTACAATATTGTTAAGAAAAAGAAAGTGGCGACGTCTACTAAATACCACCAGAGAAACTACTAGAGTGAAAACAAAAGGCAGGCAGATTGAAACGAAGTTTGTATTTATTTATTTTCGGTATCTATTTGATAAAGAGTAAAGGATAAATTTTTCGTTTCCTACAGGCAAGGCTTCAGACAGAACAGACTACAGACCGCTAAATCTCCATAGAATAAGTCCAACGGACAACGGCTCCCTCTGGTTTGAATCCGTTTCGAGTGAAGATGAAGGAAACTATCTATGCAGAGCCACTAATGGAATTGGCTCTGGGTTAGGAAAGGTTATTTACGTTTCCGTTAATGGTAAGTTTTCTCTTTTCTCTTTCAATATTTTAGAAGCCATTTAGTTGAAATTTATTGGTTTTAGAAAACTACGAAATACCGTAAGCACTTTAAGGAGTAATCCATGACTTTTTAATAAAATAAAACAAAAAGGTTTTTGTTTCATTTGTTTCCTGTGTTTCTGTTGTAGCCGCTGGCTACTTTGATGGTATAACTGTCAAATCAAGTGGGCAACGCTTATATATTGCTTGACACAAACTTTTGCAATACTCATAAATTATGATTTAAAAGATTAATCACGATTAAACAATTTGTGTCCTGTTGGAGTTTTGAGACATCTTTGATAATAGTGGCTTAAGGACAAGTGTTTCCTTCAAGTAAATATTTTATAGAACTACGTCGAATCTGAAAACATGTCTAAAATCAAGTCGGTTTGTTTAAAACCTTGCATGTAAATATTGTTTGGGGACTAAAATCAAAAACTTATAAATGGCAAAAACAACCATTCTTAAAAATTTCGTTCTATTACAATGTAATTTGGCAATGCAGTACGTAAAATAGGCATGTAACGTAACGGGGGCGGACCAGTTGTGTAATTAAGCAAATTTAATTTACGGATTTAATTATAAACCTACTTATTTAGAATTGGATATTCGGCTGGTAGGACCCAATGTTAGTATGTATAACTGGTTTATTCATTCGCGGAGACCCTAGTATTTTCAGTAGAGGGGGCCAGTAAAACACACATATTAATGATTTATGTTAAAAAAGACAATTCACTGCTCTTTCTTCTAGACCAACTAAAAAAAGTTCCGGTTCGTCTTTGTCAAAAATTGTCTGCCCATTTGCTGTTTAAACATGTTTGGTTTAAGAAATATTCCTTTTGATGGAGCGCCACTGATATTGGAATACTAACAAACGCGCGTGCCGCGCATCTGTTTGTTTGCTTGTTTGTCTGTCTGCCTACTGCCATCATGGTTATTTCGTGTTTTGTTTTTGAAATTCAAACTAAATTCAAGTGCCGCACGTTGCAATAATCTGACGCTTAACTCCTCCTCTTTCATTTGGAAGTCTACTTTTGACATCAGGTTTATTAATACATAATATTTCGCCTTATGTAAGTTTTGACAAATTTAAAGCGTCACCTTCAGAACGGGGACAGACCCAAGTTTTGATAGATAAAATCACACACACCATCAACGGATATTTAATCGAACGCACTAAGAAGTTGCTTATTGTTTTTCAATCGCTTAAGAACAAAATAACAATTATCAGCCACTAAGAAAAAAAGTTTTTTAAAATCTAAGAAAAAAAATCTAAAATTCAAAAAATATAGTTTTTCATTTACAAATAAACAACTAAAGCCACTTCACGTAACCCGTAACAAAACATTTACTATATGGCTTTGCCAAGTCTCATTTCTTTATCTGAAAAATAAAAAATAAAAGGTAAACCACCTTTGGAATACTCCGAATACATACGAAAAGCTAAAGAAAATATACACGAATCAGTGTCTATATATTTGTCTATATACTCTTAATAGTTCAATTAATTTTCGGGCTGGTCTTCAGCACGGGTTAGTAGTAGCCATATACATCAATGTTACAGCCTTCTTAGAGATAATCAGTACGGCACAACCTAAATGGATGGAAAGGCAGTGAAATGAAGGTGATGTCTAAGTAGAGGAGGCCGTAAAATGTTTTGGAATTTATTTTCTTTGTCAGCAAACATTAATAGAATTGTTCAGTAAGCAATTCTAAGAAAAAATGTCTATATAAACCCTTCCTATTTTCTGATGGGTTTAGTCGCAAAATGCAAAAAAAGTTGTGAACTCGAGGAACTTTTTTTCTTAATAATGCATATATGTTTATTAGTTAAAGCTATACATAAGCTAAGTATAAAAAGTAGTATGACTTATCTCTAAATATGGGTAATATCTCTGGCAAAATTGTCAAAAATTGAATATTTCATTTTTTGACAATTTTACTAGAGATATTTCCTATACTTAGAGATTCGCCATACTATTTTTTATACTTGGCTTAAGTGTAGCTTTCACTAATAAAGATATATGCATTACTTAGAAAAAAAGTTCATCGAACTTTTTTCACATTTTGCGCCGAAACCCATCGGAACCGAACCCCCTATTCATATAACAAATTTTGCTTAAAATTGATCAAGGAACAGTTTTATCGATGTTTGCTGACAAAGAAAATAAGTTCCCAAAAACTTCACGGCCTCCCCTATTATAACCAAATGTTGAAAATATCCTTGATATTTAAAAGTTAGAGTGTGTTAATATTAAAGACTCTCTGATTAGTTTAGAAGATGTTCTTTATGACTGTTATAGTGCTTAATTTATTTATTCAAAATACTGCGGTTTGAATTTAGATACGATAACAAGTTTTTTTAATGAAGAAAATAATATAGATAGTGATATATGAACACAGGAAGGCTTCGGGGTTACGTCCATCCATCCTAAGTAAACTTTTTGAAATTGATGCATAAACAGCTAAGTGGGGCCTTGATAATATCGTTAGTGTTAGGATTAACAACCATATCCAGCAGCCTTGGACAGGGATTTGGGTGATGCACAATATTAAATACATGCGTATATCAAACAATGGATAATTAAAAAACATCATTGAACACCGATGCAAAATCGATGCAAGATAATGGTGAAATACCCTTAACATTATTAACCTGTAAACTCCTGAAGCTAAATATCAAACTGACTGATAACAGGACTCATAAGCGGTTAATGCACACTAAGGAAGGAACAGCTACATAGAATGAGATCGACAGAGATGAGCCCCTTGCTGACTACATAGTGAAGCCGACGAATCAGCCTTCTGAAGAAAAATCCATCCCAGATGGAAGGTATTTAGCAAAACCTATAAAAGTTGCTAATGCAAAACACAAAGAAACAGATAAATTACCATAAGCAGCTGCCGTGTTAGAATTTCCAAAACCTAAATTTGTTGTTGAATCGAATCAATCAATTAATAACATAGTTTCTCCGATCACTCATAAGTTTTTAAGTTTGTTTAGTTTAGAAAACACCTACAATCCAAACTATTTACATAATTAAACATCGTGCGTTCTATATCCAAGTCATGATAAAGTTTTAAGTTGATATCTCAGAACTCCGAACTGATCAACAACTTGTTTAACAGTTTTCGAGTAGAAGTTTCCTAACTCCAACTTTGCTAAGTGTATAGATACGCAATGCACGTAACTCTTGCATTTTTAAAGCAGTTTACATATAAGAGTTTTCGGGTTTATAATTAATTTTGAAAGGTATTCGATAACCAACATTCAAGCAGAGGTAAAGTGACTATCTCGTCAACTCCAACAACCATAAAACTGTTGTGAGTTTACAAAAGTGTACAGGGCGTTTCACAATTGTTGTGCTATGTCGATAGGGGTTTTACAGGGCATGAAAATAGGCAAGTCGAAACCAAAAAACAAAATGTTGCAACCCAAGAAAATTATTTAAAGTCTTGCCGCCAAACGGGTTGTCCAGTCGCCTGCATATTGTCCGGTCAGAATAAAATGAGGCACAAAAAGATGGCTATAATTAGCGCCATCTTTCTCTGTCCAGTGGCGTGCTATAATTTTTTTAATTCATCATTATTAGGTATTAATTTTATATTTTACTCCTCCTAAGCCTTTTGCGCGGGAAAACTTTAAAACCGCCCTCGAAAATAAAAAATATTCCTATTTGAAATTCGGAAAAGTAGTTTGAACGAAAACCAAAAAAATTGTGAACCTTACCTCTGCATACATACATATTTAAAAATTTATTGTTTTTGATATCTTTAAATGATTAATTTTAACAGAAAAAAAAATTGTGTGCTCAAGACCACACGGCAGAAGTGTAAACTTCAACAAGGCGAAATTAATAATAATGGCCTTCATCTGCATCATCATATCGCTCGCTGTATGTTCCTCTCACAGTTAGTCGACTCGAGCCGACTTCACCCGAATGAGCGTTACATAGCCGAGCCTGACGGCTCAGTCCAGTTCAGTACCCACAAAAACTGCTAAACGGGCCTAAAGAAGTTTACACTTCAAAAAATACAACGGCAATTTAAAAAGTCCCTGACTGTACCCACCTATTTCAATAGGTGGGTGCGTACGAATCTAGAAGCCTAAAAAAATACAAATTGACTTTCTAAAAATTCCAAAAATGCAAAACCATTCGTTATATCTTCAAAATTGGAACTCCATACAGTTTTATTAAAAAATGAAAAAAGTGTAAATGATACGCCACGTGTTCTTTTTGTTGGTATAGAATGTGTATGATAACAATAGAAACCCAATAAAAGGGTGTGAATTGTGAACGGGCTGGAGTCTATTGGGTTAAACGGACCAGACGAATACCGTTTTTTCTTGGAATATTAAAATTTTGTCCATGGCAAATTTGCTAAATATGAAGACCACCCAGTAATACAAAAGTGCTGTAATGTGCGCCACATCTTATTCCGGCCGGAATTTACCTTATTATAAACACTTGACAAATTAAAAATTAGGAGGAACAAGAATAAGTCTACCGGTTGCAAAATTTTTGTCTCGCTGATTTCCATCGACTAAGTTAAAGAAATGCAGGTTTCCCTTACTAAATGACTAGCTTTGATATTATCTTTTAAATTTGCTAATATAAGTGGATTACTAAAAGAGATAAAATGGCGAATATAAAAAAATACTCTGCCAATCTATGGGCCCCTAAGCTCACACTAGGTACTTAGTTATAGTGTACGTGTGAGCTAATATAACTAAAAACTGAAATATATTTTATTGAACTCCAGACTCAATTACCTTTCGTTTGATACCACACAAGCCATGTTTTGGCTTAAACTTTAATTTTTCAAATCTACCCCCACCTTTTTTTTAAACTAAAATGTATTTTTTTTAACTCCAGACTCAATTGCATTTCGTTTGATATCACACACGCCATATTTCCACATAAACACTAATTTTTTTAATTTACCCCCACCCTTTTTTTAAAAAGTAAAATGTATTTTATTTAACTCCAGACGCAATTACCTTTCGTTTGATATCACACACGCCATATTTTTACATAAACTCTAATTTTTTAAATATACCCCCACCCTTTTATTTGGCTTGTGTTCGGTGGATTTTGTTCATTTTTAAATGGGACCGTCTCGACCCAAAACCCAGCGTAGGTACCAAATTTTATTAAAATCGGGCAAGCGGTTTTTGAGTTATGCGTGTTGGTCGTTACAGACAGACAGACAGACAGACAGACAGACAGACAGACAGACAGACAGACAGACAGACAGACAGACAGACAGACAGACAGACAGACAGACAGACAGACAGACAGACAGATAGACAGACAGACAGACAGACAGACAGACAGACAGACAGACAGACAGACAGACAGACAGACAGACAGACAGACAGACAGACAGACAGACAGACAGACAGACAGACAGACAGACAGACAGACAGACAGACAGACAGACAGATAGACAGACAGACAGACAGACAGACAGACAGACAGACAGACAGCACAACAAAAAAGTTTCAAAATCATCTGAAACGCAAAGATATATAAAAAAATTTGAAATCGGAGCAACTTTTTTTTTCTCGAAAAAATTAGGATCACCATAGCTCACACTACTCTGGTATAGTATAGCTAATTCATAATTGCTTAAATGTATTTTAATGTTTATTTAAAAATGAGTTCAAAGATCAAAGTATCGCGTAATCGGATCACAATTATTTCGAGTTTTGTTTGCCCGAAACAAAGCGTTAAAAACGCAAAATGGTTTTTGTAATTTTTGGTTGAGTTTTTTGTTTTTGTAACAAACAAAATGAACAAAACAAAACTTGTGAATAAAAAAGGGTGAAACGTGAAGGTTTTGCAAATATAGACGATAGTAGAACTCTTGTAAACAAATACTGTGAATTGAAGAATGCAAGGAAAAAAATACTCTGCCAATATATGGGCCCCTAAGCTCACACTAGGTACTATAGTTATAGTGTACGTGTGAGCTAATATAACTAAAAACTAAAATATATTTTATTCAACTCCAGACTAAATTACCTTTTCTTTGATACCACACAAGCCATGTTTTGACTTAAACTCAAATTTTTGAAATCTACCCCCACCCTTAAAAAAAACAAAAACTAAAATGTATTTTGTTAAACTCCGGACTCAATTACTTTTCGTTTGATATCACACACGCCATATTTTCACTTAAACTCTAATTTTTGAAATATACCCCCACCCTTTTTGTTAAATAAATTAAAATGTATTTTGTTTAACTCCAGACTCAATTACCTTTCGTTTGATATCACACACGCCATATTTTCACTTAAACTCTAATTTTTGAAATCTACCCCCACCCTTTTATTTGGTTTGTGTTCGGTGGATTTTGTTCATTTTTAAATGGGACCATCTCGGCCCAAAACCCAGCCTAGGTACCAAATTTCATTAAAATCGGCCAAGCGGTTTTTGAGTTATGCGCGTTGGTCGTTACAGACATACAGACAGACAGACAGACAGACAGACAGACGGCGCAACAAAAAAGTTTCAAAATCATCTGAAACGCAAAGATATATAAAAATTTTTGAAATCATAGCAACTTTTTTTTTCTCGAAAAAGTTAGGATCACCATAGCTCACACTACTATAGTATAGTATATGTGTGAGCTAAAATACATTTTCGAAAACAATTATAGAAAAATAAACTTTTAATTTAAAAGTTGAGGTAAATAGTTCTTATTCAATTACGTAACACTCAAGAGGCGGAGGGGAGCGGGGGGTTTAGTCTTGCGTAAAACTAAATGTATTTTAGCTCACACATATACTATACTATAGTAGTGTGAGCTATAATAGTGATCCTAATTTTTTTGAGAAAAAAAAGTTGCTCCGATTTCAAAAATTTTTATATATTTTTGCGTTTCAGATGATTTTGAAACTTTTTTGTTGTGTTGTCTGTCTGTCTTTCTGTCTGTCTGTATGTCTGTCTGTAACGACCAACGCGCATAACTCAAAAACCGCTAGCCCGATTTTAATGAAATTTGGTACCTAAGCTGGGTTTTGGCTCGAGATGGTCCCATTTAAAAATGAACAAAATCCACCAAACACAAGCCAAATAAAAGGGTGGGGGTAGATTTCAAAAATTAAGTTTATGTAAAAATATGGCGTGTGTGATAGCAAACGAAAGGTAATTGAGTCTGGAGTTAAACAAAATACATTTTAGTTTTTTTTAATGTGGGGATAGATTTCACAAATTTGAGTTTAAGTAATAACATGGCTTGTGTGGTATCAAACGACAGGTAATTGAGTCTAGAGTTGAATAAAATATATTTCAGTTTTTAGTTATATTAGCTCACATGTACACTATAAATATAGTATCTAGTGTGAGCTTAAGTGCCCATAAATTGGCAGAGTATTTTCTTAAAAAATCCTGAATTTTTGCGTTACGTAAGCCTGTTCCAAATATCTAACTGCCTTTTTAAAAAACGTTTTACAACGCTAGTGCTTGATTAATCTCTAAAATATCGTTTAAATTATTTCTATCCCAGATATTCGATCTACAATATAACCGTACGTTTTAAAAGTTTCAAGTTTTGACTAGATTGTATTAATGGGCCGTGAGTTTGACTTTTAAACAATGTCGTACAAAAATTAACTATATGTTGTGCGCATTGTTTAAACCTTTTTGACTAACGGCATTACATATAGATTGACGGACAAAAATTGGAATCGTAATGAATCCAAATCCTTTATGAGTTTTGAGCGCTTTCGGTAATGGTTAAAAAATTACGATTTATTTTTAATTAGAAATATCTTTACCCTCTTACAGAGCCTGCAAGATTTGATATACCGTCAAAAAACGTTTCAGTCAAAAGAGGTGATGAAGTAACACTCAACTGTCACGTTTTTGGGGATGTTCCGATCCAGACCATGTGGACGTTCAACGGCAAACCTCTGGATTTACATACTATGAGGTAATAGTAGTTCACATAAACAAAATTCGATTTTCTTTTAACATTCTGAAAATATTTAAAATCTTGAGATTTTTTAAAATTTGGAGAATTTGTAAAAAAAAATTTTTTGAAAATTCTTTTCTTTTCTATTCTTTTTTGTTTAAATTTTGAAAATTTTTGAAAACTTAAAATTTTTAAATTATTAAAACATTTTTTAAAGTTTTAAAATGTTCAGAAATGAATTATGAAAAAAAGTCTCTAACAATGTTGTTAGCAACAACGTTTGGATTTCGTAGAATCGGTCAAATATTTAAAAAGTTAATGTGGTGCGATTTTTTTGCCTATAATTGAAAGAAACACTAGAACAATAAGATGTTCGTGTAGGTAAAAAGAATTTCTTTGAAAATAAATTGCAACTATACTTTTCTTGGAGCACAATGCCGAAATAGACAGGACGTCGAATGAAAAATTGTCCTAGAGCCACCACGCTTGCGACATGTCGTATAGAGTCTGGCCGATATCCAACCGCATAGAAAAGATACGCAATAAGTAATATAAAGGTATAGGTAAGGACGTGGGAATAGATGGAATAGATGGAGCAAAATCATTTTTTTTAGTATCAAACTTGCTCGAAATTTAATGAAAGAAAATTGATTAAGATACATTATTACCTTAGCCCGCGGAGCAATGGCCAGTTTCGACGAAAAAGATTTTTTTGAGATAACGCCAAAAATGTTTTATTTGGTTGTATTTTGACCTATCTTAGCAATATCGTCGTGATTTCTGTCTCTGTGTGTGTGTGTGTGTGTGTGTGTGTGTGTATATTATTTCTTTCCGAAACACGATAGCTCCTTAACCGTTGAACCGATTTTCATAAAATGTTTAGGTAAAATAGTGTTCGAGACTCTTACGAGCTGATTAGATTTTGGTCAAAGTCCATTAATGCTAATGACAGTTTTTTGACAATTAAATTTTTTTTAAAATGCTAACTTTTTAATGGAGCGTCGTATAAATATGCAGTTTTCGGAATATAGTAGACTACATTTTGTACAATATAATTTGTGTTCTAACCAAAAACTTCGTAGGAGCTTTAGTCTCTAAGATATTTACAAAAAACTGTTTTTAAGGCTGATATATCATGGCTTCACTTGAAGTGTGCTAATAGGCTAGCTAGAAAGGTATTAGATCCGATATGGATCCATTTATATTTTTTTGGGGTTCTTGTCTCATCCATGCTCTATAAATGTCCCAACCAAGCTAATCTTTTACTTTTAATGAATCTCACGAGGTTTGCGCCATCTACCAGCTGTTCTAATTCATAATTTATCCGTACCCGCCAATAACCATCTTCTATTTGCACTGGCTCAAAGGTCTTGAAAATAATTTTTCTTTCAATTGTTGTTTTTATTTGTTCCTCATTTGCTTTTGTATGTGTCAATGATTCGCATTCATAAGTCACTACCGGCCTAGTTATAGTAGTGTAGATTTTTTGTTTGATAGATCTTGTTAGAATCTTTAACGTGACCAGTTTTTGATGAGTGTACAGGACTTTCTTTCCGTATTATCTGCTTTATTTCCTCTGTAATATAGTTTTATTTGTTTTTGTTTGCTTCCAAGTACAGTGAAACCTCTCCTTGCGGACACCTCTATTAAGCGGACACTCCCTTTAGGCGGACAGATTTGTTGGAACCAAGATTTTGCCTGTCTTTACATGTAAAATTCCCTCCTATAACCGGACACTCTAATAACCGGACGCGGACAATTTTTTTTGGTTAAAAGATTATGAAACCTCCCTTAACCGGACGCGAACTTCTGATAACGGGACTGAGCGCTGCACGACATGGACATAAATATTATGTAGTATGTTGGCAACAATTCACTCTGCAGCCGAGGAATTACCTCTTTCCGTTTTAATGTGGAGACTAAATACTTCTGTCGTATTTATACCAATATTTTATTCGGCGGCACTGCTGTGTTTATTTTTATTGTTCAGCTGGGTAATAATAGATCTCTTTAAAATGGCGCCTAGTAAAAAAACTTCTTAGTTTATGTGGAAAAATGGAAGTTGTTAACGTTTCGGAGAAGGAACTTCTATCAGCACGAAAGATCGCCCAAAAATTTAATATCGGAAAATCTCAAGCAGCGGAAACTGTTAATAAATATATTTTAAAATTTCGCAGTTCCCTCTCTTAAGCGGACACCTCCAATAAGCGGACAAAATCGACGGAACCGTGAGTGTCCGCTTATAGGAGGTTTCACTGTATATAAACTTTTCCACATGCTCGAAATTAAAAATGTTGTTTTTTAAGTTAATATGGTTAGTTTTTGACTCATTTATTTTCAGTCCTCGTTTTAGGCCTAACAGAAGCTTTAAGGATCAGGGTAAACAATAATGAAGATAACGCATTACCTTTCCCTACTCCTGAAGTTACACAAAATGGCTCTGAAAACTGGTTATTTAATTTTACTATGGCTTTGCAACCCCAAATAGAAGCACTAATGAGCTTCACAATCTGTCCTGGGATCGTCGCTAAGACTAATCCGTCCATGCTTGAATTCTTCATACCAACGAGAAACTGTCGATTGACGTGGTGCTTCATTACAGAAAACAAAAATCAACTCGGCAAGCCATTCTTGTTGAGATAATTTCCTTGTTTCCGAAAGTTGCAAAAAATTATCAATCAATCACAAAAATGTTCTCAGTTTAATTCCATTTTCGACAGATTTGTTAACTTAAAAAATTCACTACAGCTATAAAACTATATGTATTGATCGCCCTGACGTTTTGAATTTAGGTTAGATAAAGATTGAGGTTAAGTTTTAGTAACAACATTCGATCACTGTCGCCCTCTATGTTCCCATATGCAAAATATAAAACACAGCTCTGCTGCAAAATATAAAACACAGCTCTGCTATCAGAATTCAAATTTAATAATAATAATATTCTTCTTTTATTTAAATAGATACTCTCATGTAAGCCTAAAAGACGCTAAGGAGGTAAAGTCGCAGGTAACAATCAGTCAGACAGACAGAGAAGACTCTGGAGTGTACAAATGTATGGCCGAAAACGATTACGGTCGAAGCGAGCACACTATTAATCTTGCCGTACAAGAAAAGCCGGATCCACCTTCTCATTTAGAAGCAGTAGAGGTAAGGCGGGAGAAGGGAGTGCTTTTTCTCCCAATTTTTCAGCGTGTTTTATGACTTTATTATCCCTCCTCTTTATCTTAAATGCCTTAAGAAAACATTTTTTTTTTCTCCAGCCACAAAATCAAATTATATTTCATCAATTTAGGGATCAAAATTAAACAAGGATGGCGTCTCTGAGAGGGTGAGTTAGGAAAATTAATTAAAATAAAGGGGACCTTTTTTTTGGACATGAAAATTTTTGAAGGCAGTTTCCCAGTTTTGTAATTTTTTCAACAAAAATTTAATATTTTTGCAGAATTCAAATATCTTGCAATGCAAGAAAGTTATAAAATATTGTGTATACTGTGTTTCTTTTAGACAAATCATTCATGTTGCTCTAGGGCATGTATATACATTATACATACAGTTATAAAAAACATATTTTTAAAAAAGATGGGCAATATCCATGCACTTAGGTTTTGTTTCATCTTTTTACGGCGAATGGTATAAAAAGTTATGACGAGGTTTTTAAAAAATTACCACACTAGGTTCATATAAACATAAATTTGTAATAAAATTCGAAAAGTACGTAAACACCAAAAACCTTTTTAAGGCATGAGGAGGAATAATCAGTTCAGATTTAAATTTTTCTTATAGCTCCTATACCTCCACGCACATACACATAGACCCGAGAGATATAAATTGATAGTAATGACTTTGCGGAGATTCCTTTTCAATATAAATTCAAAGACTTTACATTTATTACACTTTATCATTTCCAAACAGCTACCAATGCCATTGAAGGAGCTTGGAAAAATCATTTAAATAAAATTACAGCTTATACAATAAGTCGCCAAAAAAGCTATATTATATACAGTAGAACCCCGATTATTCGTGCGCGGATTATCCGGGCTGCGGATTATCCGTGCAATGACTTCCCATTATCGAAATTGTGTTTTTGAAGTGCTATCGAAATAGTGTTACCGGAAATCACTCGACCAGAACCTTATGTAGAATTATATTTTTTGTTCTGTTATCTTTTTATGCAATACATACATATAAACTTAGTTTGAACTTATGAGATCTTTTTTTTTCTGTCATATTTTGAGTATATATACATAATATGTATATAAACTAATGTAATAAATGAATGTTCGGATTATCCGTGCTTTTCACTTATCCGTGCCTCGTCCGGTCCCGTGGAGCACGGATAATCGGGGTTCTACTGTATATTAAAACCAACTGTACAATTAGAGGATAACGAGCCTCTATTTTTAAGGGATCAATAAACGTAAAAACCGAATCTTAATATAGCAAATTAATTTGCGGGTTAATCCTCAGAATAGGGTAGTACTACCCGGATACATCGATGTTACAGTCTTCTTAGACATCATCAGTACGGCACAACCAAAATGGATGGAAAGGCAATGAAATAAAGGTGATGAAATCTGAAAAGGAAAAATGAAATGTGGATTCCCACTTTAGAAAACGAACTGCCAATTAGCGGTATCCGCTAGGGTAGCCTCGGTTCTGAGGCAAAAATATAACATCACTACGGAGACAGCTAAAGTCAGTCTCAGTAGGTATCAAAAGCCCAGGTTCAATATTAAATACAAAAGGAATTTTTCGAGGTTTTTTCAGACTAAATAAATTAATTTTCGGGCTGGTCCTCAGAATAGGGTAGTAGTGACCGTATACATTGATGTTACGGTTTTTACGGCTACTAAAATTAATTTATTTAGTCTTTGACCAAACCTCGAAAAATTCCTTTTATATTTAATATAGCAAGCCGGTTTTAAGGTACTAGTAGTCTGGAAGGGATAAATTGCTTATCTATGGATTTTTCAATAAAGAATCCAACTGTCAAATTGAATTTTATCGGTCACTTATCTGTCACTTTCAGTTTTTGATGTACTATATAAGGTTTGGTTATAAAATAACCTTCTTTTTAGTCGTTTTTTAAAATCAGCATCAAATGTCCTTTAATATGACATATTGCACTATTTTTTGATTCTTTTCTTATATTTTTTTTATTGTTAATTATTTTCAGAATTTCAAAATATTTTATTCCCAGTCAACAAATTAAAATATAAAATTAAATTGCCCCTAGAAACACTCAAAAACATCGAATTTGGGACACCCAGTACAAGTTTAGTATTAAAGAAGAACTTGAGAAGATTTCTCTGAGACATGCTGCGCATGCTATTGATACAAAACCTATCAAAAACATTCATACAAAATTACAAACACAATTAAAAACAGTTCCAGATCTCTACGACTCTATTATAGTAAAATAAAAAACTCAAATTTTCTCAGAAACATCCGAAATGATGTTACTCTTGTTATATCGGAATATTTGACCAGTAACAATGGCACTATTTTAAAATAACTTTTTCATTTTCGAAATGAAATACGAGCTGCTTGCCAAACTTAATCGACCCTTTAACAACGGGAATTCAGTTTAATAGATAAATTAATGGCAGCCAGTTACACCATTCATCTTTTCTCTCGTTTTGAATCTCATTTTTCATTCGGCCTCTTTTATCCTCGTCTGATTTTTGTCAAAGCCGATTGAGTGAAAAAAGAATTAATGATTAAAAACATAAAACATTTCGTAGTTGCTTTAGTCAGTCAAATCACCGTTCGCTTCTTTACTTTTCTCGATTATCAGAATATTTGTTTAAAGTTTGAGTATTTGAAATATTCAAGGATTTTTTTGAGGTGTAGTCAAAGAATAAATTAATTAATCTTCGGGCTTGTCTACTGAGTTTGACTACAGCTGTATCCAGTGGCGGATCCAGGATTTCCAAGGGGAAGGGGCCAAAGTAACAACAAACATCAACATATTTTTTATAAGTGGTTTTAGATAGATCTGAGGTATGAAATTTAGTATCTAAAGAAGATTTATTGTACCGCATGCGAATTTTTTTAAAAATTAAGTAGAATTTGTGAAATTTTAAATGAGTGATGCTGCTAATTATATGTCTGGGAGGACGGAGGGCCCCTCTGCCCCCCCCCCCTCACTGGATCCGTCACTGCCTGTATCCGTAGTGATGTTAGATCTTTGCGTCAAACCCGAGGCAATCAACTCTGATACAGCAGTTAGATTTCTAAGTGGGTATCTATATTTCATTTTTCCTTTTCGGTTTTCATCTGTCTTCATTTTGTTTCCTTCCCGTTTTGGGTTTGCCGTGTTATAAATATTTTATTTGTTTTCTATTTCCTTACATCTTTATAAAAAACTGTTCATGTTATAAAGTTTTTTTTTTGGTAAAATGTTTTTTGGTATCTACAACCCATTTTGAATGATATGAAGGGTTCTTGTCACTTAGAAGAAGGAAAGTCGTCAAAAAAGTCTGGCAATACTGCATCACCTCGTTCTGAAGACAAGCACGAGAATGAACTAATTTAGTCTGACTACCATACCTCAAAAATGTCCTTTGATGTTTAATATTGAATCTAGGATACCTACTGAAATTGACTTTAGCCATCTAGTAGTGATAGCCTAATATCACTGCCTCAGACCCGAAGCTACCCTAGCTAATACTGCAAATTGACAGTTGGTTTGCTAAAGTGGGTATCCACATTTCGTTTTTCATTTTATGTTTTCGTTATTTTGATTTCATTGCATTTATATTAATAACCTTAAAAAATTCATACTAATATTTAATATTGAACCCGGGCATAGGATGGATACCTTTAGAGATTAAGTTATCCGTAGCGAAGTTAGATTTTTGCTTCCGACCCGCGGCTTTTCAAAGTGTGCATTTTATTTTATTTTATTTTTTTAACATCGATGTCTGCCGCTATACCACCGTTGTGAGGAGGAGAAGCTCTAAAATTTAAATATTTAGTCCTTGAGCAGTTTCTTACGCGGTTAATGTTTCTACGACGTAAACATACACCCTTGTGAATTAGGTTTCTGGTAGAGCAGTACGCCTGGCATGGAACCGTCCTTTCGATGGAAACAGCCCTGTGATTGGGTACTTAGCTCAGTACAAAATCATGGAAAACACGCAACATAACAACTGGGAGAGCAGTAACGTATTGAATTTAACATTGACAACACAGTCTGCACCCGGGTAAGTTAAAAGTTCTTATCGATTTATTTTATTTTGTACTACGTATTTTATGTCTACCTATTTATTTGAGAAATGTTTTTTCGAAGTAGGCCCACGATAAAATAACATGGCAGGCTGCTATTACAAATCTTGTAATTCTTATTATATTTTACATTCAAATACCTACTTCACTTTTTAAATAACATAAATCAATAATAAACAAATTTTTTGTACAATTTTTTTTTAGGTGAACAACATGATTCACATTGAATTTTATATTTCGCAATTAGTGCTTTTATTCGTCAATATCAATCTTTGTGTGCATTTTGTGTCCTATTATAGAATCAGGTAGGTATTCGTGGGTAGAGGACAGACCAAAAAGAAACTAAGGTACCTTTGGCCAAAGGTACCTTAGTTTCTTTTTGGTCTGTCCTCTACCCACGAATACCTACCTAATATCAATCTTGTTCATATAAGAGATTTTTTCAGATAAACCTGTAGGTATAATTCTTCTTTTGTTAGTGATAAACGTGAAAACGCTCTGATAGGCGGTCTACAGCCAGCTACCGTGTACACCATCCGTATGCTCGCTGTAAATAACATTGATAAAAGCGAATTTACCGAAGCGATAGCTGTCAAAACTCAAGAAGAACGACCATCCGAACCACCCCAAGATGTACGGGTGGAAGCAGTTAGCTCTACAGAATTATTCGTACAATGGACTGCACCTCCCAGACAGGGCTGGAATGGAGAAATTTTGGGTAAGTATAGGCCTTTGTAAAAATACTCTGCCAATATATGGGCCCCTCTCACACTAAGTATTATAGTTATATTGTATGTGTTAGCTAATATAATTAAAAACTGAAATATATCTTATTCAACTCCAGACTAAATTATCTTTCGTTTGGTACCACACAAGCCATGTTTTAAATTTAACTCAAATTTTTAAAATCTACCCCACCCTTAAAAAAACCAAAAACTAAAATGTATTTTGTTTATCTCCGGACTTAATTACCTTTCGTTTGATATCACACATGCCATATTTTCACGTAAAGCCTAATTTTTTAAAAACTACCCCCACCCTTTTAAAAAAAAAACGAAAATGTATTTTGTTTCACTCCAGACTCAATTACCTTTCGTTTGATATCACACACGCCATATTTTCACGTAAACTTTAATTTTTAAATCTACCCCCACCCTTTTATTTGGCTTGTGTTCGGTGGATTTTGTTCATTTTTAAATGGGACGATCTCGACCCAAGGTCCAGCTTAGGTACCAAATTTCCTTGAAATCGGGAAGCGGCAGACAGACAGACAGACAGACAGACAGACAGACAGACAAACAGACAGACAGACAGACAGACAGACAGACAGACAGACAGACAGACAGACAGACAGACAGACAGACAGACAGACAGACAGACAGACAGACAGACAGACAGACAGACAGACAGACAGACAGACAGACAGACAGACAGACAGACAGACAGACAGACAGACAGACAGACAGACAGACAGACAGACAGACAGACAGACAGACAGACAGACAGACAGACAGACAGACAGACGGCGCGACAAAAAAGTTTCAAAATCATCTGAAACTCAAAGATATATAAAAAATTTTGAAATCGGAGCAACTTTTTTTTTCTCGAAAAAATTAGGATCACCATAGCTCACACTACTATAGTATAGTATATGTGTGAGCTAAAATATCTTAAATTTAGGTAGTTTATTTTTACGCATCAAAAAAGTCTACATACATTACAGGGGATAAAATATCATAATTTATACTCAAATTATGATATAGTATCCAACAGGAATATAACTCAGAGAGATATAATTATTTTTTAGGTTATATAATAACATGGAAAGAACATCATGCTTCCAAAAACCATACGACAACGCATACCATCAAAGGATGGGCAACCAATAAGTTTCAAATCAGCGGTCTAAAAAAATATACCACTTACGACATTACAGTAAAGGCTTACAACAGTATAGACACTGGTCCAGCATCTCCTGTAGTCATTGGTACCACCAAGGAAGGAGTACCTGAGGCCCCGCCTAAAGATATTTATTGTTCTGAGATTTCTTCGCAAATTATGAAGCTATCCTGGAAAGTACCACCTCAGAACTTCCATGGAGGTTTGATACAAGGATACAAAGTGTTTTATCGACCTGTGTCAAGTCCGCTTTTATTAGGTAAGCCAAAATAGTCATTTAAAATTACATTTTGTCTGCTAAATAAATTAAAATGAAATTAGTTGGAAGTAATATAACTGATGACATTTTAGATGATAACCAAACGACAGGCGAGGTTAAGCGTACCCCTGGAACTGAAACATATTTACATGGCCTACAAAAATTTACCAACTACTCCGTCAAGGTTTTGGCTTACACTAGTGCTGGTGATGGGGCCATGAGTGACACTTTATACTGTTCTACTGAGGAGGATTGTAAGTAACTATCTCAAATATTTATATTAGCAGAGATAGAATTGAGGTCACACAGTAGTGGAGAAGAATAAAAAAAGCGAATCTGGTGTCTAGGACCACAGTTGTCTTAAAGAATTAAGAGCAACCAGGGGAGGCAACGGCACAAACAGATTACCAGACAAGTTGCGGTAGAGCTACGCGCTCCTACCAATAAGATAAAACTCTAACCTAACCTACCAATTGGTAATCTTTCTTAATTTAGTTCCTGGTCCTCCAGCCAACATAAAAGCGGCAGCTCTAACAGGAGAGTCAATTCTGGTTTCGTGGCTAGCCCCAGCCAAACGCAACGGCCACATTATTTTATACACTGTTTACTATAGAGAATCGGGGCGAGTTGGTCAGCACAAGAGCTACAACGTTCGAATAGAAGATTTCCAAGATGAATATAGCTTAACCTACGAGGTTAGGAATTTAAAGGAACATCAAAAATATGACTTTTGGGTAAGTAATAATTTGTGAAGACTTCACGCTTCTTTGCTAAATAAAACTGGCAATATTTTCTGAAAACCGCATTTTTATTAAAATAAAATCTTTTCTCTTGCGTTGCTATCTTGTCACGCCTTTCGCAGCCTCTTTAATAATCTACCCTTAATAGGTTTTTGAAGTAGTGGTTTACTATATTTCGGAGTTCATTATGCTCTTAGACAACACCGTTACATAGACGTCGTCTTTTATATTGAAAGTATTTGATTTCCAGAGATTTTGCAACTAAGTTGGTCCAAAAAACCATGGAATACGAATATTGAAATTAAAGATCAACATGCAAATATAGCACAATAAATTACTAAATGTTTAGAAATTATTAAATTTAATTAAATTCATCTGTGTGGGAGAATTCCACTTCAAAGTGTTTCGACACTTCTTGGTATACTATGAATAATTGCTTCCAAATTTTAATAATTTTGAGCGAAGTAAAACTAGAAATATACAGAGCAAATTGTCAAATCTAGATATTTTCTCTAAATATTCCGGTACTCAAGTTTTAACAAAAGCAAAATGCATTTGAAAACACTAAAATTAGCATTCTGTTATATTTTAAATGTATATGACTTTCGAGGCTCGGTTTACCTACAAGTTCTTTTTTTGTTGAGAGTGCAAACACAAGAATCTATAAGGACCAAGGGAAATATAATATTTTATTGACTATTTTCAGAAATAACCTCTATGCATTTTTATGAGTGGCAATGTATATTTCTCGCCCTCTTTCCCTTATTTTATATTTTTCTCCGAACAGAGGAGAAACAAAAGACATTGAAATATCGAGGCGCAAAAGGTTGTTTATATTACATGTGCATACATATTTATTAGGATCAAAGGTTTCAGACAAAACCTTTCTGAAAATATACCTTGTAGGATCCAGGGAAAAGGTCCTTGCATAAACTGTAAGAATTTTATTTATATATGTTTCTTTCAAAATAAATAGAAATCCAATTATAATGTACGTTTCCACCAATAACTTCTTATACTTATAGACGTCCGCGACGACGAAGATTGGTGAAGGGGAACCTACGCCAATTGTAGCTCAAAGTACCAACTCTCGAGCGCCATCTCGTATCGCTTCGTTCAGTCAAGTATTACACCAACCGAACAAATCGAGGGTACTCCTACCTTGCTTGGCTGTCGGGAATCCGAAACCAAGAACTAGATGGATCCACCAAAGCAAACCGATAACGTTCAGTACTTTTTACGAGGTCACTATGGACGGGCACTTGCATATTCGAAGTAAGTATCCAAAACTGACGATAGATGGCACATTGTGCAGTCGTTGTAGCCAATTTGTTAAAAAATGCATTTTATTTTGAAAAAACTGCCACCAACCGTTAATTTAGTGAATAAAAGTAGATCCAATAATCTTATGATGTTTTCCACATTGTACCAATGACCAAAAATCTTGATTGCCTTTATGCGATGATCAAAAAATGATATTTACCTTTGTCCTTCATAACAATGTTGTTCGCCGCGACAGGGGCTAATACTACATGTTCACTTAAAAGAAATACTCTATCGAGAGGTCTTAAGAGGACTTTCCTTACTTAAATCTATATGCACCCTTAAACACATGGCGCTCTATTTTAAATTTCTTTCGCAATATCATCATTTATTTTAATTTCAAAATGCATGTTTCAGAAAATATCCAACACGGTATAATTATTTCGTGCATGACCAAAGTTGATCGAATTTCTACACAGAACTAGTGTTATAAATAAATCTCAACATCCCTTCGCAGAAAAATATTATGTACTATTCTATAAAAAAAATGTTCTTATACCTATGAGGTAAAAAGACAAAACAAAAAAATACGAACTCTGCAGACAGAATAGAAGGTATTTCAAATAAAAAAAAACATCAGTGCATATAATGCAGACAGAAGTACCATAAAAAACTTTAATTTCATAGCAGAAAAAAAACAAAGTGACATAAACATCAGTTTTCAAAAGCTTAGCCTATTACAGTAATACAAAACCGCCGGAACCTTCAGAAAATCTGCTTAAAACCATTTCTACTTCTTTAGTTTTGGACAAACCGTTTAATCTATCCTAGTAAAAGATCGTTCTATGATACTCAATGGCAATGCTGGCAAAATATAGAGCAGTTTTTGGTGATGAAAAAGAATTCCGCTTGCTTTGCAACTTCTGCGACTTCCAAACTTTTTAACTCCTCTTCATTATTTTTTTTGTCTCTTCACAATTTTTACCATAATTTAGCCTCATCGTCAAACCCGTTTAAATGATAAAATGCTGAAAATTGTTTATTACGCATCTGAAATTTACTGAATGACAAGTCAAGCATAACAAACGGATGTAGTGGCAATAGTTCGAAAATTAGTAGGTTTTCATCGGAGAAGCAATGCTTTAAAGACATTATCAGAGGCTTCAAATAAGGTATTAATAAAGATTTTTTTCCAGTGCTCTGGTGGGTTATTTGCAAGAACGTTTATACAATTTTGCTGTCGCCCAACTATCCTTGGCACCGTGTGCTGGCTTCAGCTAACATAGTGTTCATGACTTCTTCTGTTTAATTGCGATAAATCTAAACTTTTAGATTGCAAGATATTGGTAACAGGTTCAGCAACAGGGAAATAATAAATACCGGCCTTGTTAAAGCACTGTAAAACTGCCGTCATCTGAGTTTTTAAAGACCTTCAAGGATGCCCAAAAAGTCTTTAAATACAGCAATACTTTCGTATTTTTTTTAAATACAACAATACTTTTGTATTTTTTACACCATTAGACAAAGTAGAGAAATATATTTGGATCATACTTTCTTCGTGAAACTAATTCACGGAAGAAAGGAATTATATCCTTCACATTATATATCGTTAGGAATAAGTGTATCTATTGCATAATATTGATTGATTGTTTTGTTTCGAAATTAGGAAATTAGACAAATGCCCCTCCCTGTCCCTCGCTGCGTACGCCCATGCGTATGTATTTATAATGAATTCTATCCAACAATGCAACAATTAGATGTTTAAATATGTAGAATCAGTCAATTAAATTTTATTACGTACAAAATCGTCTATTATTCAAAAAACTAGTGCAATTCGCCGGTTCACAGTGGGGTTACTTGACAATCTAGTTTAGATAAATCAAAGTGAGCAAAGCTGTTAAAAAGTCAATATCTTGGGCTTCCCACATTGAGTATTACATAATAAACCAATCATTTATTTGGTTTATACTTATATCTTACAAAGTTATGTGAAACATGTGAAATTGAAGACTTTATTGCTATTGCTGGTAATATTAAACATGATCTGGAATCAGAATTAGCAGAATCATGAATGTCACTTCAGGACAAATTTTAAATAGTCTTTCATAATTTGATAAGTTCTGAAATATCAATTTCTACTGCTGATTAACCAACTAAACAAACCTTTAAAAAAAGAGAAAGGTAGACAACCATATAGAAAGAAAAACAAAGATTTACAAACTTTGCATAAAACAAAATTGCAAATTTTCTGTTTTAAGGTAATTTTTTTCCTACAAATGTCTTAATTTGCTCACTATTCGGTCGCATTTCGACACACAACCAAGAAATTACTTTATTAAATTCTTTTTAAATCAAACTGATTTATTAGCCTACAAGGTAATTAGTGCAGAATTAAAGCTAATTATGGAACTTATGCAAAAAATTCGATGCAATCGTTAGACGATTTTATTTATAATGGTTTTGTTTAATTTCGCAAACGAAGAAATTCCGTAGAATACAAGAATTTGAATTGGTCTATTTGTAAAATCGGGTAAGGATCTAAATAAATTATTGCAGACCGCAGACCAATAAATAGAGAATTATTTCAACATAACTCATAAAATTTTGGTTTCCAGGACCTAAACAAAATTGACTCATGTAGAGATTGAGTTTTTACCAAAAAAGATTTGGTCATGCACGTTGTAGCTATATTATTCTTTGAACTTTTAACCTCCGTACCTATTTTAAATTTAACTGATGACAATAAAACTTAGAATCGTGACACTTTCTCTAAAAAATGTTTGACGATTATATTAGAAATAAAAGAAAAACATACTTCTATGCCATAAAAACTCTTCACCAAGATGCGTTCAGTACGGATGAGTTTGTAATGTAATCTACTTTTGTTCATCGATTACATAGGTTTTTTAAACTGCTGATTTTCGCGTTATCGAAGATTGCTCACCAACTACCAGAGTCGGTGAGCGTCGATGCCGTCAAGTGACGGCTAGTGGAATTTATCAGATAGTTTACGAACCCGATGGATTTCAACGGATTGCATTGATTAAATTAAGAACTTTAGTGTGGCCTTCAATAAACTCATCGATGAATTTATAAACTCGCCACATTTAACATAATACAATCATTCTCAAAAGTGTCCCTCCCACAATAGGTCTGCTGGTGTTGCTCTACGGCCACAACTCAGTCATCACTGTCAATCAAATCCATTATGATAGCAAGCGCGGATCTGGGTCAAAATCTAGGGGGGGTAATATTCGACGATTTTTTTTTTGTAATATAATTTTTTTTTCTAGGGGGGTGGGTAATTTTCCTGCTTTCCCTTATTTTACTAGAAAAAAGTGCACATTTTTTTCTAGGGGGGGTGGGTAATTACCCCGTTACCCCCCCCCCCCTCAAATCCGCGCTTGTATGACTACTAAATTCAAAAATATCTTATCAATAATTGTTTTATTATTTTCAGATGTGGATATCTCACTAGCAGGCAACTACAGTTGCTCAGCTAAGAATCTATTCGGTGAAGACGAGATTACTTACGTACTGATGGTACTGATGCCCCCAAGCGCACCCCAGATTGAGGTACAATTCGCCACGGTCAATAGCATTAGAATTAAGTGGAGTCAACCTGAAAATGGGGGTGCTGTGATCCAAGGTACGACCTATATACTCGCTTTGATAGACATGTTGACAAGTACCACATAATATCTATCATTTAAGGGTGATAGTTGTCAAACTATCCGGGTAGCTATTCTGGGTCTTGAACGATGTGATAGTTTCCATCACATGCTTTAGCCAATGGCAAGCTTTAAATTAGCTACGAGCCGTCACGTGTTATGCGAAAAGACCCCCATTACGCAAGTTTCTCCTACGATCCGACCGAGAAACATTCAGTCGGTACGGGCAAGAGAACAGATTTCACGTTAAACACGTAAAATTCACTAACTCTGAAGGGCGGACGACTAAGCTATTGGCCGAGACAAGTCATTTCGCACAACACGCGACCTCTCAGAGTTTGCTATTGGTCAAAGCGTGTGATGTGGATGGTCACATCGTTTAAGACCCAGAATAGCTAACTCGGGCATGGGCGTGGCCAAATACAGAAGTTCCAAAGATAGTGTATTTCCATATATTCTGATTTATACTCCTTGCGATACTGAATTTAAAGTTTTAACTAAATTATAGTGTTTTTATATTAGTTATAATTTCATTAACCTATTTAAAACTATTGTTAGGTAATATTACTTAACTGTTCGAAGAACAATTTTATTAATAATCCCACCAAATGGGCTTAATTATTGGTTAAGAATCGATTTGATATAGCGGGTCATTCAAAAAGAATCGCAGTTTTTCCTACTGCTTGATTGAAGTATTGTTATGTTTTTATATTTTTGTTTTTGAAAATAAATATTTATCAAGTTATTTTAAGAATTAGAGAAGAACTGAGAAGAAGTTCATTTACTACTATGTCGGTTTAGAACGTTTTTCTACGTTGTCCGACGCCTATTCTCCACCTCCTTCGATCCTGACAGTCATCTTCCGTCAGGTTTTTTTGACTCATTGATGTTGCCATTCCAGTTTAGGACGCCCTCTTTTTCTGCGCTCTATTGGTTGCCATTCTAGGACCTGCTTTGGTAATCTTTCGTCGCTCATCCGTTGTACATGGCCGTACCACCTCAGTTGCCTTTTAGTGATGTCATCCGTTATGCTTCCCTCGATTCCCATTCTTTCTTTTATGATCTCATTTCTTATATGGTCTGTTCTAGATATTCTCATTGATCTTCTTATTGCATCCATTTCGACACTTTCCATTTTTGCTTTGTATTTTTCTATTACGCGACAAGTCTCCCCAACAAACAATTAAAGTTGTAACGACGAAACCCCAACTACAAAGAATTTCTTAAAAGTAACCGCAACGTACTCCCGCTACGTCTCAGTATACCATACAACGACGTTATAATTCCCTAAGTGGGGAACCAATTTCTGGTTATAACTACTTGGCCAAGTGTTTAAAGTCACTGTAGTAACAACTTCACTACTACGTCGTAGCCAGGTATCTACTACGTCGTAGAGGCTGTTTTTTTTTCCGTAATGGCATAAAAGTTGCGATGTAGTTGCAAATAATATAATCGTTTCTTTTTGGTAGAATTGTTACACAATATGGTGGACACAACAGTAAACAGACTCGCTTAGTTTTTTTGTTTGGTTATGGTTATAATATGAACTATGTTATCCAAAAGTGTGAGAATTTACGAGCAGAGGATCAAAATTCGAGTGCGACGCAAAGTTTTTTGTATAACATGCATTATATATATTGCAAAAAACCGGTGCGCCCGTAAAATTGAGCCGTTTTCTGGTAGCTGATGGAATTTTTGTGTTGTGATTTTGGAGGTTATGTTTTCATAATCGACAGTTAACTCCAACAAATGGTGCTTAAGAAGAGCATTTTTGGTAAGCTTCAACTAATTTGTTTATAAAATAGTATGGCTCTTTAATATGAGCTCATAAAACGACAACAAAAATATTAAATTTTCTTTCTTACATAAAAACATGGCGTCCCAAACTATATTCCCTGATAGTCGAAAAGGTTACTTGAAAGTAGTTGCGGCTTTAAAGTTGATCCAAAAAAATATTTTGTCTACATTGTTACATCAGATGTTACTATGATGACACAAACTTTTGTGGTAAAAATTAAAGTTATAATGTAGTTGTCGGATACACTTGTTTGGGACTCCAATGAAGCTTAACTTTCTAGTGGTAATTAAGTAGGATATAAAAGTCAGGGCGACTACGAAATAACGACTAAAAAGAAAGTAAAACTTTAGCAACGTCCTATTGTAGTAGAGAAGACTATCAGAATCGACTATCAAGAAACAATCCTATGAAGTAGTTTAGAGGGTCGTTTTTACGAAACATCTACTATTTCCTGATACTAAATAGTTGTTAGAACTAAAAAGTAACAAATTTTGGTTGGGATCACCACATTTCTACTATAAGAAAGTAGCAAAGCCTTTAGAACATGTAGCCGCTACTATAAATGTTAGTTGGGTCTATTCCATACAATAGCGTGCTTTTCACCATTGTTTCATATATGTTAAATTTTACATTCTTTTTTATCTCTCTGCTCCATAAAATACTGTTAAGACAACCAATAACCTTTTTTGCTTTTACTATTCTTTTTTCCAGTTCTTTACAGTCTGTTCCCGTCTTATCAAATGTGACACCCAAATATACATACATACTCATTACATGGAGATATTGTTTGTCCATTTTCTAGTTCTAATTCACTTGATTCGTTTCCAATACATAAGTACTGTGTCTTGTCCACGTTCACTGTTAACCCCCACTTTTGGTATTCTTTCGTTAACTTTTCCATCATATACTCCATGTCTTCTTTATCATTAGCTACAATTACTTGGGCGTCAGCAAACTGTAATGTGTATATGGCAAATCGGTCGTTAAGTTGTATTCCCATGCCGTGTACTTTGCGTTTCCAGTTTTTTAGAGCTACTGCGATATATATTTTAAAAAGAGTTGGAGATATACAACATCCCTGTCTTAAGCCTCTCGTTAGCAGGAATTCTTTTGAAAGTCGATCTCCAATTTTAATTTTAGATTTTGACCCTTTGTATAGTTCTTTTATCGCTTTTATGTATGTATGATTGATATTAGTCTGCTCTAACACTGTCCATAATTTTTCTACTGGAACGGTATCATATACTTTTTGTAGGTCCACAAAGGTAACATGAGTCTCTATATTTCTGGCGCTCCTTTTCTCAATTACTTGTTTAAGACAAAAAACATTATCACTACAAGATCTGCCTGCACGAAACCCATTTTGCTCTTCTTCTTGTTCATAAAAATCATTCTCTATTAGATCTCTAAGAATCCTACCGTACAATCTACTTAGAGTACTCGTTACTGAAATTCCTCTGTAATTGTTGCAATCCAGCTTGTTTCCTTTTTTATGTATTGAGGACATGAATGCAATTTTCCAATCATCAGGTACTGGATGTCCGTTTATGCATTGATTGATAATATATGTGAGATTTTCGAGTAGTTTTTGTGATCCATATTTAAGCATTTCAGCATATATTCCCCCAGGTCCGCTAGCTTTTCCGGATTTAAGCTTTTTAATACTATTCCTTGTCATTTCTTTTTCGATGATTACTTCCGCTCCATGTACTTCTATGTCTCTCCTCGGAGAGGCTGCCAGATATTCGGGTCTTTTCTCCTGCAGCAGTCCCTTATAGTGTTCTGTCCATTGTTCTGGTTTGATGATCTGGATGTTTAGTTTTTCTTTTGTTGGGTTTTTTACTGTAGAAATGAATTTCCATACTTCAGAACTCTGTCTACCTCCTACGTGTGTATTTATATCGTGGCATTTGCGCTCATACATGTCATTCTTTTCTGTGCGTATCAAATTTCTTAGCTGTCTTCTGGTATGCCTGTAGATTTCTAGGTCTCTTTGCTCTTTAGTTAGAAGTTCATTTGAGTTTACTAAATCGTATTATTATTTTCTTTAAATTTTACTCTGGTAAACTGCTTATTTTAACAACTCCCAAACTCCAAAAGCATTTAGTTTGGGAATAGAGAGTTTAGTTAGCTCTTAAGTAGCCTTTAACAGGAAGATAGTTTTTGAACTTTTGCCTTGATTTTGGTTTCAAAACAATTAATGTTTTGTTTTGGTTTATTAAGACATTTTGATTAAAAATACGGAGTTTTGCATTGCTTTTGATTTAGTATCAAGAATTATCTAACTGATGTACCTATGTAATCCTATTCAACCTCAACTATACCAACCAATCTACTTGTACTTATACTTATTTTTAGTCGGAAAGCGTGAGAAAAATATCTAAATGTTAAAAGCACACTCTATGTTCTCTGTACTACACTTTTAGTCACCCAATGACGACATAACCGAAAGTATAGTCCAAAGAAGGTAGAGTGACCTTTCAACAATATAAAATATTTAAAATTGAAGTAATGCTTGTCGAGAAAAATACTTGTTTTGATTTGAGAAATGAATATCTTGTTTGTAAAAATTCCTATTGTATTTGTTTCTTTAAACAAGAAAATATATGTAAATTTTAAATTAAGAAAATACTGATTTTTTAATTCAGAGAAGGAATGTCTTGCTTGACAAAGTTAAATTAAAATAATTTTTTTTAGTTTGTTAAATTTTAAGAATTGAAAAATAGTTTTTTAAATACTTTGTTCAAAACTAGATATCGAGAAAAATTAAATCTTGTTAGAAAGCAGAAGTCACGGTTAAGTTAATTTAACTTGCTTTGAGAGATATTATTGAGAAAATATTTAGGCAATTAAGTAAACGGATACTTAAATCACCTAAGATATGCTGATGATATCGCCTTAATATCAAATAAGAAGAAAGAACTGATAAAAATGCTGGAAGAACTGGATACAGAAGCTAAAAATATAGGCTTGAGTATGAACTGCACTAAAACTAAATCATAACAAACACAGATGAACATATCATATCACGATCAGAATAAACTAAGAGAAAATAGAACAAGTAGAGGAGTATATATACCTGGGACAAATTATTAACCTAAAAAACGAAAACCAAACGGCTGATATCATGAGACGAATAAGATTGGCCTGGGCAGCATTCGGTTAATAAAAGCTATATATTAAAAACAAAAAAATCCTCAGTACCTCTAAACGAAAGTGTATAACCAATGTATCCTTCCTGTACTTACCTATGGATCCCAGACCTGGACACACAAAAAGAAAAGCCCAAAGATCAATGGACAGACTAATTTTACATGTAAAGCTAACAGATAAAACAAAAGGAAGGTATGTCAGAGAAAAAGTAGCAAAATTAAAATGGAAATTTGCCGGTCATAATATCAGACAGAAAGACCATCGATGAAACAAATGTATTTTAAACTGGAGTGGAAGATATTGGGGGAGTCCTATGTCCAAAAATGGATCGAAAAAGGCTAAATAGATAGATAGATAGAGATTGAGAAAAGAACACGTTTGTAATAATGCGTTTTCTAGATTTATTTAATATATTTTTTTTCTGTGTATGTATATCTATATCTGTTCTGGAAAAACGCATACGCTATCATCCATCGATAGCAGCCATTATGTTCTTTTATACCCACAACTTACTGATTAATTGTGTTTTATTCGTTTATGTTTTTTATTTAAAAAAATGTTGTTTGAAGAATTGTTAATAGATGCAACAGAGTTTAAGTGTATATGCAACATCTTAGTTGCAAATATGTTTGAGTTTTTTGAGAAGTACCCATCCAAATAGCACGCTTCCGCGTTCACCAGAACTAAAACCAAAAACGGTACGAAAAGCGTTCAAAATTGCCATTTAATTTGTTTTAAATATTAAATTCTATGACACAGATTTGCACAGATTGTATAACCGAGTTTTTGGGTGACCGGTATATTTTTTTTTTGATGATGATAGCCTTTTATTCTTCAATTCACTTTTACTTTCAATAATGTTAATCGATAGCGATCATATTTGATTTTGATTTATACATTAAAACGTCATTTTGACTATATACAAGAAAGTTCACAATAATGCTATTTTATTATTACTGTTACCAGGAAAGGGAGAGAAAGCAACAATTAATTTTTGCAAAAATATGTTTAAATGGTTTGTTTGGTTTATAAATTAACCTTTTTCACATCATCTAAGTCACTACACAATGATATAGAAATTTTTAAACCACATTTCTGTAAAAAAGAAACCCATTACCAAAATTTAAATAATATTAAAGTTTAAATATAGTAACTATACTTTTCTTTTTATTATGACTCTCTTAAGTCCACCAGACCATAATATTAGTTTGGTAAACCATTAAAATCACCAAATTTTGATTTTTCTTACTTTTGAACGTTCTACAGGATGACACACAATTCCAAATGTCATGATAAATAAAACGTTTTGCCAAGTATTGCGTTTTTCCCTATCAGTGTAGAATGACACGATGTTTGTAAAGAAACACACTTCTGTATATGGCTCTACTTCACATCACGAGTCGCGACTGGGATATATAGGGTGTAATTTAAATGATGCATCAAACTTTAAAAGCTGGAAGGACAGCACAAAAAAAACATTTCGAATTTGCATCAAACTCTTTGTTTTTTTCTGTTTCTTCTTAGATACAAGGTTCTAGCTTCCTTAAAACTTCCTGAAACAGACAATCGAAATTTTGTGGAATTTTACACTAAACTGAAGGTAATCATTGGTAATAATTGGGTGTTAAAATTATTAAAATACTTAAAATTATTACCAAAAATCTGTTTTTTTTTCAACAAATTTAAAATTTTAAAAAAAAATTAAAGTAGTGCTAATATTATATTTTTCTATAATTATTAAGGAGCCTTTAGATATCAAAAAAAAATATCTTAAATTTCTGCAAAAACGCAATAAAACATCATAAAATTATTTGACATTGTCAAATTTGTCATTTTTAAATTTCACAGTTTTTCCCAAATTGACAAACGGTATAACTTTAACACAAAAAACTTTTGACAAAAATTATTTAAACTTTTTGTCTACTTTTCACCTTTCCTACCATCCCCTAAAGTTTGGTGCATCTTTTTAATTACACTCTGTATATTATATCTATTCATTGTTAAGCAGGATACCGGGTCTTCCAATTTAAGTGTCCACCATTGCTAACTTGGCAAACTAAAAAAAATTTAGATGCTCTTTTTTTACCTTTTTTTCAAAAAATATTTTAAAAAATTAATTGAACACCCTATATTTTATAATTTTTTCTGATAGGTCTTGCAATTCTAAAGAAAAATTGTCGTTTGATTTTTTCTCATAGTTAAAAATACCGAAGATATTTTAAATTCAAAATTATGTGGTGAAATTTTATTTGGTAGAAAGTCTACGCGTAATTTTGAATTCGACATAATATCTTGTTATTTTTAATTTTATGAAAAAAAATTGTTTATAATTGAAGAAACTAAGAAAAAATTATAAAATACAAATTTATTTTACATTTTTATTTATAATATTGATTTAAGCATCATAAAGAGCGTCAAAAATTATGCTTGTTTGCCAATTTAAACTTTTTTCTATCCTTAGTAATGACAAAGTTAGCAATGGTGGACACTTAACTTCGAACACTCTGTATATCGGCCTTAATTTGTTTTAGCCTACATTCTAAACCTCAAAGACGAATCGCAAGACTGGACCTCGCTGGATATCTCACCCGAATACCTCCAGTACACCATAGAAGATTTAAAATGCGGTTCCATATACCACATTTACATGATGGCTCAAAATAGAGTAGGAAAAGGAAGCCCAAGCAGGATTATAAGTGTCGGAACCAAAGGTTTGTTTATTAAAATGTTTTACTTCATAAATTCACTAATTATTGTCTCTCAGGAAAATTTTATATTGCAGCTACAGGGCCGATAGGCATTTTAGACATGCAACAAAGAAATAAAAGCAGGCAATAATTTCTTGGGGGGGGGGGCTTTTAATTTCCATATAGATGTAGTTTTCTATCTCCCCACTAATCTATCTAAACTAAGTAAAGTACCTAGTTTATATATTCCTTCGATTTACTTTAGAGTCCCTCTTCCATACTTTTACTTACTTACTACTACATTCATTGGCAGTCGTCTTTCCCTTTCTCTCTCATACATATTTTCTATATAGATTCTCTTTGTCTTAAGAAACCAGTTGTCCAGATGGGCCAATAGCTTTTATTGTTATTTTATGTTAGTGCTAATAAAATAATTAAACTATTTACATTATTTCCAGGGGGTCCTCCACTTTTGCCTCGGGAAGAACAAGTCCTTAGCACCAACACCTCTGCGATAGCCCTAAACCTTCGTAACTGGCCTAACGGCGGTTGTCCGATCTCTCAGTTCTCTGTTCAATATAAACTGTATACCTCGCCTAACTGGATGTTAATCGCCAACAGTGTTTCAGAAGAGGAGATCGTCATTCAGAATCTACCAGCTTCCACTTGGTATCAAATCAAGGTCACTGCTCAAAACGATGCTGGCATTGTTGATGGACTCTTTAATGTTGCTACTTTATCCTTAGATGGAGGTAAGTAGAGCAATTACAGCCGCTATGACCCCATTATATTTTTGAATGTATCTTATTTAGGAAAGAATCCCACTCTGTTTGAGTCATTTAAGCCAAACCATTCGTACCAAACGAGAAATCGTAACGATTTACTTCTCTATCCAGTATACAGACTTTCATCAACCAAAAAAGGCCCGATCTAGTCGGCTATCAAGTTTTACAATAAACTTCCAAAGCTGATAGAAGAAATACATAATTTTAAAAAATTCAAGAAAGAATATTTCAAAATAATATGCCAAATTGAACCTTATACAATAGGGAATATTTAAATTTTAACTTATGATGGCTCAAGATGAAAAACAGAAATTGACTTCATATATGTATTATGGATATTATAATATATGTGTGAATTTGTATTAATGTTCATTATTTATGTTTGTCTTATCTATTTGTTTAAAATTTTTAAACATTGTATTTTAAATTTTTTAATTTCTAGTTATGCTGAACTACATCCCTATACATATATAAAATGTTTAGCATTAAAAATTGTTACATTTTTATAAACGATAAGTGTTTCTACAAAAACTTTAAATTAATACTATACCTATACAATTTTTAACATAAAAATATTTTTTAAACTTGTTTTAAGATTTTTTAAATTATTAAGTGTATGGCGACTCCATGTATCTGTACATTTGTATGAATATTATGGTAATAAAGATCTACTTATCCATCTATGTATCTATCTATCTATCTATCTATCATCAGACGCACAGATAGCATCCAATTTTATTTAGTTCATCTTTTAGAAGCAAACCGTTAATATTTTTAAGAGAGAATAAGAAAGACTACCAACCGCCAACAACATGTGGAGAAACAAAAAAAAGTATTTCATCTCATTATATTGCGATGATTCACCGTTCCTTAAAGGGTTTGAGGAGACGAGACATGTTTTTTACATATGACCTGGAAATAATTTTCCTTATTGTTATGTCACATATCGAGTTGATTTTATTAAATTAGAGAGGTTTGTTAAACAACTTGTTATACTTAACAAGTTGTTAAACAAACCTCATAATAAACTATATAATCAGAAACGTACAGATATGCACTATGGTACGTGACTGTTACTCAATCGTTCCGATTGGTACCTACATCGACACCGCTTATATATTATCGATCTAGAAATTGGCAAGGTCGTTAAATGGAGTAAAAGACTACCTTGGACTGTCTTGGAATTGTCGAAAGGCAACGCCCCATTTTATTCTCTCATTGTTTTTTGTATATCTTGACACAAATACGTACAGGATCGTACTTTGATTTTAAAATCACAAACAAATGAGGTATCGTCTATAACTAATTTCATCTTGTTAAGCTCAATAATTTTCACTTTTGAAAGCCTGGAAACTCACTGCCTTAGAGCCTTGAGTATACAGTTCCTAAAATTATTTGTACTTCATACACCATAGATACTCAGAATCTTCCATTCCCCTAATATCGAGGTTCATTGAGTTAAGAAAAGCCTTTGCTATGCAGACTTTTACTTCTAAAACAAAGCTTTGGTCTACTTTATGTCTTGTTTATCTGCCTTTAGGTCCCGAATGCCATAAATTGGCGAATGTTTAAATTAAAATTAAAATTAGTTTTTATTACATATTTATGTAAAAAAATTATTACGGTCCTGTTATTCTTATAAAGTGTATAGCCCAGGGCGGTATTTATTTTTTTGTAATTATTCAGGATATGACCGCGTGCGTTTCGAGGCCCTCGCCACTAAATGTGGAAATATTTCCGCATTATTTAAATAACTATTCAAAATAAATAAAAATTTTCGGGCGTAATTGTTTTTAAATGTTACACTTTTATTATCAAAATAAGTCAAATTTTTGGGACTACTTTATAATTTATTCTTTTGTTTGGTTTATCTAAGTACTTACTTATTAGTAGTAGATCTGGTTTGTATTAACTTCCTGTAGATCTTCCAAATGTCAGGGATTTTGTTTTAAATAAATCGTAATTAAAACTTTTAAAAATAATTCAAGTTTTAATTTTTTTACAGGTCCTGTACCGAAACCGCCTAAATCAGACAACGGCCTTGGTTCAACGGACGGGACACTGTTTTATAACGATTGGTTTTTTATAATTCCGGGCGCCCTACTTGGAACACTGCTGGTTTTTGTCTTGTTTTTCTGGTTTGTTTACTACCGCAGGAAAAAAATTAGGTAAATAATATCAACTTATATCTTGTTTAGTTTAGTTCTTTTCCGAAAACAACTTTCCATTTCATCAATCATTAGAAATTCTCAAAAAACTGTGTTAAGTAATTCCAATAAACAAACCACTTAACTACTGACAAGAAAATTGTACCAGACGAATAAATAGAGTCCTGTGGGCTGGAAATATCCTATACCTTGTTAAACCCGTTGTACCTCACTATCCATTGTTTCAGTCCTAAAAACCCACCGGCTGAGCAAAAACAAACTTATTTTTTGTGGGTTGGAACCTTCTGATATCGCTAGGGCTAAGCACACAGCTTCCTGACTGTGAATGTCCTAATGCGGAGAGTGTAAGGCACTCGGTAAAGACATGTAGAGGGGATTGTTTATCCCCCATACACCCTTAACACTCAGGGTTTTCAACAATTCTCAGATGTTGAGATGTTTATTTATCAGTGTCCTGTTAAGAGCCCAGTCACCAGTCTAATAATACTTTCTCTCAAGTGTAAGAAAGGACCTCGCTCTGAGTTTGGTTTCCCAGAGCGTCTAGGATCCCCTGTTCAAGTCGTGTTTTAGGATCGTCATGTAAAGACACTCCGTGATGCTTACCATTACCACTAGATCAGCTAATTATCGCATTCTAACTAGTTGGTTAGCCTTTAAGTTTCCAAAAATACCCTGAAACACAGAGATCAACCGTGTTGTTTCATGTTAGGGGTGTTAATACATCCGTGCACCCACCCATAAGTGTAGAGCTTACTCTGGCCGATTTGGTGGCAGAAAGTACAGTTCTGCTCCTGCAAGTTGTACCAGATATCAACAAAATACCTAGCAAAGATAACTAAATATGTCAATAATTCGGTTACCTAAATTTTTTGCGTCAGAAACTCGGCAACAGAGCAAGTGACACCCCAGCAAGCTGCGGAAGAGCAAGAGGAGACAACCTCAATACGTCATCACCATAGAAGACACCATAGAAGAAGTGAGGAAAAAATCTTAGCGGATCTTGATAATAGACACAATATGCAACAAGTTTATACTTCATCGCCCGTCAAAAACTCGGATAAACTCAACGATGACCTGTCAGGTAAAATTGTTAAATAATTTAAAACAACCATCCTGTGAAATTAGTACTTTCACACTTGGAAACGTTAGTTTACCGATTAACACCGATAAGTTTACGGCGTTAACGCTATTAATGGTAATTTACCATTATGTCACCACCGTAGTCCATAATGTAACGCTAACGTTACATATTTTTTATACACACTTAAAAAATCACACAAAATATTTGATAAGATCTTTTGTTTATGTTCGTATAGCATTGGTGTTAAGATGTCCTTTTATATTATTAAGATACATACACATTTAAATCTATTTTAATTAAAATTCTTTAGAACCCCAAGGTTTCCCGAGGCTTAATTCAAAAGTATGATTAGTTATTTTTGTTTTTACACGATTGTTGAAATACTGTTTCTACTGACACAGATTTGCTGGTGTTGAAACTAAGTCTAAAAAGAGGCCTCTAACAGCTTTTATGCAAAATTTAATATTATTAAAATTTATTAAAGTTTAATATGCTAAATGCAGCAAACTAGCGGTTGATTTTTTCCGTCTTGGACTCGGCCTTGGTACGACTAACCGCATAATTGGATATTTTATATCCATTTCAAAATGGTATATACCAAAATAGTACTATGTAAACATTGTTACAACCATCCTTTGCATGAATTAGTTATACCTTCTCAACCGTCGAGATTAGGAGAGATAGGAATATTAATCCTAGGAGTAGTTTTGCAAGAATTATTTTGTTTTGAATTATTATTGCTATTAAACATTTTAAAGCATACTAAACTCTTCTTAGGTGGTCAGTTTGCTTTTTCATAAAATTATTTACTCCGTTCTAATTGGCTATCCGTGTATATAGATGCTTGCACCCCCTTGAAGTAATGTGTAAGTTTGATTTTTAAGGAACCTATGAAATAACACCATATGCCACATTTGTTGTGCCGCCCACTAACGCTGTTGCTACTTCCAATCTAGATTACACGTTGCAATTTAAAACGTTCGGCCATCTTGAAGACGGCGAGCATAGCAACATTATTATTCCCAAGGGTAGTTCCAAGAGCACCTGGCACAAGAGTCACTACTACAACAACGAAGGTAAGTGTGTCAAATAATTTATCATCACATACTCATATTTAATTCCTTTAAGTTGGGTAGCATCATTATTAATCTTCTTCTTTTTTTTCATATTTGTAGATATATTTAAATTTTCTTAATAAACGGTTATATAACATTATTATTATTATTTTTATCTTACATTTTATTGCATGGAGTCCGGAGGAAAAAACTAATATAATAGTATATGGCATATGTATATTGTTATCACTGTTAAGTGCATAAAGGAAGCTAATGGAAAACTTTAAGGACTCTGTATACATATTACATATTCTTCGATAAGACGCCATGATGATATGTTGATAGGATATTAATTGTTTGCCAGTGGTAGTAATCAACAAATAAAAAAAGATACAATATTATTGCATCCTATAGATTTTTTGTTTTCTATTCATCTTTCATGCATCACCATTTTTATATTTAATTTTTATTCTGGAAGTGTCAAGTCAAGCACCACTTGTTAATTTCTATCGGGCTTCTTCGTGTAATGACAGTCTCGTGGTCTTAACTGATTCGCCTTGGTTGTGTAAATTTAAAAGTTAAGCAAGAACTAAAATACTTGTAGTCCGTGTCTAGAATTTGACAATATTTGGAAAAGTAACCCAAAATAAAATAATTTGTTAGACTGAGAAAAAAAATTGTTTTGCTCCAGAAGTGGCGACGGTGTTTAGTTTAACTCAGGTTTTAAAGCACACAAGAAATTTTGTAGAAGTGAGTGGTGGTGTGGCTTACATTTCCAGTTTGGTACTGGTTAGGATGCACAAAAATCTTGTTGTTGTTTATTCCCTTTCAGCTTCGTTACTCCCTCAAACAACGCAGTTTTTATACAGGGCGCAAGCGCAGAGCCGAGCCGATTCGGAAGAGTCGGAAGACACAAGCGGTTCCGGACGGTGTGTCGGTGCCCCTCAGGCCGCTACCTCTTCGACCAGTTACCGGGTTGGTGCGAAAACCCCCCGTTCCGAACACCATCGAATGCCCGGTGTGGGATACACTGGCTACGAAACGTTACTAGTAGCAGATTTGTACCGTGGCAATTCCAGCACGGAGTCCAATGAGGTGTCGCCGTTGACAGATCGAAAGTTGACACCCAGACATGTCACCGGAGGCACAAGAAGACACTACAGGACCGCTAGTAGCAGCAGGTAGCCAAGGTAGCCCCTAATTCTTAATAACAACCTCCTATAAACAGTTCCTAAACATTTTATACTAATCATTTCTACCTATAAAAATCATTTATTTATTCTTTAAAAAAAAACACCACACATTACCACTTTTGTCTTCCCAGTACGAACCCGTTACACATTAGAGTTGTCAATATGGAATATTTGTTTTAATACATGGACAGTAGCAAAATATAATATTTTTTGAAAAAAAAAATCACAAAATTTTTTTCTTTAAGTTCTCCGTTTCTATATACCTATAATGTTTGCCAAAAAAAATAGAACATACAAAACAGCACAGCATAGCGCCAGACTGACTGAAGTTGTTATTTGTCGTTAGTGTTGCCGCGAGACGAGACAAGAGAAGGCCTTCTCTCGTCTCGTCTTGTTATGAGAGATAAAATGGGTTTCTCGTCTCGACGATAGGACTCTTTTATCGCTCGAGAGACCCTCTCTCTCGTTTCGTCTTTCGGGATTTATATCAGCTATAGAAAGTTTTTGAGACACCCTGTGTAAAAGTGTTTTTTCAAGGTGAATCTTATTATTTATGGTATTTACTGTTTTCCAAAATAAACTCCATTGTGGGATATACTGTGTATAGACATACATACAATAAATAAAGGAGTAAATACATTACATGTACTAAAATACCTCGTTGATGCCGATGAAATAAAAGTTGTGGAAAAGTTTTGTATCGCTTTATTTATTTAAAACTGTACTTAAGATCCCAAGTGTTCGTTGAAAACAGATTATTTTGTGTCTTGCCAATAGTTTCAATCCTTAAAAATAAAGCAATAAATCATTATATTTAGGTAAATTTTTGGGTAAAGCGATCATAGAACTATTTATTTGTAGGTAGTAAGTTACGGTCTCCGGTTTTAACATTATACTTAATTTTATTATCATACAAATTATATTTAACTTCCAAGTAAGAGCTAAATTTGTTTTTCCAGTAAATATAATTTTCAACCCTTTAGCAGCAAGGCCTTTGTATCTGCTCTTAAGTCCTATGGAAGTACTAATATAGGAGTTTTATCTACAGGATTTTTCGATACATTTTTACCAACCAACCTAAGAGTTTTTCGAATATATACTAAAAGATGAGTAATACGTTTTATGCCTTAAATTTCTTGAAAGAATTTGCTGGCCAAAATATCTAACCCTTTTGGTAAATGTCAAATTTTGATAGGAGGGATCATTTTTTAATCGAAACACCTTACATATTTAGATTTTTTTTCCATCTTATTTTAAAAATATTTATTAGAGCATACATGTTGTCAACGAAGGAATATACAGGGTGTCCCAACTAAAAGGTACCAGAGGTGTTTTTGGGTATCTTCGTGCAAATTTGGAGAAACGTTTGAACACGTCGATTTTGTTTGCGAGGGGGACACTTGGATATCTTGAAATTTTTGTAGCACGCACCATCTTCGAGGAGTATAACTTATCCCTATATTTTGAATAAGAGGAAAGGTGGTCTAGTGATACCTTGTTTTAAAGTTCTCTTGAATATCTTTACAACCGTGTAAAAATTTCGAAAACCCATAGATTAGTTTTTGAGATATTTGCTCTCAAATTTTTAAATTTTACATGGAATGATAAAAATTTCGAAAATCCATAGATTAGTTTTTGAAATATTTGCTTTAAAATTTTCACATTTTACATAGAATGATAAAGTAAAAATTAAATCCAAAAAATATAAAATTTTGATAAAATTTTATCAATCTATGTCAAATTTGAAAGTTTGAAGGCAATTATCTCAAAAACTAATACATAGATTTTTGAAATTTTTACACGGTTGTAAAGACATTCAAGAGGCCTTCAAAACAGGGTATCACTAGACCCACTTTCCCTATTCAAAATATAGGGGTAAAGTATACCCCTCAAGGATGGTGCATGCTAAAAAAATATCAAGATAGCCAAAAAGTGTTCTCTCGCAAACAAAATCGACGTGTCCGAGCGTTTCTCCGAATTTGCACGAAAAATACCCAAAAACACGTCTGTTACCTTTTAATTCCAGGGACACCCTGTATGGCAATTTTTGCTTTTGCATACCTTTTATTTAAAAAAAACTAGTGGGTACATAAATATCAGCTTAACTCTAGAACAGATGTTAAATCATAAAAATTTATAAAACCAACCTTTTTTGCTCCAGAGAGCGAGAGAAACGAGAATCTCTCGACGAGAGAGGGTCTTTCTCTCTCGTCTCGAGCTTTCATTCGAGAGAAAATATCCCTCTTGTTTCATCGAGAGAGGGCGAGACGAGACGAGAGGCGAGAATCTCTCGTCTCGGCGGAAAAACTATTTGCCGTGCCTGAAGTTTACATCAGTTTTTTCTTTTAAAGAACCTAACAAAATGTTACTTGTTCAAAGTATTCTAATTTGTTCGGCGAACAGTATACATATCATTAATAGCAAAAAAACATAATTTATTTTACAGAAAGCCCATTAAATTTAAATTAAGTATGTTTTGTTTTAAGAAGAATGTGTGGCACACAAAACAAAAATATTTAGCATTTTTGTGAAAGGAAAAGGACCCAGAAATTTAATATCGTAAACGACTAGATCACGAAAACGCGAGTACCCATGGTACCCGACAAGCAGTTAAGTACCTACTTTTGCTTTCAGTTTTGATCTAAATGATCTTACGCGACTTGATTTTTATCTGTTACACTTATCTGTCATGACTTCAAAAAAAAATTATTCAGCTTATTTTATATTTGTTTGTTAAATTAGTAAACAAAAAACATAGATCTCAAAGATTGATCAAAACATTTAATAGTAGATTATAATAAAAAGTATTATACATATCAAATTTAAACACTTACAACACTTCGTATTCTTTATGCAACATAATAATATGTATAAAAAAATCAAGACAAAATTGTGACATTTTGTGATAAAATGTATGTTTATGACAATTTCTTAAAATAATTGAGATTTTGATTATTTTCAAAATAATAGTAAGATTTTTTTTTTATACAGGGTGTTATGGAATAAATAGTTTATATTTAAACAAGATGTAGAAGAGACCTTCTAGATAAGGTAAAAAATATTTAAAAAATTTTTGGTAAATAAATGGGGGAGATATGGATTATTTAAAAAAATGATACTATATACGGTGCACCACTGTTCTTTAAATGTAGGTCATGTTTAAAAGGCAATTTTTAAAGGGCATTGTATGTTTATTTTTTTTCGAATTTAAAGGTCTTTATATGACACATGAAAAGGGCTTAAAATACTGCAGTGTTGTAAAATTAAGTTTAAATGTATCATATTCGAGGGGTCATCAGCTTTCAACAGTACTGTACAAATTTCACAACAGTACCCGACAGTACCACGACAGGATCCAACAGTACGCGACACAAGCCTTGTACCCGAAACAGTGGCGTAGATGCAAAACGACAGGATGACCTTTTTTTTTTTTTTTTGAAGACGGCGCGGTTCAAATTTCTACGGCGCGGTTCGGTTCATTCATTCATATATGAAACGTGCGAAGGCCCTATTGGCCTTCCCCAAGATGACCTTTTTTTTTTGGTCGCAAGATTTGTGAGCGCGGCGCGGTTCCCCAAAGATGATGACCTTTTTTTTTTTTTTTTTTTTTTTTGCTCGCATGTTTTTTGAGGGCGAGGCACGACGACAGTACTCAACAGGACCCAACAGTACACCGCCAGGACCCAACAGTACACCGCCAGGACCCAACAGTACTCGACAGTACACGACAGTACTCAACAGTACACCGACAGGACCCAACAGTACTCGACAATACACGACAGTACCCAACAGTACTCGACAGTACACGACAGTACCCAACAGTACTCAACAGGACCCAACAGTACACGTCAGGACCCAAGTCCTGTTGGACGCTGTACAAAATTTTAGGGTGCCGATGACCCCTCGATCATATTACTTTTGCTTTCAGAATGGTTCAGATAATTGTTTTTTTTTTTCTAATAGTATGCAGATTTTTATTGCCCTTTTTTATTTTAAGTACCTATTTCAAACGTACGTGCCTAATGGTATTTCCCAAAATTGGAAGACACCGCCAAGAATAGGCTATAATAATCCCCGGTGGCGCGACAACGCGTCGGCAATCAGTTTTATTGCTCCCCGAATTTTCCCAAAACCCTTCTGGTAGTACCTATTTTGCACAATTTTTTTTAGTTTAGTATTTATCGCGTCGTGAGACTCTTCTGCTCGCTCTGGTTACTTTAAACTGTGAATTTTCGCCAGGGTCAGTTTTTATAAACAACTACTTACTCTGTACTATTTTTTAGCAATAAGAGATAATAGGTGTTTATGTAAACTAAGTTTTTATTAATAAGTGATAGGTAGCTATAGTTTTACTTTGCAATACCTTAATCGTGAAATGGCTGGCAGAATACTGCGTTCCAACGAGGAATACACAAATATGGTGATAGCCTACGGGATGGCCAATTCAAATGCAAGGGAAGCTAGAAGATTGTACATTGAGCATTTTCATAATAATAATAATAATAAGCGCCCACCGACACACTATGGTCTAAGGGATCAATATTTTGGCCAAAAATAGACTTTTGAAGTGAAACTCTCTAATCACAGAAACGCAAATCAATAAAGAAATCTAAATCGCTAATATACCATTAAAAGCTATTTATTATTACCCCCCACTCTTGTCACCACCATTTTTGTGATTTATACTGCCTAAAAGCTCTTTAAAAAAGTGTATTATTTTTAATATGGTCTACAAATTACACCGCCTCACAAAAAAATATAACTCAGAGGGTAGACCCCCAAATCCTCCTACTTTTGGTGCGCCAAAACCGAGTTCTCTAAAAAAAAAGTTTCAATTATCGAATTTCCCCTATTACTCCCCCCCACTGGGGGGAAATAAAATTTGATTTATTATAAAAATTCAAAATATTATGTATATTCGTAAGTATTTTGGTCCGCAGGACTGAAATATAAGGAATAAAAAGTTTTGTAACCTTTCAATCACCCCTTCCCCCCTTTTATTTGGAGGTCAAAACTTTACCTTTTTAATGGAAATGCACAGTTTATCATGGAAATAGTTTTATTTGCTAAATTCAACCAAAACAGTAAAAATCCACAATAATTTACTCAATTATCCCCTAAGTCACCCTTCGCAAATGGCGAATTCAAGGGGGGAAGGGAGAAGGGCAGCTGTTGATCTGTCCCTCTCTTTAACCAAGTTTGTTAAAATCGGACATTGAAATTAAATTATATTATGAACTCCCCCCTCCTCCCTCTCTAAATTAAGAAGGCCATGGAATTCAGAAACCTGCCCCCTCTTCTGTTTTGGGTTGGATACGATCTTGCCGCAGCACCGATCTTCCCTCCCTGGGGAAGCGGTAGAGACTAAAATAAAAATTCATATAGAAGTTTAGTCGTGCCTATAGTAATCCATACACAATTTATTTATAAACTCCCACGACTTCCTTCCCCATGGGGATGCTAAACAGTTTTTCTCGTTTTTTTCAAAAAAATCGTGCCTACCCCATATTAGTCGACTTTCTTCTAATTTAATTTTACCTTCCTAGCCCGCGTAGCAATGGCTAAAGAAGGTATAATTTTCGGCAAAAAAACAATTTTTGAGATAACGCCGAAAATGTCTTTGAATTTGGATGTATTTTGACCTATCTTAGCAATTCGTCCTGATGTCTGTCTGTGTGTGTGTGTGTATTATTTCTATCCGTAACACGATAGCTCCTAAACAGATGAACCGATGTTCATAAAATTTTTAGGTAAAATGGTGTTCGACACTCTAACTAGCTGATAAAAATTTTTAAAAATGCTAACTTTTTAACGAAGCATCGTATCAATATGCGGTTTTGAAAATATAGTAGACTATATTTTGGACAATAATTTGTGTTAGCAAAAAATTTCGTAAGAGCTTTGGTTTCTTAGATATTTACAAAAAACTGTTTTCAAGGCTTATATATAATGGCTTCACTTGAAGTGTGCTAATAGGCTAGCATGGATCCATTTATTTTAAGCATTATATTTGGATTCAAAGTATACAAAAACCCCTTAATCGATGTATCACGTGACAAATTTTATTTTTTTAATCTAGCGAACCGAACCCCCGCCTCCCCACCGATATAATTTATTCTATATTTTAATTTAGATGCTCCAAATACCCTAAAACCGATGTGTCTGCTTTAAATGTTTGCAGTTTCTATTAATTTCCTATGTATTTTGGCGGCCATCTTGAATTTGTCTTTTGTTTTTTAAAGTTCATTGCTAAGACAGAAGTTTTAATATCTATGATTCATTCTACTTCTTTTAAGGTACTTTGCTCATTACTATCTATATAGAAGACACACGGAAACACAAATTAAAATGCACTGGAATAGGTACTTTGTGTCTATCAGAATATGTACCGTCATGTTTAATAACCAATTTGGAGACTATCGCACTTTTTCGCACCAACAGTGTATGTACTCCGGAAAGTACATATTAGGACGAAAATATTTTTGCAAAAATTAATTTGAAAGTTCTTGAAAGCTTTTTTGTTAGTCCAATGAAATATCGAAAAGAAAAAAAATCATGCATTTCTTGCACAATTTTTGTATCATTGGTATTTAAAGAATAAGTTTAAAATCCCTGTGACCCAAATTATCAAAAAATAATCTACTTACCTTAAGTTAAAAAAGTAATTCCTAAAGTTTTTTATAACTCTTCTATTTATTCTCTTTCTTAGAAATAGCACATTGAAGTTAGTGAAAAATAATGAACAAAAAAAAACAATTGCTCATTTTCGGGAAATGTCAAATTCAGACAACGATATTTCAAAGCCTGCTTTGGCAATAAAGCCAATCATGCTGGAATTTTAAGGTGCCGTTATTTTGCTTTAAAAAATATATAACTAAACAGTTTTATTGTAAAGTAAGTTTTTGGTATTTTTGGCCAAAATATTGGGGTTTCAGACTAAAGTGCGACAGCACAAACAATAGTTAGTGTTGTGCAACGGTTGCGTGAACGTGGAGAGTTTTTGCCTTATGCGGCAGACCGAGGTCGCGTAAGAGGCGGTGAGGTTTTGGCTCTGGAGCAACAAATTATTAACGCAGTACGCGATAATCCTCAAATTTCTACGCGCCGATTAACTGCACAAATTGGCCAAAATACAAATTTTATAACATGGCGGGCTATAAATGAAGAAGGACTATATCCCTATCATTTTACAAAAGTTCAAGGCCTTCATCCAGGAGACAAAGTCGCAAGAAGACAATATTGCGAATGGTTTTTGCAAAAACATGAAGCAGATCCAAATTGGATAAGAAAAATTTTATTTATCGATGAAGCGACACAAGGCATGGTATATTTAATGCGCGTAGTGAGCATCATTATGCATATGAAAATCCCCACGTAGTTCGCGAGCACCAGCAGCAAGTACAATTTTCAGTAAATGTATGGGGTGGTATAATTAATAATAACTTAATAGGACCTAAATTTTTCCGAGGCAGATTGAATGGGGAAATGTAATTGGAATTTCACCAAAACGAAATATTGGACTTCCTAGAAGATGTTCCATTAAACGTTATACAAAATATGTGGTTTCTCCATGATGGAGCTCCACCACATTACGCAAGGCCAACTTTTTAAACCAACAATATCCAAACAGATGGATTGGGCGAAATGGGCCACATCATTGGCCTGCCCGTACGAAGAAATATGGTTACAAGAGCCGAACTGTGCCTAAATGTTGATGGACACCATTACCAGCAGTTTCTTTAGATTCAGGAAAAACTTTTAATGCTTCAATCCTAGTAAGTAAAGCATTTTAAAAACTTATAGACGTGGCAACACAGACTTTTGTTTTCGTTCTTTATTGTCGCATAAATCCCGTTAGGTAGCTATAGTGAGTTAATTTAACCCTAACTTGAACTTTTTTCTTTAAATAATGTATACTTACAGTGGTGAATAAATAGGTCAAAAATAGCAACACAGTAAAAATATTTTTAAGTATTTTTTTTTCAATAAAATATATTTTTTCAGCTCAGGTACGTTTAATATACAAGCCATTTAAATATAAACTATTTATTCCATAACACCCTGTATATTTTTTTTAATTTTGAAAATTTAAAACAATTTGATAATTTTGAAAATAATTGAATGAATTTTTAGTTGTTTTAACGGTTTGAAAGTTTTTTAAATTTAGCATATATTGGGTAAAACATAAAAACTAATAAAAATAAAATAATACATAAAAAAAGTAAAATAATAATAATAAAAAAAAATAATTAGAACAGTAATACACTATAAATAAAAAATTTCTTCCAGACCAGACTCAGGCTTAATTGTGCCTAAAATTGAATTGCGAGGCCTATCCGTTGGGAGATGAAGTTACGAACTTTTTGATGTTTAATTTTTTTACTGATGTCATTAATCAAGTTCTTAGCTTCCTCTCCCCACGGGCCCAATATCTCAACAATAAAGGGTACAAATAAGAAACGATCTTCTAATTCTTTATATTTCTCCCTCTTTTGAACTTCTCCAAGGTGAGCAGCTTCCCCAGATTTTACTGAAGTTTTGGTTATGTAGGAATCTGAATTTTCATATTACGAACAAATTTTGTTTAAAATTACTTTTGGTGTCCTTATGAACATTTTCAAAATTTTCAAAAAATTATTGATTTTAATTTTTTGAAATTTTTTATGATTTTTCTTTAAATTTGAAAATCTTAAGTTATTATATATATCCATATAAGCTTCATTAATATCCTAGTAGCGTAAATGAACCAGTACAATCGTGCGAAGATAATCGTTAAAGAGTTTCTGCCTAACATAGTTTAAGAATATTACTTGATATTTGAGGAAAATTGTATGCCAATTTACTAAAATTGATCCACGGCAACAAAGGGCGTATTTAGCTAAAAACAGAAGGGGGGGCGAAAATCCCATGGAAGGGGGCATATTCATAATTTATTCGTCATTGCATTGTCTTATTTAGAGAATTCTCGGCAGCTGCCCTCCTTTGTCCCCCCCGCCCCCTAGATACGCCTTTGACAGGAAAGTTTATGCAAAGCATATTGCACTAACTTTGATTTTACCAATAGCTTTAAAATTAATCGATACGGTCGAATTTGGATCGATTTAACCTATCAAAATCGTCGATCAAATCGATATGTCCTAATTCAGAAAAGGTAAGCATTCAAAAAACTAGATTATTCATTATTTAACCTAATTTAACTACTTCAATTTTATTGGAGGGATTATTACACATTTTCAAACAAATTCGTGCAAATATTGACCTTTTACGTCAGTGAAGTCGAATAAGATTATATCAAAGTGGGTATTAGAATTTCCATTTATGATATTGGTAGGTTATAATAAACAGTATGTTAAAAAATAAATATTTTCAAAGAAAAAGTTTTATTCGCATATTTATGTTTTCAACGTTGGCATCTTCCTCATTTCCTTAAAATTTTAAATATAAATTCAAAATTTGATTTACAAGATATTTTTTATTTTAATCGTGTTAAAAACAACTAAAAATCGAACTTTTTTGTGTCATTCAAAATACATTAAACTGTAAAAAAAATAAATACAATATTTTCTGATTACCTACAATAAATTATTTGCGATGTCAAAATTATCATTTTCGAAAACCACAGCTGCTTTACCCCTCTTCTCAAAGTTAACAATAAATCCCTTATTTAAAAAAAAATGTTTAACAAAAACTATTTAAAATGCCTTATTTTTTCTATCATTTATTTTAACATGGGCGGACACCGCATGAAACTTAGGGGGGAAGGGGGTGCAAATGCAAAAAATTAAAAATAAAATAGGTATTTATTGAAATAAACAAAAAAAAACGAAAACGACAAAAAAAGGAACATACATACACATAATTTTTCTAAATCTTGACCTATTACAGTAAAACCACAAAGTAAGTATCTGCTTTATGGTTAAAGGCTTTACCATTCTAAATAACGTGAGCTAATTTTTTATTTTTTGTAGTCTATATTCTGTGAAATATTACGGCTTACATATACCACGATTTTGCACCAATGTTTCCCGACTATTTTTTATACCTTAGGACAACCTCTAAGAACCTAAAAGGCACATCGGTGAAAAGATAATTATAATTTAAAGGTCAACAAAAAACTACTAAACTATTTGTCTCTTATAATTTAAAATTACAAAAATTACTTTCGTGAAAAATCTAAAAAAACGGTTCACAAATGAAAAAGTTATGAATTTTCCAAAATGGTTATTTTTTTAATTTTTCAAGTGTGACAAATGTCCAATAAGTCGAACTGAATTCCAAAAAGCAAAGGCTTTCAGCACAGATCACCTTTGTTACGGGATCCGTGCTTTTAGCCTCTGACGTCAAATTTGCATTAACATACAACTATAACGGAGGTCACCAAGCAACTAGATAGTAATATTATGATATAATAAAGTTTTTTATATTTTTGTTATATTTTTAAGAGAAAAATTGCCTTGTAGTTTTTTGTAGAGCTCTAAATTACCTTTCCACCTATGTGCCTTTTAGGTTCCTAGAGGTTACCCCAAGGTATAAAAAATATTCGACAAAACATAACATAACTTAGGGACCATAGTGCAGCAGGTGATAGAGAAGGTTATTTCCGAGAAAAAAGTGTATATAACATGGGGGTCAACGCACATCGGTTTTTAAGATATAGGATTTTTAAAGTTAGAGAAGTGGGGGAAAAAGGGTTTTACAAAAAAAAGAAAATCTGTCACAGCCAGCTGAATACTCAGCGGATTCTGATCCAAAAATGCGTTATTCCTTTTTTTCATAAAATTACGAGTTAAGAAGATATAGGCTGTGAAAGTAACCTCCAAAAATGTATAAAAAATATTACATTTTTTAAAAAATTAATTTTTCCTTATTTATTCTTTTAAAAAATATCAATAATATTTAATTATTATGTCTCACTAGAGACTTGTTTTTATTAACAAAAAATAAAAAAAAACATTGTGTTTAATACGGCGTTTATAAAAGTTTATACCAAAAAAATCTTTTTTCTAAAAAAAATTAACCGACTAATTTTTTTAAAATTATTTTTATTTCAATTTACTACTCTTGACTAATACACAACTTTACCCAATTTCATAATTTTACCGCGTTTTTTAAAAAAGTTATTATCAAAAAAGTTTATAAAATCGCCAACTATGATGCTCTGTATCTCGACAAAGAAAGAGTTTTGACCCATGCATTATAGGAACTTTTTTATCAGACATGACCTACTCTATCACCTGTTGGCCTATGGCCCCTAAGCGTGAGACACCCTATATAACCCGTAAATAAAAATTAGTTTAAGTTATTTAGAATAGTAAAGCCCTTTAATATTTAAATAACTTTTTCCACTTTTGAAACTTTCATGAAAATGTAAAATTTTGGTGTCTAGGTCTAGGTCTCCCAATTTCGTAGTTTTTTGAGTATATTTCAAAAACTTTTTAATTTATCGTAAATATGAAACTATGGATACAACTTGTCAATACACATCTTTTTTGTATTTTGTAATTTTTTATAAAATCTATAAAAAGCAGAAAACACACAAAAATAATACAAATGCAAGTGATTAACAGAATTAATAAAAGTGCACAACAATCCAAATAAAATAAAATTAGTTTGAAAAAAATCGGTTAAGAACTCAAAATGTTGCGAATTTTTCAAAATTCTTCTGTTTTTCATTCATGAGCCGGCATATTGTATTTGGTATGAGTTTGACAGATGTACAATAAGTGGAACGGGGTTTCCAAAGGTAAGAGCTTTCAACCCCTGGAGTTAACTTTGCACTAACATGAAAAAAACATAAAAGCCTCTAAGCGAATCGAGTAATAATGTTTAATTAAATCTAATACATTGCAATAAATCTAAACTTTTTGTCGTTGATCTTACAAACTGACAAACAAAAAAATGCAGTTTTCGGATAAGATCATAATACTGCCGTCCTTAGTAAGACCCACCTATCTGCAAAAAGATCAAAAATGAGTTAGGACCGAAAATGGCTTTAAATAGGTTACTTTCATCTGTTTTAAAAAAAAATACCCAAATTTTTGTTCGGAAGTATTTTATTTTGAAAAACAAAAAAATATATTTCTATGTACTCTTGCACGCATTTAAACTTTAAACTCGATTTTCTCGAAATGAGTGAAAACGTAGATAGGTGAGTCTTACTAAGGACGGCAGAATACTGCCTTATTTTCGTCGTTCTTTCATCTCACAAAGTGTCGTAATTCATAAAAATTCTTTAAATAGCACAAAAACCATTAGATCCAAGAACATTTTTAGTGATATAAATCCAATATAAACTTTCCCTAAAACTTGAAATTGCTCTCTTGTAAAATTACAATAAATGAGTTACGTCAGTTTGTAAGATCAACGACGTTTTATATTGCAAGATATTGGCCACATGTTCCAAAAGCGCAGAATACTTTACTATCAGGCACAGGGAAATAATAAATACCGGCCTTTTAAAAGCACTGTAAAGCTGAAATGCCACCTTTCTAGTTGCAGAATTGCCGTTTTCTGATACCCAAAAAGTTGTCTTTAAATACAGCAATACTTTTGTATTTTTAAGACCACCATCTCTCACAAAGAGAGGAATATTTGGACTATACTTTCTTCGAAAAACTAATTCACGGAAAAAAATTATATCATTTACATTATAATATATCGTTAGTTAATTAATTGTTTTGTTTGAATATTAGGAAAATATTTAATTATTTTAAACATTTAGGAGGGTGACAAATGCCCTTCTCTGCCCCTCGCTGCGTACGGCCATACATTTTATTACATATAAAAGGTACACCCTGTATAGTAAGTGCATATTTACATACATTGCTAAAAGGACTGTTTGATATTTTGTAGACAACCAAATAGTACCAAAATTATTAGCAAGCAATTACTAGGTATGAATTTATTTATTATAGTTTTACATGTACTTTAGGTAAAATGCCTGTATGCTTGAAACTTAAAATTATGTAACTACAAAAGACAAAGCTAGTATTAAAATACATTCAAGCGGAACTGGGATAGAAAAGTATTTTATAAAACTATAAAAAATGATACATTGTTATTATTAATTTATAATAAATTCAAAAACTAATCAATATGAATTTTAAATTTTATAGCATACAAAAAATCTACTAGAGGCAAAATAACTAATTTTTTTAAAAATTGTTCAAGGGTAATTAACACAATGTTCTGCAATGCGGCACGGCATAATATTCTTTGTAAAAGAGTTTAAAAAATCTAATATGAGTATGAGCTGTATTTTGATAACACACACGTTTGTTTTTAAATTAAAGGTTTTTTGTAAAACCATAATTTTTCCAAAATTTTTGAGTTATGACAACCAGCTTACCTCTAAAAATTGCATGGGTTTTGAACGGACATACATAGAAAAAAATATTATGTGAAATCTAGAACGTATTTTATCGATAATATCATCTCAAAGCAAGTTGACGTAACTTAATGACGACGTTTGCGTTAAAAAAAATTACTATTCTCCATATTTAATTTTGAAAAGAGAATGAAGAAAGTGTTTGAGTTTTCTTGAATATATTAATTTAGTTGATAAAAAAACATTCTTAGCAATATAAAAATAACACAATCTAATCGATATAATAAATGACTACATAACCGAAATTTAAGTATATTCAAATATTAATCATGTATAGTAGAGAGAACATAAAACAAAAAAAATTATCGAGATAATATAACGCCTATTTTAAATAAAATAACACTTTGTTAAATTAGTCAAATTAGGGTATAGAACAGAGAGTCAATGTAAATATTTATTACACACGTTCCGACCAATAATAAGTACAAAAGCAAGTTGGTTTTGATCTTTGGTATTTACCGGGTGGGCCAAAAAAAACCGGACAATTTTCCTTTCATTATAACTTTTAAACCATTTAATCAATTATAATTGGACAAACTGCACTTGGCAGAGAATTAACCAGAGTTTTGAATAAATACATTTTTTTGTCCGTTATCTCAAAATCCAAGATGGCGGACGAAATTAAATTGTACCCTTCAAAGATGCTCGTTTATTCTTATGTTGCAAACGTGTTTTAATTATTTATTTAAATCAGTAAAAAAGCCGCATTCTTGCCACTGGCAACAAGGTACGAGTCAGCCAAATCGGTTTGGTGGTTCTAAAGAAAAATATTTTTGTCTCAACCATTGTTTTGTACATTATACGATTGCCTTGCTAATCATGTCTGCATTTATTTCCTTATAAATTTATTACAACTGAACCGATTTTGATGAAATAAAAAACATCCTGGTGGGAATTGATTGTTTTTTAAAGATCATATTTAAAATTTATCGCCATCTTAAAATTTAAGATGGCCGACATAATCATACTTGATTCTTCAAAATGGCCTGTTTATTCTTATTTTCTGAAAATGTTTTAGTTATTATTTTATTCTTTAGAAAAGCGCTACTTTTCCCTCGCACAACGAGGTACAAATTTGTTAAATCGGTTTGGCATTTCTCAAAAAATCTATTTTTGTTTCAGCCATTGTTTTACAGAATATACGATTGCATTGCCAATCCTGTCTGCAATAATTTCCTTAAAAACTCATTATTACTGAACCGATCTTAGTGAAATAAAAAAAATCATAGTGAGAATTGACTGCTCTTTAAAGGGTATAATCGAAATTTGGCGCCATCTTAAAAGTTAAGATGGCGGACAGAATCATACTTGACCCTTCAAAGAGGCAAGTTTATTATTATTCTCCAAAAGTTTTTTTTTTAAACTTAAGAAAAAGCACTACTTTTCTTCCGCTCAACAAGGTAGAAAGTACTAAAATGGGTGAAGTGGTTCTCACAAAATCTTATTTTGTTTTAACCATTGTTTTACAAATTATACGATTGCATTGCATCAAGTATGATTCTGTCCGACATCTTAAATTGTAGGGTGGCGGAAAATTTTTATTACAATCTTTAAAGAGAAATCAATTCTCACCATGTTTTTTTATTTCACTAAAATCGGTTTAGTAATAACGAATTTATAAGGAAATGAATGCAGACAGGATTGGCAATACAATCGTATAATCTGTAAAACAATGGTTGAAACAAAAATTGATTTTTTGAGAACCATCACACCGATTTAATTTATACCTCGTTGTGTGAAGGAGAAGTAGTGCTTTTCTACGTATTAAAAAAAACTAAAACATATTTGGAAAATAAGAATCAACACGCCATTTTGAAGAAATTAACATGATTCTGTCCACCATCTTAAATTTTAAGATGGCGATAAACTTTGATCATGATCTTTAAAAAGATGTCAATTCTAACCAGGATGTTTTTTATTTCATCAAAATCGGTTCAGTAGTAATAAATTTATAAAGAAATAAATGCAGGCATGATTGGCAAGGCAATCTAATAATATGCAAAATAATGGATGAAACAAAAATATATTTTTTTAAAACCACTGAACCGATTTTGCTATTTCTTACCTTTTTGTGCGTGGCAGGAATGCAGCTTTTTTACTAATTTAAAAAAATAATCCGAACATGTTCGACACAAAAAAAATTAACGAGCATCTTTGAAGGGTACATTTTAATTTCGTCCGCCATCTTGGATTTTGAGATGGCGGGCAAAAAAGTATATTTAGCCAAACTCTGATTAATTCTCTGCAAAGTGCAGTTTGGCCCGTTAAAATCGATTGAATAGTTTAAAAATTATAATTACAAGAAAATTGTCCAGTTTTTTTTGGCCCGCCCGGTATAGTATAATTAAGTATAATAGGTGGTCTGTAATCGTTAAGGGTTTACTTATAAGCTTAATTTAGTTAATACAATAGGATTATATATAAAAATTAGATAATAGTTAAGACTACAGCAAAATTCATCCAAATCAAAATGTTTTTTCTAGAAATAAGTTAATATGATTTTCTAGAAATAAAACAATAAGAGATGGTTTGTCAATTCAATATTCCAAGAAAAAAATGATCTTTTTTTGAAGCGGACATTAATTTGATTAAACATTTTCTGTGTACTTGGTCTAAAAGTATTTTTACCTATTTTGAAATCACAAAACAGCTCATACCTAATTATTCTTGTACTATGCCATTACAATTTTACCCTAAGGAAATCTGCGTTATTTTACGTTCAATATACAAGTCAAAACGTCTAAACAAGAAAAAAATATTCCGCCAAACTGATCAAATCAAAATGTCAGTTTTTTTTAAACCAAAATGGGCGGAGTACCAGGCAAGCCAGACATATAGATACAGCATTTTATCGTAGGCGTTTTTACATCTACTGTACCTCTGCGAAGTTTAGGTACGGCCGATTTACTAGGTACTTGATTTTTCAATTTTATTACGGTTGTATTGATAACAACAGTCGTAATGCAATATCTGACAAACGAGTAAATATACAGTGTTTATAATGTTTGCAAAACTTCTAGAAAACTTCAATCTGCATGACCTGTTTTAAAATTATCGAGAGTAACAAAGAGACAGGAGAACAAATTAAAGTTGTTTAAAATAGTCTAGAATGAAAAACTTATAAACATTTTAAAATTCGAGTGTATAATTTGGATTTTTTAGCATAAAAAGCCAACATTTTGTCTGTTAACCCTCAAATTTGAACTCGACAGCAACGTCCGCCGAACAAAAAATCCTTTAGTGGACGTATACCAATCACACAACATACTGGGTGGGCCAAAAAAAAACCGGTCAAAATTTTTCATTATAACTTTTGAACATACCGTTGATTTTGATGGGACAAACTGCACTTTACAAGAAATTAAACTAATTCAGTTGTTCCCGAAAAATCTTTATTTTTTTTAAACATTGTTTTACCAATTATGCGATTGCCTTCTTAATTTTGTATGCATTAATTTCCTTATATAATAATTTTTACAGAACCGATTTCAATAAAATAAAAAACAATCGGTAGAACAAATTATAATATCTACTAGCTATTATATATTTATATAAATTTTAAAAAGGGTCGTTAAATGTCTAACAACACAAGAAAAAGCAATCATTTATGTAAGGTTAAATTTGATTAAGTCCGCCTTCTTGGATTTCAGGTTGCAAATTTTGATAAATATATTTAAAGGGCAGTCGAGTCTTACTACAATGCTTTTGGTTTCGTTAAAATCAGTTCGGTAAAAATTTATTTATGGGAAAATAAATGCAAAGTTGAGAAGTCAATCGTATATTTGGTGAAACAATGGTTGAAAAAAACATAATTTTTCGGGAAGCACTAAATCGATTTTAATGAGTCATACTTTGTTGTACGTGGTGGAAATAGCGTCTTTTTACAAATCTACAAAACATTCCAAAAAGTTTTTAGAACAAAAGAATAAATGAGACCCTTTGAAGAGTTTACTTTGATTCTGTCTGCTATTTTGAAATTTAAGATGGAGGGCCCAAACATATTTTTGCTCAAAAGCCTGATCAACTTCCTGCAAAGTGTAGATTTTTCATTGAAATCGATGGTATAGTTCGAAAGTTATAAGGAAAAAACATTTTGTCCGGTTTTTTTGGCCCACCCGGTATATGAGGCGGGCACTTCTAAGGAAATGCCCACGCCGACTGTAGGCACAGGCAGTGAACGTGTTAAACTAAAAACGTACTTCTGTCTCCTTTTCACAGTTCTGAAGAAGAAAGGATAGTTTTGGCTGAACATGAATCTTCCACAATGCAAATTAGACCACCAATGCGATTTTCCGACAGCAGGGAATTGAGTGAAGCTGAATGCGACCGAGATGTGAAGTTAACTGAGTTTGTTGAGTCAGACTTTTCCGAAATTTTAGTCAGGTAAATGACAAAACCACTAAAAAAATTCATATTCTATTGATCATAGTCATAATTTATAAACACTCTAAATTTGTCAGACATTTAAAGAGTTTGAATAATATGTCAAACTGAAGCTATGTTTCAACTGAAGAAACTAAGCGTTCCTCCCCGTTTTAAAAAGGAATGCTGGTTGTAGCTGCTTGTCGCAGGTTTAGCTACGTTTTCACTTAAGCAGCTTGAGTAGCTTTTGAGTTTCTGTAGCCTTTTTTTACTGGGACTTGCCATCCATTTAGGATCAATCGTTCACTTTCGCAAAGCTAAAGTGTTTAAAATAATAATATGCTTGTTTCCGAAAATGTTTATCAAAGATGCTGAATGTTCTTCTGTTTCGGAAACAAATGCCGGTTGTTGCTTCTTGTCACCGGTAAACCTCAAAGGAAAATCGGCAACACGACAAAACAGAAAGTTAATATGCGTTGCATTCACGGTGGGAAAAAAGTAAACGGGTTTTCCACCAAACCAACAAAACAGCAACTGGAGTTTTCACTGAAACGAGTTGCCGAATTTGAAAACATTTCGGCAATATTGTGTCGCTGACGACTGTTGCAAGTTCCGACTCGGAGCGGAAAGATCAAAAGATTTTCTTGTTGTGTTCCAGTTTTTAACAACACAGTTTGTTTAGTAGAAACATACAAAAGACTCTTTTTAATTTAAATTCACACATTCTTGTTGTATCAATTTTTGAACGTAGTTGCTATTCTCAAACTGTATCTTTAGTAGAAACAGGTGAAAACAAACCGAAAATAAAAACATCCATTTATGTTGCTTTGGTGGAAACACAGTTAAATTTTTGGTTTCACAGACAGCAACTAGTTTCTGTTGCTGTTTTGGTTTTCAAAACTAGACTAGACTAAAGTTGTATTTTTGATTGTCTTCGATGCATTCTAGATTTTCATTTTCTCTAATACTTTCGTCCTTATTTGTTTTTCTTACAGGGAATAATATTTTTGCTTTTACCAGATGGTGGTCAGATCCACAGGTAACACCACGAAGTGTGCGCACATCATACCACTTTAGTTCCGAGTGTTGTCCACCTATAGCATAATCAATGATTGATCTAAGATTTTTTGTTGGCTGAATCCAGGTATACCGATGAATATCCTTATGTTTAAAAAAACCATTATTTATTTTTAGATTGTGGGTTTCACACAATTGTATCAGTCTCAAGCCATTATCATTTGTTACTTCCTCTCCAAATGGTCCTACCACTTTGCTTTGGCTTTGTCTACCAGTTCGGCTATTAAAACCGCCAAGCATAATTATTTCCCTGGTATTGCCGATTTTACTGATAGTCTCATCAAGTTGGTCGAAGAACATTTGTTTTATAGCTACCGTTTCGTCATTTGCTGGTGCGTAGGCTGCTATTATGCTTATATTGTGTCCAAGCATCTTCATGTTCACTCGAAGTAAGTTTTCGTTAATGCACTCGTAGTCTGTAATTTTATGTTTGAGGTTTTTCTTTATTAATAAGGATGCCCCTCTGGCTGCTCTCCGTTCTTTTGGGACTCCAGTGAATAAGTGAACAAAGTTACCGACACTACTTGTACCTGTTCCTTTCCTTTTTGTCTCTGTTTCCGTCCAGTGCTCCGAGGCTTTGTATAGGCTTTTTGGTAATATCTTTGTTTTAAAAGTATTAGAGAACCAGTCTAATGCCTCAACCCCCTACTTGGAGGGCCAGGATTTTTTATCAAGGTTTTTCTCCTCTAGCCTTTGACTATCCAACGCCATACTGTAAGGCAACAGCTGTATTCTTTTATACTATCCCTAAAAAAAAGGGTTGCCACCTACGCTATGATCACCGTACCGAGGTCCATCCTCTCCGCCTTTCATACCGATGTGGTCTTCTCCCGTAACCCTGGGAATGGGACCTTAGACAGGTGCTAACTCTCCGGGTCAGAGAGTACCTGGAATCTACGGTGGTCAGGGGTCGATTCATTTCCCCTGATAGACATCTGACGAGGTCTACCCCGTACCCATGTTGTTATACTTGTAAAAAAAACAAATCGTAACAAAAAGTTGCTCAATTTTGCTTCAATGGAAACGTAACTTTAACCTAGACTTAGATTTATTATCTTAATAAAAGGATCCATAAAATTAATAAAACTTTCAAAGTATCTTTTCACCAGTCATTTAACCAAATTGACCGATATCCGCCGGGTATACTTACCAAGTGTGATTAAGAAGGCATAAAATTTCGTTTATTCTTTGAACTAAAAATTACATAGACGATGCTTTGGCCACTGGACAAATCATTTCCTTAATTTAATCTTTAAAGCCAGAATCCATGGGTTTGCAAACACATTTGTGTGAAACCAACAGAAACAACTACTCCGAGGGAAAATACCCGTACCGGAATTGAATTATACTGAACGGTTACCGTTGGCTCCTAAAGCACCTCATCCACTTTAAATTAGCGCACTGAGACAACTTATTAGACAACAAGCTAAATAGGTCGGGCCGTATTGTTTTGATTACCACGATTTCGGAGCTACGAGGATGGCGGAAGTTTCTAATTTTTTTTGAGTGTGCACCCCAAAGTTTTACACCACTCGCCAAGTAATATAAAAAAGTGCCTATGGTATTCTTGTGTTGTCCAAGGTATCAAATTGGAAAAATTTACATATAATGCGGTACATCCGAATTAGGTATTAACGATTTTTCTGATTTTTTTCTAGATATCAAGAGCGAAGGGAACAAGAACGGAAAGAATTCACTATTCACGTTTAGAACAAAGAAAACCGAAAGTAAGTTCAATATCTTGTAACGCAACTAGGTACTATTTTTCCACAGAAACTATTTTTTATTTCAACGCACAAAATTCTGAGTTTTAATAGGCTTGTGTGTATAACTCATAGAATAATTTTTGTCTTTAAAAACATGGTGTCAATATCTTCAGTATTTTCATAATTTTATTTCACCCCTTGTCAAACTTCATAAATATCTCAAAATAAAAATTTTGTTTTATAAGTGCACTTCGATATAATTTATTTTTCTGACTGTATACTATACTAAGTTTATTAAAACTCTTTAATATTCTGGATTTTTATTTTCCCTGGAGAGCTTACTCTGTATATTAAATGTCATATATGTAAATGTTGTTTCTGGGACAATCTATACTGGGTGATTTTTTATATCTAATATCTACCTAACAAACTGCGTTGTTGTTCTATTTAACTCTTGTAAATAGTTTTCATCAATGGAAGTAGTTTACCAAGATGAATCCCATTTTTTTTGAGATGTTTAAAATGCTTGAAATATTACGTTTTGTTTCAGACGAAAAACCATCCAGTATATATGAGGATTAAAAAAAGTCAAGGGGTATAATATGTTAAAAAAAACTGTCCTCGTGAATTTTTAATGTCCTCAAACTTGTAACTTTTAGAAGATATACAGCGTGTTCCGTTTTGGATTGAATTAATTAAGTCGAAAATTTGACAGCGTTATTTTTCTGGCGATTAAAATTGTTTTTACACAATTAAAATATCTTGTAAAATATAATATAATAAGTAAGATTAAGTCCTGGTCCACAGTTTCCCGTCTTGCCGCGCACTTCTATTTCCGTCTTTCTCTAATAGAAAAAGATGGAGAGATAGATTGTATCTTTATTTCTTTCTATTGAAGAATGAGGAAAATAGAAGTGAGCTGCAAGAAGTACAACGCGTATCAGGCCTAAAATATAAAGATTTGTTGAAATAACCATTTTTTGAAAAATTCTCTATGGGTATACGAAAAAATCTGATTACGGCAACTTTAAAGGCTCAGAAAAAAAACACGTAAGGTGATCAACGCAGAGCGCTTTGTTCATAAGTAAGTGTCTAACTTAATTTTATCGAAAATAGGACACGTTTAAAAGAAGTCAGCATGGAATAACAAAATTATATTTTTAATTCAAAACTACGTATATGTTTTTATTAGGAAGCAAAATTAGCGCTAAATTAGCTGCAAATACTTATTTAGCTGGTTTTGAATATAAAGATCCAATGAGTGCTGGCTTTTTTGAATTCAAGCAGAAGTGCTATAATCTGACTGGAAACTTGTCTTTTTAAATAAATAAAAATATTATATCTAAGCACAAAAAAGAACTGATTGTATTTAATTGTTATTATTAAATTGTATATTTATTGTTTGTACCCTTCAACATGTTAAATGTGTACATATTGTAGTCTTATTCATTAAATTAAATACCTAAAACTTACAATATGGTTTATTATTCTTGGTTTTCCTTATGAGAAAAAATCTTCGTATATGTTTGGGTGAGACTCGGCTTCGTTGACTTTTGTTCTTAATGAGGGAGCTCTACGTATGGCATATAAGGAGCGTGTAAGGGTTTTGAAATAACACTTTTCTGGGAAAAGTATTTAATATTTTTGTATAAAACTCTTGACAATTAGTAAAGAAAAGAATTAGTTAACGTGCATTTAAATCCCTAATGAAAAAAATTAAACCTCAACCCTCAAAAAACGTGCCTAGATTACCTAATTTTTGGTAATTTTATACAATATTTCCTTTAGAACCGTTTTACTTATCGCAGTGAGGTTTTAAATACGCGGTGCATTTAAGTCTCTTCTTAAAAGCGCAAAAAAGATTTTTTCAAAATCTGCAAAACTCTGCCTTAAAAAGTGTTATTTTAAAACCTTTACAATTTGATTTTTGCCTACAATACTTAATATTCTTATTCCGATATAACTCTTCACCGCCTACACAGACTTAACGGCTTCAGGAAATTTTAATTATTTTATAGTTCTCATTTATATTAAATACTTTTTCCATAAAATAGTTATTTCAAAACCCTTACGCGCTCATTATATACCATACGCAAAGCTCCCTCTTAAACTAAACCCATTAAAGCACTGGTGCAACAGCAACCGTATCTGCAATCAATTTCCCTCTACTGTCGGCTCACTGCGAGCGACTCGGAGTGGGCTTGCGAACCTGGTGCCGACAGATAGAGAGAGTTCTTAAACTAATCTGAAATCCATCTGATTGTTGCCATCGATACCATCAGTCGATGGAACATATGATTATGACAGCCATGAGCGATGAGGCCAACACAAATTAGAAGAACCCCATGCGTTTAACCTAATTTTTGAATTTGTGTCTAATATTTCTGTCCGCGTCTCGGGTCATTCGAAAGTGGGATTTAAAGTCACTAAACTATATCTAATGTTCCACCGTTTTCTCGACATAATTCAGGATTTTTTGCATGAGGTTTTCGAGCACTTAAAGAAGTTTCTCGTCCGAATCTCTAGAACTCATAAATCATCATCATCATACTTCTCAATAAATTTATTGCCAATTTCGCCGCAAAGCTGTTTAGAGGCAACATTTCTCAAAAAGATTTATGAAATTTTAAAAACTTGAAATTTGAGGTTATGATATAAATCCATCCATCAACAGGCATCGACTCCACGAACCGATGACTATTGTGGAAGAACTTGTTTGATGGCATGTGGATCGCATTAGAACTTTTCAAGAATCGGTTTGATTGGATCGATTAGCTCATCGATGAGATTAAAGGGTGCATTATATTGCGCGAATTTACTAGTTAGTCGCTGGCGAATTTCGTAGCCGCGACTAAAAAAGGTAAGTGTAAAAACCAACTTGCCGCTCGCGTCGCTACTGCCCGGTTGGCTACTTAAGTCGCTATTCGCCAGATATTTTAGTGTCTAGCGAGCAAAGTCGTCAAGTGTAATAGCCGATCTTGGGACCTGCGTTTTTAACATTCCGTTAGTCTGCTGGGTAAAACTCACGATAATGGTCTCGTGGGGTCCAGAGGACCCCATAAGTAAAAATGGTAGTTTTATTAATTTAAGGTAATAATGACAATAAATCTTTAAAAATTGACAAATTGGGACAATTTTTTTTTAAACATTTTAATGTTTACAAACCTTATAATTCAAATGAAAATATTTATTTTAAAAAAACAATAATACATCAAACAGGTTTTTGTGCCTAATCGGGTAAAAAAAGTTTCTGTTTCCCTCATATTTTTCCGTGGGTAGCTCGAAAGCCTAATTTCACGGAGCTCCAAGATCTAATGGACACCTAATAAATGTTGACAGTTAACTGTTTCGTCCTTATGGGACTCCTGAGAACACTGCTTGGTCAATGTAACAACCTTGCGAAGTTAATCAGACAGTTTTGTCTCTTATCCTATGTCTATAGTGAGAAAAGCCTCGCAAGAAGCGCTATCTACCGAGATACGAGAGAAACTAGAACAAGAGCAGGCGAGTATAAACTATATCGATCAATGAAAAGATCGATTGCAAAGATAAATAAACCATCCGTAAAAAGATAAAAATGTATACTTTAAATTTCTATACTGCCTAGTTCAAGCATTAAGAATAAAATATGTAAATATAAAATAACGAAAAATACAATAATATGTTCGTTTATTCGGTTAAACAAATTTACTGAGAACTAAAAAAAGACTGTAGCGTCCAAGAAAATGAAGCGCTTGCTAGCTGAAAATGGCGAACTGGAGTTTGAAAGATAGAGTCACCAACGGAAGATACTTGGCGCGAGGAGACGGTAAACCATTCAAGCGTATTGGGAGAAGAGATTCTTTAAGGCTTGGGGTCCAATAGACCCCGCCAGACTAACGGAAGGTTAATTGCTGTATGTAATTGTAAACCATTCTGCGAGTTTAAACTCGCCATCTAGCGGGCGACTTAAGTCGCCAGCGACTAGGTAGAAAATTCGCCCAATGTCATGCACCCTAAATGGGTACGCGGCTTAAAGTATCTACTTACTTTGGAGCCCTGTTAGTGGACAATATTTGGCGTTTTTAAGATAGATTCAACCTTTTGACCTAGTCTTTGTTTTTTCATAAAAAAAAGTAGACGGATGTTATAAAAAAAAATTAACCTTGATATATTTATGAATGTTATATTCCCGTATCGCTTGATCGTATTAAGAAATAAATAGCAAGAATCATTGTTTTTTATTGTGGGCGACCGTTTGAAAATGTCACTTTTAATTCGGTTCTTTTTTTCTTCTCGCCAACCGATCGATTTGATTGTCTTCATACAAGGAACTCATAGGCGTAATACACACTCCCACAAACAAAAAAAAACAGTTTTTCTTACCGCCTTAAAGGTCAGGTCAACTAACTTTATACAGGGTATCCCAAATTCTATGGTTGGGGTGTTTGAGTTGTTTCTAGGAGAGATAGAAAGAACTGAATTCGACTTGCGAGGCTCAATTTGTAAGAAAAGTTTAATGGTAAAAACCATATTTTGATATAGCAAGCAGTTTTTAAGCTACGGATGGTTTTTGAAAAGTCCGCATTTGGGGAAGAAAACTTTTTTATATCTGAAAATTTTATTTTAGCGTAAAATACTTTTTTATAAATTTTTCATAAAGATTCCAGAGCTGTCAAATCGAAATTTATCTTTCACTTTTAGTTTTAGAGATTTAAATTTAATAACAATTTTATATAAAATTGTTATTTGCTTATGGAATGACCCCTTTATTAATTTAGATTGTTTGTAATTTTTTATATTGTTTGTTTTTAATGTTTTTATTTCATATTTTAATTTACTGGGTTTATAATATTTAAAAATGATAAAATTGAGAATTTAATCAAAAACCAAAAGGTAAATAAATAAAAAACCGTGATTTCAAAAATCCACACCGTAAGTAAAGATTCGGATAAATGTAATTTAGCGAATTTCAGGGTAGGGAATCCCATAAGACCAAAATTGCTAAATTTTGAAAATTTATATTTTAAAAAATATACAGTTTATCAACAAAAGCATCGACTTGCAGTATGGTGGGACCATAGAGATGCGAAAAAATCACACCCTAGGTTAGGATTCGGAAAAACGTCATTTAGCGAATTTTAGGGTGGGGAATCCCATAAGATCAAAATGGTCAAACTTTGAAATTTCATATTTCAAAAACAATACAGTTTATTAGCAAAAGCACAGAGTTCTAGTATGCTGGGATCATAGAGATACGAAAAAACTACACCTTAAGTTAAGATTCGGCAAAACGTCATTTAGCGAATTTTAGGGTAGGGAATCCCATAAGATCAAAATGTCAAACTTTGAAATTTTTTTATTTCATATTTCAGTTTATCAACAAAAGCATAGAGTTGTAGTATGCTGGGGTCATAGAGATACGAAAAAACTACACCTTAAGTTAATATTCTGAAAAAAGTAATTTAGCGAATTTTAGGGTAGGAAATTCCAGAAGACCAAAATAGCCAAATTTTGAAAATTCATGTTTTAAAAACTATGCAGTTTATCAACAAAAGCACCGAGTTGCAGTATGGTGAGGCCATAGTGATGCGAAAAAACTACACCTTAAGTTAAGATTCGGAAAAACGTCATTTAGCGAATTTTAGGGTAGAGAATCCCATAAGATCAAAATGGTCACTTTAATAATTCATATTTCAAAAACAATACAGTTTATCAACAAAAGCACCGAGTTGTAGTATGCTGGGGTCATAGAGATACGAAAAAACGACACCCTGAGTTAAGATTCGGAAAAAAGATATTTAGCGAATTTTAGGGTAGGGAATTCCAGAAGACCAAAAGAGCCAAATTTTGAAAATTCATATTTTAAAAACTATACAGTTTATCAACAAAAGCACCGAGTTGCAGTATGGTGGAGCCATAGCGACGCTAAAAAATCACACCCTGAGTTAAGATTCGGAAAAACGTCATTTAGCGAATTTTAGGGTAGGAAATCCCATAAGATCAAAACGGTCAAACTTTGACATTTCATATTTTAAAAACAATACAGTTTATCAACAAAAGCACCGAGTTGTAGTATGCTGGGGTCATAGAGATACGAAAAAACGACACCCTGAGTTAGGGTAGGGAATTCCAGAAGACCAAAATAGCCAAACTTTGAAAATTCATATTTTAAAAACTATACAGTTTATCAACAAAAGCACCGAGTTGCAGTATGGTGGAGCCATAGAGACGCTAAAAAATCACACCCTGAGTTAAGATTCGAAAAAACGTCATTTAGCGAATTTTAGCGTAGGAAATCCCATAAGACCAAAAAGGTCAAACATTAGTCATTCATATTTCAAAAACTATACAGTTTATCAACAAAAGCACCGAGTTGCAGTATGGTGAGGCCATAGTGATGCGAAAAAACTACGTCTTAAGTTAAGATTCGGAAAAACGTCATTTAGCGAAAATGGTCAAATTTTGAAATTTCATATTTTAAAAACAATACAGTTTATCAACAAAAGCACCGAATTGTAGTATGCTGGGGTCATAGAGATACGAAAAAACGACACCGTGAGTTAAGATTCGGAAAAAAGGCATTTAGCGAATTTTAGGGTAGGGAATTCCAGAAGACGAAAATAGCCAAACTTTGAAAATTCATATTTTAAAAACTAAACAGTTTATCAACAAAAGCACCGAGTTGCAGTATGGTGGAGCCATAGAGACGCTAAAAAATCACACCCTGAGTTAAGATTCGAAAAAACGCCATTTAGCGAAAATGGTCAAATTTTGAAATTTCATATTTCAAAAACAATACAGTTTATCAACAAAAGCACCGAGTTGTAGTATGCTGGGGTCATAGAGATACGAAAAAACGACACCCTGAGATAAGATTCGGAAAAAAATCATTTGGCGAATTTTAGGGTAGGGAATTCCAGAAGATCAAAATAGCCAAACTTTGAAAATTCATATTTTAAAAACTATACAGTTTATCAACAAAAGCACCGAGTTGCAGTATGGTGAGGCCATAGTGATGCGAAAAAACTACACCTTAAGTTAAGATTCGGAAAAACGTTATTTAGCGAATTTTAGGGTAGGAAATCCCACAAGACCAAAAAGGTCAATCTTTAAAAATTCATATCTCAAGAACTATACAGTTTATCAACAAAAGCACCGACTTGCAGTATGGTTAGGTCAAATAGATGCGAAAAAACTACACCTTCAGTTAATATTTGGAAAAACGTCATTTAGCGAATTTTAGGGTAGGGAAACTATACAGCTTATCAATAAAAGCACCGAGTTGCAGTGTGGTGGAATCACAGAGATGAGAAAAAACAGCACCCTAAATTGAGATTCGGAAAATCGTCATTTACCAAATTTTAGGGTAGGGAATCCCATAAGACCAAAATGTCCAAACTTTGAAAATTCATATTTCAAAAACTATACAGTTTATTAACAAAAGCACCGAACTGCAGTATCGTGAAACCATATTGATGCGCAAAAACCACACCACAGATTCGGAAAAACGTCATTTAGCGAAACTTAAGGTTGGGAATGCCTTAGGACCAAAATGGCCAAAACTTTGAAAATCTCTATCTCAAAAACCATACAGTTTATCAACAAAAGCACCGAGTCGTAGTATAGTGGGGCAATAGAGATGCGAAAAAACCACACCTAAAGTTAAGATTCGGAAAAACGTCATTTAGCGAATACTAGGGTGGGAAATACTATAAGACGAAAATGGCGACACTTTAAAGTCATATTTTAAAAATTATACAGTTTATCAACAAAAGTAACGAGTTGCAGTATGGTGGGGCCCTAGCGCGAATTTGAACGGGTAACGTGGTAATTACCCCCCCCCCCCTAGAAAAATATATATTCAATTTTAGTTAATAAATGAAGGGCTTAACGGATAACTACCCCCCTCTCCCTAGAAAAAAATTATTGATGAAAACAAAAAAAAAATCATCGACAATTACCCCCCCCCCAGATTTATGATCCGCGCTTGACGAAAACATGTTATACAACAAAGAATTATAACCTTCTATGATCTTTACAGACATCTGACGGATAAAATATATAACATGTTAGCATAACAAGAAAAATGTTGTACAACACTGTCTTTTATACTTTTTTTGGGTTTCTCTAACATGTTATGCTTTGCTAAAAAATATGTTTTGTTGTATAGATTGGACCCGGTTTTTCTGTAACATGTTATACAAAACTTATATATTATGTTTTGTTATATAGTATGGACCCGGCTAAAGATGGCACCTATTTAGTTTCTTGGTTTTACTTAGCCTAGGGTTGATCATCAGGTTCTATAAAGCAATTTCTTAATTCACTTGATTTTTTTTTCTTTTTGGGGAGTAACAAACTTTTAAAAAGTTCGACGACATGGTGCGAACGAAATGTTCAAAATCAAACTTATTTAATGCCCAAATATGCGAAACTGGATTTATTTTTTATTTATATTTATAGACCTACACGCCCGCCAAGGCCCAAAAATGGCAAGAATGTCGTTACAAAACAAAAAAATACAGGTTGAGGACCTTTTTAAACCACGAGACTAAGAATAGCTTGAATAATCAAAATCATTTACTGGGTGACCCAAATAAAATGTATTTATATTTGGACTCGACGGGAGAAATCAAAACCAAAGCCAGGGTCGCCAATTTTAGATAAATTTCTGCAGTTTCAGGGATTTCGGGAAACTGCACTGAATTTAAGGAGTTTTAAAATATATTTTTTTTATATTTAAATTTAGTTTAAATACAAATTAATTTACAAAGTAAGTAGATATTTACATTGTAAATATGTTAAATCAAAAAATTCTTTAGTATAAAATTATAGTAACCTATTATTTTTTAATTGAAATCAATATCTTTCGTTTCAATAAAAAGTTTTTTTCTGCTAAAGAAGATAAAAAAAAATATAATGTTCCAAGCGCCCAAAAATGTTAGATATATAGCACCCGAAAAAATGTACTTTACCCACCCAGGACCGGCAATTTTCAAATTTAGAAAAATCTAGGGAAATTTCAAAACGCGTACAGGGTTTAAAAAAAATAATGTTGGCAAGGCTGACCAAGGCAGTGCATGTTTAACACCGGGCATGACACAACATCCGCAAAATAAAAGCTGCGCTTAACTGACTAAAACTGAATTAAGTCGAACTGACTTGACAGGGGCATAACTAGCCATTTTGTGGGGGAGGTGCAAGATGGCTTAACACACCTCAAGATAGAGGAAAAATATGCAATCAAAATAAAAAAAAACTGATAAAAAAATTACGCCGTTGGTAAAAATTTGGAACATTCTTTTCGGAAAAAATTGCAACGCCGTAAAAAATTTGTAGAAAAAAGAAAAAACTTTTTTTTTTAACTAATATAAAAAAATGACTGGAAAATTGTATAGAGGCAAAAATTTTGGAAAATTTAAGTACGTTCTTTTTGACAAAAATTGCGCCGCTTTAAAAAAAATTTGAAATTTGCAAAATTTGTCAAATTAAGTCAATAACGTCAAATCTTATCAATAAAAAGACCACACATAAATTTTCGGAAATCTTCCATCTATGCAGGTGCGCGTTGTCTCAATACAAGGACGAGAAATTCTCAGGATATTAACTTGACCAAGTCATCCAACTGATCACTTTAATTCTTCTTTCCCACAGAAAAACTTTTTTCTTATTTTTCTTTCTTTAATTTCACTTGTTGTTTAAAGAAAATAACCTGTTTGATTCCTATTCAATGACTCCACCATAATATGGACTATTTCCTAAAATTACATTAATTTACTTTGTAACCATATCACGCTAAATTAAGTTATAAGAACACTTGGGCATTGGCCTAATAAGATGGAAGACCCTGTATAAAAAAAATACAACAATTAAGTTATAGGAACACCTTGGCATTGGCCCAATAAGATGGAAGACCCTGTATAAAAAAACACCACTTCAAAAAATGTTGACTGATTTTTTTGTGGTTGGCTCGGTATTGAGTACGACTATATGGATTTATCTGTTTAAGACATAAACAAAAAAATACAAGAAAACGAACGCGAGACCTTGACAAGGTTACTTTTACCAAGCAAGACAAGGGGTAGCCTGGTTTCAGTGCTACACTTTTTTTATAACTAGTATTAACATCCATCATATAGGTGTACAAGATATTATTTTTGACCTTTTAAAATAAGAACAAAAAATGTATTGTTTAAAGATTATGTATAGATAATAATAACACCGAGACAGACCGCCTAAGTCACTTCAGTTTTGAGTATTAGAGTTTTGGTATGTTTAGGTTTTATTTATTTCTTACAAAAACTAATCGTGGGATTAACTTTGGGGGTCATTTTTAATATTTTGGGGGCAAGCAATTAAAATATAATAATGGCTTTGACCTAAATGCAATAGCAGGAAAGATTACTTTTTACTTTACTTGACAGAATCAAATTTTGTTAAAAACTTTTTAACAACTTTTGATTTTAATTTTCTTGAAAACTATAACATCTAAACCTATAATATTTTTCGGTTAGTATTAGGGTCCAGTAACTTCTTTCTAGTGCAGTATCAACAAAAATTATTTTTCGAAATTTTTGATGAAAATGTTCCTAACACACAGGTGGGTACCCTGTGCAGTTTTTTTAATTTTTAAATAGCAAGCTTTTTAAAACTATAGCTTCAAATTACATTTGAAGGAAGTTCACGAAGTAACAATGTTTAACGAAACAGTTTTACAGGCAAGTCTTCAGATGTAAAGGTAGCTCAGGGACGCGTTTCGGTCTCATTAGGCCTCTATATCTATATCTGTCCCCGTCTCGACGTCAAAATTAGCCTCAAAACCGAGACCAACCCTCTCCTCAGTAAACAACATATTTCATATTTCTTTTTCAGATACCAATATCATCATTTTATCTCCTTCCATTTTATGGTTATGCTCGGGCTGAATGAGGCCTAATGAGACCGAAACGCGTCCCCGAGCTACCTTTATCTCTGAGGACTTGCCCGTGAAACTTTTTCGTTAAAAATTGTTACCTCGTAAACTTCCTTCAAATTTAAAAAATCCAGGGCTCAGGATGTTTACTGGGAGCAAATTATATCCATCTCCGAGTCAACAATGACCAAATCTGCAAATTGACAGTTAGCCTCTCCTCAGTAAACACCATATTTCATATTTCTTTTTCAGATGCTCCTTCCATTTTATGGTCACCTTTGAGGACTTGCCCGTGAAACATTTTCGTTAAAATTACACTTTACTTGAAGTAATCTCAAGGCCGTACCTAGGGAGGGATCAAGGGGAATAAAGTTTGTTAAAAGACATTTCTCCGCAACACAAACAAGATAAAAAATTTGCACAATACCCATGTTTTTTCTAGATGCGGCCCTGAGTAATCTTTTAAACTAGACTAGTGTTAATAATAACACTGAGACATGCCGCCACTTCAGCTTTTATCAAGCTTTTTGTTTAAAAAATATATAGGTAGTTTTCAAAATATGATTTTTTTTTGTTCTGACATAGGGCTTCTGGCTCTGTCATTTAAAAAAATATGTTATGGATTGTACAATATATAAAAGGTTAGGTTGGTTTAAACACTTTTAAATTGTTTGCCTATTAGAAGGAGGTTGCTAAAAGTAAATTACTTAGTGACTGTACAAAATGCTGAAACAATAAAAATTATCATATTTATTAATTTACATATCACACACTAACTTTCATAACTAAAATGGGTCTGGAACTTTCCTGATTATGTAAAATCGATAGGTTGCTTACAATTTTTTTTGTACAGGGTGACTTTTTTTATAAACGTAACCTGTTATACCGAAGTAACATTTTTAATTAAAATTGGGTAAACTTTACTTAAAATAAGAAAGTAATTTTTCCCTATAGAAAATTAATAGGGTAAAAAAGAGGAAAATTTGGAAGGAGAAAATAAGTAAACAGCACAGTTTGTCTTGCATGTTTAAGTTACCTAGATGAGACTTTTACCACAGTTTGGACAATATGTCTGTGTTTAGACAACTTTATTTTAGCCCATATGATTCAAAATAACTCGAAATGACTTCTGGGTCCCTGTTATTCGGCGCCCTCTACATCTATCAGAATAAAAAGAAATGAAAACATTTTTAAATAAAAATAAAAAAGAGGAACACAATAATAATGATTGGTGGGTGTTTAACAACTTGGGAAAAAACTGGTAATGCATTTTATCAACTATTTTAATCATATATTGATTATAAAAATATTTTATAAACAAATTGGAATGAAAAAACTTGCGCAGGAAATATTTTCGTGGAATCCATGACTTTTACCTCCAAAAAATTCACGCGCCCTTCAAAACATGTCATTTTAACAAAATAAATAGTGTTTTTATGTTTTGAAAAATAGAAAAAAGGAAGATTATTGGGATTGTTTAAGTAAAATGAACAAAAACAAAATAAAAAATTATCAAAAAGAACAAAAAACATGGCATCTATCCATTTTCTGCGAACATCGTCTTGGAGGTTGGTTTTACCATTATTTTAGCCCACAAACGCGCAATGTCTAATGTCGTAGCTAAAAAAGCTTATTTTTAATCTAGAATCGACAATGTTGACATGCTCGTGCTAGGGCCTTAAAGGGCAAATCGAATTCCAATTTTTTCAGCTGCGCATGCGCCACTATCTTTTTTCTTTAACTATTTCTCTCTTCTTCTCATAAAAATGGGTATCATAGAAGTTTGGTGGCAAATTTAAATTGAGAAAAAATAATATTTTCGGAAACTCGATAACAATCAGTGTTATACTACAAAATTTACTGAATATTAAAAAATAATTAGTAGTAAACATTTTGGTAGTTTGTTTTAAGTATTTTTTTAGTTTCTGGTGAATTAGTGGTGAATATCAATTTTGTTTCAAGGTTTCGTTGTCTAGCTTAAATGGCCGCGGTGTTGTGAAGTCATCTGAAAGTGATCTGCGAAAAACTAGCGAAACTAACCTTAGGTTATATCAACACTCTCACACAGCATAGTCTCCCACCACTACTCCCTGACAGGGCAGATTCCCTAAATAGTTGAAACATGCGTTTTAGGTCATACTTATTTGTTAAAAATAATAATTTTTAACCTTTAACATAACCCAAATTATTATTATTATTTGTTCCAGTTTATGACATATCCTTTAACTTCAAAGTAATTTTTTTAAGAAAAAAAGTAGACATTTTGAAATATGATTGGAAATGTTGACCCTTCAGCTTGCCAATATGCCCTAAAATGTTACCTGGGTAACTTTGTCATTATTTGGCGTAGAAAGATGAGACAAAAACTGCATTAAATTATGTATCATTGATAATTTTTTGTATAATGTTAATTTTTTACTATGTACCAGTTACAACAAATTAATTAATTTTTTAATTGGTACAACCTGTACTTTATCGCATTTTTAAATTTTTCGTTTCGTTCTGATTTCAAAAATATACTATTTGTTTATGCTGACTATGATCGTATAAATTCCACACTTATTTGGTTTTCCATATGGCCTTACCATAGAAGCATAGGCATATTTTTTATTTTTGTAATCAGAAAGAAATATCCTAAATCTAAAGAAGAAAAAATATACAGGGTGTTCCAGTTAAAAGAACGTGTTCAATTACTTGTAACTCGTGCATAAAAACAGCTGTCAAAAACATTTTTTTGTCTTTCTACGGGCCGCTTGACATGGAGCAATAAACTTGCAATTGCATGCAAGGTTAGGGACCCTGAAATGATATCCGTTGTATAAACAAACATATATGTCTTATTTAGGCACAATAATCTTGCATGCAACTGCAAGTTTATTGCTCCATGTCAAGCGGTATTAAGGCAATAAGAAATTGCATGCATCTTTGACGGCAAATAACAAAGTTATGGCAGGATATAAAAAATCACCCTGTACATATTAAAACAAAGTATTAATTATATCAATAATAGTAAAGGTCGCCTAGATAATAGTATTATTTTCACACGGTTGCTAACAGTATTTTTTTAACAACAATCGATAAAAATCAATGTTGTTATGTTTTTGAAAATCCAAATATCAGAATCTACTTAAATTTGTCACACCTCTACCAGAGAACATATACTTATATGAGTTATTTTTTCGATGCCTCTAGTAGTAGTAGTAGTAGTGTGGGCCCCTTTTCGCCAATCCCGGGGCATCCCCCCAATTCTTCCTTCCTTCGCTAAGGAATCTGCCCGATTTCTGTACAAAGGCCAGATTATCAGGCCACCTCAGATTCAGAATATCCTCCGTCTCAAAGGCTTCCTCTTCGAATACCTCTCTTGCCCCCTTGTATGCTTCACATGATGAGAGAAAATGTGCCGAGGTCTCGTCTTCGGCCCAACATCACTCGCATGTCGCGTTCTCCTTCACTCTTATCTTCGCCAAGTGTCCTTGTAGGACGTAGTGTCCTGTTAGGACTCCCACTATCTCTCTTAGTGTTCTAGGGAGCAGCCAGTCTCTGCGGCACTTGCTGCATCCTGTCACATACTCCTTCGCCTGTCTGGCGTTTCCTGTGGTGGTCCATTCCTTTTGTATCTCTTTCTGGGTGCATTCTGTTAGGGTCTTCCATGCCTCTAACTCCTTTCCTCTTTTTTTTTAACGCGTTGATGGAAAGGAGTGTAGATGTTCCAGCCTTATCTCGGTTTGACCTCATGAATAAGGTACTACCTTTTTCATATGGTTCGACTTCTTTAAGTTTATGATTCATCAGTTTTTTCTCTCCCCTAAAAACACCTCAAACCCTAAAAAAACATTAAATTTAGGACACCCTGTATAAATTACTGATAGAAGCTTAGTGTCCCTTTCTAAGCAAAGGGACTTGCTGCATCCTGTCACATACTCCTTCGCCTGTGTGGCGTTTCCTGTGGTGGTCCATTCCTTTTGTATCTCTTTCTGGGTCCATTCTGTTAGGGTCTTCCATGCCTCTAACTCCTTTCCTCTTTTTTTTAACGCGTTGATGGAAAGGAGTGTAGATGTTCCAGCCTTATCTCGGTTTGACCTCATGAATAAGGTACTACCTTTTTCATATGGTTCGACTTCTTTAAGTTTATGATTCATCAGTTTTTTCTCTCCCCTAAAAACACCTCAAACCCTAAAAAAACATTAAATTTAGGACACCCTGTATAAATTACTGATAGAAGCTTAGTGTCCCTTTCTAAGCAAACATAAACAAAGGTTTCTCTAAAAAACAAATTCCTGTTCGTACCAACCAGTTACAAGTTCTTCTAAGCTACCAGTACCCATTTGTCGCTAGGAATTTTGATTTTAATTAATAACATAATTTGCATTGCAAATGTGTATTTTCTTTTGAGAATTGCCTTGGCGCGATTTCAAAAATATAAGATAACCCGTGGCTTTGCTTAGCACTAGGGAAAATAAAATTAGTTACACAAACCGTCTTATTTAATAATCTAACAAAAAGCGAAACAGGTGTATATTATTTCAAATATAAATTAAGGTACCTAGGTCAAATATGACCATGTTTAAAATATGCCCACCCTCTGGCAATTCCAGAACTACCTCCACATTTGGAACACATACACCAGTATTTACCAAGGGTGCTAAGTGCTAAGTCCTACAATCCTAGGTTTAAAAGTCTACATTTTGGTTGAAGATTTAACTCATTTTTCCCGTAAATGTAATAGTTTTTAATATTTATATAAATTGTTCATAAATACCTTGCTATATGGGTCATCTTTTTTCGTTGTAACAAAGACATTATTTCCACACAAAGGTTATAAATAAATAAAAATAATCAAATATTTTGGTTTAACAATGGTAGCCATATTTAAACCTCCAAATGTCACTAGGAAATGTCAAATAGAAACGGTGTAAGTCAGTGTCAGCACTCCGCAATATTTTACATGTTAATTTTTTAGACAAGTTAGCGACGATTAAACCGATGGTCGATTGTTTTAGTGAATGAGTAATTGAAAAGGGATTCTAATATATCTTGTGCTTTTTACAGTATTTAAATATTGATACGTATTTAATACGGTAATGCATCTACAGATATAGTTTTAAGTTATTTATGTATTATTGAGCTTTGAATATTTTTGTATGTAAATTTTTTTGTCAATCATGGATTATTTCTATTGTTTTTCGAACTTTAAACCACCCCTCAGGGGTGGTACTACAATTTGAGACTATTTTTAACGGGAATCCTACGACTGCACGGACTAAGTTGCCAAAAAATTACATTTGGTTACAAAATTTTTATGTGGTTTTTTTTTATTTCTAAAGTTAATTTCAATTTATATGAGATGAAACTCACTGAGAAATGCTTACTATCATATTGCACATTCATTAGGGTGAATCAAATCTTTGCAGTTATTTGACCTGTGAGTATTAAAAAAATACACTTAAACCGATCGGTATCAAGTCTATAGACTTGATACTTAAACCCGGTCTACAATGCTAAGTCTTAAGGTCTTAGTAAATACTGGTGATAATGTTTATTTATTTATTGGATACATTACAAAAATCACTTATGGTAATTACATCCAAAAAAGTAAAACTTAGCCTACAGCCTACCTACAAGAGACAAAAAAAAAGAAAAGAGATGCAATATTACAATGCGTAATGAATCATATCCCTAAGTTACAGCCTTCAACTGTTTTAGGTTTGTATGGAAGATATCTGTCTGGACTTCAACAAAAATCTCATCAGCTACTGCCATTATTCTATTAAAAGGGGAAATACTGCTAGGATTTATGCTAAAAAATTTTTGACTACTTGTAATTCTTAGATTAGTCTTTGTTACATTAAAATGTAAAGAACCTATTAAGTCACAATCTTTGTACTTTATAATATTTATAATATTATACAGATATATCACAGCTTGTTGTTTTCTTCGTTGCAATAATGACTTAAACTTAAAACTATCAATCTTAGACTTTAAAAAATTATGAATTATTTTTAATAACCTTTTCAATATGATCAATATGTACGGTCTCATGTGGCATCCATATTTGTGAAGCATATTCTAAATGAGGTCTTACCAAGGCATTATATAATCGTATTATGGGTATTGTTTTTTTGTGTTTCTTATTAAAATCCCCAGAGCTTTTGTTGCTTTTTTGTGATGCATAAAATGACTATTAAACTTTAGATTTTATTGGAAAACAACTCCCAAATCCTTTATCTCATTTTAGGTTTTAAAAGGTTTGTTAAGTCATCACACAATATGGTTTCAAATATTTTTGCCAGTACATTCATTAAACTAACAGGTCTGTAATTCTGAATCTCGTTCTTTTTTCCATTCTTCTTGCCCTTCCTTTAATGTATCAGGAAAGTGATTGAATTTTATGGCTGGATTAAAGATGTGCTGTAAAGGTGATGCAATATGTTCAGCTATGCCTTTGTATATACCTATATGCTGGTATGTTATCAGGGCCAGAAGAGATTTTTTTTGTTTTAGTTTTGTTATATCTACTATATATATTATATCATTTTTTGTTATAAATGAAAATTTAAATAAGCTTTCACTAAAATTAGGGATGACCACATTATCATTTAAAGGTTTTTCGTATACTTATTTAAAATATTATGCATTTGCAATAAAATGATTTGAGTATAAATTATTACCACTTTTACCCGGTTTATTTTCAAAGAGCTGCGCGTTTCCAATGGACAAGCGCAAGTTAAGTCAGGTCGTGGAATATAGCAGGGTCTTTTGTTTTTTAGAGGAGCCTATTATAAAAAAGGCAAGTTTTTGTCACAGTGCAATTACATCAAAAATTGTTTGTATCGCTGCGTTTCTTGCTATTTCTATTTCGCCTTCTTCGATCCATCTTTGGACATAGGCCTACCCCAATATCTTCCACTCTTCTCTGTCTGTCGCCGTGTTCATCCATCTAGCTAAAAATTTTTTCTGTTATTAATTTTTACTTTAATTATATACTTTTAACCTTAAATGTACAATATTTATTCTGTTGATTCTTTTACTTTACAAATTTTAGTTATATTTAGACGCTTCGTTTTTTGTTTAGTTTCCTGGTTTAAGTTGGTTGTCTAGTTTTTGTAAAAAAAAACATATTTTGTGTTCTTACGGTTTTAAGTTATATAAAATTCGTTTGCTACGTATTATGAAATATAATAAGGGCATAATAAAAAATTAAATACTCTGCAATTAAAAACTTAGGTCCCAGAACTTCTGGGCAAGTAGCTTTGCATGTTTAGGTATTTATGTTATTTAATTGCATTTGGGTTTTTGAAAAAGCAAGTTGATTTCCCAGACAAGTTTTTGTCGGCAGATAGTTCCTATGTTACATAATAGGCATTTATTTATTTCAACCGTAGTATCACAGGTAATGCAGGGACGCAATTAGGTGGAGCTTAACCCCCTTAACGTCGAAATTGACATCCCCAAACAAAATTAACATATTTCTTCAGGGACAAACTGCCTATAGATATGTCAGTAAAAATTTCCGACTCGGCTCTTCTAAAACTATAGAAAACTCTTCATTTGATACCTTGTTTCCCAAAAACGTTTAGCCCGGGGAGCATTTTTTTTTAAATTACTTTTTGTTTTCGAAATTTCCGATTGCCCCCATTTTCTTACATTTTACCTAAAATTTCCTCAGGTAGCTCCAATTTCTTTAAAGAACGAAATGAAAATTTAAGAAAAATTAAGTAATTGTTCTTAAATTGTTCGCCTGCGGCGCCATTATATTTTGAATTTGACAACATTTTTGCCTACCGCGCAATTTTCAATTTTCCAGTAGTTTTTTCTATTGCAAACATTTTCTTCTCGTGCGTCATTCTTGCTGAAAAAACTTACTTTTTCAGTAATTGTTGCCTGTGGATGTGGACGTCAAAATCATCTGAAACGCAAAGATATATATATATATATATATATATATATATATATATATATATATATATATATATATATATATATTTTTTAATCGGAACAAACTTTTTTTCGATCAAAATTCTAAAAAATTATATATTTATAGAAATATATACTTTTAAATTTGCGCTTCGGAAAGGGCGAAAACTTAATATATAATCTACCCAATTTATTCATTGATAGGTGATTTTGCGAGATTCAAATGTTATTGCGTGTCTCAAAGAATAAAACTGCTTAACTAAATAAAATGCAGAGATGTTTTGTCGGGGAATGGGACAATTCGCCGCCGTCGATTCGTCGCGGATAAATTTGCCGACGGGCAATTTACCGCCGGCCGATTCGCCGCGCGATTTTTTTTTTAATTTTTAATGTTTTGTGTGTATTGAACACATTTTTAAACAAATATTTTTTTAAAAATTTTTGTTTCTTTTGTATAGTTTTTAAAAAAAATTCTTTTATAAAAATTATTATTAAAAAAAATATATTATTTTTCTTATAAATTAGTTTCTGAAAAAACTACTTAAAAAAATATATATAAAAAAAATTTTTTGTCAAAAAATTACTTTTTGTTTTTTTTGAAAAACTACTTATTGAAAAAGTATTTTTTTTTTCAAAAGCCATCTTTTTTGTTGAGTTTTTTTTGCAGAATGTCGGTGTTCTAGGCAACGGTTAGGATATGTTTGTGATCAATTTACCACGGTTATGTTTAACATACATTTTGATCACCCAACAAGAGGGCAGGGGAATTATGATTTAAGATAAAAAAAAGTTACGTTAGATTATAATAAAAATCAAACAAAAATTCTTGTCCCAAATCGGCCCGCGGCTGATCGGCTGCGGCGAATTGTCCCCTACCCGTTTTGTCGTAGGATGAGAAGTTACTTATCTTCGTATTAGTTCTGCCAACTCCTTATATGCATATAAATACAAGTGGATAGCTCCCTTAGGATGTTTAGCTATCTAATGAGATCTTGACTTTGTGTAATTAAGTCAAAGTGGTTGGTAATTATTTTTTGGCCCTCTGGGTACCATACCGAGGGTACCTACTGCATTGTACCGTCTAAGAAAAATGTGTAATTGAAAAAATCCTCACCAGCAGCGATGGGGCCACGCAGATTAGAAGACAGGATAATAATTTACAAAGGGAACACACCTCGTGTGGTACCTGCCTATTTACTATTAGGGAGCTCTGTAGTATAGCTGAGAATCTACAGAAACGGTCAATTAGTTCTGTTCTGTTTAGAGCGATACCTCTTAGTATAAGTCAGTCTTGATAGATTTGTCCAATTATGTTGAATATGCTTAAAAAGAATCCACACTAGCAAATAGTGAAAGCAAGATTTCTGAACTAAGGGTTTCTCAGTACAGTAAATCAACCTACACAAACCCAAACCTAACTTAACCTAATCAAAACCCAACCAATCCTAACCAAAAGAAACCTAGTCTAATAAAACCGAACCAAACCTAAACAAATCCAAGATATATTCTTAAGTTAAAGCAATTTTTAAAAATCACTAAACGAGTCAAATTTGTTGCATGTTTTATACAATTTTCTTAAATACTAAGCTTCTTACGACAAAATGTCTTTCTAACGAATAATAATAAAATTTTCTTTCAAACGGCGTGTCGGAGAATGTTACATTATGTTACTTACTTTCCATAGGCGTCCATAAATTAGAGTCACTTTCAAAAATGACCAAAAAACACGTCTTGGTATAATTTTCTGTGTTCAATTTATTTATTTTTTTAAATTTATTTCTAAGATACATTTTGGTTTTAGTACAACTTATCATAACAAAATTATTCTCCTAGAAACATCACAATCCTAAAGGCAAACATCGCGCTAGGCATTTCTGTATAGTTAAACAAAATAATACATATATTTTTCTCAACTCAACTCAAAATTTTAGTTTAATACTTAATATTTTAAATTATTTACTGATTATACAATATATTTCTTGACACATTCACGAAATATTTTATTAAATGTTATTTATTTCTTCACTAGAAAGCCTAAAGACTCTGGTTTTCACTAATGTTTTAAACGAATTGTATTTTGTAGTACAGATTTTTATAAGTTGGTTGGAAAGTGATTAAAGACTTTTAGAAATAAATATATGTGATCTCTCACCTGTATGTTTGGAAGCTTTTTACTTTTCTATATTGTATTGAGTGGTAGATCTCGTATTTTTATTATACGAGTGTAATTTTAAATTACTCTTATTTTTAAAGCAAAATAAGCTCAACTGATAGAAGTATATTTGTCTCATATCCAACACTTTTGATTCGGAAGAATCGGTTTGTAGGATATAGAAAATGTTTAAAACACATGGTTTTTAAAATAGTTTTTTGTGCAATATTTAGTTTTTTTAGATTTGAATCACATACATACTGTAGTCTACTTTCGACTACGCCATAATAGTGTTTGAAGATGGTTTATGTTTAAAATTTGCCTAAGATATTTAAATCTAAATAGCATTATTCTTATGATGTTTGTTACTTTTTTTACGTGGATATTCCATTTTAGATGTTTGTCAGTGTGGACTCCTAAGTATTAAACTGAATATGTAGAATATATTCTTACAGTATTTACTAAAAACAATCATAATTTGGTAAAATTCTTTTATTGCAAGAAAACGGCCCAAAATATATCTATCAAAATTTATTGTTAGTAATTTGGAATTAAAGATGTTAAAGATTTTATTTAAGTTTCTTTTCGAAATAATTTTTTAGTCCTGCCAAGACTCTGCATCAAACAAAATGATGGTATCGTCACAGAAACTTAAGATCGTTAGCCGATGTTCAGAATAATATTTATAAAAACGGTGAAAAGAGTAGGCCCAATAACTGTACCTTGAGGTATGCCAAAGACAACGTTTTCCTCTTTATTTTTGTTTGTTGTTTTGTTTTTAATTCTAGTATACTGCTTTCTTTCATTTAAATATTACTCAAATAGTCTAAAGTTCACACATTGTACTCCTGCATCCTGCAAAGTCTCCAACATCTGTGAGTGACTCACTGTGTCGAAGGCCTTTGCAAGATCGAAGAATGCACATAGTGATGGTTTTTTTGTGTAAAGCACCATATATTTTTTTACCCTTTTGGAAACCATACTGGTTTTCTGAAAAAATAGAATGTTTTGTCAAATATTTTTGCATCCTTTCATTTAAAACTTTTTCAAAAGCCTAAAGTACGACATTACATTTTTGTCTTTATTTTTGTATAATGGTTTTATAGTTATTATTTTAAATATGTCAGGGGCGACTGAAGTTTCAAAAGAAGTATTTATTATAATTATATGCGCCAAAGGTTCCGCAAAATAGTCAGTTATAATTTTTATTATTTCAATTTTTATTTTATCTACCTAGTGCTTTTTTATTTTTTTAAATGTTTTATAATATGTTTATCTTTTTCTCAAATAAAAACTACAAGTAGGATAGGATAAGGTAGAAAGACAATTTTTTTCCTAAGAATTTTAGTTTCAAACAAAAATAGATTAAACATTTTTAGAGAAAATTATTTTGGCCATTTTTGAAAATTTATTTATGTACATACGTACGTAGTCCCCACATTATAATACAAGTAAAGAACAATACACTTTATACATTAAAATATACCTATTACAATTTTTTTCCAAAAACTGTAGTTTTTGAAAACATTTTATAAAACCTATAAAAAAACGTGTTTTTTCTAAATAATCTCATTTTACGGAGGCCAGAGCTACTTTCTTCTCCCAACCTTATCGACCAATAAATCGTTGGAAAAGAAATTTTGTTCTCCACGAAAAAGTGTTTTTTGCAATTTTTGGGGAGCAACCGAGATATTCGGATTCAGCGGGGTCGAAAAAGGGGAAAATTACCATTTGCCCAAAATTATAAAAATTATTAAAATTATAAAAATTATAAAAATTATAAAAATTATAAAAATTATAAAAATTATAAAAATTATAAAAATTATAAAAATTATAAAAATTATGAAAGTTTTCTAGACCGAAAACGGAGAGCCCTTTCAAATTTTTGGCATTGACTTAACCTAGGTTGTGTTTTAGGTTTACTATATCTCTCTACTTTTTCAGATATATCTCCGCGACAATGGCGATTTATTTATCCTTTCGCGGTTTTTTCTGTGGCGAGAATAGGACATACGATATCTACAAAAAAATTGACACGACAACGCCCATGTTCGGAACTGGAGATCACAATCAGATACTTACTATTGGATTGCTTTGCTATCTAACCTTAACCTTTGAAAAAAATGTCTATTACTTGAACTTTATAACACCCACAGAATGCGTAACGTAAAAGTAATGCTGTTATAGGTACTCTCAATAAATGTTTTCATGTCCTCTACTAGATGGCGTAACCATACCCATTATACTTACCATCTACTTAATGAATAAGGGCTTGTTTCTGGATCAATGGGGCTTATCTGGATTCTGGAAGGATAGCTGTATAAAGCCATTTCTGGCATGCATATTTACTAGATTTGAGAGAAATAGCTATGAGCTAACTCAACTACTAAATAATACCCAACAGTGTTGCCAGATTTTAAGGATTTCCTTCAATATATGAAGGGTTTTGGACTAAAATTTTGACTATTGAAGGATTGAAGGTTTTTATTCGAATTTGAAGGATTTGTAGGCAAAGGCCAAATATATTTTGCAAATATTCCAAAAATTTTACCACACTCAACTGTTGGCTATTACAATAATAATATAATAATAATGATTCGTGTTATGAATATTTTATTTGTTTGGCTTTTTTTACTATTTTTATAAAAAAAATTGTTCATGGTATAGTTTTTTTTTGGCAAAATGTTTTGTGATGTCGTAACAAACCCGTTACCATTTTGAGGGGTTTTTGTCACTTAGTTCAAGGAACGTCATCAAAAAAGTCTGGCAACACTGGTACCACCCCTTTTATGTTTATTTTTTTACTTAAGTCTTCAATGGTTTACAAAACAACATTACAGAGGTAATTTTATACGAAATGAACAAGAAATAAATCAAATATGCCTACCAGGGTAGGTGTATGTTATACCTACCGTACATAAGAACAGATTATCATCTCAAAATTTGTCTGGCTATTTTTCATTGTTTTTGCCTATAGATGTCCGCACATATACGTATTATGTGTCAGCTCGTGTATACGTGGGTTGTTTTCTTTTTCGTAAACTGGCCCTCACAAACTTAAAAAAATTATATTGGCAGAATTGATGGAAATAAATTACTACCTATGTCCAAGAGAAACCATACTATCAGAAGTATTTCCGAAAAAGAATGTCCATTTGCGTTAATATTTACTAAATTAAAATGGCTTCTAAAGTCGTTGTTTACAGAATTTTTACATAATGATTACTTACATCCATTGATTATAAGCGTAGAACTGACCATTGGCGATTCTACGGTGGAGTAAAGGGGGTAATTACCCACCCACCCCCCAGAACCCGAAAAAATGTGTAAAGGCTAGCTACTACAGGTAAGTTAAGCGCTGAAAAACAGTATATTTTTGTTGACTTGCTTTAGAAAGAAGAAATAAAACAAAAAAAGTGGTCTCTACATCTCGATGCACCGAATCAAAATACGGAGTTTGTTTTGCCCATACACCCCCAAAATTTCTAATAAATTGCAAAAAACTGGATCAAAGTATTGCAATATTACACGGTGAAGTTGCGAAAATGGTACATTTTTACAGCCATCAAATAAATTTACTCTGGAGAGATTCTTTTTTTGCCGGGTTTATTTAAAATATTCTAAAATGATTAACTAAAAAAATTTATTAAAAATAAAGGGGCGATGAATTTTATTTTTAATAAAAACCAATAAAAAAAAATATTGGGTGTGATACGTCACTTTAAAGAAAATTTTACGCTGATTTAAAAAATCGACGGTTGAATTATTTACTAAAACTATAAAAAAGCAATTTAAAATAAAATAGTTTTCATAAATAAAAAAGGTTTAGGCCCCCTTCCAAAACTCTCCAAAAACATCGAATTTGGGACAGCCTGTACATTGTAGGGGTCATTTTAATGTTTGTCCCACATATTAAATCCAAAAATTATCTTTAAATCTTATTCACCAGCCTTGCTTGTACTCGTATTATTGTACATTGTTTCAAGGAGGGTATTGTAATGTGATAAGTGAATGGTATTATTGAGTCGGTGGTTCTTGGAGAACGGCAAATGGTATCAGCCAGCGGTGCCACCGGCGTATGCTAACTCCGCTGTTTTGCCACTCCAAGTGGGGGTTTCGCTCATTCGGTTTTCTCTTCGTCGTACTGTATGCTGACGATGGTCCCCACTTTGGTCATTTCACTAAAACTTTAAAGAAACACTTTTAATCCTTCGGCGGTGCAAACAGTACTGCCAGTCAGTGCATAACCGCGTTCTGTGCTGTCACATTTGGGGAGAATTTGTTCGTTTTTCTACATGGGTGAAGTGCATTAGCTCCTGCGTGTGAACCACGGTGGTACCCCTATTTTAGGATACTTTTCTTTAGTGCTTAGTGGAACGACCCGAGAAAAATTAGCGCACAATGGTGTCGCCGGTATCCCGCGTCGTCGCCACGGCTCTCCTGATCTCAGCATGCAGCTCGCTCTTCGGTGAGTATCGCTTTATTTGGTTACCTATGCTGCACCGCTTAACTAAAAGGGTACTACTGATAGCTCCGTTTATATTAGAGCGCGCTCTAAATTTTAAATGGCCGTAACTCGTCTATTTCTGGACATTTTTAGATTTAGTTTTTAGATTTTTGGAAATAAAAAAAGGTATCATCTGATATCGTTAGTAATCTGAAGATCTTATTACAAGGGCGTCGATAAGAAGGGGGGTGAAATGGGTGTAATTACTCCCAAGAATTAATATAGGTAGCTTAATTTACTATATCACAGCATGTGTTTCTTTTATTTCCTAAAACTCAAGCATCTCAAAAAAAATTTATCCCCTCCCCCGAGAAAAAAAGCCATAACCCTGGCTCTCTTTTACCAAAAATTTTGTATACATTTTTATCTTTTAATTATGAATTTAATATTTTTATTTATTTAGTCACTTGCAGTAACAAAACAAATGAGAGATAAAAATTATTTAGAAAAAATTATGTTTTTTGGTATTAAGTTTTATAAATGACATATTATTAAACGCAATGTTTTTGTTAATACTTTCTATTATTAGAAAAGATGTCTCTTGGGAAACATATTAATAACCTAACATTATATTACTTTTTAAATTTCAGTGAATAGGCTAAAAATAATTTTAAAAAAAAATGTTATTTTTTAACAATTTACGGAGGTGAATTTGATGCCTGTATTTTTTTTAAAATCCTATATCTCGAAAACGATTTTCCCAACTCATCTTAAAATTTTCAACTACCCGGCGACATTAGGGGGGGCTCTCTCAATGTTACCCCTCTTAGCGACGTCAGTGTCATTATATAATTAAAAACTGCTTAAGTAAATGATAAGGAACTCTTTCAAAAGGCCCTAAATTTTAGGCTTGTTTAAAAATATTTGCAGTTGTGATCTAAATAAATAAAATACGTCCATTTAAAAATTACTGTGTAGTTTGTAGTACCCTTTAAAAAGAAAAAGAGGTGAAAAATAGAGCTAGATATATGTGTATGTTAAAAAAAGTTAAATATTATTTCATAAGTAAATATTGATTAAAAAACATAAATATAGTACATTAATGCAAAAAATTCTATGGAAAAAAACGTATAACTAATTCATGGGTTTGGAGGCTAAAGCCCCCCACCCTGTTTTAGGGGTCAATATTCAGTGGCTCTAGGGGGGGAGGGGCTTCAACCCCCCCACCCTGCGCATGTCACTGTTTACTGTATATCAAATAAAAGAAAATAAATGTCGAAGCCTCCCCAATTTACTAATTAGATATTCCACAGAAAAATTATCTCGAAATCCGGTCACCCGGATGAGGCAAAAAAGGAAATGTTTTCCTGTAAAAATCAAGATTCCTTATTTTGATAAAAACAATTGAAGGCTATTTTCCTTTTAGGATCCGTACGCACAGGAACACCACTGTGATGTAACAATGATCAAATAACTGCTTTGATTGGTTGCATATCTTTGACGCAAGCGCATAAACTCACCTTTATTTACACGAAGATCTTGAAGCAAAAAGAAAACAATTGCATGTTGTTAAGGTCATCAAATTGCAAAAAATATGAACAAACAAAAGATTTTAAGCCATACATACCACGCGCACAGAAAAACTAGTAGTAGTAGCAGTAGTGTGGGGTAAGGTTCTGGGCCTGGCGACTAGGCACATAAAGCGCCCTTTTCGTCAACCCCCGGGCATCCCCCTACTGCATCCTTCCTTTGCTAAGGAATCTGCCCGTCTTCTCTACAAAGGCCACAATATCAATCGGGCCACCTCAGATTCAGAAGGTCCTCCGTATCAAAGGCTTCCTCTTGGAATACCACTCTTTTTGCCTCCTTGTATATTTCACATGATGAAATGCGCTTAGGTCTCATCCTCGACCCAACATCGCTCGCATGTCGCGTCCTCCTTCACTCTCATCTTTGCGAAGTATCCGTGTAGGACGCAGTGTCCGGTTACGACTCCCACTATGGGTCCACTCGCGGCTACAGGCCAAAATGCACTCTGGCTCCTTTGATTTCGCGGGTTAATTTGAACATATATTTTTAAAATTCGTAGGGATCCAGGCTAGATCTTTTTAAGGTTTAGGATTTATGGAAATTTTTTAAAAAATTAACAAAATGTGAAATGTTTAAGCTGAACTAAAAAAAGATTTTGGGAAACACAAAAATAACAAGTGGGCAGATGCAAAAATAAATTATTCTTCTAGGTATTTACTCTTATAGGTTTTTATTATTTTGAGGTAACAATAGCTAGTAACAAAATAGCGCCAGTAACATAATAGCGTGTAATAAAATAGCGCGTATAACAAAATAGCGCCAGTATCAAAATAGCGAAATTAAAAAAAGCATCCTTAAAAACAGCAACTGCTCGACTAAGGGTTCTCTTTCTAACATATTTTTCCAAAAAAAACTTCCCTGATTTCTTTCGCGGGATCCTAGCGGGTGAAAACAAACTGAACCGAACCGAACTTAACCGAATCGAATTATCGGTTTAGTTCGGTTTGGTTTCACAACCTCTGGGATGCCGGTTCGGTTCAGTTCCGTTCGGTTCGATTCGGTTTGGTTTTGTTTCACACCCGCTAGGATCCCGCGAAAGAAGTCAGGGAAGTTTTTTTTTTTTTGAAAAAATATGTTAGAAAGACCTATTTCGTTAATAGCGCTATTTTGATACTAGCGCTATTTCGTCATGCGCTATTTTGAAACTGGCGCTATTTCATTACGCGCTATTTTGATTGATTGATTTCGTTACTAGTGCTATTTTAAAACAGCGCTATTTTGTTACGCGCTATTTTAAAACAGCGCTCAAACAATACCGCTATTTTGAACGACGCTATTTTTAACAGCGCTATTTCGAACCAGAGCCATTTTTGTAGTCATTTAATGCTAAAAATCGTAAAAAAATTATCACAACCTAGTTTTAGCTCACACATATACTATACTATAGTAGTGTGAGCTATGGTGATCCTAATTCTTTCGAGAAAAAAAAAGTTGCTCCGATTTCAAAATTTTTTATATATCTTTGCGTTTCAGATGATTTTGAAACTTTTTTGTCGTGCCGTCTGACTGTCTATCTGTCTGTCTGTCTGTCTGTCTGTCTGTATGTCTGTATGTCTGTATGTCTGTATGTCTGTATGTTTGTATGTCTGTATGTCTGTATGTCTGTATGTCTGTATGTCTGTCTGTAACGACCAACGCGCATAACTCAAAAACCGCTTGGCCGATTTGAATGAAATTTGGTACCTAGGCTGGGTCTTGGGTCGAGATGATCCCATTTAAAAATGAACAAAATCGACCGAACACAAGCCAAATAAAAGGGTGGGGGAAGATTTCAAAAATTAGAGTTTATGTGAAAATAAGGCGTGTGTGATATCAAACGAAAGGTAATTGAGTATGGAGTTAAACAAAATACATTTTAGTTTTTATTTTTTCAAAAAGGGTAGGGGTAGATTTCAAAAATTAGAGTTTACTCGAAAATATGGCGTGTGTGATATCAAACGAAAGGTAAGTGAGTCCGGAGTTAAACAAAATACAATTAAGTTTTTGTTTTCTAAGGGTGGGGGTAGATTTCAAAAATTTGAGTTTAAGTCAAAACATGGCTTGTGTGGTATCAAACAAAAGGTAATTGAGTCTGGAGTTGAATAAGATATATTTAAGTTTTTAGTTTTATTAGCTCGCACGTACACTATAACTATAGTACCTAGTGTGAGCTTAGGGGCCCATATATTGGCAGAGTATTTTTTCTGATGGCCGACCACTAGCGTATAATTCTAAAAACCTACTAGTTTGAATATTTTTTTCAAAACCAGTAGTCGGCCCCCTTCAACTACAATACTTTCAGAGCAGACTGACTTCAGGATTTGTTTGACCAGTGTTCAGCCATAGTGTTTCATAGGCTGGGTTTATACAGATAAAAATAAAAATATAAATAAAAATAAATATTTTTAATTTTGCGCATGTGTGAAATCGCACCACCAGGTATATATTTTTTAAAATTAATTTTGTTTAAGAAATACTGTTAGGTGGCCGACTACTGGCACATTTACCCTACTAGTAAACAGAAATCGAAAACAGTTCCATTAAAAAATAAAAAGCATCAGGGTCAAAAATTTACCTGGGTGAAATTTGTTTAAATGAGCTCTTAAATTAGACTTGGAAGAAAAACTGATCAAGTGAGTGCACTCGGTAAATTCCATATTTTTAGGTCGATGTATTTTTATATGAATTAAAACAATGGGGGCAATTCTTCAAAATTTGAAATAATTTGAAATAATCTGACGAAATTTGAAACAACAGAATTTAGGTGTAAATCTTGACAACACTGCAATTTCAGCTTTGTGTAAAACGTCTTACACCACACGGTAATGGGCCAACTTAGGAAATTATGAAAACCCCAAAAATTTAAAATATGCGGGAAAATTTAATCTAAAACCTACCTTGAAACTCGGCTACTGATAATCCACAAGTTCTTGATAAATTGTATTTTTCCGAGCACCTCATCATACAACGGTTTTTCTATCTGGCAAATTTGACAACTGTCAGTCAAAGATCACCAAGGGGACTGTCAGTTACGAAATACTATGTTGCCAATTCATTGTTTCCAAGTGAAACCAATAAAGGTACCGTTCACAAGTTGGATTCACTTTTTAAATATGTTGTTAAAATATTTTTACGAAAAACTCTTACAACGTAACGTGCAAGGTGGTACCTAAGGGGGGATCAATCTCCCCCCGATATTTTTAGGAATAAAAAGTAATCAAACATTTAGTAGTGATAATAATAGTAGAGATATGGATAATTCGCATTTTTTACGGCGGAATTGATTCTGATTTTTGAGATTTTTGCTTATAATAGCTGAAAACTTGCTCAAACTAAAGTTTGGTTAAGTATTTTGTTTTCTAAAAAATGTAAATCTTAAAGGTATTTTTTTATACCTAAATGCATGGAGAGTGGAAAAAAAATTTGTTTTCTAAATCTCATAATTTTATTCATAAACATTTGTGTGTTTTAAATAATATTACTTGACTTGACTGCAAAATCAATCCAAGATTTGAGCAGCTGCTAAAAAATTGTTTTTCTTTGTCGTGTTTTTGAACTTGATTTTAAAATAAATTTGAATGAAAAAGGAAGCTTGGCTGACTTATTTTTTAGCCACTCATAGGTAGGAAGGCTATTGGGGACCGTCAAAAAAACCTTTTTATTTTTGCTCAAAATAAGTTTGGGCCAAAAAAATCAAAATGGCTGTCTGTCTTTATTCATAGTTCTTTTAAAAATAAAACCAAATAATTTAAATAATTAGGCACTTTGTCTGCAAGTTTAATGAAAATTTTTACTTGGTTTTATTTTTATAAGTTTAAAAAAAACAAATTCAATTTTTTTTACCCTTATTATATTTGTTATAATCAAAACCTTAAAAACTATTTTATTTTTTTTATTACTTTTTCAAATTAGGTAGCTATTCAATGAACCTACAGAGGAAATAATTTTGCACTGGAATTTATTCTTTAGCTTTTTATCTATTTCTTCAATTTCAATATATTTTAATTATAGTATCTAAGGTTTTAAACCCGTTATATTTTGTTTGTGTATTTTATTCCGGGATTAACATTAATATTGATAAAGGTACACAATTGACGGGGTGCAAAATTTTTTGCCGACTTTTTTGGACGATAGCTTTTCTAAAAGGTTCGATGTCATCACATTTCGTGCATTTCCTAATACAAAAAGCAAATTTTGCATTTTTTTTTTATTAAACCAAACCTCACCTTTGTCGATTGATGGCAAACTTATCCTAACCTGTTAATTCAACTCTGGTTAATTGATCGAAAACGTGACCTAACCGGTCCATTGGACACTTTTTTTTTGGTGGAAAAGGGGCGTGTATGGACAGGTAATGATAAGTTTGCGATCAATTGAAGGGGCGACGGACGAAACATCGAAACACAGAATGTCGAAAGTACAAAATGTCGAAGAAACAAAAATACCAATAGTTGAAAAATTTAAAAGACAGAAAATAAAACCTAACCAGGTCAGGTTAGGTTTTAAAGTATATTACAAAAAAAAGGCACCTGATCTGGTCAGGTTAGTTTCTATTAATATATCTAATAACCCAAGCTTTCGACATTCTGGACTTTCAACATTTTGTAATTCTTCTTCATTCGCACACACAGTTTCCAATAGAATCTACATTTATTTTTATTTTAATATTTATTTTTATCCTTATAAACCCAACAGCAACGTCTTTTAGACGAAAATTGTTCGTAGCACCCCTGTAATCTTCCGCCGGCGGCGACTGTAGCAAGTATTTCTGATTACCCTATCCAAAACCTCATGGGCCGTCACTGAATAACAGCAGTTTCTATATGGGAGGACCCCCCAGAATAAAAAACTATATACGTGCCTACCTTTGATAAGAAAAGTAAAAAATAATAACCACTTCAATAATTTGACCAGTATCCACATTTATTTTTATTTTAATATTTATTTTTATCCTTATAAACCCAATAGTAACGTCTTTTAGACGAAAATTGTTCGTAGCACCCCTGTAATCTTCCGCCGGCGGCGACTGTAGCAAGTATTTCTGATTACCCTATCCAAAACCTCATGGGCCGTCACTGAATAACAGCAGTTTCTATATGGGAGGACCCCCCAGAATAAAAAACTATATACGTGCCTAGCGTTGATAAGAAAAGTAAAAAAATAATAACCACTTCAATAATTTGACCAGTATCCCACTTAGTCAGATTTTTCTGGCAGATTTTAAAGAAATAATTTGACATTCCCTTAAAAATCCGTTCAAATATAACGGTGGCAACAGCGTAGAGCTAATTTTGTAGCGACCCTTCCACGACATGCAGTTAGTCCCTCTTTGTTAATTTTACCGTGAAAAACAAAGAAAGACAGTAAACTTAGCTGACCTCATAAAGAAAACGAATAGGACTCATAAATTTGAAAGAAATGTGACGAAATGTGACGAAATCTGACATTTCAGTTTGTGTGGTTAATGGTTATCTGCTTTGAATTTATTTACAATTTTTATATTAAAAATTTTTAATAAATTAGGCGTTTTTAATTAAAAAAATATATTATATCGTGGAGCTACATCTATCAAAAAGTGGGAAATGGCCTTTTAAGTAAGTTTTTAAGTTTAAAATTGCCTTTTAAACGAGAAATCTTAAGCGCCAGATTATGTCACATTTTTTCAAATTTCGTCAAATTTTTTTGAAATGTAAAGAATTGACCCCAATAACCCAAACTAAATTTGACCGAACTAACGACACGACAAATATTTTTAATACTAATTTTTAAAACTCGAAAGGACTTCAAACACTTCCACCATCGAAGAAAGGAGGAGGCACTAAATACATTGTTTGCCGGGACGCGTCAGATGAGCTGAATTTGAGATATGTTGAAGACTAAACCTTCCTGATATTTTTACCAAAAAAAATTGGGGGGTCATAGGATTCGTTTTCGAGCTATACTTATTTAAATGCGTGCCACTGAAATATGGAAAAATATGACCTTTTGTCGTTTTTTTGTAATAACTTATCGCCAAATAAAAACAAAAAAATTATATTAGTCTTATTTTATTGACAAAAGGGTCCTTTTAGGAATTTTATCAATTTTTAACATATAGTTTGCGTCACATACCAGAGTGACTCAAAATAATTTTAAAAAAATACAGAAAAATTTCCTGAGATTTATTACGTATAAAAAAAGGGAACTAAAAATGCATAGTCATAATTAACTTCACTTGCTTTCATGTGAGTCGTTTTAACTATTCTAGAGTGATGTTTGCATAATGGGTTATTTTATTTAACAGAGTATTTAAAAAAAAATAATTCAATGCATGACATATTTACTAATTGTCTACGAAATAGTGTGTTTACTGGGATGCATCAAATGAGGTGAATTTAAGATATGTTTGAGCCTAAACCGTCCGGATGCTTGTTTAAAAAAAATTGGGTGGTCATCGGTTTCATTTTCGAGCTATAATTATTTAAATGCGCGCCAATGGATTATGGTAAAATGTAAGATTTTGTAGTTTTTTGTTATAACTTCTCGTGAAAGAAAAATAAAAAACCAATATGAATTTTATTTTGTTGAAAAAAAAAGAGTCTTTTTAAGTATGTTCTCATTTTTTGACATATAGTTTTCATCATATATCTACATAGTGGCTCAAACTCTGAATAATTGAAATACAATAATAATAATAGACTTAATGGGTATTTCAAACATTTTTGAAATTCGCATAACATGTGTACTGATTGCCTATGGAATAGTGTGTGGAAAATGTTTACTGGGATGCGTCAGATGCACTGAATTTGAGATATGTTAGAGCCTAAACCGTCGTAATACTTGTTTCAAGAAAAAGTGGGTGGTGATCGGTTTTGTTTTCGAGTTATACTTATTTAATGCTAGAATATAGGAAATGTGGGGACAAAAAGACAAAAAGGGGTCTACTAACCCCTTTCCGGGGGTTCTGCCAAAAATTTTCAGAAAGAAAGCCTGTGAACAAACTTAATTGATAAAAGTTTAAATATCAACTTTTTATCATTATAGAGATAGAAGTTGTAGCGAAAATTCATAAGAGTATAGCTCAAAAACGAAACCGATGACCCCCCCCCCCCCCCAATATTTTTGAACAAGTTTCAGGATGGCTTGGGCTCTAACATATCTCAAATTCACCTGATCTGACGCATCCCGTTAAGCACACTATTCCGCTATACAGTTAGTACACCTATTATTTGTTTAATTTAAAAAATGTTTGATTTACCCTTAAGGTTTACTACATAAACCATTATGTATGTAAATGTTACTTTACAATAAGTACCACGCCTCACTTTGAAGCAAATTAATTTATTTTGACTATCCATTTTTAATTTCATCCATTTATTATTCCTGTATTTCTGTTATTCATATTTTGAGCCACTCTGTAGATATGTGACGAAAACTAAAAAAAAATTGGAAACGTACTTAAAAAGAGTTTTTTTTCAACTAAATAAAATTAATATTGGTTTTTTATTTCTATTTGACGAGGAGTTATAGCAAAAACACTACAAAAATTCACATTTTTCTTTCTTCCAGTGGCGGATTTAAATAATTACAGCTCGAAAATGAAACCGATGACCCCCAATTTCTTTGAGACGAGTATTTAGACGGCTTGGGCCCTAACATATCAAAAATTCACCTCATTTACCGCATCCCGGTAAACACACTATTCCGTAGACAATTAGTAAAAGTGTCATGCGTTGAATTATTTTTTTTTTGAAATACCCTGTAAGCTTATCACATAACCTATTATGCAAACATCACTCTAGAATAGTTAAAGCGACTCACATGAAAGCAAGTGAAGTTAATTTTGACCATGCATTTTTAGTTTCCTTTCTTTATATTTAATAAATCTCAGGTATTTTTCCTGTATTTTCTTATTATTATTTTGAGCCACTCTGTAGGTATGTGACGGAAACTATATATGTCAAAAATTGATAAAATTCTTAAAAGAACTCTTTTACCGATAAAGTAAAGCTAATATCAGTTTTTTATTTTTTTTGGCGATGAGTTATTACAAAAACACTACAAATGGTCATATTTTCCCATATTTCAGTGGCGCACATTTAAATAAGTATAGCTCGAAAACGAATCCTATGACCCCCCTAATTTTTTTTGATAAAAATATCAGTAAGGTTTATCCTTCAACATATTTCAAATTCAGCTCATCTGACGCGTCCCGGTAAACAATGTATTTAGTGCCTCCTCCTTTATTTGTTCCATGCTTCCAGGCTATTTAAACAAAAACAAAACAATTAAAACATAACCTCGAAATCGAAGGAGCCAGAGTGCATTTTAGTCTGTAGCCGCGAGTCTATGGGTCCCACCTCTTTTTGTGTTATACGGAGCAGTCAGTCCCTGTCACATACTTCTTAGCCTGTCTGGCGTGTCTTGTGTTGGTCCATTCCTTTTGTATCTCTTTCTGGGCCCACTCTGCTAGGGCCGACTTCATTTGCCCTCTTGTGAGCCCCAGGAAAGGGTCTGTCCCGACGCATTTTTGCCGAAATTCACCCCTGGCGATTTCGTCCGCTTTCTCGTTTCCTGGGACTCCCATGTGACCTGGGACCCATACGAGCTCCACCACTCTTACTCCGGCCAACTCCTGAAGTGCATCCGCGCACACAGAAAAACTAGTGAGATTTTATTTTCACTCAAAATGAGTCATTTGGGTAAAAAAAGCGATCACCCCCCCGCCCCAGCCCCAGGGGCAAATTAAGGATCCTGGCTCCCATCCGAATGTTGTACTTTAAAATGTGTTGGTGAACCAAAAAGATGTCAAAATATTATACTTTGAAATAACTATCCGGATTCCAAAAAAAAAACAGTGATATTATTATACTCTTCTGGTGGGGTATAAGTTGATTAAAATAGAAAAAATCAGAAGGGTAAGTTCGGTTCGGTCCGGGCCACAAAATACATTTTTTTAAAACTAAAAACTACCTCTAATATTTACAAAAAGAGTTGTTATGTCGACGACAGCAAAGATGGCGCCTGACGAATTTTTTTTAAAGTAATTTTTTCTAATAATTTGCTTTTTAGTCCAGATTTATTGGCGCATAATATAAATCAAACCCAGTGGCGCTTATAAGTATTCGCATGGCTATTGTGTTGCGCGGCTAAGGAATTCTAAAAAGAACCAAAAACTGCGATAAATATGCCAAGGATTAAAAACATCGAGTAGGTTTTTTGACTCCGTAAAAATAGCTTTTACATACATGGTGTCACACTGTGGACGAAAAAATATTTTGCTCTTAACCTTAAAGTTTTTATTAAGGACCAAATTTCGTAAGCCTCGGGATTAGGTTGTTAGGTATCTTGCTTGCTACAGTGGCGGGTTCGAATCCCGTCAGTGCAGAGGTCGGTTGCTGCAGACATTTATAAAATGTCCAATTTCTTGAGTGTAAAAAGTAATTAAGTCCTACCAACTCATTTAAGCCGGTAACCAAGCCGGGTGAGATCGGATATTTCGAGAAGGCGGGCTTTGTTACACACTTCCTCAGTGAGTAGACCATTCTAAGGATCAAAAGGACTGGATAAAGAAAATGGACGGTCTGGGCTTCCAGAGGTATCTAACCTATGACCAGAGTTGGGTAGGTTAATTGAAAAAAGTAGTGAAGTACAACTACTAATCACTTTATCAAAAAAGTAGTTAAATTACTAACTACTAGTAGTTGGTATTTAAAAATTTGACTACTTTTTTGATTACAAGCCAAATGGTCCGTCAGTCCACGGCAGCATTTGACATTTATTGTTATACTGCATAAATAATCGCAAAAAGTACTTCAAAAAGTAGTTAAGTACATGACTTTAACTACTTTTAGTAACTACTTTTGAGGAATTTGATTACTTTTAAAAATAAATATTTTTAAAAATAAATCAAATTCCGCATAAGTAGTTAAGACTACTAGTAGTTAAATATTTTTAAAATTAATCAAACTCCACAAAAGTAGTTAAATTACTAAAAGTAGTTAAAATACTAATAGTAGTTAAATTACTAAAAGTAGTTAAAACCAAGTAGTTTTTGCGATAATTTTATGTATATAAAAATAATCGAGAATAACTACTAGGAGAAAAAAGTAATCAGAGTACAACTACTTTTACAGAAAAAGTAGTTAACTAAGTAGTTAACTACTTTTGCTGTTCACTACTGCACAACTCTGCCTATGGCCCGTGCTATTAACCGTTTTGTTAATTAAACATTTTAAAATATAAAATTTTAAATTTAGTTTGGTTTCACCCTGTAAGAAAAATGTCCTGATATACAGCGAAAACTCCCGGTTCGAATTGCGGGCATAAAGAAGGCTTTATACATGTATTTAAATTTAAAAGTGTGAATAAACCACTTAACTTTTCGGACAGTGGGTGGTTATAACAGCAAAAAAATCATGCTGGGCGTTCAGAGAAGATAAAGATGTACTTTGTATAAAAAAGAACGCTACAATAACACGAAAAATGCAAAAATAAATAACATTACGAGGGCTGTCTTTTATATTTTGCATATAGGAATGTAGAGGGCGACACTTATCGAATGTCGATACTAAAATTTAACTTCAATCTTTACCTAACCTAAAATCAAAACGTCAGTGCGATACGTATAGTATTACAGCTATAGTGGCTTTTTTAAGTTAACAAATCAGCCGAAAATGGAATTAAACCGAGAACATTTTTTGACTATAATTTTTTACAACTTTCGAAGAAAATTATCTCAACAAGAATGCCTTGCCGAGTTGATTTCAGTTTTCGGTAATGAAGCACCACATCACTCGACAGTTTCTCATTCGTATGGAGAATCCAAGCGTGGACGGATTAGCCTTAGCGACGATCCACGACCAGGTGCACCAAAAACGGCTTTCGCTTAGGAAAACATCGCTGCTGTGCGCATGCTCATCACGGAAGATCGACACGGGACATATCGCGAGATTGAGGCTTCATTGGGGATTTCAAAAAATTCAAATAAAAAAATTTTGCATGAAGAATTGGGGTAAGAAAATTGGTTTCCCGCTGGATACAGCATCTGTTAATCGAAAAACATAAAGAAGCTAGGTGTCAGAAAACTCTAGTCCGCTTGGAGGCAGGAAACTCGAAAAACGTGTACAGCATTGTCAGTGGTGATGAATCGTGGATTTACTCATATAAACCCGAAAAATAAACGTCAGTCGTCTGGTTAGTTATTCCAAGATGAAGACAAACCAACAAAGTCATCCGTTCTCGAAGTGTATCCAAAAAGATGGTAGCGACATTTGCCTCAAAAGCAGGTCATGTAGCAACGATTCCTCTGGAAGATCAAAGGACTGTTACTGCCGAATAGGTACATCACCATTTGTTTGCCGAGAGTCATCGCTGAGCTTCGCGACGCCGAACGACGAATCAACCTCCACCAAGATAATGCAAGTTGGCACAAAGCACAAGAACCTCTTGAATTTTTAACCCAACAAAACGTTGAATTGTTGGACCATCCTCCATACAGTTCCAAACAATTACTATATTTTTCCGAAAATCAAAAATGGCCTGCGTGGTCAAAGATTTCAATCGCCAGAGGAAGCAGTCGACACCTTTAAAAATGCAATTTTGACTTGGAATTACAGCTTTGACAACTGGTTTAAGTGCATGCAAAAGTGCATTAATTTTCGTGGAGAATACTTCGAGAAACAATAAAGTTATCTACTGTTTTATTCCAGCTGTATATGTAAAACTATAAAAACAACCCTCGTATCTAAAAACTTTATACCTAATTGTTTCTAAAAGTTTCATGTTTACAGCACCATTAAGAAACAAATCGCAACAAAAAGTTGCTCAATGTTGCGTCAGTGGAAAAGCAGCTTTATGCCTCAAGGTTTGATTCCTAAAAATACCAAACTACATCAAATTCAAATAATTATTTGGACAAATACACTTAAATTTGCAACTCAGATAAGTTTGCCATTAAATAAACAAAAAAAAAACCAGTCCCCAAATTAGTAAGAAATTTTTGCTAAATAATAGTTGTTTGCTATTACCGTCTGAAGACAATTTTATTGTTTTATTATTATGGTGAATTTTCAAAAGTTGACCTTCAACCCGTCCGTTCGTGACCATGACATTTCAACAGTTCCAACAAAAAATGACGCCCTTCACAAGATCAACATTTCATTTATAAAATTCCGGAAGGTATTAAGTATCTGCTAAGAAGTTCACTTATTTTTGGGATTGGCTATAATTTGTTATATTAAACTGGTTTACTGCACCTTATCAAAGAAAGGAAAAAAATTAAATGCACTTGATATTTACGATTGTTGCTACTTCCATTTAGTTTTTTTGAAATTAAACTTAATAATCATTACAAAAAACTTTTATTGCTTTTGTGCACCGATTGTCTTTTGTTCTTGCCTTAAGGAAATTTAATCAAAAAAGAAAACACATCATTCTGGGTAACAGTTAAAAATGTTTTATTCTGGGTTGGCAATAAGTTAAATTGATCATCTATAATCATTTATAATGGCGTGTGATCCTGTACAAATATTTAACGTTCAATTGTACATGATGACACGCCATTCCAAATGACATGAGAAATGAAAGAAACTCTTTGCCAATACTTATGGGGTTTTATCCATTCAAATGATGTATCATGGTCCAGGATGCCACAATTTGTAAAAGGAAACACACTTGTGTAAACGACTAGCTCTTTCTATTTCCAGACGTACTGCCATAGATTTTTAAACATTGGAATTGTTCACTCTCCACCCGTATAGAAGTGCTGCTGGGTTAACTTAACTTTAAAAAGAATAATGATAAAATAAATTTAAAATAAACAAATTTAAAAGAAGAAAAAGGGTATAAAAGTAAGGTTCTATTCATATGTGGATCAAGGATGATTTATAATATTTAAACCATTGGAAAAAGTGCGAAAATTTCACAATTTAAATTAAATCTGAGGCAACTTAATAAAATTTAAAATATTCGATTAATCAGGTGTTGAAAACTTTACCACAACATGGTCCAATGTTTGACTTTAATGAGACAATCATAATAATTTTTAAATTGACTCAAATTTTATTAATTTAATTTGATACTTGTGAAAGGAGTATACTCATAAACTTTAAACAAAATACTCTGCCAATCTATGGGCACCTAAGCTCACACTAAGTACTGTAATTATAGTGTACGTGTGAGCTAATATAACTAAAAACTGATATATATTTTATTCAACTCCAGACTCAATTACCTTTCGTTTGATACCACACAAGCCATGTTTTGCCTTCAACTCTAATTTTTAAAATCTACCCCCACCCTTTTTTTAAAAACTAAAATGTATTTTGTTTAACTCCAGACTCATTTACCTTTTGTTTGATATCATACACGCCATATTTGCACTTAAACTCTAATTTTTGACATCTACCCTCACCCTTTTTTTTAAATAACTTAAAATTCATTTTGTTTAACTCCAGACTTAATTACCTTTCGTTTGATATCACACACGCCATATTTTCACATAAACTCTCATTTTTGAAATCTACCCCCACCCTTTTATGTGACTTGCGTTCGGTGGACCACCACGGGCCAAGACTCAGCCTAGGTACCAAATTTCATTTAAATTGAAGAAGCAGTTTTTGAGTTATGCGGGTTGGTCGTTACAGACAGACATACAGACAGACAGACAGACAGACAGACAGACAGACAGACAGACATACAGACAGACAGACAGACAGACAGACGGCAAGACAAAAAAGTTTCTAAACCATCTGAAACGCAAAGATATATAAAAATTTTTAAAATCAGAGCAACTTTTTTTTTCTCGAAAAAATTAGGATCACCATAGCTCACACTACTATAGTATAGTAGTAGTGTGAGCTAAAACTACAAAAAAAAGTCATACATTTGTCGGCCAGTGCACAGCAAGGTGATTATAATCGAGAAAATAAAAGAAGGACCCATTTCAAAATGACTAAAAAAAAACTACTTGCATTTGAAAACGTGACTGACCTATAAAATCTTTTACTATTTCTTTAGTATGTTTGGTTGTTCATGAAATAATGAAAGTAAGAATTTCAAGATTAAAAATTCGATATATACATTTTAAAGGACAAAAAGTGATAGTGTAGGTATATTAAGCAGCCCATAGAAAAAATATACTTAATTCATAAACAGTATGTACCCGTCAAGTTCTGAGGTTATTTAAACTATTTGCTTTTGCCCATTAAAGGTAATTTAATGTGCTTGATAAGACTAACTCACCACGGTTCGTTTTAAGATATTTAAAATATTCTTGTAAAATTTTAAGCTTACAAAATACAAAAATGAGCTTGACCCATGATGGCATTTTGGATAAATACTTTCTGACGCGATAAACAGTGTTAAAATTTGAATATTTTAATCATTTGGAGTTGCAATATGGTGTTCGTAAATAATAAGCTAATGCCATAATTTTGTAAGACATGTTCCAAACTCTAATGATTTAGTTCAAAACGCAAGGAGAAGAATAATTTTTTAAATTCCTCTATGGTCTTATATTTGTCAATAATTTCTGAGACGAATAAAAGAAAATCGCCTTTAGTTACAGTCAATGAGGTGTTTCCAAGAACGGTTATGTTCTATGATCTCAAAAAATCCAAAAAATAAAGATAATAAACATAATAAGTATACCTGATGACACGGAAAAAATTTCAGAAATAAAAATTTGTGGATGCTGCAGCACCACCGCTTGACATTCATTGTCAATAGAAGGATCAGAATCATCTTCAAGAAGAAAAAACCAAAAAGATAGATGTATTGCATGAGAAAGAAAATAAGAAAGAATAGCTAAATTGACTTTATTCAAGAAAATAGATAAGTTGGAAAATTCTTAGCTGATAAATAAAGTTGACCGAACCACTGAACAAATCAAGAAAATTAGATAGAAGTTTTAAGATATTTCACTATCAACATCGAGGAAATTGCCAGGGAAAACACTCGATGGCTGAGAAGAAATGATTCTGCGTAATAGGAAAAAGTACTGTAATTTTAGTTTTAATATTAATCCTATTACTAGTAACAAGAACTACTACTAGTAGTAGATAACTATCAATTCGATGTACAACACAACATATAAACTTTGTTTATACCAATAGCATCGATAGGTTGTTTCCGATTACCATATAGCGTGTTAAAAAGTGAATTTCTAACAGTTCTGTCGAATTAAAACTGTGGTTTTAGTAATGCGATAATGTGCAAAACATCACTTACACTTTCATGCCAATGAAAGCGATAATATCTTATGTTTTGATGAAGTTGTATTTCAAAGAATATACCTTCAATTATTATTTATTGATTAACACAATTTCTACAGTTTGAGTATATATACATATGTATATGTAAGAGAAGTTTATTATAAAATATCAGGTTGACAAAATTAACATCTATCAAATAAAATCATATCTCATACCTTCAAAAAAATATTTTATTATTTCCTATGAATACCACCTGCCTGTAAATGTATATGGTATAAAATTCTTGTCTTCAAGTATTAATCGATTGTTTTAATATGTTTTCTCTTGGTATGCTCAAGATATCGGCTGGTTCATATCTAATAATATAAATGGACACCATATAGCATTAAGGAAGCCAAATAACCAAGAAAGAAAAAAACAACCGCAACTGCCACCGCTTGCAATGCTACCTAGAAATACGCTTTCACTGTGTCAGATTTTGCGGCCATATGATTTTGCCTGCCATAGATTTATTTCTAGCGCATAAATAAACAAAACCGATAATAGGCTACGACTTACTATGCGCAAAATTGATTGATCGTAATTGGGTGTCTGACCTGATGTCAACCAATTACATTTCACAATGGAAATAATCCTATAAACAGTCTTAAAATATCAACATTTCGAACGAGGCAGATGACAAAGACCCAACATAAACATTTGAATAAGCCTTTAAAAAGTAATGAACTTTACTTATTTGTAAAAATAATACTGTAGATATTCAAATCAGTTCTTGATGTGCCCTAATTTAGAGAACATTATTAGTTTCCTGAATACGAAATTGATTGATCGTAATTGTTTGGCTGACCTGAAGCTTGTGAAAAACGAAGAACTCTCATTAATTAAAAAAAATGCTGTAGATATCGATGACTTTTCTTGATTTGATAAGAAGCTTTTAAAAGTACCTGCTATTAATTCTTTCTTTACAAGTCCTAGTTTAAAACACACTGCTGATATCATGCTAGAGGGCTTAATTACAAAAGTCGCTGCTGTGAAATATACTAGATATTAATATATACAATATGCATAAAATATTTTCACGATGGTAATTCAAAAACTAACTTCTTTGTTTTTACTAATGTATCTACTAATGACGAAGGTTATATTAAAATAAACAGATCTTAGAGGCGTGAAGGTATTAGAGTTTAAAAAAGGCTGTCAATGGGTGGGCGAAATTGAAAAATTAATAACAGGATTATAATAATTTGTATCACGCTGCCAAAGAACTAGAGCCGTTAATACTTCGGCACCAAGCGAACTAAAATCGTAATGTATAGAAAGCAAGGCCACCTCTTCGGTTGGATTATTAATTCTTTCAGCATAATATGTCAAGGACTCGAGGTATTGTATCTACACCAATAAACTAACAGTTTTTCAGCTGAAAGAGATTTTCACGTCTAATTGGAACAACTCCCGCGCTAACTATAAGTATCATAATTAATCTTTATGTAGTTCCCACTAGCTCCAGGTTAATAATACTTATTTTGACAAGGTGAAACATATTGCACAAAGAAACCATAACGAACATAACACAATTTTTTTCCTAACGAACAAAACTATCTGTAATCATGCAAAAAATATAATAAAACATATTTTTATCATTAGATATACTTACACAAGAATTAGATTTGCTCGAAATTGGCATTTTCGTTAGTTACAATCTTTTTATACTAATCGTTTCATAATTAAATGATGACACTTTTTGGCAAACTATAAGATTTATAGCTATTTAAATTTCGTAGATGGTTTCATTAATTAATTTTCGTAGGTAAAATGGTAACATTAACAAAGTCATGGAGTACCTCAAGGACCTATATTGGGCCAACTCTTATGTATATTCATTTGTATTTAAAATCGAAATTAACAACAAGAACCGGTAGATCCTAAATCTAGACATAAACAAAAAATTAAGTAACACAACATACTTGTAAAAAGCTATATGTTACGCTAAAATATCAAAATATGATTTGCAATAATCTGAGAGCTTATCTTTTAAGGTTAAGATGATTTTTTTGCAATTTCCCTTCTGATTGAAACAACAAAACATTTAAGATAAGTTTATATGTAGAAGAAATTGTTTTGTGTTTTATGTTTAAAAAACAAGTCTTATTATTGGTGAGCAAAACATGTTTAAACAAAAAAATATAATAAGGAAAGACGAAATATTTAAGTAGTTTTAAAATTTAAAACTAAAATACGACTAAGTCTAACCTTGAAAGGTCTTATTAAATTCACCTTGAAAAGTTAAATGAAACGGAATTTTGGGCTAATTAGCCTATATTCAAAAATGGAAAGCGCATAAGTGAAGATTAATCGAAAAATAAAGACGGTGAAATGGTTGTTTATATGATTAATAATATGTGGGCAAAGAATAGACTGCTACACAGACAGGCAGAAGATTTAATTTGAAGCAAATATAATTAACTAATTTTCAACACTCCATCCTCAAAATATAGTACAATAGAATTAGTTCAGTCATAAGAGCAAAAGGAGGTGTAGTCGCGATTTTGACATATTATGTCGTTCACGTTAGTCCTAAAAAAAAATTGAGTTTTCGACCATGGGCGACCGGCTTCCCCCGCCATCTTGTATTTAGTGTGCATAAAAAGGGTTTTTAGTTAATTACTTGGTCCCTGTACATTTTAGAAAAAAAAGTTTTTGTTTACAAAAACGCTGTTGTAGGTTTTTTGTCAGGCGAATGGTTTTCGAGTTATGATGATGAATATTTCGCCGTCATCTTGGATTTTGACCAATTTTTTTTATTTAGTAGGCCCTTAACTTCGAAACTGTTTATTTTTAAGAAAATCTGTGAAAACAAAAAATAAAGACGAACTAATAGCCTATAAAATGAGACATTATAGAGTTATCTGGGTAGTACCCTTGCTGAGATACGGCATCCATAAAATGGGGGTTATTTTTTAAAATCATAAAAAAAAATGTTTTTTAGGTTTTATTCAGTTTTGAAAAAAACTAAAAATTTTAGGAGAAAATATTAAAACATCTTTTTTAGAGAAAATAAAATGTTTTTTCAAACGGCGTATCTCAAAGTTGTGTTAAAGCTATTACTTACACGCCAATTACTTACACTCCAGGGGCGTCGGCATATTGAGGTTATTTTTTTTAATTATTTTTTTTTATATTTTATTGGTTTTATTTAATTTTCTAAAAAAATACTCTGCTAATATATGGGCACCTAAGCTCACACTAGGTACTATAGTTATATTGTACGTGTGAGCTAATATAACTAAAAACTGAAATATATTTTATTCAATTCCAGACTCAATTACCTCTCGTTTGATACCACACAAGCCAGCCATGTTTTGACTCTACCCCCACCCTTTAAAAAAAACAAAAACTAAAATATATTTTGTTTAACTCCGGACCCAATTACCTTTTGTTTGATACCACACAACCCATGTTTTGACTTAAACTCACATTTTTGAAATCTACCCCCCACCCTTAAAAAAAACAAAAACTAAAATGTATTTTGTTTAACTCCGGACTTAATTACCTTTCGTTTGATACCACACACGCCATATTTTCACGTAAACTCTAATTTTTGAAATCTACCCCCACCCTTTTTGAAGAAAAAAAAAACTAAAATGTATTTTGTTTAACTCCATACTCAATTACCTTTCGTTTGATATCAAACACGCCATATTTTCACATAAACTCTAATTTTTGAAATCTTCCCCCACCCTTTTATTTGGCTTGTGTTCGGTGGATTTTGTTCATTTTTAAGACCCAAGACCCAGCCTAGGTACCAAAACAGACAGACAGACAGACAGACATACAGACAGACAGACGGCGCGACAAAAAAGTTTCAAAATCATCTGAAACGCGAAGATATATAAAAATTTTTGAAATCGGAGCAACTTTTTTTTTCTCGAAAAAATTAGGATCACCATAGCTCACACTACTATAGTATAGTATATGTGTGAGCTAATACCCTTTCTAAAAAAACTTGTTTAACCCTATATTGTTGAAAATATAATTATCTTTAAAACGATATGTATCTAGTGGGCTTTTGTTAACGGGGAACACTTAAAGAATATACGCATATTTAGTGATTTTTTTTTAATCACAAAAAAGAAGTATTTTATATCATGTAATTTCTTTTAAAAAGCCTTACCGGGATAAACCCTTAATTCTGTGTTATAGACAATTAGATTTTCTTTCGAATAATGTGTAAAGTTATAATATTTAGGAAACCGTGAATACACCAAAAACTGAATTGAAAAAAAAATCACTAAACATGCGCATATTCTTTGAGTGTTCCCCGTAGACAAAAACCCACTAGTAGTAGTAGTAGTAGTAGTAGTAGTAGTAGTAGTGTGGGGTAGGCTCTAGGCCTGGCGACTAGGCCCATGAAGCGCCCTTTACGCCAACCCCTGGGCATCCCCCCTACTGCGTCCTTCCTTCGATAAGGAATCTGCCCGTCTTCTGTACAAAGGCCAGAATATCGAGCCACCTCAGATTCAGAAGGTCCTCCGTCTCAAAGGCTTCCTCTTCGAATACCTCTCTTCTTGCCTCCTTGTATGCTTCACATGATGAGAGAAAATGCGCCGAGCTCTCGTCCTCGGCCCAACATCGCTCGCACGTCGCGTCCTCCTTCACTCTCATCATTGCCAGGTGTCCTTGTAGGACACATTGTCCGGTTAGGAATCCCACTATGGCTCCCACATCTCTTCGTGTTCTACGGAGCAGCCAGTCCCAGCGAGATTTGCTGTATCCTGTCACATACTCACTCACAAAAACCCACTAGATACATATCGTTTTAAAGATAATTTTATCTTCAACAAACTAGAGTAAAACAAGATTTTTCAGAAAGCTTAGTTTTTAAGAAAATTAAATAAAACAAATAAAAAATTTAAAACAATATAATTACAAAAAAATAACCTGAATATGCGCAGACACCCCTGGAGTGTCAATAATAGCTTTAACACAACTTTGTGATACGCCGTTTAAAATATCATTTTATTTTCTCTAAAAAAGATATTTAAAAATTTTTTCCAAAAATACTTAGTTATTTTTAAAACTGAATAAAACCTAAAAAACCTTATTTTTTTTCGTGATCCTAACAAATAATTCCAATTTATGGAAGTCAATTAAGTGCTAACCGTGGAGTTAGGTGATACATAGTTTAAAAGATAATTTAGTTTTCTATAATAAAGTAAACACACTTTCTGTAAAATGCTTACCTTTTGAGAAAATTACATAAAACTGAATAATTTCGGTTTATTTTGCATATACTATGGAAATACATAGGAAACGGGTATACTGCTAACACTTCAGGGTTCGTATCTCAGTAAGGGTATTACCAATGTTTACACGCGTGTAAACATTGGTATTACCCAGAGAACTTAGTGATGTGTTATTTTATAGGCTATTAGTTGCTCTTTATTTTATGTTATTACAGATTTTGTCAAAAATAAGCAGTTTCGAAGTTAATGGCCACTAAAAAAAAAATTGGGCAAAATCCAAAATGGCGGCGAAATATTTAGCGTCATAACTCGAAAACCATTGGTCTGACAAAAAAACGTACAAAAGCGTTTTTGTAGGAAATTTTATTGTATTCAACCTTTGTTTAAAACTTTTTTTTTCTAAAACGTATAGTAACCAAGTTATTAAAAAAAAAACTTTTTGTGCAAACTAAATCCAAGATGGCGGGGGAGCGGGCCCCCCCAGGGTCAAAAACTCAAATTTATTTTAAGGACTCCAATGTCAACAACATATATCAAAATCGCGACTACACCATCTTTTGCAAGCTAAAATTCTATAACGACTGGACTAAATAGAATAATAAAAACGCTCATGATTTTGAATCCTAACGCAACTACTAAAATGTTATTCGAAACCGATTTGAGGAGGATATTTCTAAAACAAAAGTATTTGTGGATATGTGGACATTTAAAAATTTTTAAATAAGTAATTTTTTTTCATCTATAGGCTTTTAAGATTGGTTTAATTTTTAAATAAGTGAAGAAGTTTTATTATTTTCAAAAGGATGCCTTACGCAAGTCAGATGTAAATCAGGCAGTACAAAAATGAAAACGTAATAATTATTTGTAAATAAAATGTTTAAATAAAGTGGGCACCAGATCAAGAAGTCTAAACGATCACTGTTACAGTCCTGCAAGAAATTGTGTTGCATAAAAGTAAATTTTCGCAATCGATTCGGCCTGTCACGATACAGTTTTGAACGCAAAGTCTATAAATATTGCGTTCGCAATATAATGTACGCCTTTTAATTCAAAAACCACTTCTTGGTTCGGTTGGCGAAAAACAAATATCTCTGACTTCCTATCGTGATGCTATTTATTTAACAGCATTCTATTATAAAACTAGTAAAAGTAGAACAAACCGATTTTACAGCCAAACAGATAATTTGCTTTTTTTAGCGCACTGCTCGACTTTGCCTTTACAATGGGTTATTTAACAGAACGCATAATATTTCAATTTTTATGCGTCGAATTGAAGCATCCAAAAATTAAACATGACAGGTTTTGATTAAATTCGAACAACAATAGTTAAACATTTGACACGGGCGTCCGCATTAACGCAAGAGGCAGTTGATTTGCCAGTACCGCCCATTTCTTTCCTCCGTGATACAATTCGCGTTACACACATATCCCTTGGTCTCAATTAAATCAAAAAAGCTTCCAGAACCAATTAAAAGACAGCCAGCCTAAAAATAAGCTTCTAATAACCTTATTTACAACCATGGTTTAGCAGATATTTTGATATATTGTGATACTGACTGTATCTAGTGATCACGACAGATCTGTTTTATTTTCTGCTGGATAGAGCCCATATACACCATTCCAGCAGTATTTTCAATACTAAAAGCAACAGATGGTTAGTTAGTTTTGCCCCTTGCTGAATTTTCTTGTGCGTACGCTCTTGAATATCAACACTTTCTCACTTTCGATTTTACTCGGAATCTTTTATTGTTTGTGTTTCGTTCTAGCGGCCGTTTTGGTTCAAAGAACGATCTCATTATTTTACTTTTACACGTTCTTTTTTTGTCCTTCCAATTTCGACCGCAGTATTTAACATCCTGCTCTATCTCTTACGGTACATCGCAAAACCGCATCGAGATTTTTATAGACTTTTAATTTCACTCTCTTCATAATTGAGCAAGCATAGATTCTATGCTTCGGTTCACACTTTGGTTGCATTCTAACGGGAATTTATTTTAGATGCTTGTCTTTAAATTGGATTAAAGAAATTAAAGTCATTGTAAGCTCCTGGCAAAAAAGCTTTCGTTTCACGCTCCCTCTTCTTATTACTGCAACATTCTATCAGCGGATTTTCAACTACTATTGCTGCCCTTTGTTTCTATATTTTATGTTTGCACATCAATTTTAAATTTAAAATAATTCATATTTTGTTTATTTACAAAAAAAGGATTAATTTCTTAAAGTTCAATAACGTGAATTTTCCACTGCGTAAACCACTCGAAACTTGTGTTAAATATTCAAGGATTAACAGATTTGAATTAGCAAGAGTTATACCGATTTCCTAAACAATTATCGTAAATCAATCCTCCAAAAAATCAAGGTGATAAACTTAAAAACAGCTATAAGTCACAACCTGACCAAATTTTGGTAGCCTTCGTTTATTTAAGAATTGCTCCTACTTGCATTGTTTACATTAAAATAACCATTTAATAAAAAAAATTGCATATTGGCTGATTGGCATAAAAATCAAATTTGACATGGTCGGTTTATATACCATATGTCGCACTCATTAACAAAATTAAGGCTAAACTTAATTAATTAAGGTGATTAAAAGCCTTAGGTAACACCACATTTAGTTGATTAAGATCTATATGTAACATGTGGAATGTAATTTTAATACGATTTTGATTGAGCTATATTAATATTGCATATGCTTTAGGCAAGTTTAAGACATGTTCTCTGATAATAAATTTATCACATGTTTATTTTGAGAAATCTTACTGCACATAGGGAGGTAGAGTATCAATACAGTAGTAGTTTTGACTTCATAAAGCCATTTGAGACAGATTCAAGTATTTTGCTTTTATTGTATACAGTGGCGTAGCGTGGGGGGTTTGTCGCCCCCCCCCCCCGCCCGGAGGGTACTGGGGCCCCATGGGTGCCCGAAGGGCCCTAAGCTTTATTAAGTAGCAGGGCCGGCAACCGCAAATAGAGAGGGCGGCAAAGGAAACTAAAGACATGATGACCCTTTTTTTGTTTTATTTTTGGTCGCAAGATTTTTGATGGCCGCCCTGTTAAGCTGTCGGCCCCCACCGCCCCTTCAGGCACGCCGCTGCTCTATGGTCCCACAATACTGCAACTCGGTGCTTTTGTTGATAAACTGTATAGTTTTTGAACTATGAATTTTCAAAGTTTGGTCATTTTGGTCTTATGGGATTCCCTAACCTAAATTTCGCTAAATGACGTTTTTGCGAATCTCAACTCAGGGTGTCGTTTTTTCGTATCTCTATAGTCCCACAATACTGCTACTCGGTGCTTTTGTTGATAAACTGTATAGTTTTGGAAATATAAATTTTCAAAGTTTGGTCATTTTGGTCTTATGGGATTCCCTACCCTAAATTTCGCTAAATGACGTTTTTCCGAATCTTAATTCAGGGTGTGGTTTTTTCGTATCTCTATGGTTCCACAATACTGCCACTCGGTGGTCATTTTGGTCTTATGGGATTCCCTACCCTAAATTTCGCTAAATGACGTTTTTCCAAATCTTAATTCAGAATGTGGTTTTTTCTTATCTCTGTGGTCCCACAATACTGCAACGCGGTGCTTTTGTTGATAAACTGTATAGTTTTTGAAATATAAATTTTCAAAGTTTGGTCATTTTAGTCTTATGGGATTCCCTACCCTAAATTTCGCTAAATGACGTTTTTCCGAATCTTAACTCAGGGTGTGGTTTTTTGGTATCTCTATGGTCCCACAATACTGCATCTCGGTGCTTTTGTTGATAAACTGTATACTTTTTGAAATATGAATTTTCAAAGTTTGGTCATTTTTTTCCCTACCCTAAATTGTGAGGTTTTTTAAATTTCGCTAAATGACGTTTTTCCGAATCTCAACTCAGGGTGTCGTTTTTTCGTATCTCTATAGTTCCAAAATACTGCAACTCGGTGCTTTTATTGATAAACTGTATAGTTTTTGAAATATGAATTTTCAAAGTTTGGTCATTTTGGTCTTATGGGATTCCCTACCCTAAATTTCGCTAAATGACGTTTTTCCGAATCTTAATTCAGGGTGTGGTTTTTTCGTATCTCTATGGTCCCACAATACTGCAACTCGGTGCTTTTGTTGATAAGCTGTATAGTTTTTAAAATATGAATTTTCAAAGTTTGGTCATTTTGGTCTTATGGGATTCCCTACCCTAAATTTCGCTAAATGACGTTTTTCCGAATCTTAACTCAGGGTGTGGTTTTTTGGTATCTCTATGGTCCCACAATACTGCAACTCGGTGCTTTTGTTGATAAGCTGTATAGTTTTGAAAATATGAATTTTCAAAGTTTGGTCATTTTGGTCTTATGCGATTCCCTACCCTAAATTTCGCTAAATGACGTTTTTCTGAATCTTAATTCAGGGTGTGGTTTTTTCGTATCTCTATGGTCCCACAATACTGCAACTCGGTGCTTTTGTTGATAAACTGTAGTTTTTGAAATATGAATTTTCAAACTTTGGTGATTTTGGTCTTATGGGATTCCCTACCCTAAATTTCGCTAAATGACGTTTTTCCAAATCTTAACTCAGGTTGTCGTTTTTTCGTATCTCTGCAGTGGCGTAGCGTGGGGGAGCGCGGGGGGTTTGTCCCCCCTCCCCGTGGGTACTGGCGCCCCATGGGTGCCCGAAGCGCCCTAAGCTTTATTAAGTAGCAGGGCCGGCAACGGCAAATTGAGAGGGCGGCAAAGTAAACTAAAGGACATGGTGACCTTTTTTTTTGTCGCAAGATTTTTGGGCGCCCTGTTTAGCTGTCACCCCCCCCCCCCCCGCCCCTTCAGACACGCTACGCCGCTGATTGTATACTATTTAAATATAATAAATCTTCAACATATAATATAACAATAACAATAAAAAAAAACATTAAATATAAAATAATTTATTTAAACCTCTCTGGGAAGGGACAGTTCCACGAATTGATGTCGCGTTGCCTCTCTGAATTGCTAGACTTATGTTCTGAATAATAAAATATTTAACTCTTGAACCGTGGCGCCGCCAAATGTACCCTTTATTTATAAAGGACCAAGTGTTTCAACAAAAAAGGGTACACAGCAAAAGCAGTGCAATAGTTCAATAGGGACTCACCTAAACGACAAACCTCTCCTGCCTTTTAAGAAAATAAGTGGATATATGACTGACATAATGAATCTTTACAAGTGACGTCCCATAGGAGAGGTTTACCAGAGTTCCACGGAAATCTGGTCATTCCATCTACACGCTTTTCATCGCTTCGACATACTCCAACGGGTTTAAGAACTGAAGGGAATCCTGCAGATGTTAAAGCCCGTAGAAGTAAACTGTAACGAGCCATCCTTCCTGCACTCTTCTGGCAACTCAGGCCATGATAGCCATAAATATCAACTGTTTGGCCACAAGAAGAACCATCATAAGGACTATACACAGGAACACCTAACCTCAAAGCGACAGAACCGCGGAAGGTTTGATCGTTCAGGAGAGTACCCAAAGGATACGATGCATGTAAGCATGACTTTCTGGTCGTTAAAATGCGAGAAATCTTGCCTTTGAACGCAAGTCTTGACAATTCAAAAGGGCATGATTTACCAATATCTCGGATGTTACTTTATCAAAATCCTTTTGAGCGGTTGGAAGAATCTGTGGAGTACAGCGTGTCCCATTTTCGATGGGATTAAATGGGAAACTCGGTTATTATTAAAGATATCGATTTTCTGATTGCACCTTACCGTGCTATTTTTGAGCCGGTACAAATGGTGTAATCAGATTTTTGCTATACCCCGTAGTTTCGCTAATAGGGGAAACCTGAAGAGGTTAGGGAAGTGAAGACTTTGCTTTTCCAGGATCAGTTCAAAATTCAAGTAAAATGATTAATTCTATTCTTCCGACAATTTGTAGCTCTTATCCATATGATGATTATAATGAAGCCTTACATCAGTGGACACTAATTTCCAATCTTCAGTGTAGCGTGTCCCATTTTCGATGGGATTAAATGGGAAACTCGGTTATTACTAAAGATATTGATTTTCTAATTTCAACTTACCGTGCTCTTAAAAATGGTGTATTCAGATTTTTGCTATACCCCGTAGCTTCGCTAATTTCGCGGAGTCTTTGAAAAAATTGCATTTTTAATAATTCCTTGTATTTCGCTTATTTACCAAAATATTTTTATTCTGTAAAAACCTTTACATGGCAACTTTTTTAGAGCAAAATAATGACGTTGTCAACTTTTTTCAATATTGTTTAGTTTTTGAGATATGGTATTTATCATAAAAAAATTAAATACGGACCTGGATTTTTTTTATTAATATTTTGATTGATTTCATGTTATTATTATCTTAAAATGCTAAAACTTTAATATTTTCTTAATTAAAGGTTAAAAAAAATATTTAATATTTGTAAAAAAATTTTAGTCCAAACCTGAAAATTTCGAACGAATATAAATTAAAAATTGCAATTTTTAGTTTATCTGTTTTGAAACGTTAATTGAAAGATTAATAAAGTTAAAAATTAAGAAGTTACAAAAATATCATAGTAATTATTTGATAGCACAGCAACTCATAAAATTTACTTCGACATGGAAAAACAAAAGCGTGGAATTGACATTGTCATTTTACTTGTCATTTTTGTAAATAAGTCACTCAAAATTATTCTAAAAATTTTGAAAAATGTGATATGTTTGCCTGCTTTATTCAAGCAACAAAATCCCAATATCTAAACGGCAGAAAAATTTTTATGCGCTAAGAAAAATTACTCAAAAATGCCAACAATGTCTTACACATAATCGCAATTAGTTTAAACATTTATATCACTAAATAAAATTAGTTATTAACTTTTGTAATTCATTATTTTTTTGTTTTTGTCGTAGACTTTGATTCATATAAATCTTTAAATTAAAGTAAAACCATTTTAATTTGGTAAGTTTCAAAACATTTAAACTAAAAATCGTTCAAGTAGCAATTTTTAGTTTATATTTATGTTGAAAATTTCCAGGTTCGGACTAAAATTATTTTTTTAAATATAAAATATTTTTTTTTACCTTAATACAAAAAAATAATATTTTTTTATTATATTGTGATAGCATAAAACAAATGAAAATAATAATAAAAAAAATCCAGGTCCGTATTTAATTTTTTTATGATAAATACCATATCTCAAAAACTAAACAATATTTTAAAAAATTGACAACGTCATTATTTTCTTCAAAAAAAGTTGCCACATAAAAGTTTTTACAAAATAAAAATATCTTGCAAAATAAACGAGACACAAGGAATTATTAAAAATGCAATTTTTTCAAAAACTCCCTGTATTAGCGAAACTACGGGGTATAGCAAAAATCTGAATACAACATTTTTAAGAGCACGGTAAGGTGAAATTAGAAAATCAATATCTTTAATAATAACCGAGTTTCCCATTTAATCCCATCGAAAATGGGACACGCTACACTGAAGATTGGAAATTAGTGTCCACTGATGTAAGGCTTCATTATAATCATCATGTGGATAAGAGCTACAAATTGTCGGAAGAATAGAATTAATCATTTTACTTGAATTTTGAACTGATCCTAGAAAAGCAAAGTGAAGAGGTTTCCCTGATTCCAAGTGCGCCAAATTTTGTTGCCCACTTCAGCATTTTCTTATTATTTTATAGAAAAAGCTGTTGGGAATAAACCATGTTGCTTATTAAAGCTTTGCCTGTATGGAGCAAATTTAAAATAATTTGATATAATTGAAGAAAATTTGTCAATATTTCTTTCTGATGGGAAGTCTTATGAGTCAAGCCTATATTATCTGTAGTTGATTTTAAATGCACAGATTTGTAATAAGTTTTCAAAATTTCCTGGCAAAATGTGATTTTATTTATGAAATAGAGAAAGCATTGGGGTTTGAAGGAAATATATGTTAACCAAAACATGATTTAACATAATTTCACCTGATGTACTTGGCTATTACAATATAAAAGACAATGTTATTTTTAATTTCCGCTCTACTTACCGTCTTATTTTTTATTTATATGAGCTGTTAAGTAATACCTAGTGTTGGAATGTCACCGTAATTGTCAAAAGCACGGTATGGGCAAAATATTTCCATGCCATACAAAGGATGTACCATTAATGACTAAACGACTTATATAATCCACTCGTTTAATAATTTAATTTATATTATCCAATATGCAGTTCTCTGTCTGCTTGCTTTACGCCTGGCTGCATATTGGGAAGCAATATTTAGTATTTATTACAGTCTACAACCATTTATTTTAGTCCGGATTAGGGTGCCATAAATATTTATTTTTGCCTAAAGTAGATTACATGAAATTCTTTTGAAATAGGTTACTTTTTAGCATACCCATACGGTAATAGAATGTTGCACAAGGGAGTACCTCAGGGTCCTATTTCAGGTAATGAATTTGTGGACAGACAAGATTTTTTGTACAGGATAAAACTCACAAGTAGCGTTATTTGTTGCTTATAATTTCTATAAAACAAATTAACGTTCGCTGATGATTGTGTTGTACACTAATCTTTAACAACACTTTTCACGATTGTTTATTAACAATAGTATGAAGAATTACCTCTTAATAACAAGAATAAACAAAACGTTTAATAAAAATGATGGGAAGTAAATAAACTTCTTGCATTCATTGATTCTTATAAATAAATCTTACACAATGGTGGAAGCTTGGGCAATGTCTCAAGACGATGCGATAATGTAATGTGATGATTAAAACGAACTTGACATATTATGGTTTGTGTCTTTGCCTTCACAATTAATATGTTTATCGATTGTAGTGTTTATTGTAAAATTTCTCAGATTTAAAGATAACATAAAATTTGCAATTTTACTTATTTTTAAGGTTGTTAACTTAGAGGCATATTTCCTTTGTTGTATTAAATACAATAAATATTACAAATATTCCGCGCATTGGGCGCTACAAAAATTGGACCCCACAAAAATTCACTGAATAGGCGTAATCAGGCCTGAAATGCTTCTCAAGCATAGTTCTAACGAACTATCCATATTAAAACCAATAAATAATAATTTAGATTTCGATAAACAAAAACTAAAACTTTGATAACGTTTTGAAAAGGTAACCTTTTTATTCCATAAAAAGGAAAAGTAGATTGAGTTAAATAATATTAAATTACTAAAAAAAGCGAACATCCATACAGCAGCCGGATACGCCAACTTTACAAACGACAGATGTTGGATGCCTAATAAAAAAATTGTTTTCACTTATAGTATACCTGGTGCCCCAAAAACCAAAAAGAAAAATTAACTTAATAGACAATGTTAAAGGCACTAAAACATGTAAACAACTACTACAATTCTATGCTTGCTCTTTGTTATGACGTAGTAATTGCGAGTTCGAACTGTATTAATTAGTTTTTGTTGATTCTGGTCCCTGTTTGTGTTTGTTTTCTCTATTTCCTCTACACATTTGTGAGTGTATTAAGCATGATCCTAAAAGTCTTCCTCTGTTAGCTAGTATTGTTTGTATAAAGTTATGTTTCTGGTTCCGAAGTCGGAAACTTTTTATCGCTAGTATTTCAAGATATAACACAAGCGTTTAATTCGAGAATAGAATGAACCGAAAGTTAGTGAAACCCGGTATAATCGATATAGACATACAAACATATGACACAGTGTATTACAATAACGATCGTGACACTGGCCATACCAAGGCTACCTTGTACAGACTTGGACGCGGTGTCATCTGTGAAAATAATTGTTTAGCAATTTGCGAACCATTTAGGAACACCAACAAGCTTATACCTATGGAGGAGCAAGGCTACCGTGCACTGTATAAACAAAAGTGACCACGTGCAAAACATAACTAAATAAAGAAAGTGTCCATGAGAATGGTGTACGATTACAGAGCAAATAGAGGATTGGAAATACAATGCGATGTTGACAAAAAAACACATAAAAAATTTAATGCAAAAAGAATACTTGAAACAATAGATAGTAGAAAAACTTAAGAGGCTTGTTGTTGGGTACAAGCTTGGAAAGCTCTGGCAAATAAGAAAATTTTAGCATTCAACATTCAAGAAATTTTAATAAATAATAATAAAAATTCATATACACTATCTCCAGGTGACACTAGTTCCAGTAAAGAAAGAAAGATAAGCAAGAAGTTAGTAATATGATGATGATGATGATGATCCCCTTTCTACTACGAAGTCAGTTAATATTTTGTCTTGAATAAAAAACACTCTGGCAGAATAAACATTAACACCAATCAATTAAAATTAAAGTGTTAATAATGTATGTCAAATCTAGTTAAAATATCTCATAATTAAATTGTCAATAATGATCATTTAAATTATAATGATCTCGTATTTGAATCAGAACTATAGTGCTAATATTATTATCTAAATAATTTTTATTTCTTAACACAATTGAGTTCTATTTAGGATGGTGGTAGAATCGAAATAAGGTTAAGGCATGTTTTTTCGAATTGAATATGAACTATGCAATGTAATTAACCTATTTTCTTGTAATTATTCGTTACACTTGACATTTTAAAATGCAAAACAGCTTTTTCTTATGTTGGGCTTCTTTTTGTGGTATTATATAATTCTGTGGGAAAAGTTTAAGATAAAAATCAAAACGTAACAAACAACAAATGTCTAGCTGCTCTTCGCAGTCTTGCTTTTAACTTATATATGGCTAAAAACCACACAATGCTTAACTTGCATCATACTTCGGATTGTTATTAAACATGATGCAGACTAATGTTTCTCGTTTATCCAAGAAAATATTCCCAAAACCTATCAAAACAAAAATCGATATACAAATATTACTGAGGGGCAGAAAAGTGTCTGATTTTTATGAGGCCTAAACATTTTAAAACATACCTATCAATAATTTTATAAAAAAAGAGAAGATTCACCAAGGAGATCAATAAACATACTGTATAATTAATATTTTTATTTAAAGGAAGTCAAAGTCGAATCTTTCTAATTATCTAACATAAGGCCACTAAAAAGAAGTGTCACACCAATGATGTAAGAAGAATTTAACCCAGTAAAGAATCGATTTTTTGCGAAAGAATTAAATTCAAATTTGATATTCTCATAGGAAACTAATTAACCCCTTACATTTTCAATTTCTGACCTTTAGATATTAAGCAATTTGATGGTGATTCCTTGTAATTTCGTCGCGATTTATCTGAATACCTGATGTTTACAAGGAACGCTGATGCATGTAAAAATAGCGTTGACCTTTTACATATAAATGTTTAAATATCTTACGAAAATTATATAATTTCTGGCGAACATCAGCATTTATAAGTGCCTAAATAAAATATCAGTTGTCACTATCATTTACCGGATTAACATACTGCACTTGAGATGTCAAAGTGGTAAATTCTTTAAAATCTTACTGTTTTGACCTAGAATACATTTTTAAATGTCAAATTACTCATATGTTTTGACTGCTTCTTCTTCCATTGGAATTTCCTAACTCTTTGTAAATTTTTCACCAATAATCTTTCTTAATTCTGTTCCCTCTCTAACTTTCCTTCTTTTCCCCTAGCTCCCATCCTTCTTAGATATTTTGTTAATAATCTTCTTTTTATTAGTTTTCCAAATTTTTGTCTTCTTTTCGCGCACTTCAATTATATTGTGTTCTTTTTATTTTGAATATTACTTATTTAAACTTCAATATAGAAGTTTTTTTTTAAATATTTTATAAATAATATTTTAAAAGCAGAGACCTAAATAAACTAGGACTAAAGATTCTTTCTTTCACTGAAAAAATTTGAACAGTATTTGGCTTGGGGTAAGGTCGGATAATGCATTTTTTTAAAGTAGATCAACTATTTGTAGGTCAGTCGAGTATTATTAATTTAGATTTTTTATAATACTATCTACAAATCTAGTTTGTATGTTATAATGAGCATTATAATTGGAAAGATTTAGATCCCTATTTACATGGTAACTACAGCCAATTGTGCAATGCATGCCTTAATTATTAATTAATTAATTTTGTATAATAAAAGTAATATTAAGTCGCTGGTTGTAATAGATTTGTTTGCGATTAGAATGTAAAACGCTAGCAAAATTGTTAGGTTCTGGCACTAATAACTTATTCTACAGGGTATTTTATCCCAGATAAATTTACGAATGTTGATTGAATAAAAATGAATATTGATTGATTTTAAAGTTATAATTACCGTATCCATGGGTCGTTTAAATAAAATATTACTACATGGATAACCGTTGGTAACCTGTGATGACTATTTATTAAATATGTTTATTTCCAGTTAGCAATAGATTATTTATTTACCTAAAAATTATTTTTCTGAAACTTAGATAAAATGTTTTAAGGCGTTCTTAGTTCATCGTAGATGTAGACCAATAAACGATTTTACTGACTTAGATCTTAAGGAATCTACATATCCCGTTTTTGATGTAAAAACTTGATTATTAATTACCATACTATTTTTATATGGTATTATAGATTTAATGTATAATTTAATTTACATAAGAGACATAATAAAGTTATCATTTGAGAATTCGGGTCGCCTGCCCTGAAGGTATGCGGGTGGCTAGTCAAAATCAAAAATTGCAATCACACACGGCAAACCTATTACTTTCACCCATTCATTACATGTACTTTCGTTTTTTTACAAGGTATTATCGATATTCAAGTAGCCCACTAGGCTTTTGCATGGAATTTTAATCTATTACTAGTAATCCAATTTGCTTCCAGCCGTTATAGATCTGATCAATATTATGTCACTTGAACCAGTGAAGCATTTGGTTGAGTATGTACTTTCCTTTCGGATTTATTTTTATATTTTCGACACCGATTTTTTGGCGAGCTACTTTTTTAAGTAATTCAGCCGAATATTACATGAAAATTCGTGGCCAAAATGTCATGGTCTTCCGATCATTTAGAACCAGTCCAATATTAAAATATTTAATTAATTAACGTTAGTAACGTCATGTTATTCCAAAAGTTTTGTAATTAGGTCTTAGAAACCCGTAACACCCTGATGTTATTTTACCCCACTATTATGCTATTAAAAAAGGGAATTTAACAATTTTTGATATACTTTTAATCCAATAACAATGTCCGATAGTATTGAAGATCCAAAAAGTATTCAAGATGAGCCAGAAACTACTGTTACTTCTGGTAAGTAAGTTATCATTAACGACACTACTCGTAAGACTCTAACTGATGACAAATAGGTAATGCACGTTTGGATACCAGGAGAAATAGGGATAACCAAGAACGAGAGGCCGATGAACATGACTGAGAATTAATAGACCGACCAAACGTTACCAAATTAAGAGGCTGCTGGAACAGTCACAAAACATCTCTTAATAGGAATTCTTACAGGACCTAACTGGTTGAAGGAGCACCTGACTTGACACGTACAGGAGTCAAGAACGCCCCCAACCTTTAGAGTAATGAACCAGTTATGGCAGAATGTGCGGCCTACTTACGGACGAGACAACAGGCACTCGGGACACGGACTTTGAACAAGGCGCTCGTAATAAGTTAGGTGAAGCTCCTGGTTGAAATACTATAGATTTTGAGTATCACATAAGGCAAACAAAGGAGGTATTTTGAAATATTACACAATGTAAAAAATGATAGCACGCTTGTTAAGAAAGGTGAGTGTCTTGAAATGCCAAACTAATAGTAATAAATGATAGTTTAAATCGGGTCTGACAAAAAAGAACAATATTAAATTATAAGAAAATATAAGAAATGATTATTCAAACTCGTTTTTAATAAGTTATAAATCAAAAAATTATTTTGCGGTATATACATCTAATTACGAATTGTGCAAGCAAGAACAACGTATATGCTTACAAGGTATTGTAAAGCAAATTATATAAGTGTTGCGGTATCCTAACTCTTTAATGTCAGATATATTGTTGCTAATCTCTTGTTTTCACACGCACTTCTAATTTTTTTTAACGTATGTTGCAGATCTGTCTAATATTCACTAGGATGTGTTATATGTTTTTATTTTGAAAATGGTTAAAATTAGGTACTAATCCAGTTGTTGGTTAAAATTATCGCTGTTTGTTACAAACAACGTAAGTCGTCGTCCGTACTGTTGTAGTGGTAGCAATGGTGGTTCGATTCCTGGCTAGGTACTTGGATGTTTATGATTGTTTAAAATGCTTTCTCTTTGTCATAACTTTGCGAAACTGGGCCATTGGTCCTTACTAAAGTCCCAGTACAGTACAACTTCAGTAATCCGGACACATATCGTTCTGGTCAATGCCGGATTATCGAGGTATCCGGACTACTGGAACTATTTATTTTTTTATAAAAATCGCAAAATTTCATACTAAAATACCTTTATTTCGTAAAAGTGCTTATATAGAAAAAGGTCAAACTTAAAAAATCAATCCAATGTTATAAAAATATAAAACTACAAAAAAATGTATGTTCCTATGTAGGTACATACATACCTATGTATAACTTAAACTGCATAAGTTTAAAAAGTGTCTTGAACTTGTCAAGCCAACCAGAGCTCGCCAAAAAATCATCTTTTTGTGTTATGCGTTCATAAAAATGCTTCGCTTTTGTTCTTAAAAGATATGAAGAAACAGGTATGTGGGCAAGCCGTTGTTGTAAAAACCAATTGTATAAAGCAGCCTCAACTTTAGGATTATCTGCTGCTGCCACTTTTCGAATTCTGTGTATAAAAAAATGCGATAAACTTGGAGAACACCGGCAAAAATCGACAAACGTAAAAAAACAAAAATACATCCCAGACGCATACTCCCTTGATATGATTTTGACACAAAGTTCATTATTTTGTCTTTATTCTTCTTTATATCAAAAATCGTGGATCTAGGCACTCCATAAAATTTGCTGTTGTTTGACGGATACTTCCGGATTTATCCAGACTGTCCAATATTTCACATTTTTTGGTGAGTGTTAATGTTTTGTGGGGCCATTTGTATGGAGCCATCGCTGACGTGTCTCGCACATACTTACGACTGAATAGAATAAACTGAATACAGAAATGCCTACAATTATTGTTATGTTTCTTTCATATGAACATTCTGGAGATTTCGGAAGACTAGGATTGTACTACTACTATGTCGGTTTAGAACGTTTTTCTAGGTTGCCCGACGCCTATTCTCCACCTCCTTCGATCCTGACAATCATCTTCTGTTGCCATTCTAGTTTAGGACGCCCTCTTTTTCTGCGCCCTATTGGTTGCCATTCTAGGACTTGCTTTGGTAATCTTTCTTTGTTCATCCGTTGTACATGGCCGTACCATATCAGTTGCCTTTTAGTGATGTCATTCGTTATGCTTCCCTCGATTCCCATTCTTTCTTTTATGATGTCATTTCTTATGTGATCTATTCTAGATACTCTCATTGATCTTCTTATTGCATCCGTTTCGACACTTTCCATTTTTGTTTTGTATTTTTCTGTTACGCGACAAGTCTCTATTCCAGACAACAGTGTGCTTTTCACCATTATTTCATATATGTTAAATTTTACATTCTAGGATTGTAACTATTATATAATAATATAAATTAATTAATTAAAAGTGTTAACTCTAAATTACGCAGGTTTTCTAGCTTGAACTTATTGACGGTCTCGATTTCTTTGAATATACACATTAGCTTACGTTTAGTAAAACAATAATAATAATAATACAGCCTTTGACATATTTGCATTAATTTATTATTAAATAGTAAACTAGGATGGTATCCTTTTATTAAGAGGCATAATACTAGGCGTGTCAAGTGTAGGTATTCCGCTTGATTCATCCGAATTGGTATTCTCAAAAGATTTTGCAAGGTACATACCATATATGATTTCAATTGTATTTTCCTCTAAGTCCAAGACTATGCAAAGATATTTAAGATATTATATAATTATTTCTTGGTTACTTACTTTCGGTTTTAGCTCTGTGAGGTTATGTTTTGACCCTGGAGTTAGCAGTATGCTATTTAAAGGGTACCGCATTACCGCAAACTCCAGATTTTTTTTATCTGAAAAACTAAAGCCCAAAGCCGCATATCCATTGGCGAGCCTATTAATTAATAATTAACTAGAAAAAAATAACCTTGTTATGCAGATGCCCCTTGAGTGTCAATGATAGGTTTAACACAAAAGAACATTTTATTTTCTCTAAAAAAGTTGTTTTAATATTTTTCCCTAAAATGCTTAGTTTTTTTGAACACTGAATAAAACCTAAAAAAAAAAACATTATTTTTTTTCATGATCTTAAAAAATAATCCCAACTTATGGATGCAATTAAGTGCTAACCGTGGACTTAACCTATTTCGGTGATACATCGTTTAAAAGATAATTTAATTTTCTATAATAAAGATGATTACAGACTATCTGTTAATTGCTTACCTTTTGAGAAAATTACCGAATAATTTCGGTTTATTTTGCATACACTATGGAAATACATAGGAAACGGGTGTACTGCTAACACTTCGGGTTCGTATCTCAGCAAGGGTACTAGGCAGAGAACTTAATGATACCTCATTTCATAGGCTATTAGTTAGTCTTTATTTTATGTTATTACAGATTTTCTCAAAAATAAGCAGTTTAAGTTAAGTTAAAGGCCACTAAATAAAAAAATTGGCCAAAATCCAAAATGGCGATGAAATGTTTAGCGTCATAACTCGAAAACCATTCGTCTGACAAAAAAAGCGTTTTTGTAGGAAATTTTATTGTGTTTAACTTTTGCCTAAAACTTTTTTTGCTAGAATGTACAGGGACCAAGTAATTAAAATAAAACCTTTTTGTGCACAGTAAAACCAAGATGAAGTGGGAGCCGGCCCCCCATAAGGTCGAAAATTCAAAAAAAAAATCGACTACACCACAGTTTGCAAGCTGGGTTTTTTTTTAAGCTTTAACGACTGGCCTAATAGGGAATACAATTTAGTACCGCCCTGTAAAAAAAATTAACCGACATTTTAAAAGCCAACTTGAAAAAACTCATTGTAATTGCAAACAAATATTCTAATGTAAAATGAAAGTAAACCTGGCGTTGCGTTAATACTTATATATTTTTTTCATTCAAAAAGTGTTGAAATCAATGGTCTAAAAGGCAACCTAACCTCGTCGGTGCATGAGATTATTTTTATTATGTTACAATTTTTTATGTGAACTTTGCTGCGAAATTCGCCTTTTTGCATAATTTAATATTAAAACATTGTTAATTTTTTTTAGATTGGTACCAAAAGACATTTTTACATACATACGCAGCGATTATTACACATTAATATAAAATGGAAAATAAAATTGTAAAATATTTATCATGCATGGATTGTTATCACACCCATAAGAATATTTACGTCAATGACAATAATTGCCACATATTTTGAGACACACCAAGATAAAAAAAAGCATTGTACATAGTATGTATTTTTCACTATAAATTTTTGTTGACCAAAACTGCAGTACCAATTTCCAAACTATGGGGAAGTGAATTATAGTAAAATTATCGTGAATATCGTAAATTTTCGAAGTAATAAAAAAAAATAAAAAAATATTACAAGGATTATATTGATTGGACACGATAACAACTAAACGTTTGGCTACCATAAACTAAGTAAAAAATTAAAGATGAATTAGTTTGGAATAAATTTAAATAAATTCGAGATTTAAAAAATTAAAAATAAATAAATCCATTGCCAATTACTTGCAGCAGTTGTGATTTATGACATAATTTAAATTTTTCACATTGTATTTAAATTAAAGAATACAAAAAGAAAATAAAAGAAAAAACTAGAAGGACCAAAAACATTTGAATTAACTTATAAAAGTAACTAATGCAGAATATACAAAAAAATATATATATAAAAAATAAAACTTTGACTCCCTTTTCGCGCCAAATATTTTTAAGAAGTTTTTCTCGCTTTAAATGGGCGGAGCTAACGCATTAATGTGGTGGCTAAACATGAAAAGAACGCAAATTTCCTGTTGTTTTGGTGAGTTGCTTATGAAATTTCACAGAGGGAGTTTTGTCCTAAAATTTGTCAAATCTCAAATCAAATCAAAATCAATCAAATCAAATCTTGCAAATATTCAAATAATTTTACCAACTTTTACTTATGTAGATAAATTTAAATACTTTATTTTTACTTGTGTGTTTTTTTCCATTTTTATTTAAAAAAACTGTTCATGGTAGAAAGTTTTTTTGCTAAAATGTTTGGTGGTTGTCACTTATTTAAAGGAAAGTCGTCAAAAAAGTCTGGCAAAACTGCACATACGCATATTGGCGATCCAAGTACTTTTTTGTAATAAAGTATTTTTAAATAGCACTCTCATTTATATGTCATAGATCGGCTTTATCTCACTAAAAAAAATTAATTAAAGAAAGCTTTAATTGAATCTTTTTCAAAAAAACGTCAGTACTGTGTACAGCGGTCCCCTGTCTTTTATCATTTAAAAAAATAATATTAATATTTTTTAAAGTGCTCTGGTAGTTTTTGGTTAATTTGAAATGACATAGTCGTTGATAGTTACTATAGCTGTTAATTTTTTTACCAAAAATCTTATTAAAAAACCCTCTTCTCATGGATTCAACCATATAATATTAATATAATGAAAAATCTACACATCAACCGATACATTGTATGTATTCATATACTTTGTATATAATATACTTAGTAAAAGTCAACAACAATCACTGCCTTCGGGGCATTAGGTACTACCTTAATGACAATAATAAAACAACTAGCCTTTTTAATGTTAATTGCTGAATAATAGTTGTAATAAAAATTGTAAGTTATTTTTGGGCGATTTCGTAGCATACGGAGCATAAAATTCATTTATATTCGTAATCTTAAATACAATCGCTTCAAATTGCATAGTAGTAGGTACCTATCATTATATTAAAGGTCATTACCTTGTCTTTTAAAAAATACAAACAAATGCTTACGGATCATTACACAATCTGATAAACGCTTGGGGCAATCTTAATAATTAACAAATAAATAATCTTCCCTGGTATAAACATCATCTATATTTATTCCAAAGAAACATAGTTTAGCGCCCACCCTCTAGTTATTTAAAGCAAAAGTTGTTTTAATTTATTGTCAATATTTATTCGCAATCATATACCTAGTTACAGTCTGACTTATGGTAACTAACCCTCGAAACAGAAATCAAGAAGTTAGTTTTTACACAATACACACGAATAGTTGGGTAAATATAACTTTTGATACTGCACATTTTGTACTTAGTATCTTGGACTTATCAGAAAAAGATTTGTTCGATATGAGCAAAAATTATAACCGTTATACAAGCCCTTTTTTTCAAAATGGCCGGCAATTTAAAAAAAATCAAGCTAGTCGTAAACTAGTCGAATGCAATCATTGTCAACCTTATCCGACCCGTACTTCAGCCGTAAATCCGGTCTTTAAAACCAATTACGGTAAAATTCGAAATTTTGGAGTTTTTGCTGTGACTTTTTGCTTCCCAAACTATTAGCTCACACTACTATTTTTTTTTGGTCGACCATGATCAAAAATTTTTCTTTTGGGCTTACAAATTCCTATCAAGCTAATTGATATAGATACATATATACGTAGATATCGAAGGTCGCCTAACATAAAGGTGTGGTATTTGTAAGCATAACCTTCATATAATATCCGTATGCAGGTTTTGATATTGTTCAAATGATTAGAGAGCAAAAAATCTTGTTTTGTAATATACTAGCAAATAAAAAAAAACATCTGTAATAAACATATGATTTGTGTAATGTTTTAATTAGATTTGGTTTAGTTTCTTTGTTTTCATTTCCGCAAAATCATTGCTTTAAAGGCCAAGTGGGTTCCTGTATGGATTTTCCTTTTACCATACTTAACTGAAAAACTCAAACTAATAAATGATTAGGTATTGATACTTAATGGTAAATACTAAAAGCATTTTAGTGGTCTTGATTACATAGTTTAGTTGTAAGAGTACGTATACACCTATATACAACTGCCCGGCGAACGCGCCGTATGTGGCCGCTCGCGCGCTGCTCACACTCCGCGCGCACACACGCATTCGTCTTGTTTCCGCATTTTCAAGTTGCGCGCGCGCTCCTTGCAAGCCGTTTGCCGAAAACCAGCTTTTTTAGGCTCCTCTTTGTGTGGTCGCAGATCCTTTGGGACGGCATCGGCAGTTTGTTGTCGAGTTTTCCTTTCAATGCGTGGTTGCTGTTCTTCCGTGAAACGAATTCGGCGAGCGGCGCACGACGCAGGAACGTCGCACACGCGGCCCATTCGCGAAACATTTTGGTGTATACAGCACGGATCACCTTATTAGGTGATCCGTGTATACAGTATACATACTTTAATAAACTGAAGCTAATAGAATATATTATGTTCATGATTTTAAGTTAACCAGAGGTTAAGAAATTTTAGTTTAAATCTATGTATGATTTTCGATCACAAAATCTTTTGGTTTAGTAGGTGTCTTATGTTGTCGATAGTGATGCGAGGTTCAGTTGTAAATTGTTCATAAGGGTTTTGTAGTCACCGCAGATTTTGACATATATTTGACAGTCTGTAAAGGCCAGAGTCAGCAAGCAGCAAGATATGAGAATTTTATGTAAATTAACCGACAAAAATTGTTATTATGAAACTCGATCACGATGATAGGTTGGTATATATAGTGCAAAACGCCTGGTTGCAATATAATTTATAAAATATTGCAAAAATTCATCGTTCGACTGACCTGGCCGTTGTGCACGTTTGTCGTAACATTTAGAACTATGGAAAAAATGAGTTAGATAGAAAACAGGGCATACATAATAGAAAATAGATTCAATCACTGGTCGAATACCGTGAAAGACATTTAAAATTCATTGAGTAAATCGCCTGGGCGTGGTTTATCACGAAAAACCTTGGTTTATGGCCGATTTTTCAAGCCTGCAACCTATAGAAAGTATATAGAACAAAACCTATAACCTATGCCGAGACATTTAAGGTGAGCTATGCGCTTACACACAAAATATAACACTTATACCGAGACCCAGAACTGTCAGAAACGCCTACCAGACCGATATTTTGCATTACGTCATCTTCATCCTATTAAAACATCTGATACCTACAACAAAATACTTGCTTATGTTTTTTTATAGTATTATATTAAGCCAAAATGACAAGGTAACTAAAACAGATAATAGCTGCTGGTACACCTACCGACGGATCCACCATCATCCCAGAAGTAGGATCTGACGCTTTCAGTTTCCAAGAAGGAGTCAACATTAAACAACTCGGCAACTTGGCTATTATATTCCAGGCCAAATCCGTTGAACTAGATACCTGTAGCTTTAAAGGCGCTCCTACAGGTGCTTTATGGTGCTCTTCGAGCACGGTTGGAACCTGCAGGTACTTATTGAATGCACTGACCGGTTGCCAAAAAAGCAGTCTCTGCTGATTTAATCGGGGCTGAACCAGCACTGGAAATTACGTACAACGCAACGGCTCGCAGATAACCAATACGATGGATGAAAGATGCTTTCCAACAATACTGAAAAAAATTCCAGAACTAGCTAATTCCTAATAGTTTATTATGGGATCCTCTAAGAAGAAAGTGAAACTCATAGAACTTCAGAGTCAGGACTGGCCTACAACGGAAGAATCAAAATGTATTTAGGAAACCTCTCAATTCGACGAGATCTGAACAGGACCTTCACAAGTGAGCCACAATAGGCACTGGTGGTCGACTTGGAAGAGCTCCAAATAACCCACTTACAAATGAATCGTCATCATCATCAATAACTAGAACAACCAAGAAAATCATCCAAATATCTAACGACATAGAAGAACAAAATCGGCTAAGATACCACAATTTCTTTTATGACATACCATGAATGTATTGTGTCAGAAATAATAAATAATATTGCAACTGGTGACAAACTACTTCAGTGAACCGCTTAAATCAACAATACCGGTTGTAAATCAGTCAATATTGCTCCCATTTATCAACAATATGGTGGGTCTGGTTAGCTGGTACCAGAGTGAAAATCAAAGTGACATGGGTTACATGAAAAGTAGCACCTACTAAAATATCACAATCATTTAGACAATATACATAAATGTATCTTTTAATCAAGGTATTGTATTGTAGGTACAGCTAAAGGAAACCATTGATAATAATAATCATGATGAGATAGGTGTTAGTCGGCTTGGTCACATAACATACCTAGAATTGAAAACAAAAGTATTATTCTAATAATAACCGACTGGAACCCAGATATCTGAGGAATAAGAGGAAGAAAATTAAGAAACTGAACGACGTAGTCAAAGAGGCCATCAATCCTAAAATCTAATTATTCCCTTGTATGCAATACTCATTACCCGTATGTCCAGAGTGAACTGATTTTCATACCAGTGATACTTTGTGTGCCGTTTGCACGTAATAAAAGGACTGTATTTTAAATTTCCATAGGTTTTATATTTACGTAGTAATAAACTCAATTTACAGCGATTATAATACACGATGTTTACGAGATAGGGGCTAAAGCCTAACTGCCTAAAAACTACCTGATTTCAAAAGTATATAGGGACGGCCAGCTTTCGAGCGGGTTCAAAAGAACCTTTCCCTTTGTTTAGTCACGTACCAAAGAAGGGTAACAGAGTATAATAAACGCACAGAAACAGTACATGCCGCCGCCGTTGAAATATCCCATATTTCAAATAATGAATAAAAAATTAAAAATCTAATTTAAATCACTTAATAAATTTTAAGAAACATGGAATAGTGCAAAGTATAAATCTAAAATAATTTGAATAAAATCTTATTACTAAAGCCACTAATAAGTACATGTTAAGATAACTATGTCACTTACTAAAAACAAAATAAGTTAAATAAGTACCAGTTAAACTTAAGATTCTAGAATTTAAAAAAACTGCACAAATCTGTGTAAAAAGTTGAAAATAATCTGCGTAGCTACCTTAGATACATATTATAAAAAATAATAACTTAAGATAAAAACAAAATATATTTAGGAGTTTTTTATCTTCACTGGGAGGACACAAACATCTTCTTCAATTGGTAAAGGACATAATCGTGTTATTGCTCTCTTGAAAATACCATTTTTCATGCGTACAGAGCAGACTCTCACAAGATTGTCAGCGCCAGGGTGAACAGCTACTATACGACCAAGTGGCCATGACATCGGTGGCTCATTGTCTTCCTGCACAATACACAGTGTGCCAACTTGTAAGTTTGGAGACTTTTTAAACCATTTTGACCTTTGCTGTAACGATTGCCAATAGTCTTTGCTCCAAACCTTCCAAAAACATTGGATAACTTTTGTCATTTGTTCAAAATGCTTCAGTCTGTTTAAAGGAATTTCAGATACATCTTCTTGCGGCACAGATAACAAGTTACTTCCCACCAAGAAGTGTCCGGGAGTTAAACACTGTAAGTCTTGTGGGTCTGAGGTAAGAGGCAGGATTGGCCGGGAATTAAGGATGGCTTCAATTTGCGTCAATAATGTGTAAAATGTTTCAAAATCAAGCTTAATGACGCACATCCTCTTTAAATGAAACTTAAAAGACCGCACAGCTGATTCCCATAATCCGCCGTGATGAGGTGATCGACTTGGTATGAAATGCCAAGTTGTAGGATTTTCCAGAAAGTAGCTCGCATGTGCCTGTTTGGCGCAATTTTCAATAATAAAGTAAAACCTTTGAATTTCGCGATTACTTCCCGTAAAATTAGTAGCATTATCGCTATAGATATCAAAACATAATCCTCTTCGGGATACAAACCTTTTAAAAGCATTTAGAAATGCATTGGATGTTAATTCGGTCACTAATTCTACGTGAACAGCCCGGGTACTGAAACATACAAAAATAGCATGGTACGCTTTTATGTAAGTTCGAGACCTGTTTTTCCATCTTTAATTAAGTATGGTCCTGCAAAATCTATACCACAATGAGCAAAAGGACGAGAAGGTGTCACTCTAGGCTTGGGTAGCGGAGCCATAAGCTGATTAACAGTTGAAGGATTAGCTCGGAAACAAGGAATGCATTTATGTATTGTATGCCGTACAAAATTTCTACCATTCACTATCCAAAATTTCAAGCGAATTTGTGATAAAACAAATTGAGGACCAGCATGTAAGAACTTTTTATGATTGTGTTCGATCAATAATTTTACAAAAGAGTGTTTACTAGGTAGAATGATAGGCTTGATAGTATCTTGAGGTAATTTGGAGTATTTTAGCCTAGTATCCATTCGGATCAAATTTTTATGATCTAACATAGGACTCAATCTTTTCAGTTTGCTGTCACTCGGAATTAGACGCTCGTTTTTAAGAGATATATATTCCCTTAAAAAAGATTCTTGTTGAACTAAAAAACATAGTCTATTTTCAGCGTTATTTAATTCTTTTAAAGTTAAAGGACCAGTAATTTTATTAAGTTTTTGTTTTTTCGCACGACAATTTTCAGCAAATCTTAATAAATATGCTGTCATTCGGATCAACTTCCAATACGAGGAATATTTTTCAAATAGAAAACTACTTTGATTTGTGGAAACATAAGTGAGGATGATATTTTCCTTTCTTACTTCAGGTACAGATTCCATATCCGCAATGACGTTTTCAGGCCAGAATTCTGGGTCTAGTAAAAAATTTGGCCCAATCCACCAAAGTGAATTATTTTGCAAAGATTGGGGATCTGAACCTCGGCTCAAAATATCTGAAGGGTTCTCATGTGTTGGTACATGCCGCCACTCAGAGTTTTCAGTAAGTTTTTGAATTTCGGCAACCCGATTTGAAACAAACACCTTCCAATGGCTAGGATCTTTTTGAAGCCAAGCTAGGACGATGGTCGAGTCAGTCCAAAAAATTGTGTTTTTAATAGGTAAACGTAAAGCAAGCTTGACTTTCGTCATCAATTGAGCTAAGAGATGGGCACTCGAGAGCTCTAATTTAGGAATTGTTAAGTTTGGTTTCAAAGGTGCGATGCGACTTTTCGCGCACAACAGATTGGAATAAATAACACCTTGGTTGTCATTAAAAGTTATAAAAATGCTAGCACCATATGCGACCTGAGAACTGTCACAGAACCCGTGTAAATTGACATTGAAATATTCGATGGAATGCAAAACAAATCTTGGTATTTTTATGCTACTAAGAAGTTCTATTTGATCAATGAAATCTAACCACGATTTTGCCAAAACATTTGGTAAGGGGTCATCCCAGTCACAGCCAAGTTTCCAGATGTTTTGAAGAAGCAACTTTGCCGTTACTATGATGGGGTTAATTAGCCCAAGCGGATCAAAAAGCTGAGCAACTCCTGCTATAACGGTGCGTTTTGTAATTTGAAAACGATTTATTTTTAAACGAAAAATATAACTTAGTAAATCCTGATTATGATCCCAAAAAATTCCTAAGGTTTTAATCTCGTTTTCACTCTTGATCTGGAAAGATTCATTGTCAGAAATATGACTTAAAACGCCGGGACTATTTGACATCCATTTTCTTAAATTTAAGCCAGATTTTTTTAAGATTTCTGAAATGTGATTTTTTAGTTTTAGAGCTGATTGAACGTCTTTACAACCAGTAATAAGATCATCCATATAAAAATCATTCATTATGATTTCTGAAATATCCGGAAAATTACTTTGACACTTCTGGCCTATTTCATTTAATACGCGAGTGGCTAAAAATGAACTAGGAGTTAAACCGTAAACAACAGTGTTCAATTCAAAATGCTGGATTTCTTGACTAGGATCGAAACGCCATAAAATTCTTTGAAATTTTCTATCTTGTTTGTCCACCCAAATCATACGATACATTTTCTCAACATCGGCAATCAAAACTATTGCATGTGTACGCATTCGTAAAACAATTTCAAAAAGATCATTTTGAACTTTAGGACCAGTTTTAAGGACATCGTTAAGACTTAGTTTTGAGCTGGATAAACTACTTCCATTAAAAACTACACGGACCTTTGTCGTTTCACTTGAATCCTTGCAAACCGGGTGATGGGGGAGATAAAAGCATTTTTGATTGGGTTCGTCAAGTTCATGATTAATTCGCGTCATATGACCTAGCTCGGCGTATTCTTTTAAAAAATTATGATATTCTGAGCGTAGGTGTGTGTCCTTGTTTAATCGTTTCTCGGTAGAATACAGGCATTTTTCCGCGATAGAAAATGATTCTCCAAGTTGATCTACATTTTCTTTGAATGGCAATCTGACTATGTATTTCCCGTTTTCGTCTTGAGTGGTATTTTCTCTAAAATGTTTTTCACATTCGAGTTCTTGCGCCGTCAGTTTGTTTGAAGAAATTTCGATGTTTTCAATTTGCCAAAATTTCTCGACTTTTTCGTGTAATGAACTGATAGATAGACAGCAGTTAGAACGTTGTTGTTGAGCTTTTAATAAAAATTTTTGTTGCAAAGGGCCTGCGAAAATAAATCCGAATTTAGTATTTTGCAAAATAGGTAAATGCTTGCCCAATATTATTTGCTCTGCGTTCAAAAGCTTGTAAAATATCTCTACACCCAATAATAAATCTACCTTTTGACTGTCATAAAATTGCGGATCAGCTAGTTTAATATTTGAGGGTAAATTTAAACAATTGGGATTAAAAGAAATTTGAGGCAAATTTGAAGTTACCTGATCTATTATCAAGAACGTTAAGTTTTCAGAAAAGGTGTGATCTGTGGACATTATTTCGGTATCAAATTTTGTGTCAATTTTGCTGGATTGATTATTTATTCCAGATATAATCATGTTTAAAGAAGTTGGTTTGATGTCTAGTCTGTTAAACAACTCGGATGAGCAATAGTTACTCATGCTTGCTGAGTCTAACAACGCTCTACATTTTATAGGGTTTTTCTTCCGGTCTAATATTAAAATTTCAGCTGTTGCTAGTAAAGTTTGCTGAGTTTCAAATTTTTGTGAAGAACATGCAATTTCAGTGCTACAGTGAGTTTGAGTGTTCTGCGGAGAAATGCTATAACCGTCAGTAGAATATTCTTGATTTGCAAGAACATGTGCGGTGGAATTAGGTATCGGACTGTGTTCAGCACGATTATGGTTAGTAAAGTCATGTAGGATACTGTTATGTCTTTGATTACACACTTTGCAACCTCTTCCTTGACATTGTTCTAGAATATGACCAATTCTCAAACAATTAGTACAAATTCCAGAATTTTTTAAAGCCTTGATTCGATCTTGACAAGAAAATGATAAAAGTTTCATGCATCGGTAGGTATAATGATTGTTTGACTTACAATATGTACAACTTAAAGGAATTTGATTGTTTGGATGATTTTGAAAATTGTTCGATTGATTTTGAGGAGTTCTTTGGTGATTAATTAAGTTTGAATTGTTTTGAGTGTTTGCGTATGTTTGAATGTTCGCAGGTTGCATGATTGAAGATGTCTGTTCGAATGTTTGCTGTTGATTTAATGTTTGAGGATTTTTTGAAAATATTTGCGGGTTGTTCGAAAAACTTTGAGGTGTGTTCGGAAATGTTTGTGGTATGTTCGAGAATGTTTGTGGTATGTTCGAAAATGCTTGTGGAATGTTTGGGTCTGATTGTGATATGTTCGCTGTTTGATCGATGTCTGACTGATACTGACTGTCTGCTTCTGTTTGAATGTAGTTTGAATTTTCGTTTTCCGTTGTGACGTGTGCAAGTGTTGATTTTTTATATGTGTTTGAAAAATAGGGTTTGTTTTGAGCTTTTTGATCGTACTTAAAAGTATTTTTTTCAGAGTACAATTTATTTTCAAGTGTTTCGAGTATCTGACATTTGTTTTTCAAAAATTGCATGAAATTCTCGTATTTTGGACGTTCAGATTTATTAAAAACCTCCCACTCTTTCCTTGTGTGGCTATCTAATTTATTTGACAATAAGTAAATTAAAATAGTGTCCCAAAAATCTACAGGTTCTTCTAAGTTTTGTAAGGCGCGATAATTTTGGGTGATCGTGTCAATAAATTTTCGTAAGTATGCGCATGACTCTTTAGATAAGCTTGGATACTCAACTATGTTTTTTATATGATTATGTATTAGAATCCGCTTATTTTCAAATCGTTCTTTTAGCAACTGTAGTGCAGTTCTATAATTATTTTCAGTAGTTGATAATGCGCTAAGAACCTCCTTGGCTTCGCCTTGAAGAGCAGATCGTAAATAGAAAAACTTTTTTATAGTTGGATATTTGGGATTTTCATCTACCATGCTAGTAAACATCTCAAACCAAGAAGTCCAACTTTCGTATTTGCCATCAAACTTTGGTATCGGTAACCCTTGTAGATCTAAACCTAAATCGGGGAATGAATCGTGATTGCATGAATTTTTACATGTATGTTCACATGATGATGAGTTCGACGCGCTATTTTTGTTTGCTTCAGTACTTGGTTTCGTATATTGTGCTATGAAATTTTCGGCACGTGCTACTAATGAGAAATATTGATTTTCTCTCGTTTCCCTGTCAGGTATGTATTCTTCATCTATAGCTTCAATAGTTGATTGAATATTTTCGAATTCTGAGAAAACCGTTGACAATTTTAAGCTACGAATTTTTATTTCTGTGACCTTTGTTTCATCTGCATCCGCGAGTACTTTCTCGAATCGATCAAATTGGCTTGTAAGTTGCCGTCTACGCAATAATAACTCATCAATATCGGGTTCATCAACAACGTCTTCTGGGGCATACTGTAAGGTCTGTTTTTTTGCGGGTGATTTTGCTTTTGTTTTTTTATTAGGCATTTTGATCAAATAAAATATACTTATTAAAAAAAATCAAAATTTATTAACGCAGATGAAGCAAAAGTTGGAAAATGGAAACTTAAGACTATGACTTAGCTGACAATAGTGCTGCAACAAATAAATGTCCATCCATTTAACCATAAACCAATGTGCTGTATGAAACTGTCTAGTCACCAAGTTTTAGTCTACTTTACTGTACATTTAATTACGCATCGAAATAGCACTGCTGTAATTTGGCACTCTCGATTTTCCACCGTAAACGATGTCTTTTTACGATTTTTCGATTTTTATGTAAGTCACTTTGATAGATTTGCAATTTGTATAAATCACAAATTAATAACTTCACTAATCCTTGTCAATGCTTCTAATGTTCTCGTTTGCTTTTGTTTGATTTTTTCTTGCACTGTATGTTCTTTCATAATATTTGTTTGACTCTGTATATTTTTGATGATTTTTGCCCGATTTTTCGTATAATTTTTATGTGCTCACTATGCTTGTTCGATATTTTCACTGATATTCGATTAATGTGTTTTCTGATGAGTTTGCTGATGTTTCACTGATATTTGATTAAGCTTTCGTATGACTTCACTAAATGTTCGGTTAATTTGTTATGTTTGCTGATTTATTTCACTGTTTTCTGTTTATATTTTTGCTGCTGTTTGAATGTCCGTTTTCGATCTTACGGTTTATTTTTGTATTTGCCCTTGTTATCGTGTATAAATCGCCCGAGTTTTAAATAATATTCGCTCGTTAGGACCAAAAAAAATGTGCCGTTTGCACGTAATAAAAGGACTGTATTTTAAATTTCCATAGGTTTTATATTTACGTAGTAATAAACTCAATTTACAGCGATTATAATACACGATGTTTACGAGATAGGGGCTAAAGCCTAACTGCCTAAAAACTACCTGATTTCAAAAGTATATAGGGACGGCCAGCTTTCGAGCGGGTTCAAAAGAACCTTTCCCTTTGTTTAGTCACGTACCAAAGAAGGGTAACAGAGTATAATAAACGCACAGAAACAGTACACTTTGTTTGCACTATCAAACGCGTTTAGCGCGTCCTTGCAGGTCCCTTCTGTCCTCGTTGAGAACCTGTAGGAAGTTATTGCTCTTTGGCCTGTGTGGCTATCAGAACTTTTTTCTATTATCATGTTGCTCCAGTTGATCAATGATCGAGAGGGCTGAAATAAAAATTACTAAAAGATCAGCCGGGAATATAGTAGTCAAGGATAGAAGACGTTTAATTTCGATATATTCTTGAATAACCAAAGTGCCGGATCCCACCTCTGACAGCATTTTGGACCCGTCACGTCGACGTCGATATACTGAAATTTATTAATGCTTGAAAAAATGTTTCTGTTTTTCGCCCTCTTTCCTCTTCAAGAGGCTAACGGACCCTCCTTCTTGGTTCGCATTTTACTACACCTATCCTCTTATTTCAAAAACAAAAAATACACGTTGAATTATGGGTTCTAGAGTAACAACTGCTTCGGTTTTAATGCTTGTTGAGCAATTTAATAACTGTTTTGAAAAGTAAAAATCAAATTAAATACGGTGAAATTAAGTTAATGTCTTGGTTAATTACATAAACACGCGTGCCAGTCATACAAATGTCCGTCAATTATAAATAGTATTTTATTAATTAATTAATAGGTTGTAGTTGCCTAGTTTATTGTTTCACATCAAATCAAAACTTTTTTTAAGTAGGTCAAAATGTCGTTGGATGGCATTACCTCACAAAAAAAAGACATAGATTGTCCCAAATATTGGGAAAATACACCCACGTATTTAAATTTGCAACATCGCTGAACAACAATGAGTTCGTAATGAGCCAACCATACAGACGCATCTTATAGTCCAGGATACTGCGTCAAATATCCTACTCGATCGTCTTTAAGAAAATACCTTGACAGACTTTGCAAATATAAAAAATTCTCAATAAAGGCTTTTTGAGAATCTCCTGAGAAAGCGACAGCAGAGTGGGAATTCTTGAATGGGCGGGAAGGAGTACTCCCTCAAAATCAGGTGAAAGTCAAACTGCGCATGCGATTTCACTTGATTTCTGTATCTCTATTGGTCCTGACATGGAGAGATGACACTCTCATAAAGACGAGATATTTGAGGCAGATAATGCGAAAGGGAAAATAAAACATTATAAAATTGACATCTGTAACAGACATTAAAATTTAGAGGTCAATTGCAATGCAATGGTAATACTAATACGAGGGTTGTCTTGTTGTTTTGCATAATATACAGCTGGAATAAAACAGTAGATAAATTTTAAAGATTTTATTGTTTCTTGAAGTATTCTCCATGAAAATGCACTTTTGCATGCGTTCAAATCAGTTGTCAAAGCTGTAATTCCACTCGTTTGTTGGTACTGTCAAATTGCATACTTGAAGGCATCGACTGCTTCTTCTGGCGACTGAAATCTTTGACCACGCAGTCCATTGTTAATTTTGGGAAAAGTATAGAAATCGTTGGCACTTAGGTCGGGACTGTGCTTTGTGTGAACTTGCATTGTCTTGGTGGAGGATGATTCGTCATTCGGGGTTTGTTTTTCGAAGCTCAGCGATGAGTTTCGGCAAACAAATGGTAATAAACCAATCGACAGTCCCAGTCCTTTGATCTTCCAGAGGAATTGTTGCAACATGACCTGCTTTTGAGACAAATGTCGCGGCCATCTTTTTGGATACACTTCGAGAACGGATGACTTTTCTTGGCTTTTCTTCATCTTCGAACACCCAAACAGACGAATTTCCTGCCCTAGCTTCTTTCTGTTCTTCGGTTAACAGATGTATCCAGCGCCAAACTAACAACAACCCTTAATTCTTCATGCAAAATTTTTTGAATTGAGGTTTTTCAAATCCCCAATGAAGCCTCGCGATATGTCACATTTCGATCTTCCTTGATAAGCATACGCACAGAATTCATGTTTTCCTGGATGACAGCCATTTTTGGTGCACCAGGCCTTGGATCGTCGCTAAGGCTAATCCGTCCACGCTTGAATTATCCATACCAACGAGAAACTGTCGACTGATGTTATGACTTCATTACCGAAAACAGAAATAAACTCGGCAAGCCATTCTTGTTGAGATAATTTCCTTCGAAAGTTGTAAAAAATTATAGCCTGAAAATGTTGTTGGTTTAATTCCATTTTCGACTGATTTGTTAACTTCACTATAGCTATAAAAAGTATATATATCGCACTGACGTTTGGAATTTAGGTTAGGTAAAGATTGAGGTTAAGTTTTAGTAACGACAATCGATCAGTGTCGCTCTCTATGCACAGCGGAGTTATGGGAAAGAATTACTTGCCTCCTGGATGCGCAAGCAAGATCTATTTAAGATCTATATACTCTCGGACTATTAGGGTTAATTGTTGATCTCCGCGTGCAATTAATAACCAAAATTGAACAATTATTATTTAACAAATTTGACTGAGAAAAAACATTGCACAACCGGCTTGCAATTACACTGGTTGGTTTGATTAATTATGTAGGTGCCCATTTTATGTAATGGGAAAATGGAACGGAATGGTTTGATGGTGCACTCACAATATAACCCCGATTGTTCAGAAGTGAACTGGTCTTTTTTCTGCCGAGCTATCACTTTTGTTCAAAATGTCAAACAATTTGGTAACGTTTCCTAGATGATTATTATATATTGTAACAAGTTGTAATACAACAACAATATTGCTGAAAAAAATTAATAACGATTGTAAAATCCAAATACTAAACCACGATTTGGCAATCCAATTGTTATTGTACCTGACTATTGGTTTTGATTAAATATAACAAACCATATTTACAACTGACCCAATTTAATATAATTTGCAGTTTACAATTTTGCAAAGTTACAATAAATATCGACAGGTTTGAAATGAATTTAATCTTTTCACAAGGAAAAGCTTTTAAACAGACTACAGAAGGTTAATAATACGAAGATTATCTGTTAAGTTTTGCATATACAGCTGAAATAAAATAGTAGATAACTTTTAAAGACTTTATTGTTTCTGGTACCAGTTGACAAAGTTGTAAAAAAGAAGTTTTTATTTTTACCGAAACTTGTTTGATTTTTAAATTCACGGGTACTAAATTTCACGTTTGTTAGATTTATTTGGCTTAAAAATTCCGCTGATTGACGCTCACGTGTCTGATGGCGGCTAAAAACGTTAATCAGCGTTGATCTGGCCTGAAAGACAGAAGAGCTGTCGTAGGTCACGAATGGTTTGTTTCTTTTTATTTGCAATCGATCTATTCATTGATCGATATGTATAGCAGTTTATTTTCGCCTACTCTTGTTCTAGTTTGTCTCGTATCTCGGTAGATGGCGCTTCTTGTGAGAGTTTTCTCACTATTTACATAGGATTAAAGACAAAACCGTCTAATTAACTTCGCAATGGTTTACATTGACCAAGCAGTGTTCTGAGGAGTCCCATAAGGACGAAACAGTTAACTGTCAACACTTATTAGGTGTCCATTAGATCTTGGACCCCCGTGAGGTTAAGCTCTGAAGCTACCCACGGAAAAATATGAGAGAAACAAAAACTCCTTTTTACCCGATGTCGCAGCCCATTTACCTGCCCAATCCCAAACCCATTGTCGCGGAAGAAGGCTGTGTGTAAAAGAGCTATAACACACGAATGTTGCTTTTATATGCGCCTTATGACTGCGCAAACGGAACTTTTTCTCTCAATTTCTTTTTTAATTCTTGCAAGAAAATTTGCCAGATGTCGTTTGCTGTGCACATGTCTGTATGACAAACCATATATTTAGGTGGTGCCTAGTCAAATTTCGACATAAACAAGCTGATTTCCATTTAATGTTTTGATTCAGACATATTAATTGCAGTGGCACAGTGATACGATTATTTTTGTTTACCAAGTAGGGTTATGCGACTGTCTAGGTACTAATAATCTTACGTTCACTTTTTGATTTGCAGATTGGTGCCACCTACTTGTGATTGTATGTCTCAGTACATGTTTTGCTCTTGGGCTATTCCTTGAAACTACATATTTTAGACTAATATTATCTAACATAATCTGCGCAAACATAAATAGGCTGCATTGTGATCTTGTTCGTAAAGTATAAAGTTAAAAACTATGTGCTTTTGTTCGTAAAATAAAAATTTTCAAAGGTTCGTCAAATGGAGTCCATAATATTTTATACCCTAAAAAACCGTAATGACGGTTTTGGGAACCTGCTCAATTTAAATGTGAGTTTTTGGCATCTAGATGGTCCGACAATACTTTTTTTTATGGTATCAAGGAGAAATCTTGCATAAGACACCTACTTTCCTACCAGAGTCATTTCTCCTCTGCTAGGAGAGGTCGGGTAGTGTCGATATTCTTGAACTAAAACCCCTCGATTGCGACTCCGGCTTGCCCAGGCTACAGCAACTGCACTGCAGCCATTACTGGCTTATTGTGCACCCTCTTGATTCCTATTCTAACCACTCAATTAATTTCGTTTCCTGAACAAGTTTGTACAGGTCTTTAATGGAGTATCCTGTTCAGGTAACTTTGACCGCCATATGTCCGGTCATAGTTCCTATTATGACTGAGCAGGCCTTTTGGGCATCCAGGATAAAGGCTCTGCTGTGTCTTAGCCCCTGTCTTTCTAACCAGTGGCTGTCATGATTTCTTCTTACCCAGAGTTTGACCTGGTACCTTATACTTTGGTATCCCCATGACATGGCTCTGGTCCAATATATTTATCTGACGATCATTGCTAGTTCGTCAGCTTTTTCATTCCCCTGAATACCGCTCTCTCCGACAATTCTAAACTCGGTGCTTTTTATTAGTTTGGAAAGTACCTATATCTTTTCAAAGTTTGGCCATATTGGGCTTATGTAATTTGATACCTCAATGATTTTTTCTATACATCAAATCAAAGGGCGTTTTTTTTCGCATCTACCTGGCCACACTGCAACTCCGCACTTTTCTTTATAAGTTGTATAGTTTGTAAAATTACCTAATTCAGCCACTTTTACTGATAATATCGATAAATCAAACTCGCTTTTTCAAAAACACTCCTTATAATTCTAAACTGATTGATCTTTAAAATATGCGATCTTTTACTTAGAACCAAACATAATTTATTAACTTAAATTTAAGAGTTAAACATCTCCAAGACTTATAGCTGCCCACTTTATCTTAAATTCTTATGTATGATTTCAATTTGGCATTTAAATATTATTAAGCAAACTTTAATGCAAGAAAAACATGAAATAAATAATATACATAAATTTTTTACACCAACGCAGTTTTTTCAGTTTGATCAAGAAAATCAAAACATTTCATATTTGGCAGAAGTACCTGCAACAAAAAATGTTGATATCCTGTGGCCGAAACAGTTTTAGGGTGCGTGTTCAGTTAAGAAAAATACACTCGAGTAATATCCCTGGAATAATAACATCTCATCTTGTTTGTAATAACAAATATATTGCTGACGCCGTACATTGAAGTTTATATATGCACCCAAATGGTCTAATTAGGCATCATTATACTTTTACAAGTTGTATTGGTCATTTTAGTTATAAGTATTTTTTGTAGTCTTTTCAAATAAAAAGTTTTTTAAAAGCTACGTCACCGGACTTCGTATTTAATTGGCGCTGCGAACAGGATAGTGCGATTTCGTCCTTTATCGGTTTTCCGTTGTACGAAAGTGACTTTTAAGTCTTAGTGCGCTATTCAAACCGAACTTTACGTCCCGTACGAATTGTGAACTTTTTCTTAAAAGAAAATACCTTTTACGACGTCGAACGTAAAGAAGTGTTGTGGAATAAAGCCTGGAGTTGAAGCTAGTGACGTCTACCGTGTTGTATGAGTCCCGCCGAAGCCAAAAGCCTAACCAACGACACATCCCTACTGAGCCCGGTGTCATAGGCAGAAAAGCTAAAGTCAACCCCCATTTATAGGATTCCTTTTGGTGGCGTAACCTCTACAGAACAAGCCTTATGGATTTATCCTCGATTGTTATGTAAGTTTTTTTGACTTTCTTGATGCCTAGGCGATTAAAGAATATTTTAGAAAAGAACAAAACAAAACTAGGATTAGGAGCAGAAAATAAGAAAGAAAACGTTAAAACTGAAATTGAAAACTATCTAGCAAGTTTGAAGAAACCGTCTTTAAATTTAAATTTTGAGCAAATAAGTAGTTTGCAAAGTAGTTTAAGAAATTTAAGTGGTCAGTCGACATCGAGACTAGACACTCAACAGCAATTAGAAAGCATAGAAGAAAGTTTAGAAGAAAATACTGAAAATAATTTAGAAAATAGATTTTTAGAAAATTTTGATTCTTTAAATTTTGCAAATTTAAACACTAGTTTTAACAGTAGTTTAAGTAGCGTTAGTAGTAACCAATTAGATAACACTTTACAAAACGAAGAACTTTCTAACACAATGGAAAATCTTAAATTTTACACGTCATTGTTGCCCACATTTGATGGCAGTCAATCCCATTTAGAAAGTTTTTTGATTTCTGTACAAGAATTTTATGAACTTTATTTTGGTAATTCTATTGAGCAACAAAAATTGGTCCTGTCTGCCATAAAATCGAAACTGGTAGGCAAAGCTCAAAATTTTCTATTAGAAAGGCCAGATTTAAATACTTTTGAAAAAATTAAGTTAGCTTTAAGACAAAAATTTGGTGATCCAATTAATCACGAAATTTTGATGCAAGAACTTCAGTACATTAAAATTGACGCAAACGAAGACATTTTGCAGTTTATCGATAGACTTAAGGCCTTTTGCCAAAGAATTTTTGGAAAAATTCAATGTGAAGTAGCAGATAACGCACAAAAGTTACTGCTTATATCTCAAGTAGAAAAAGTATCTGTTTTAATTTTGACCGCAAACTCCCCAGACTCTTTAAAAACGCTTCTTATGCTTAAAACTCCTGCAACTTTAGACGAAGCCTACAAGGACGTCATGAGTAATAACATAGTAGAAGCGCAAGTCAATTTTACAAGTAATAACTCGAACTTGCACAAAGGAAATAATTCATTTTTAAAACCCAACAATAACTTTAGACAAAACCAAAATTTTAATCGCAACCCCCAAACTAATCAAATAAGACCAAAACCACCCCAACAACGTTTTAACCCGTTTATGCAACCTTTTTCGAACCCTCAGTTTACCAGACAATTTAATTTTAATCCACCTTTTAACTCTCAATTTAGACAACCTAACTTTAATTTTAATCAACCTAGACCTTTTCAAAATCAACCTCAAAATTTTCAAAATTTTGGAAGACCAACTAACGCCTTCGCCCCACAAAATAAACCCATTTTAGACAAGCCAACCCCTATGTCGACATCAACAATTGGTCCGTCAAGGCAACACTATCAAAGACCCCCATACAATCGACCTTCAGGAATTTTTAAACCCTCAGGATTTTTGACAAATGTAGAAACATACCCAGAACAAACTTGTGAAAATCAAACTTACAATAATTATAGTGAAGAAAACCCTGACTATTTTTACGATCCTCATTTTTATAACGAAGAACCCACTAGCCAACAAGAAAACTGCTCTTACGAACATAATTTACAAACAAACGCCGCAAGCGAAAATTTTCAGGAAACAGCCTTGGATCCCCCGTCGACTTAAATAACGTTGCCCGACAAATCGAACTACCATATTTTTATTTACCAAAAACGCAAATAACAATTCTTATCGATTCAGGAGCCTCAGACTCTATAATCTCCCCAAAAATAGCCAAAATGTACCCCAATAATCTATTTTTTGAACCCTTTGAAGTAACCAGCTGCAGAAACACATATAAAGAAAATAATAATTTAAAAATAAATTTATTACAAGAACTAGGAATAAACGAAAATATTAAAATGCGTGTTGTAAACTGGCATAAAGACTTTGACGCATTAATAGGCTTAAGAGACCTTGAAAAGTTAAAGGGTATGCTCGATTTAAAAAATAGTATATTAACTTTAAATAAAAATGTAAAAATTCCTCTTTCTATTGCTTATAATAACCCTGTTAAGCAGCCAATCCAAAATTATCAAGTAAACTACCAAAAAGATATTGAACTCACACCCTCTTTTAGCTTCAAAGAACAATACATTCCTAACTGTCCAGTAACAGTTAAAGAATTTTGTAAAATCCCCTATCCAAGTCCAAACGTTAACATTAACTTTCACCAACAAATAAAAGTAATCCCACAAGAAAGATTTAAGAAACAACCTATTCAATATTTTCACCCTGAAACACAATTAAAATCAGACTACATCATAACACCGGAAGGTACTGAACCAAATTTAATAAAAATCGACTGCATTCAACGGTACTTAATTCCAGAAACTCAAAAAGATACAAATTACGAAAAAGAAAATGTAAATGTCGTTGCTAACGCCCTCTTGAAGATAAATTTTAACATACATGAAATAAATAAAGCCAATGCACCCACAGTGCGTAACTCTGTTACCAACTTAACCGATTTTAATCTCACGGAACACGTAATTAACGAGCAATACAAAGAACCCCAAGCTAATGTAACCGTACTCAATGAAAAATTAAAACCGCCAAAAATGAATTTAGAGTATTTTGTGCCCCTCCAAAATGACGCCCGAGACAACGCCTCTGACGTCACTATTCACTCAAATAATGAGACACAAAGAAAACATTTATCTACATCCGAACTGCCCCTTAATTATACAACCAATCGATTGGTTATTAATTATGGACAACAATATAAACATTTTTTCTCTAAACCATTTAATAGAAATCATAATTTTGTGACAATAAATGAAAAACAACAAGAGCACATTCTTAAAATTCTAAAAGAGATAGTGAAACCTGACTCTCTATTTACTATTTACATTCCAAACAATGAACTTAAACTAGAATTTCAGAAAGTAGTTAACTCTATTTTTAACCCATGTGCAAAACTCATATTTTCGACTAAATACCTAATTGACGTGATAAACGCAGAAAAACAAAAAGAATTAATATTAAAATACTATGGACCTAATCATAAAAACAAAACAGAGATCTTCAATGAAATAAAACAAAAATATTACTGGCCCAAACTAAGAGAATCGATTACCATCTTCATAAACAACTTTAAAATATGTCTTCAAAACTCATATAAAAAGCATTCTTATAAAATTGCTTATAAAGGACCCCTTTTAGATGAAAAACCATTTAAAACATTTGTATCATTTAGACATCTTTCAATTTATAAACTGTCAATTTTGAACTTAAATAGATTTGTTTCAAAATACACAAAAAATTTTATAACGATTTTTGAAAACCACTTTTCTTATAAGAACACAAAAAAAAAATAAACAAAGGATAATAAAATAAACAATAAAATAAAATTAAAAAAAAAAAAAAAAGATAACAAAATTGATAACAACCTTTTAAAATATTTATGTCAAATATTCTGCAACGAACAACTTTCTCTAGACTACACATTTTGAATATTTAAGAAATTTAAAAATTTAAACATCCTGAAGAAACTTCTCAAAATATTATGACGTCAGCCATACTAATATATACTTAATCAGAGAGTACACTCTATTACCGATCATTTTTAATTTTCAATTTTATACAGCCTTATGTGAACGAACCAAACATAAATAACGACCTCACTCTTTTTGAACAATATAATGAACAACGAAAGAAAGAACTAATACCTTTTCACGATCAAGTTTTCAAAAAAGCATATCAAAAACAGTTACACACCACACAAAAACAAAATAAAAACACCGAAGAGCCCCCTCAAATTCAAAAAGATCAAACTATCTTTAGAAAAAACACCCTTCGAAATAAAATGAACCCCCAATTTATCCCTACCAAAGTAACTAACGTCAATAAAAATGTTATAACTGGTATCTCAAAAACTAAACCAATTAACACACATGTCAGAAAAATAAAAAGACTCAGGAAAAAACCTAAATCATTCCAGGTTCCTGATCCTGTCCCTCCTGACATTGACGAACCTCAACCAGGCCCTTCAGGTCAATAGATTGGACAATAATGGATTCTACACCGAAGAAATCTCTCCTTCTTTAGTTGTAAGCCATTATCATACTATGTACATACCTTTTAATATGACAAAAAATTAAAACGTCTCTAAGCCAACTTTTTACTACTAATTCCCTATTTTTATCCCCTTTAGTCAATCAAGTTAATAATACTTTATTAAAAATACAATTTCAATTCCTTGAATCATGCTTAAACGATACGTACAATACTTATGAAAAACTAAATTCTTTAGAAAACAATGAACTTAGAAAGAAACGTGGTTTATTCAACCTACTGGGAAGCGGTATTAAATTTGTCACAGGAAACCTAGATAATACCGACCTAGACACAATAACGCAGAACTTACAAATACTGAAACAAAATCAAATTAACACGATGCACAAGATAAATGACCTTAGTTCATTTGCCGGGAATATTATAAACAAATTCCAGGAAAATGTAAACATTATAAATAAAAACGCAAAATGCATTCGCTTCGAAATTTTAAAATTGAATAATGAAATCACGTTATTACTCAGTATGCAAAACCAAATTTTACAAATCTCAAAACTAAACAAATTTTTGGAAAAAATGCTGAGAATGATATCTTTTGCGCATCTGCAAACTTTAGATTTAGAAATTTTGAATGTCAATGAAATTAGGGAAATTTGGCAATATTTGACAGCTCATTATCCAAAAAATTCTCTATGGCCACTAAAACACCTGTCAGAATTAACTCTTATATGTAAAACTGGCCTTATTCTGTTAAAAGATATGTCAATCATTGTAGTGAAAATACCAATCTTTGAAAAATATTCTTGTAGTCTTAAGATAGTTTATCCAATACCTAATAATGAATCAAAAATATTAATTAGCCCCAGTAAATACTATTGTAACAATTTATGGTATCAGCAATGCTCTGAAATTAACTCAAATTGGATTTGTTTCAACCCCATTGCACATAGTTGCCTTTTACCAAAAAATTGCCCTTTCGCCACAGTAAAAAATAATTTTCAAATTCACACTTTAACTTATAAAAGTGGTCTACTTTTCTGTACAAAAAACTCCGAAACAATTTACGAAAATTGCTTCCAGTTTCAGAAAACCACACTTCAAAACTGTTATCTTATTAACAGCCAGTGTGACATAATAATTAATCAAAATAAATATTCATTATCAATAAATAACATTTCTGTTTCATTGCCAGATATAATAAAGCTTCCTGAAACAAACTTGTCTATCAATTTGCAGATAAGACATTTAGAAAACCCGCAAAAAATGCAGGAAGACCTTTTGGATCCTTTAGTCCTACAGGAACTTAATTTTGAAAGCCAAAATTACATTATCTTAACTTTATGTTTGGCAGTAATCTTGATATTTATTTTTATTTTCTATTTTTGGCGAAAACAAAAAAACCTCAAAGACAAAAAATATTCCCTTAAGGGTTCTCCAAAAACTCATCAACGAGGACGTTGACGAAACTAAGGGTGGAGGAGTAATATCCCTGGAATAATAACATCTCATCTTGTTTGTAATAACAAATATATTGCTGACGCCGTACATTGAAGTTTATATATGCACCCAAATGGTCTAATTAGGCATCATTATACTTTTACAAGTTGTATTGGTCATTTTAGTTATAAGTATTTTTTGTAGTCTTTTCAAATAAAAAGTTTTTTAAAAGCTACGTCACCGGACTTCGTATTTAATTCTCGAGAGTATTTCTCTCAAGTGGACACGAACCCTAAAAAGTGAGCAACAATGGATTTGTCTGGGGTATAAACATTTAAAAGGTCGAGGATGAGAGAATTGCTATATTCCAAGCATCAACATAAAATACGATAGCCTTAAAGCCTTCAGTTACATTTTCTGCTGTGATTGTTGATAAATAACATTTAATTAACGTTTCAATAGAAGATATGTAACATCTTCTATTCTTTATGGTTTGTATAATAATAAAGCAAAATAAACCTACGCAAAAAACTACAGAATATTAGCATTTATTAGCATATTAGAGAATTCCAGGTAAAAACAGAAACATTTCTAAACCCTAAAAAAGATACCTGTGTGCAAAATGTTTTTACCTACTACGAAATGATTTGTCTTCCATGTTTAGATATGTTTTCACTATGGGGTTACTTTTGAAAACCATGAGTCGTTGCTCGTAAATCACGGAATTTTTTTATTTTTGGTGTTTTTGTCAAAAATGTATTTTAAATATTTTTAAGTTGATTTTGTATTTTTATACAAGGGGATTAAAAATTTGAATTTAGGCTTTTTTTCATCCTCTATATGTCACATAAAAATTATTTTTAAGACTTTGCTCATAACACAGCTATGCAGGTTTTTACCCATACCGATTATATTAGAGGAATCATATACATGGTAGTATTAAAATACCATTAAATCGAGAATTTATCGCATTTGACAATCTCTGGTAGTTAACCTGAAGGATAGCTAGGCTAGGTTGGTAAGCTATCGCTATGTACATATTATATATGGGGAGTCCCAAAAATCTACAATTACTGGTTTGTCAAGAAAACTGTTTTTACGGAAAAAGCTTGACCGCGTCAATTTGATTTAAAAAGTCGAGTTCTAAACAAACAAGATCGTTAGTTCAAACCTTTTAAACTTGACAAAAATAGAATAAAACTTGTATTGTAATTATTATTTTTTAAAAAATAATAAAATCAATGTTTTTCATGAAAAAAGCTGATCCCCTGTATAAAAAAACCGAATCAACTTAAACATATTTAAATACGCTTTTTGAGAAAAATCCGTGTTATACGAGCAACGACTGTATGGTTTTCAAAAGAATGACCCTAAGGCAAGATTGAGCAACTTTTCTGCTTCTGTTGCCAGTTCCCAAAAATGTCCCTCAAAGTTGCTGAATGTTCCTCTATGTTTCGGAAACAAATGCGGATTGTTGCTTTTTGTCGCCGGTTTCCAAATTGAGCGGTCAACTTCAAAAGAAAACCGGCAACACGAAGAAACAGAAACAACCTGATATGTTTTAGTTGCTGTGAAAACAAAAAGTTTATAATTGTGTCTGAGAGTATTATCTTCACGGCAACAAGAAAAAACAAATCGTAACAAAAAGTTGTTGTCAGTGGCGGCTGCTACAGGGTGGGCAACGGGGCAGTGCCCTCCCAAAACTAGACAACAACCAGTATTTTTAATTGATTTATTTTAAAAAAAAGTTAAATCTTTCCTTACGACATGTCTAGTTCTTTTTTTTAATCTATGGTTAACTGGGTAAACTTTTTAGCGTAAATACTTACAAGCCGGCAGCACCGCGCGGGACAAGATTTCAATTTCACCCGTTTTTCAGCGGTGTATGGGTACCTGTTCTCGCGCGGGGGCGGGAGGAATGTTTGTTTTAGTTAACGTCGGCCATATTCCTCGTACCAAACCGTTCGTTGTCTTCCTATGTGTTGCCAGTTCTATCCTTAGTGAAGACGTATGAGTTTGTTTTGATTTTGGGTACGTCAGGGTCAGTAGTCAAAAGCCTTGCCAGTCGCATGTCCATTGTTTTTGCTTTTGTTTGTTTTCAAAACGGAAATAAATACCGTCGATTATATAATTAACTGTGCAAATTTAAATACGTTGACATATGAACTTCGATTACAAATAAAATCTTTAGGGCCACATAGACCGAACCTAAAAATCCTTAAAATTAACCAAAATTTTAGTGCAAGTAATAAAAAATTATACGATGCTGAAAACTGGTTGTGCGGTTGTGAAAAACGAAATGTTTTTTTTGCTTTATTTGTCTTATTATGAAAAATTCTCCAAGTGATCCTGCGTGGGTGGCAAAGGGAATGTGTGATATCAAGCACTTTAGTGAAAAGTTAAGGACACAAAGTAAGTGCTAGTTATTTAAATAACCACATAGAATTTTCTATGCTAGGCAAGACTGATATTAGGTGCCAATTGAATAGTGCCTATAGGAAAAACATTACTGAACATAATGAAAATGTGGCAAAAAATAGACATATACTTAGTAGGTTAATAGACTGTTTAAAATTCCGTGGGATTTTTGAGGTTGCTCTACAGGGCAATGATTAGTCTGAAACTGGTGCTAATCCGAGCACTTTGCGTATGTAAAAGAAGGACGAATAGACTTTATCCATAAACAAATAAACTAAAAACTACAGGATCAATATATTCAATTCCTGCTTGTTTGTAAAATGCTAAAATAAAATTGTTTAGGTAAGTTTTTTTATCTCCTTTTTCATGCAATATAAATTTCTGCCCCCCCCCAATTTATAACGTCACCAGCCGCCACTACTCAAAGTTGCTGCAGTGGAAACGTATGATGTAACTTGGTTATGTTTAATTATTTTGTTAATAATTTAATTTATTTTAACTAAACTACCAGACTTCATTTAAAGTATAGTTTAGTATTGTAAATGGGGGCTTTTGTATAAATGGTGCTAAATTTTGAGACAATAAAAATTAAATCGAAAGTAGTTTTACTTGCAAAACTTATGTAACCTAATGTCATTGCCGTTGCAATTTGTTAATAAAATAAAATTAACTCTTTCGAGTTTTTTTTTGGAACTTGATTTTTAAGTATTCGGTAATTTAATAAATAAAAAACTGAACAATGCATTTTGCAATGCGCAAAATATATAATTTTGCAAACCGGTGCAGTAGAAGTTTCACATTCTTGATGTGTTCGGTGTGTAGATAAACAAAAAGAAAACCGATGATTAAATAAATTAAGTTTTATAAAAAAATTAACCATACATTTATCAGATTAAAAGATATCCCAAAAAAACTGATTTATTTAATGCTCAATAAATATTTTAGATTTTTTATTTTCTTACAGTAAGTAATAGCAAATTTTTAAAAAAATCTAAACTATTAAAAACCTTTTATTTTGAAATTTGTATTGGAGAACTTGGCTTTACTTTTTCAATTATTTTTACAGAATAAATGGGTGAATAAATAAAAACGACTTTGATTCATTTGCAAAAATAAATTACAAACGACTTTTATTAATTTGAAAAAATAAATCTCAAACAAATAGGCTTCAATGTGGCGAAGTCAATCTATTAGCTATTCTACTTAACCACTAAATGTTTTAGTTATGATTGAATTATTTAATTATATTATATTTTAAACCCCAAAAATAATTAATATTAGGTCTTTTGTTAATATTATTATGCTAATTAATTTATTTTTTTCAGAATTGGTTACCTGTCAGAGAAAACTCCCTCCAAAAACCACTCAGGTATCAGAAAAAAAAATTAGAGCAAATTTCGACTGTCCAGAAGAGTTCGGGTACTATCCTCACCCCACCGATTGCACGCAGTACTACGTTTGTGTGTTCGGTGGTGCTCTTTTGGAGTCCTGCACAGGTGGTTTAATGTACAGGTAATGCCTACTTTTAATATTACACAAGAACAAATTAATATTTTACAGTTTTTTTTAATAAAAAGTTCAACTGTCCAACTGTGAATGAATCTCAGCTGTCGATTTTAGTTTTTGAGATATTAGCCATTTTCGGAATCAGCGTCAAATTCAGAAATTTAATATTTAATTTTTGAATAATGTTTTTTTTTAGCAGACTTTGTATAAAAATGTAAAATCACAAAATTATGGGCTGATTTTTTTTCCAAAACTCACAAAAGCTAAATGCAGAAAGAGTGTTTCAAATTTGATCACTTTGGGGGGTTTTCGGTATTTCTAGGAGGGATTAAACCACATCTTGATATAGCAAGCAGATTTTTCAAGTTTTTAGAAAGTGTGCATTTTAGGAGGTCGTCTATAACTTTTTTATATATGAAAATTTTATTTCTGTGTAAATTGCTTTTTATAGTTTATGTTTATAAAGGTCAAACTAAATAACACCTATATTTTTTTAAATATTTCTCAAAGTTAATATTTTTCTGAAGGAAATCGAACCCTCCTTTTTTAGATTCTTAAAATCAGCATAACATTTCCTTAAATAACATATCACACTCAGTTTATTGCTTTTTAATCTTTTAATTTCTAATAACTTTATTTTTGATTAATTTCTTAATATGACCACTTCAAAATATTTTCGACCCAGTAAACAAATTCAAATATAAAATAAAAACAAACAATTTAAAATAATACAAAGAAATTAAACGCCAATTCCATAAAGAAATAACAATTTTATGTAATATTTCAAAAACTAAAAGTGAGAGATAAATTTCAATTTTGGAGTATTATTTATAAACGAAATCAATAAAAAAGCAGTTGACACCTAAATCAAATCTTAGGAAATATAAATGTTATGACATCCACCTTAAAAGCAGCTTTTCAAAAACCCTCCGCTAGCTTAAATACTCTGCCAATATATGGGCCCCTAAGCTCACACTAGGTACTATAGTGATAGTGTTCGTGCGAGCTAATATAAGTAAAAACTGAAATATATTTTATTCAACTCCAGGCTAAATTACCTTTCCTTTAATACCACACAAGCCATGTTTTTACTGAAACTTAAATTTTTTAAATCTACCCCCACCCTTAAAAAAAACAAAAACTAAAATGTATTTTGTTTAACTCCGGACTCAATTACCTTTCGTTTGATACCACACACGCCATATTTTCACGTAAACTCAAATTTTTGAAATCTACCCCCACCCTTTAAAAAAAACTGAAATGTATTTTGTTTAACTCCAGACTCAATTACCTTTCGTTTGATATAACACACGCTATATTTTCACATAAACTCTAATTTTTGAAATCCCCTCCCGCCCTTTTATTTGGCTTGTGTTCGGTGGATTTTGTTCAGGTACCAAATTTCATTAAAATCGGCCAAGCGGTTTTTGAGTTATGCGCGTTGGTCGTTACAGACAGACAGACATACAGACAGACAGACATACAGACAGACAGACAGACAGACAGACAGACAGACAGACAGACAGACAGACAGACAGACAGACAGACAGACAGACAGACAGACAGACAGACAGACAGACAGACAGACAGACAGACAGACAGACAGACAGACAGACAGACGGCGCAACAAAAAAGTTTCAAAATCATCTGAAACGCAAAGATATATAAATTTTTTTGAAATCGGAGCAACTTTTTTTTTCTCGAAAAAATTAGGATCACCATAGCTCACACTATGTGTGAGCTAAAACGGGTTGCTATGAGGATGCGGTTTTCACCCTTAATTTCTGTCTCCTCTAAATATACGTTAAACACATCTAAAACATCGAATTTGGGACACCCTGTTCAGGAACAGTACTAAAAGTTTTGTTTATTTCTGTTACAGTAATGAACTTCAAACCTGTGACTGGCCAAGAAACGTAGGCTGTGACGGTCTGGAGCTTTCTGCCGTTGCTCCCTCCGCTCCCGTCTCCACAAGCTCGTCCTCCGCGCTAAGGAGCAGGGAGCGCGAATCCCCACGCTCCAGAGAGAGAGGAGAGACCAAATCGAGGTACGTGGAAGAGTCGGGTAGCGATGTAAGAAGCGACTCCAGAAGCGAATCGAGGTCAAAGTACACTCCACAACCCCCACCAGCGGCTCAACCAAAGGCTGTGGTCACTTCAAGAGGTCAGCCCAGACAGTTGCAAGAGAGGCAACAAGAATTCATTAAGGTAAAATATAACAAGTCAAATTGTTTCTAAAAATTTCTTGTTAACGGCAACAAGAAAACAAAAATCGTCACAAAAAGTTGCTCATCTTACTGCTTCAGTGGAAACGTAGCTTGTGTAGATAACTTCAGCAACTGCAGGTTGGCAATAAAATTTTAAATCTCGATAAAGTGACTCATTTCTCAAAAAATATTATAGCTACCAAATATGGTTCAAAGTGCTCTTAAGGTTCTCAGTTTACAAGTAAACTGCATTTTAGACCTTGATTTTATTTAAATTTTACAGAGAAAAAAACAATCTCGGATAATGTACATATTATGCCAGGTATAATTACGATTATTTTAAAAAAAAATTATCTAGTGATTATCTCATTTTTTAATAATATGTCACTAATTACTGTCGGGCTGCGTCTTTATAGGCGGTTAATAATTTTAAAGGCAAATTATATTTTATTTCTATAAAAATCACTTAAGGTCAAATGACATAACGCATTATATATTCAATTCCTCATTGGTGATAAAGGTTAAAAATTCATCAATCATTGTGAAAGATTTTTTTATTATATACAATTTTAAACAAAGTATGCCAGGTGTCTTAAATTTCAAAAGAAACTAAGTGATATGGTTCGACATAACATAATATTTATTAATTTTGTTAAAATATTACTAATTTGATTTAAATTTTGAAGTTTTAAATAGCTACCAATATTAGGGAGACAAATCTCTTTTTGATCAGCATTCGTATCGCCATCGTACTACGTACGTCCTCTGTTGTGACGACTAATTCTAAACGTATAGTCGCTAGTTCGGAACCCTAATATACTTTGACGCTTTTAATCACACACAGTTATCATCTTGATATTTTTTAGCAACAGCAACTGTATGCAAATGTTGAAGAGAGCCTACCACCAGCCGAAGAAATAGAAAATGACAGACAACAACGTGTATACCGTGGTCAACCATCAACAGTGGGGCAAGTTCAAAGAGATCGTGATGGTTACAGGAATACCAACTCGTTGCCAGTAAGTTACCACTAAACTGCTAAGAAATTTAATCACACATCCTACATCAGTAGAATTCTTTGACGATGCCAATATAAATACCTATTTTTTCTGTTTCAGACCTATAAAGATCGTGGTGAAAAGATCGGGGTGATTTCTTTCGGAACACAGTCCCAGCTACAACACTACAGGTAATATTTTTCATTATTTTTTTCTCAATTTGCACAATTTTCTAACTAAAAATCCGACCTACTATCTACAGTAACGCAACGGACTTGGACGAATTGACTACGAACCATTTGACAGGGAAGACCCGACGACGACGTGATGCAGCAAACAGGTAAAACTGTTATTTGTAACGCTTACCAACATACTTTACTAATGTACCAAACGTTTTAGTAGGCCAAGAAAAGACGCTAGTCCCTGGCAAAGCTCTCACCATCAAAATAATAGATATTTACAGTATAACCCCTATCAAGATCAAGATGTGCGAGGAAACAAACATTTTTTGGTTTACCAGCAAGATGAACAAAGACACCGACCATATATTCCCGATCACAAAAGACCTTTATTCACATCCGCTTCTAGTCATAGTTTAAATAAATATCCCAACCCGTACAACCAAAATTTTCAGTATTTTAGTGCAAGTGAAAAAGTACCCACGAGGCACAACGACCCTAATTTAGGAAGATATGTTAATAAACCAATCCCAGAAGTAACCGCGGAACAAAGATACAATAGTTTTCAACCGATCACAATGTTAACATCTAATTCAGATATTGTTCCGAATCAAGCAAAGCCTAGTGATCAAAAGAAAGAACCCACTCATGATTATACTGAAGCTATCACTAAAAGTTATCAAGATGTTGAAAGTCACAAAGAGCAAACTCAGGCAACTGATGACGAAGATCAGAATATTAAAGAATCAACTGAAAATAGTCACGACGACTCAACAAGTGATGAAGAGCGCCCAGGGAATGATGAAAAAATTGAAAATCAACAAGAATCCAATAATCCCAACCAAACCTATGAATATTCAACACATGAGGAGTATAGCCCAGAAGATGATGATCTTAAACCTCCACCTTCTTTTTTCGAAAATAAAGGTAAATACGAGGATATACCTAACCCGTTTGAAGACCCAAATTTTGATTTTGATAGATTTTTAGAAAAATTAGGCTCTACAACCACCACAACTACTACTAGTACTACTACTCGCAGGCCTATACCAATTAAAATTCCTGTCTATGAAAACTTGGATGATGAGCAGAGTAGACTAGTTAAAAATGTAAATAAATATCAAAATTATAATTTAGAAAATTTAGAGTACGCAAAATCTCAAGTTGAAAAATCAAATATTCCAGAAGAATACGATGAATCTAAATCAAAGTTAAACTATTTGCAAAAACCTAAGATAATTCCTTCTAAGGCAGTACCTTTGAACTATATGCCAAATATTGAATTAGAAAAAACTAACAAACCCGATATTAATGAAGACACGACATTATCTTACCATGAGATTACACCAAAAAGTAAAGGTTTTCCAAAATCCACCTACGAATTGGAGAACACAAAAGAGAAACTATCCTATTCCACAAATCTTAAAGAAGCCAAGCCCATTATACCAAGTTATAAGCAACATGTTGACATAGATGATATACCTAATCCATCCAAACGACCCATAGACTATAACCATGACGAAACTAAAACTATTTTAAAGCAAAAACCAGAGGAGTTTGAAAGAAATACAGAATCGTATCATGAAGATGGTTCAAAAGAATCTGAAAGCAAAACCGAAAAATCCTACTATAACAAACCTCGGACTTCAAAACCAAACTCTTATGCAGAAAGTTATCACACGAAAACCAGAACTGATATCGACGACAAAAGTAAAAAATCATACTATAGTAAATCAAATCCTTACGAAGAAGAAACAAGATCTGTTTCTAAAAAACTTCCCAAGTTTGAAAACGAATATGTGCCTCAAACAACCGTATCTATTCAAAAAGATTTGATTAAAAATGTTCAAAAAAATGATAATAAATTAAAACCTTTAAGTTCCGTTCAGGCCAAAAATTACACTCATCATGTAGATAAGCATCAGTTACATAACGATGATTTTTATAAAAACGATAGTGATGAAAAGCCAAAAAAATTTTCAAGTAAAATAAAATCAGATATTACAAACAAACAGACAACAACCAAAACCACAACACCTGTTGAATACGAATATTATTATGAGTATGAGGATGATGATGAACCTACGACAAAAATTATCGAAAAAGCCGCAGTTCCAGAATCCAGCAACAAGATTCAGAACTATCACCTAGCTGATGAAATTTTAAAGTTGCCAACTCATAGTAAAGGCGAACCAAAATATTCGGCAAGGTATCAAGCAAAGCTAACAAGTCCTAGATTACAAGAGGTATCTGGAAAGCTTGGCAGCGCTAATTCCTCACCAGTTCCTTTACTAGACCATTATATAAAAAATAATCTGAACACGGTAGCATATTCTACGCCTTCCACTCTGGGGCAGTATACTGTACCGAGCGGATTTCATAGAAATCAGTACTTAACAGAGGCGATTCCTAAAAGACCTACAGTGAGACCAGCAACCTCGACGGCCAGAAGTACAAAACGAACGACTTTAAAATCTTATAAACCAATACATACGACTAGTACATACCAAAGACCAGACCTAAAACACGTACAATCAAAATTTGTTACCAGGTAAAAAATTTGGACTAAAGTCTTAAATCCGAACGACATGACAAGAAACTCATAACTTGATCAATTATTGCTCTTAAAACAGTGGTGTCTCATTCCAAAAAACATAAAATTTAAAACGATCAAAAATTTCGGTATAAATATAATTTGTCATTCTTCTAATGTTAATTCAAGAGCAATAATTGAGTAGGTAACAAAAATCATAATTTTAATAATTGACTGAATTATATGGTATTAATTAGTATATAGTAACTTAGGTTTAAGGTATTAATCCAAAACTTATTATAATTTTAGAATTTAAAAAATGTCTCAGTCCGGATTTTTGACTTCGTCTTTTAGTAGAGTAGACTAAACAAGGTTTGGGTTAACATAGTTTTAATTGATTGTTTTAGCATGTAGCTAATATGTTATTAAATAAATTTTTATTTTAAAAACAACAAAAGCTATTATTTCTTCCTTCTGTAAATAATCTTCTTTACACTGTTTTATATATGTTTTATGTTTAAATGTTATAAGTAACTTTATTAATTTATTAGTGTTGATATTTGCGGATCTACTTTAACGACCAGATAAGTATAAGAGAACTAACACCTACTAACATACTTTAAATATAAATATGGAAAATTTCAATATAAATGCTTTGCTAAAATTGCTGAATGTGATTGCTGTATACAAAACTGTAAATATGTACAAATTGTAAAAAAAATGTAAAAACAATAAATTCTAGCGATGAGAAAACAGCAGCACCAGTCTCCAGCGCAACCGCGACAGCACGAACAATGTACAACAGCAGCCAGTACAACACCGTACAGAACGACAATCGGTACGATCCATATTACGCACTGTATGACGACGAAGTACAGGAACTCTACAGAGATGTTGGTATGTATGCCAATTAATTCATAATAAAATTAGAAAAAACAAATAAGAAATATTTAAAACGACTATCTTATATATATAAAATTCAAAAGGTTAATATTAAACATTGCCCTTATTAGATTATACCCCTCAACAAAACACATACAGCAACACTAACACAAGGACCAGCAGCACAAGCTATAGTAGAGGTACTCCAGCTACCGTTAGAGAAGAAACTCCATCCAGAGGCAAAACTGTATACAATATTGTCAGTCAGGATATTTACCAGCCATCAACTGTAACTGAATACGCCGACAATTCCTATCAGGTCAGTTAGAATACTGCCCTGTCAATATACCTAAGACAATTAAAGATGAAATCAAAAATAATCAAGCCCACCACATTATTTATTTAAAGAGACAATGTTTATTTTTATTTTTAGGAAGAAGATTACAGACAATCAAGCCGTACCCCAGCTAGGTAAGTTAACATTCTTAAAGTAAATGTGTTTTTTTCTTTAAAACTAAGTATTAAGTCTTAGGAGCGACCTGTTTGAAATAAACGAGGTTGAAGCTGACGTCCCTCTAGCTACTAAAAGTACCATCAGCAGGAAATTCACCAGTACCACTCAACGAACTACTACTACTACCACTACTATGAGTACGCCAACACCTGCCACTGCTCCTCCTAAAAAGAGCACAACCCCATTTGTAAGGTACTACAAAAACTGAAAAGATAACATTTAAGTCAAGCGACCTTTTTAGCTAAAGCCTGAGTTGCTATTATTACATTGTTTTACAAGTAGCTTAGCTCTCATCTTTTAAAGTATCTTTGGTTTGTAGTATCTTGATATTGCCCTCTTACAAGGCTATAAATAGATAATAACACTTAGAAATTTATCACTACCCTTTTAGTACTAGAAATTTCTGCACTACCTCACTAACCTTATAGTAACGTATTAGAGAAATTTGTATTATCATAAGTCAGTTTTAAACTTCGTAATGTTTAATTTCCAGCCAAACATTAAAAAACACAAAGAGTAGTTTTAGTTAAAAATATTTCTCTAATATGTAGCAATGTAAGTATTTAAAAAATCATAAAGTTTTAAAATCAAAATATCGTTTATTTTAGCAGCGAGCCTGTCACAGCGAATGAAACACAAGCACTGCCAATAAAAAATAATACAAACCCGGGACACACTATAGGTGATCCTATCCCTTTAAAAGACAATCCTAATCCAATGACTTCGCGTAAATCAATTCCTGACACTACCTCTGACTCAACTTTGCATGTACCTTACGCTGTACTTAGAACACCGTCACCTTTTTTACTTCCCGAGCACTTAACTAGTAGAGATATACCCGAAAAACTTCCTCTTGCTTCTCGCTATATCACCAAGGTACCCACCACCAAGTCAACTCACCAGATCTCTACCACTCGCACCCTTTTAAACTCCAATAGAACCAACCTCCATATCAATTTAGAAAATAGTTATAGTCAATCTACAACTGATTTAAATAACGTAAAAAACATAGTACCAACCACTTATTCACCACCTACCAAATACTTTTTAAAATCTATCTTGCCAAAAACTGTGGTGTTTTCTCCTCAACAATTTAGTTTTAGACCAATTAACAAGAATTACACTAGAACTCCTAAACCTAATACAGTAAAACAACCCACCCCTTATCAACCTAGTAACTTTTCTTACTACCACAAGACATTGAAAGCTGTTAGGAAACTCATAAACCCCATAAGCCTTAATCAGGAGTTAGAATCAAGTACAACTACTACGACTCCTTCAAGCTTAGAAGCTGCAGAGAGTTTTATAAATGATTTTGACGAGACAGTGGACGAATATGATTATAACGATTACGACAAAGATAAGGACACAGACGGTGACGTAACGTTTTTGGGTGTCGAAATTTCACCTAGTATAGACATATCACCCGTTGGTAATGTATTTAATGACGAACCTTTACCCACAACAACTACAGAAGAACCTAAAATTAGTACAACCACACCTAAAAAAGAAACTGCATTTATCACTAGAAAACCGACGTTTGTTGTAAAAGAAAAAAGTAAATTGTATGATATTTCGTCTCAAGAGAAATACAGGTACATAGATTTAGATAGTAAAACGAAATTTAGAGCGACAGTAGAGATTCCGCCAAAAGAACCAATTCTGGACAATGACGATTACGAAAAACCCATTCCCGATGAATTCCCGTCCTTCAAACCCAAACCTGTCGTAAAGGCTCAATCTAATCCTCAGTCTCCCATCCCCACACGAGCCTCCCGGGTAAATAGCGCCATTAAGTCATTGATTGCTAATGGTGGGACAAAAGGAAGTAGTCCAACAAAATGTTACAACGATCCAAAATGCAAGGCCAAATCGAGGTATATTTACTTCTTTCAATCTCCACAAATATTAATAAAATTGCATGGTTATATGCACCGACTTAAGTTCAAGTATTTTTCTTTTGTCTTTGCCTTTTTTGCTCTAAAACATCAATGATGTTCATTTTCTTTCTCTCCCAAGTCTGATTTGATATGAACAAATAGCCAAGGTGTGTTAAACCATTAATTTTTTGCCAAAAATATTTATCTTAAGAAAAAGTCATTGTAATAACTCAGTAAGTTAGGCTTTAGACAAAAGGCCCAGGGAAAGAAAATGAGGTTTCTTGTATTTTTAGACGTAAAAAAGGACTCTTCTTGATGCACTATTTCTGTTTAACAGTATTTTATACAGTACACGCTTTCGGATTTTGAAGAAAATGTCTTGCCCTGGAGTAATTTGTATTATTTTTGAGACTGGAAGTTGACTCTGGACCCAACCTTTTATCCCCACATATTTAACACTTCATACCATCTTAACACAGAACGGCCTTCACACCATTAAATATTTTTGAGTTAATTTATCCTGGGATAGCTTCACCAAGACTAAAAAAGTAGTAATGTAGAACAATTATCATTATGCAAAGCTTAGCGCAATAAAGTGAGTTAATTTTAAACAATCTAACCCGTGCCGTAGAACAATTAAAAATAGTAGACAGGAAAGGTAATAGAAATAACAATAAAATAAGGTTATTTTGATACAATACTAAAAAAATGGTGAAATGGTAAAACGGATCAAGCCAAATTCTCAAAATTACAATAATAGCTAAATTTAATTTTAGAACCAATTCCAGAGGTCGTGGTGCGTCACAGTATTCAAGCGGATCTATTGCAAGCAATGAGGTTACTGTCACTTCAAACAGAGGAACACCACCCCCGTAAGTATGCTCTTTGCAAAGTCAATTGACGAACCTCCTAATACGGGGTTCTATCAATTTCTTGAAATTTTGCTTGATTCTGCCCTTCAAAAGTTATCCAAATTTATATAAAATCTTCCTGGTATAATTTCAACCCTACCGACAGAGAAGAGCCGCGGCTCTTTTCGGTCCGACCACAAAGTATTTGTTTTCCGACCGACCGAGCCCAGGTGGATGGACGGCACCTAATTGGCAGATTTTTTTAACTTGCGCTTTTAATTGCTTTCGGGTGTGTCTTTCGGGACCTCTTTAGTCGGCAGTATGCAGACTTAGAAAATAAATCAGTGTCGTTTCTGCAGGTGTAGGAATAGTAAGTTTTATTATCTATTTTTATTTCTTTAGTTTACGCCATAATTAAATGAAATAATTTTCATGAGTATATCAACCACCGCCCATGTAACTTTCTATAAAGGATACGCCGATGATCGGCTTTTACCTTTGTTCAATTGACTTTGCAATCACAATACCTAACGTTAAGCCAGAATCTGTAATTTAAGTCTTTGATTTTTTTTTATATAGTCGAGCTAGACCAACACTGAAGCCATCCACTTCTATTGTATCGAAAGCCCAAGAATTCGTAGACATCTACAGATTCCCACCTCGAAGACCTGATCCGCTGTATCCTCAACCTCAGCCTGACAAGACTGCCGCTAAATGCAGAAAAGATGTCTGTTTGTTACCTGATTGCTCTTGTGGTGGCAAAGAAATTCCCGGTAAGCATGAAACAACAAATTGTAAGTTTTAACCCTTGAAAGAAAATATAAATTTCTCACGCAATATACTCAACTGAATACCTCGCTGTCCGCGCAGTTTTCCGAGTATAAATATTTAATAGCTATAAAACTAGTTTACAAATTTTGCAATTCCAAAAAATTGTTTTTTATTACACAAAAATTAAAAACAGGAAATCTGCAGCCGGAAGAAACACCACAAATAGTTTTGTTAACATTCGACGATGCTGTGAACGATCTAAACAAAGAATACTACATCGATATCTTTGAAAAGGGACGCCAGAATCCTAATGGCTGTCCTATATCTGCGACTTTTTATGTGTCTCATGAATGGACAGATTACAGCCAAGTTCAAAACTTGTACGCCGATGGGCACGAGCTTGCGTCACACACTGTCTCGTAAGTGAAGAATGGAGGATTCGACCTATGCGATGGATGGACTTTTTTTAAGAGCTTTACTTTTTCTTTTTATTTCTGTAATATCCTGCTTTATTTTAACTTTAAAATTGGTGGCATCAGAACGGCCTCTTAACTGGGAAATAGGAGCAAGTAGTGCAAAATAGTTAGAATCAATTTTTTCATAATGCTTTGTTAAAATTCGGAAATCAACCATTCTATAGTTGCGTCCATCGCTTTAAGAAATTTTCCACGCTTTATACAAGGGTAAATCAAATGTGAACCAGAATTTCACTCGTATTTCGTTGTGCTCGTAGACATGGATCCGTAAAGGTGTTTCATCGCCGAACTGCGCAGATTTCGCGTTTTCAGGTTGCGCGCACACCGCTTGCAAGCCGTTTGCCGAAAACCAGCTTTCTTCGGCTCCTTTTTGTGTGTTCGCAGATCCTTTGGGACAGCATCGGCAGTTTGTTGTCGAGTTTTCATTTTAATGTTTGTTTGCTGTTTTTCCGTGGATCGTAGAAAGTTCGTTGAAACGAATTCGGCGAGCGGCGCATTCGCGGAGCAGTTTGGTGTATACGCACTTTAACATATATCAAGCGCTAATTAGAAAATTTCGGTTCATATTGGTTTCACCCTCGTACAAAAGCTTTCGACAAACGAATCAAAGGAACCGATTGTCAACGGCTTTGTGTGCGATTATCACTTATAGACGATGACAACTTCAACTAACTTATTGACCATTCTTGCATCTCTTTTCCAGTTATTTAAATGTTTACTTACTACATCATTCGCAGCGATTTTAATTGAATTTGCTCATAATATCAATTTTTGTTTCGCCTACTAACCAAATCAGCTGACCTGCCCGTGGAGCAAGTACCTCAGATCGTATTACTGACATTCGACGACTCGGTAAATGACTTGAATAAGGGTTTGTACCAAGACTTGTTCGAAAGGGGCAGAACTAACCCCAACGGCTGCCCGATTTCCGCTACCTTCTACGTATCACACGAGTGGACAGACTATAGTCAAGTTCAAAATTTGTACTCCGATGGGCACGAATTGGCATCTCATACAGTATCGTAAGTGCAAACTATGGAATTACTCGAACACAAAGATTGCACTAGAAAGTATTTATCATTTATCATCACTGCACCCTTAACAGCACATTTAATCACTTAAATTAAAAGATAATACCAAGGCATAAGTTTGATTAAAACTAGTAGTTTATACAGTAAGTGTCAAGCACGTTGTACAAAGACAAAACAAGGTTGTGAATCAACCTTTTTGCGTTGTTGCCAAACAGTTCAATTGCTATTGCGTTTATAAGAAATAAACATGCAACAATGTAAAAATAAAAAAATAATAATTGTACGTTTGTTAACTAGTTGTTTTGTGTTTTATAAGTTTGTTTGTATATTTGTTATTCATTTCATTTTACTAACCCTTTATTGGCCTAACCTAACCTAACTTTATTTTAAACGCCTGTAACTAACTTGCTAATAATAGCTAACTGAGATTTTTGGTTCAAAACTTGTAAAAAGTTGTGGGGTAAAATATTGTATGACTAGATCAGTTCTACATCAGTTTTCGCCTACCTAAAAAAAATCCAAAGCTATATCTGTGTCAAGAATATAGGATTTAAATAAAAAAAAAGTTTAAAAGCCGAAAAACTAAAAAAAAATGCAGTAGTCTATGTATTTTAAAAATATTTTTTGACGCAAATAAAATGTTTTACCCCGCAAATATATAATTATGATTTCTTGAATTTTTTACTCTAAACCCAATATTTTAAAAAAATCTAGGCATAGTTTTGGGGAACAATTCTCTCAAAAGAAATGGACCCGAGAAATTGCCGGTCAAAGAGAAATTTTGTCTGCATACGGTGGTGTCAAATTAGAAGATGTGAGGGGAATGAGGGCGCCTTTCTTATCTGTAAGTTGGTCAAAAACATATTTTAATTTTTAAGACCGTGTTACCAGGTACTACTATGCTGTGAATGTTAACTCCAACGTTGGACTTTTGTTATGCGGCGAATGTTTGAACTTATTTTTCTGTTTTGAAGAAAGTTGCCGTCCTTAGATTTTCCCGCTAACCCTTCCTCATTATTTTTCTGTGTTTGACTTAAACAGGGACAGATGAATCCATCCCCGATTTAAACTAATTTGATATTTTCTTAAATCTAGATTTGTTGTGAAACTTTATCTAAAATAAAATTTGTGAGTTGGAAAGAGATACAAAACACGGTTTGTTTTGGTTCTATTATGTTTTGACGTTGTTCCTTTCCTACGTATGTCTCTTCATCAAAACATCAAGTTGTTGTGAAATTTAAAAATGTCAAATCACAGTAAACTCTCGAACCATTATCTCGGTTGAGAAAATAGTTTATATTATGGTTTTATAAAAATGTCAAAACTACTATACATATTATATATAGAGGGTGTCCCCAAAATCTGAAATCAGTGGTTTGTCGAGAAAACTGTTTTTAAGGAAAAACCTTAGACATGTCAACTATAATTTAAAAAGGCAACTCCTAAAGAAACACAAACATATACACAGGGTGTCTTTAAAATGATAAATAATACAAACTTGCATTTTCAATAATAAAAAATTCATGTGCCCTCGAAATGAGAACTGATATTATTTTTGATTTTAAGGACACCCCGTATATATGTTCTTGTTTGTTTAGAACTCGACTTTTTAAATCAAAAAAGCATTTTCCATAAAAACTTTCAGTTTTCTCGACAAACCAGTAATTCAAGATTTTCAAGACACCCTATATTTAATATTTATATAGCGATATCTTACTAACCTAACTATCCTTCAGGTTAACTACTAGAGATGGTAAAATGCGATAAATTCTCGATTTAATGGCATTTTAATACTTCTATGTATATGATTCCTCTAATATAATCGGTAAAATCCCGTATCGGTAAAAACCTGCATAATTGTGTTATGAGCAAAGTCTCAAAAATAATTTTTATGTGACGAATAAAGAAAGTCTTGCACATCTATCTGATAATATTTAAAAATAGTTGAACAATACCACAGATTACACCAAGAAACCCAATCGAGTCATATATTGTGAACATGACATGAAATCTTGCAGGTGGTACACTATAGGCTAATATTCCTGTCGTTATAATTATTACCCCACTAAAATACTATTTAAGCGGGAAAGCGTATTTAAACAAAACGACCTAACCGACTCGTTTACTCCAACTCCAACGTTGGTGGGTATTCCTAGCATCGCCGGCCTAACTTTTACGGTATGTTACTACTAGGTTGGAGGAAATAAAATGTTCAAAATGTTGTACGATTCGAACTTCACCTACGACTCGTCCCTACCAATTTACGAGAATAAACCACCAAGTTGGCCCTACACTCTCGATTATAAGCTCTTCCACGATTGCATGATCCCACCATGCCCTACCCGATCGTACCCAGGCGTATGGGAGGTACCTATGGTGATGTGGCAAGATTTAAATGGCGGAAGGTGTTCCATGGGTGATGCCTGCAGCAATCCCAGCGATCCCGATGGTGTTTTCAAAATGATTTTGAAGAACTTCGAAAGACATTATACCACCAACAGGTATGGCGATAAAAATTTTGGTGTATTGTAATGCATTCGTAAATTATTACCTCCTTAAACTTAACATTACCACGTAAGAAATGGATATTCGCAATATATACATTCATTGTCGTAAATTTGTCGTGAAAGAAAAAAAAATGTCGCGCCACTAGTTTTCCTAGAAAGGGGTGGTAATGTAAGTTGAGTCTCAACTTAGCACTACCACCCTAGAAAAAATTAAAATTTTCAAAAACTAATCTATGGAATAATTGTAAATTTATCGTGAAAACAAAAATTTTTTTGTTCCGCCACCTGTTTTCCTAAAATGGGGTGGTAATGCTAAGTTGATACGAACTGGATATTCGCAATATATGCATTAATTATCGTAAATTTGTCGTAAAAGAAAAAACATTGTCGCGTCATCCGTTCTCCCGGAAACGGGCTAAAAGAGATAGATTTCCGCCATAAATGTCAGTGATCTTTCAGTTGTTCCATAAAACGTGCGAACATAAAAACATACATCTATTCGTTGGGGTTCTAACTAATCGGAATTAACCGGATCTCTGCAGCAAAATGCCTTGGGAGCAAAGGCAAAGGCATTAAAGGGACTTTATAATATTTCTCGAGTAGTTCGCTTTTTTTCGTAATTTATAAAACAACGCAAAATCATGGCATTAGCTTGATAGTTTAAGACAACGAGAAACTGGTTACAACATTTATTAACACTGAAAAGTGTTATATTGAAAAGTAGAGTAGACGCGGCGAGAGTTGACGCCACGCACGTCATCAATTTTATCTTGGTATTGGTACTTGCGGTCGGATAGTGCCGTGCGGAATAAATTACATATAATATTTTATTAAACTAATTCCCAATATAAAACACTACGCCCCTCAGCCGTGACGACCCACGCTTCAACTCTCGCCGCGCGAACTCTAAAAGCGGGACGTTGTAAAGATTTTTTCACAAAAAAATTACAATTTCGCGAAACGGTTAAACATCATCGCACGTTTTATTATTCAACTTAAAGATCACTGACATTTATGGAGGAAATCTTAAATCACTGATAGCCCGTGACGCTACAATTTTTTTTCTTTGAAGACAAATGTACGACAATTATTCCATAGATTAGTTTTTGAAAATTTTATTTTTTTTTAAGGTGGAAGTGCTAAGTTGAGACTCAATTTAGCATTACCACCCCTTTCTAGGAAGACGGGTGGTGCGACAAATGTTTTTCTTTCACGACAAATAAATGCATATATAAGGAGGTTAAATTATTGGATCTAAAGTCAATCATTTGAAAAATTAAATCAACTACATAAAATACCAAAGACAGATAGAAGGTTAAGGCTTTTTCATTTTTTAGGGCACCATTTGGACTGTTTTACCACGCAGCGTGGTTTACCCAACCTCACCATAAAGAAGGTTTCATTAACATGTTGGATACCATTCTCGCCATGAAAGATGTTTGGGTACTTACCAACTGGCAAGCCATCCAATGGGTTAGAGATCCAACCCCAACCCACAGGTTAAAAAGTTTCCAACCCTTTGGGTGTGACTATTCGGTAAGTAATCAAATAAAATCCTTGGTTAAGTAGATTACAAAAATTATAGCCAACAAAGCTTTCTACAAAAATGTTAATATGTGTTTTTTTGGATTCTGCCCAATTGTTGTTCTCTTTTGGCCTTTAACTTAAAAAGTACTCATTTTTGAGAACGATTGGGATAACACAAAATAAGATCACAACAACAACATTTGATTTAAATTGAGATAAAAGTAAAGCCAAGTTCTCCAACACAAATTTCAAAATGAACGGTTCTTACTAGTCTGAAAATGTTTCTTTAAACTTTGCATTTACAGCCAAACTTCTTAATATTTAATTTAGCACTGTGCCTGAGAGTCATTTACAGCCGTAATAGCCAACAACAACAAACAAAAAATTAAACATTTAACAACTTGTATCTCGAAAACTAAGCATTTGCGACCTATGTTTATACAAAGATTTTTACTTAAAATCACTTAAAAAAATATCCTCTGAATTTTGGCGACATAATTTATTACACCCTGTATTTGACGTCCGTGGTTAAAATACATTATTTTTCAGGATCGTCCAAAGAGGTGTAACAATCCAAAGGTATGCAACTTGTGGCATAAGTCTGGTGTCAGATATATGAGAACTTGTCAGCCCTGTCCAGACGTCTACCCCTGGACAGGCAACACTGGCATCAGGAGTAGTAGGATCGACAACGACATCGAAGATTAATTTATTATTTTTTTAATTTTTAATTTTACGAAAATTCTGTGGTCTTTTTTTGTAAACGTTAGATGATCGTAGGTGGCAAAAGAAAGAGCAAAATAACTTTCTCGACATTATTTTAAATGTTGTGATGATGTGTTTAAAGGGAAGATACCCAAAATTTATTTATCTAATTTGATCAAATAATTTTTTAATCTGCGGCCAAAGTCATAAACATGAACACCTAAAAATATACAAACAAATATGGTTTTTACTTTTTTTTTAATTATCGAAACGAAAATTCGGTTACTATAAAGTTTGTTAAAACTGTTAAATTTTTATGAAGATTTTTTATTTAGTTTTATTTTTAACTCATCATCAAAATAAATCAAATAAAAAAGTTAATAAAACTTTCTTCTTCTTATCCTAAGTGTTTATGATTTTGACAGTAGATTTAAAGTGACGATAACTAGATGTCAAGCATAAAAAAGCTCATGTCTGGGTAACGTCACCATATTTGATATTACATACTGTGGCATTTTTTTAGAAAAGTTGTACATATTACATAAATATTTTATTTTTGGCTGCAGTACCTTAATTATAACTATTATTATTAATATTAAGTTTAGTTTAATTTAATATACTACTGCCGAAAACATTTAAACAAATACCTATCAATTAGATTGAGTTTTTAGGAATTTAAATGCATTGGATTGAATGTATCAATTTCAAAAAAGTATCTATAGATATTTAATTTATTGTAAATCATAATTTCTGTTTGGGTGTAATTATAGGATTCAGAGATGTGTGAAGAAACCAGTGAGTGATAATTTTTGAGAAAAAATAAAATAATTATTTTCTATAAAAGTTGTTTTTTTGCAACAACCGTTGACTAAATTATATAGTGTGTAACAACGAAAACAAAAGAGAACCTTCGGGTGAAAACGTGAGATTCCGTTCGCGGGTCACTTTCCAGCCTTCTGAAAATCGGGACAGTCTCGCCAAAATCGGGATAAATAGTTCCCATACCTTAGCCCAGTAACAGTATTCTTGAAATCTCCCCGAGTGAGTACTCCCCAGGGAGTGACGACGGACCAATAAAGATGCGGAAATCAAGCGAGATCGCATGCGCACCTTGACTTTCACCCGATTTTGAGAGAGTACTCCTTCACACCCATTCAAGAAATAGGGGTAGGTACTCAAAGTGCAGTTTTTTTAATTTTGTAAAAAATTTTAAAAATACTGAAAAGTTCTAGGCCAGATGTTAATAATAACTTAGTTCAGGCCCTACATCCGAGATTCAAGCATATTACGCTTCGTTTAATGAAAGAAAATACTCTGCCAATCTATGGGCACCTAAGCTCACACTGGGTACTATAGTTATAGTGTATCTACGTGAAAGCCAATATAACTAAAAACTGAAGTATATTTTATTGAACTCCAGACTCAATTACCTTTCGTTTGATACCACACAAGCCATGTTTTGACTTAAACTCTAATTTTTCAAATCTACCCCCACCCTTTTTTTAAAAACTAAAATGAATTTTGTTTAACTCCAGACTCAATTACCTTTCGTTTGATATCACACACGCCATATTTGCACTTAAACACTAATTTTTGAAATTTACCCCCACCCTTTTTGTAAATAAACTAAAATGTATTTTGTTTAACTCCAGACTCAATTACCTTTCGTTTGATATCACACACGCCATATTTTTACATAAACTCTAATTTTTGAAATCTACCCCCACCCTTTTATTTGGCTTGTGTTCGGTGGATTTTGTTCATTTTGAAATGGGACCATCTCGACCCAAAACCTAGCCTGGGTACCAAATTTCATTAACATCGGGCAAGCCGTTTTTGAGCTATGCGCGTTGGTCGTTACAGACATACAAACAGACAGACAGACAGACAGACAGACGGCGCAATAAAAAAGTTTCAAAATCATCTGAAACGCAAAGATATATAAAAAATTTTGAAATTGGAGCAACTTTTTTTTCTCGAAAAAATTAGGATCACCATAGCTCACACTACTATAGTATAGTAGTAGTGTGAGCTAAAAACACACTTGGTATAGATAGATATAAGACTTGCCCGAACATTTTACGAAAGGGAACCACCCTCCCCCCAACCCTGCCATGGGAATAGTTCCCCCCTTAAACGTGCTTTTTGATAGTTTTTTGCTAATAACTCGAAAACGGTCAACTTTTCCAAAAATCTTCTGGAGATCATTTTTCAACCTTACCTTAGTAAACTCTGACGGCAGTGGTGCACGTTTTATTAGCGTACGAACAAATACGAACAATACACTATTTTTTCTAAAAAAAATATTTTTACAGTGAAATACTTATTAAGCTAGACATATGTTTTTATTAGCTCACACATATACTATACTATAGTAGTGTGAGCTATGGTGATCCTAATTTTTTCGAGAAAAAAAAAGATGCTCCGATTTCAAAAATTTTTATATATCTTTGCGTTTCAGATGATTTTGAAACTTTTTTGTTGCGCCGTCTGTCTGTCTGTCTGTCTGTCTGTATGTCTGTATGTCTGTATGTCTGTCTGTCTGTCTGTCTGTCTGTCTGTCTGTCTGTCTGTCTGTCTGTCTGTCTGTGTGTCTGTATGTCTGTCTGTAACGACCAACGCGCATAACTCAAAAACCGCTTGGCCGATTTTAATGAAATTTGGTACCTAGGCTGGGTCTTGGCTCGAGATGGTCCCATTTAAAAATGAACAAAATCCACCGAATACAAACCAAATAAAAGGGTGGGGGTAGATTTCAAAAATTAGAATTTTTGTGAAAATATGGCGTGTGTGATATTAAACGAAAGGTAATTGAGTCTGCAGTTAAACAAAATACATTTTAATTTATTTAAAAAAAAGGGTGGGGGTATATTTTAAAAATTAGAGTTTAAGTGAAAATATGGCGTGTGTGATATCAAACGAAAGGTAATTGAGTCCGGACTTTAACAAAATACATTTTAGTTTTTGTTTTTTTGTAAGGGTGGGGGTAGATTTCAAAAATTTGAGTTTAAGTCAAAACATGGCTTGTGTGGTATCAAACAAAAGGTAATTTAGTCTGGAGTTGAATAAAATATATTTCAGTTTTTAGTTATATCAGCTCACACGTACACTATAACGATAGTACCTAGTGTGAGCTTAGGGGCCCATATATTGGCAGAGTATTTATATAGGCGCCTTGAAATAAAAATAAATGTGTTTGTAGAAATCCTTAAATCAAACAAAAATGTTGAACATTCATTTTTGTAAATCAGTAAATAATAATGAGAGTGAGTAAAAAATAATTTTTGATTAGTAACAACTTAAAACTGACTTTCTGCTAATCCCCCCCAAAAAGTGCTCTCTGAAAGCATTTTCCCAATTATTTGCAAACTTACTGAGGCTGATGAAAAGTCCCTTACATCCGTGGTGCACCTTTTATAGGCATTTAAATAAATGAGAGTTGTAGAAAAAACCTTTTTGTTTTATTTTCTTAAATTTTACTGTCTCACACGTCTGGTTTTAAAACTTATTTTTAAAGCTGAAGAAATTTCCTTTTCAACGATGTACATCACTCCCCCCTCAACGCAGCTAGATCTTGCACAGTAAAAAAAATTGTCTTAGATCAAAGCAAATTGCTTTGAAGTAAAATAATTTGTGCTTTCCTATTCACCAAGAGAATATTTTCTTGATATAGCACAAAAAATGTCTTGCCTCTTATTTTAATGTAAAACAGAAATTGTTTTATAATAAATTAGAACTGAATTAATCTAAGGCACCGTCTTCTCTGGAAGCAAAATATTACTTACCTATATGAAGACAATTTGCTTTGACATTTTGAAAAAAACAATTAAAGAAGAAAAATAAAGTCTCATTTCAAGAGTAAACGTTGCGTTGATCTAAAAATAAATATTTTAATTCAAAACAAATTGTTTTGAAGTAAATCAATTTATTTAAGAAAAGAACGTGTTTTCATTGTAGACAAAATTTTTTATGGTGTGCATAGACGCCCCAAAAATGGTCAAATTTTATATACATGTCAATCTTCATTTAAGACAACCATTTTGGAACATTACTAAAGCCTAGTTTGGACCTATGCGTGCCCACCCCGATTCAAAAAACGCACCACGTGATGGAACCTGGCTTTGCACCGGTTTTAAATGCAGCGTCACCTGATGCGTTTCTTGAATCAGGGTGGGCATGCATAGGTGGAAACCGGGTGTAATACACATACTGCGTTCAATGATAGAAGCAACGCACTTGGGTATGGATATACAACAGAATATACTCCCTCAAAAATATAACGAGGGGGATTCACCACACCCTCCCCCCTCTTAAATATTTTTTTAAACATTTTTTTAATAAACAGAAAAATGTCAAATTTTTTAAGAATAATCTAGAAACCATTTAGGAGCAGACAAAATTTTCTTTATAGCTATGTTTTTGGCCCACTCTGGAAGCAGGGGTGCACGTTCCGTAAGAAAGAAGGGGTACATTTTTAAAATTTAAATTTTTGTATTTTTTTGTTGTATTTTTAGAGCCAAACAATTTCCTTTCCAACGATGAATAACACTCCCCCCTCAAAGCAGCGGTACATCTTGCATGGACATACTAAAAATTGTTCTAATATCTTCCTGGAGATTTTAGAGCGCTACTACCACAGATACTGCGTTTAATGAAAAAAGAAACTAATTTGATACAGATATACAGTAGACTTCCCTTTTTTGCTCCTTAATTTTGTGAGGATTAACAACCCCCATTATTAGTTGGGGGTAGTTCCCCACCTTAAATGTGTCTTTTGAAATTTGCTTGCTAATTTCTCGAAAGTTATTGACTTTTTTAAGAGATCATTTTTGAAGCAGATAAAATTTGCTTTAAGCGATGTATATTAGTCTGCCGTTGAAAAAGCAGTTAATTAAAAAAATAGCGATTTTTTTCTAAACACTATTTATTTTTCACTAAAGTAATTTTAGTTAAAAAGCTATTTTATAGAGTAAGAGCAGCCGCCTTGAAAAACGTCGACCTTATTTTAAGAGGGGGTGGGGAAAACTCCCATTCCCTTTTAACTTGGCGGAAAACAACTAAAAAATATTGTTTGAAGCTGACGAAAAGTCTTCTCTATTTATATATATCACGCCCCCCCCCTCCTTAAATCATAGGCGTTTTAACAAATAAAACATGTTAAAAAAAAACTTATTTTTGTATTCTCTATCGATTAGTAACTTAGCAGCATCAAGAAAAACCTAAAAATACGCATTTGGAACGTGCGTCGCTGCTTCCAGGGGGGGCCACAAACACTGCGAACAAACGAATTATATGTCAAAGATTTAAAAAGTTGATGCTTTTCGAATTATTAATAAAAAATGTCGAAAAAAACATTTAGAGGGGGAACCACCCCCCTCCCCACCAAGAGTGGGCGGATGGTTCCCCCTCATTATATTTTCGGGGAAGTATACTGTATATTCATACCAAGTCTGTTGCTTCTCTTATTGAACGGAGTGTGTGTATTTAGTAATGTTCCAACATGGTTGTCTTAAATAAAGATTCAAGTGTATACCAAATTTGATTGACCGCGTTTTTGATGTATCTATGCTAGATCTATCGCTGCCTTGAGGGGGGAGTGATTTACATCGTTGGAAAGGAAATTTCTTCAGCTTTAAAAGTAAGTTTTAAAACCAGACATGTAGGACAACAAAATTCAAGAAAATTAAAAAAATATTGTTTTTTCCAAACTTCTTATTTATTTAAATGCCTATAAAAGGTGCGCCGCTGATGTAAGGGGGGCGTGTTGTACATCGTTAGAGAGGCCTTTTAGTCATTCTCAATAACTAATACTTAGTTGTTTTTCGCCAAGTTAAAAGTTTGCAAATACAGTCGAACCTCTATAACTCGAACCCCTCTATAACTCGAACCTTTTAAGAGTTCCCTGCACTTTTTACATGTATTTTATATTTAACCTATGTAACTCGAGTTTCTATAACTCGAACTCTCCATAACTCGAACTGTTTTGGTTGTACTCGAACTCTCCATAACTCGAACTGTTTTGGTTGTTCCTTCAGGTTCGAGTTATAGAGGTTCGACTGTAATTAGAAAAATATTGTAAAAGATCACTTTTGAGGGGGCGAGAGTGGGGATGCCCCCTCCCTTCAATTTAAATGAATTCAACTCGAAAAATTAAATTTTAAGTTAATACTAATCAAAAATATTTTTCTCACCTTGAGTATTAGTTACAAAAATGATTGTTTGATTTGAGGATATCTACAAACACATTTATTTTTATTTCAAGGCGGCTACTTTAAAAAGTTATGTCTAACTTATTAAAAATTTAACTGTATACAATAGGTCTTTGAACAAAAATACTTTTTTGAAAAAAACATACAAAATGCCACAAGAAAAATAAAAAAACATATTTTAAATATTTTCCTCTTTTTTCGTAGGCATATGGAACGTGCACCACTGCCTTCAGAGGGTCCTAAGGTACATGGTTAAAAACGAAATTTTGCTTCCAAAATGGTCTTTAGAATATTTTTAGAAAAGTTGACTGTTTTCAAGTTATTAACAAAAAACCGTCAAAAAACACGTTTAAGGGGGGAACCACCCCCCCTGCCAAGGTTGGGGGGGGGTGGTTCCCTTTCGTAAAATGTTCGGGCGAGTCTTATGTCTATCCATACGAAGCGTGTTGCTTCTATTATTAAACGCAGTATCGGACCCTGTAGACGCCTGAACTAATATGAAAAAGGAGGCAAAAAAATATAATCACTGGCCACCAAAGTCACTTCAGTTTTGACTTTTGGCATTTTTAAGTTTTATTAATGTCTTACAAACACTACTCTTTCAATGAACTTTGGGAGTTATTTTTAATATTTTTTGGGAGCAAAAAATTATAATATAATAATTTTTTTGATCTAAATGCAAAAGCAAAAGAGTGTTCTTTTTTATGACCTCTATACTAGGGCCCCCATAGTGCCGTTGTATAGAACAGTATCAACCAAGAATTATTTTAAAATTTTTATTAAAATGACCCAAGGGGTCCAGAGGTTGCATGCAGTTTTTTAATTTTATTTAATAGTTTACATTAAAAACTATATAGATTATGACACATTAAATTAAACTTCTCAGAGTCATAGGATATAACTGTATAAATAAGGTTCATGAAAGAGGCCTCCTAAGTCAATTCAGTTTTGACTTCTCACATTTCTAACAACTATTTTTATAATTTAAAAAAAAATCAAATTTTTTCAAAAACTTAGACTCTACTTATCTACATCAACTGTAATATTTTCAGGTTAGTAGGTATAATGGTAAGAGCTCCTGTAGCTTCTTAGTCGCAAAATATAAAAATATTTAAAAAATAATTAAATATTTGCAATTTGAATTTTTGACTAAAGAAAAAAACAATTCATTTTTGAAAACTAAAAAAAAAAGGCTACTTTTTATGACAAAAAACAGTATTTGTTAGGAAATTTTAAATTTTTATTAAAATTTGGAAAAGAAACATGCAAATCCACATTATTAAAATTCCATTGAGATCAGACCATTAACCCGGTTAATATGTTAATGGATCAGACTGATCAGATATAACTTGCCAAAAGCAGAGATTAGATTTCCCAACATACTCTCTGCAACCATCAGCGTAAGTGTAGCTTGACCAAATCCTAGCTCAAGCTCCAGTTTTACAGAGATAATTCAATGTAAATTAATAAAGTAATATTTTGAATGCACCTTGGTAAGTAAAGAAAATAATGCTATAAACACAACACAATAATCGTGAGTGTTGTGTGAACCCTAAGTTTAAATCTAACTTTTCTAGTAAATTAAGCTAAAACAAAATTGCTAATTAGTCTTATTGACTAGATTGTAACACAATAAACACAGTGTGTTCAACAAATAAAAAAAAAGCTCCAAAATCATCTGAAAAAAGACATTTTCTAACATCCATTATTTTCTTTCTGTTTAGCTTAGTAGGTATAGTTACTTACTTTTTATGAAAAAAAAAACCATTTTGAAAAAAAAGTTAGCAATAATTTACAAAGGTGCATGCAGCTACACCCCCCATAAAAGATAATCAAAAAAAATCACTGGGAATTTTGGAAGCTACACCCCCCTTTTGTTTAAAAAAAAAAAGGGTAAAAAGGGACCTGGGAAAAAAAAAGAAGGTGGACAAAATTAGTTCATAAATAGGACAAAATTCCAACATTGAAATTTTTGTCTAGCCCTCTTTGTTCTATGGGTGGTGGAACCGAACCGAACCGAACCGAACCCCTTGTGTTTTTTTTTAAAAAAGGGGTAAAAAGGAACCTGGGAAAAAAATTAAAGGGGGACAAAAATAGTACAAAATTCCCACAGTGATTTTTTTTGATTATCTTTTATGGGGGGGTGTAGCTGCATGCACCTAATTTACAACCACATCGAGAACCACATTGTTAAACTTCTATTGAGATAACACTTACCAAAAGCAGAAATGATTGAAGCCTCACCCAGCATACTCAGCATCTGCAAATGTCTACCAAATTTCAACTACAACTTATTCAACCATCATCTAAAAAAAGAAACATTTTTTTATCATCCATTTTGAGTCTGTTTAAAACAGGGTTTGAAGGTCTTTAAACTTTAAACAAATACAACTGAAATTATTTAAAAAACAATTTAAGTACCTACCTACCAAATGCATTCCACAATAACTCTATGTGGTGTAATAACGCAATGCAAACCTGTAATGTTTAATTTTTATAGTGGATGGGAGAATCTTCCTTTAGCACAAGTCGAGGGGTGAACCGCTAACCCAAAATGTGTACACCGATTGTGAAAATCCACAATCTTCTGCTAAGAATGTGTAAAGATTGTGAGGGATTGTGGCAAGATTGTGAGGGATTATGGCAAGATTGTGAGGGATTGTGGAGGACTGTGCAGGGGCGTAGTGTGGCGCAAGGGGCGGGGCATCCCATCAAAAATTCTTGTGACCAACAAAAAAAAAAGGTCATCAAGTCTATAGTTTCCTTTGCCACCCTCTTCATTTACCATTCCTGGCCCTGCTACTTCATAACCAAGGGGTGACCAGCTAACCCCAAAATGTGTATACCGATTGTGAAAATCCACAATCTTTTGCTAAGATTGTGAGGGATTGTGTAAAGATTGTGAGGGATTGTGGTAAGATTGTGAGGGATTTTGAATGATTGTGGTAAGATTGTGAAGGATTGTGAGAGATTGTGACAGAGTGTGGGTGATTGGGAGGGATTGTGCAAAGATTGTGAACATATTGTGAGAAATGTGTACACCAATTGTGAGAGCTGTTCACCCCTTGGCACAAGTAAAGCATACTGAATACAAAAGTTTTCCATGATTGAGGATTCATCCTTACCTATTTGTTTGTTTCTCCATTCTGGAAAACAATATATCAAAATTGATGAAATATTAGGTTTGGTGAGGCTGGTTAATTTAGGTAAGGTCACGGTTAGGTTTCTGTGAGGGGTAAACAGCTCTCACAATCGGTGTACACATTTCTCACAATCTTTACACAATCCCTCCCAATCACCCACAATCTGTCACAATCTCTCAAAATTTCTCTCAATCTCTCACAATCTTACCACAATCCTTCACAATCTTTACACAATTCCTCACAATTTTAGCAAAAGATTGTGGATTTTCACAATTGGCGTACACATTTTGGGGTTAGCTGGTCACCCCTCGCTTATTAAGTAGCATGGCCGGTATCGGTAAATTAAGAGGGCGGCCAAGGACACTATAGACATGATCTTTTTTTTTTTTTTGGTCGTCAGAATTTTTGATGGGACGGCCCCCCCTTCAGGTACGCTACGCCGCTGCACAGTCCTCCACAATCCCTCACAATCTTCCTACAATCCCTCACAATCTTTCCACAATCCCTCACAATCTTTCCACAATCTTAGCAAAAGATTGTGGATTTTCACAATCGGTGTACACATTTTGGGTTAGCTGTTCACCCCTCGGGTTTATGTTTACACAGAACACCAAGGGGATTTGTTTATTTTTATTTTATAGCCAAATATAAATAAGTATATATATATATAATTATTTATAAGATAAACGTTTGAGTCCAGTTTTTAAGATATGCCGCGGTTGTTAGGTTGTTAACACTCGTTATGCGTTCGCGAAATCGTTGGAAAAAAGAAAAAACTGAAAAATATTTCAAAACAGCCCGCGCGTTCCGCCTCAGATTCTATCCAGTGATGCCAACCTTGGCACAATAAAAACAAAAAGTCCCCAAGGCTCTGCCGTTTGCTGGTAGATTGTTTGTTATAGTAGGTCACTCACACAGGTAATTTTTTAAAAGCTTAGCTCATATTTAAGGAAAGTACACTTAGTAAGACGTAACATACATAACCAATCAGCGACCTAATCGTCGAGGCCATCTTGGATTTATAAGATCGCTGATTGATTGGATTTTTACGTTACGTCTTATGAACCTTGTGTATTTTTAGCTTATGAGTGCATGAAATCTCAAAATTTATCTGACAACAACGCCGTTTTCCACAGTTCAATTTTTTTAGGTGAAAAGTGGGTTATATTTTTTATTGTGTATAGTTTATTTATAGAAATAATTATTTCATTTCGGTAATTTTATGGTCGCATCTGTTTACGCCTCGTTTTTTTCGCGTGTTTTTGTGGAAAAGAAAATGAGCAAAATAGTGCCCCTAGTGGACAATAACAACAAAGAAGTGGAAAACGAAGACATCGCCATGACTGCTCCAGAATTACATGTTTTGTCAGAGCTGGACAGGTTTGTAGAAAATTTGTTTAATCCCCATTTGGAACGTATCCACTGAATATACAGTGTTACCAAAAAGTTAGCAAATATTAACTTCTAGTCTCTTCTCCAGGATGCATATTCCTAACCATCTATGAAGGGCGTGCTCCCTGCAACATGCTCTAGAAGTTAGAAATCCTAAAGTGAAATCAGGTTTACGCTTGGGTGAGAAGCACCAAACTTTAGGTTCCCAGGAGCAAGACCTGGGAATTAACGGTACATCCATATACCCCTGCCTGTACATCTTTCATAAGCTAGATTCATCGTTCTGTAAAGGAAGCAGTAAAATGTAAGGTACAAGAAAAAATATACTATTCTATAAACATGCTGTGATGATGATGATGATTCATATGTGAGTGGTCTATTGTGGCTCATTTTTGAGTGGTTGCTCACCACTGTATGCCTATAGATTTATCGGTTTCACAATGTTCTACCTCTTCCGTTACCCAATCTCCACTCGTTTCTGTTTGCCCATAATTCATCATCTAGGCCTCTTATTCTTATCTTACTATCTATTCCTTCTCTCCAGCTTTTCCTCGACCTTCCTCATTTTCTTCGGCCAGTTGGTTTCCATTGTAATATTTGTTTAGGTAGTCTTCCATCATCCATTCTTTGTACATGTCCGTACCACACCAGTTGTTTTGTTCTTATATCATCCACTAGAGTACATTCACCCACTGTCATAATTTCTCTTATTTTTTGATTGGTAACTCTTTCTCTTTTTGATTTCCCTGCTGCAAATACATATTGGAGTCTTCTTTTTTATCATAGAAACTCCAATAATTACGAAAGAGGACAAGAAGTACACAATTATGGTACTAGAAACAAAGATAATATATGAATAGACTTTCTGCACTTAAAGACCTCCTGGAATGTGACGCGCCATTATGCCCCAGCTTTTTTTAATAAACTTCCCCAGGGAGTGAGAGCTTTGCCCTTTAGGCCTTTTAAAAATAAAATAATACAATTTTTAATCAGAAAATGCTTCTACTCGAAGGAAGAATTTCTAGAATGTGATATTAAAGATCTGGACCTTTAATCTTTTAACTATTTTAAACAAATTTTAAAGTGTATATTTCGTGTGAGATTTTATTTTGTTATGTCTGTTTGTTTGTTTGGTGGTTGGGTATGACTGAGAGTATGAAAGGCTTGTATAGGGAAAGAAAATGTGAAAAGGAACAATATTTCAACAAAAATTAAAATATGATAAATATTAAGATAGGTATATTAATAGAGTATTTACCAGTGATTTAAATTTTATTATTATTAACTAGTAAGTTTCTTCATAGATAAGTAAATTGTTCAACTACTTTTGACTATGTACAAACTTTATAGTTTTTTCTGAAATAAATTGAAACTTGAAACTGCTCTTCTCCAATAGTCCATCTCCGTAGCGGAAAGTATTTTTTCTGTTCTATCTTTGATTGGCCATACTTCTGAGCCGTATGTAATAATACTTTTTACAATGGTGTTATATATTAAGCTTTTTGTTATGTTTTGATATACTTTGGTCCCAAATTATTCCATTTAATAAAGTTATTGCTTTTCTTCCTTGTACATTTCTATCTTTTATAGCTTTGTCTAGTGTTTTGTCAGCTGTAATTTTTAGACCCAAGTATTTATACTGATCACAGGACTGAATTCGCTGCCCAGTATTTAAGATTAGATCCTGTTTCGTTCCACCAATACACATATAGTCTGTCTTATTGATATTAACCTCTAGTCCCCACTTATTGTACTCTTCTATTAGTTTTCGTGTCATATATTCGAGGTCATCATAACCCTGAGTCACAACTATCTGATCATCCGGGAAACATAAAGTATACAAGGTGGTTTCATCCAACGGAATTCCCATGTTTTGGCATTTTCTCTTCCAGACTTTAAGGACCTGTTCCAAATATATCTTGAAGAGCGTAGGCGAGATACAGCAACCTTGTTTAAGACCTTTATTTACTTGAAAGCCTTTGGTTAGTTTTGCTTTTATTTTAACTTTTGCCTTACTATTGCGGTATAACTCTTTGATGGCCTTAATTTGAATTTGAAATTTGAATTTAATTAGTTGTACTCTTATGTTTGTCTTTTCCAACACTTTCCAAAGTAGATTTAGTGGTATACTATCATATGCCTTCTGCAAATCTACATAAAGCAGATGGAGCTCTTGTCCGTATGCCATTTTCTTTTCAATAACTTGAGTTATACAAAAGAGATGATCTGAAGTCGATCTACCCGCCCTGAAACCAGCTTGTTCTTCTGCCTCCATATCTTTATATTCGCTCTCCACTTTATTTCTTATTATTTTGCCATTTATTCTGCTTAGCGTACTAGTTACAGATATATGTCTATAATTGTCACATATATCTTTCCTTCCTTTTTTGTGTATTGTGGATATATATGACGTTTTCCACTCAGTTGGTACTACAGCTCCATTTAAATATCTTTGGAAAAGATTCCGTAATCTCCAAAACAATTCTTCAGTGCCATATTTAATAAGTTCAGCTGGGATATTTCTGGGTCCGGCAGATTTACCGCTTTTTAAGGTTTTGCACACATTTTTAACCTCAGATATTGTGAGGGGTACTGGAGATCCCATCGTTCTAATGATATTGTCTCCTTTGTCTTCCTTGAATTCTGCTCTATCTTCAGTTAAAAGTTTTTTAAAATGCTCATCCCATTCTTTGTCTGGTATTGGTGAAATAATATCTCTGCATGTTTCTTTTTTGATTGATCTTATAGTTTTCCAGCTTTCGGTACTTCTCCTACCTCCTAAGTAAGAATCTATTTTCTGGCACTTTTGCATCCATGATTGATTTTTCTTATCACTGATCATTCTTCTCACCTTTGATTGCGCGATTTTGTATTCTTCTCTGCTTTTATCTGTCTTTTGGGATAAGTATGTGTGATATAAGTTCCTTTTTTCCTCTATTTCACTTTCAATCTCAGCATCCCACCAGTATGGTTTTGTTCTTTTAGGAGTTTCTTCCACTAATCCTAGTGCTTCTTTTGCAGCTTGATGGATGCTTAATGTGATACATTCATATTCCTCATCTGGGGTTTCACCTGAACTTGAATTAAGTTTTTCATTCAGTCTCTTTTTGTATAAGTTTTTTACGCTGTCATGTTCTAGCCTTAGTAGATTATATTGACAGTGATCAATTTCCTCATTCACTGTATCATCAAGATTTTGTTGATGGAGGCTTCGGCCTTGATAAGGAAAGGGAATTTTGGTCTGCAGAAAATGGTGATCTCTTCCGCATGTTGATCCACACTTTGTTCTGACATCTTGAATTTTTAGTTTTGTCTTTTGTTTAGTGACAAGATAATCAATGACGGTTTTCAGGTTTTGTGAGGGTTTGGTCCAGGTATATTTGTGTATTTTCTTATGTTGGAAAAAACTGTTTTGGATTTTTAGGTCTAATTGCTCACATACTGTGATAAGCCGGTTTCCATTGTCATTAACAACATCTTCTCCATATTGGCCAACTGTCAGATCATTTACTCTGTTACCTGTTTACTATTTAAATCTCCCAATATTACAATTTCTCTAGATGTACTTGTACATTGTCATTATACGCATAGATTCCAAAAATCGTAAGTCTCATTCCTTTTATTGTTATATTCATTCTTATTAGCCGTTCATTTACTGCTTCCCAGTTGGTGATAAATTTTCTAAATCTTTTGTTGACCAAAATAGATACTCCTTGTTGAGCATGTTTTTCTTTTGCCACTCCGCTATAGAAATGGTCATACTGTGCTAGGTTTTCAGATCCTTTTCCTTTCTTCTTCGTTTCTGTTAGTACAGCAAGGTCAATCATTCTGCTGCACTCATGTACTATTTCATTCACTTTTCGACTCATTCCTTGTATGTTCCATGTACCAAAAATCATATTCCTGTTTCTTTGCTTGGTTCGTCATAGGTTTTTCATTTCTTTCGGAGGCGTTTGATTGGGTTTTTTAACAGTGTACGTTTTTTCCAGGTATCAGAGAGTTAGTTTAATGCCCCAACCCCCAACCTGGAGGACCAGGTGATTTTTGATCGAGGTTTTCTTCCCCTAGCCTTTGACGATTCCAACGTCGGTACTACAAGGCAGCATCTTCTTTTATACTATCCCTAAAAGAAAGGGTTGCCACCTGCGCTATGATCACCTTACCGAGGTCCATCCTCTCCGCCTTTCATACCGATGTGGTCTTCTCCCATAACCCTGGGAATGGGACCCTAAACAGGTGCTAACTCTCCAGGTCAGAGAGTACCTGGAATCTACGGAGGGCAGGGGTCGATTCATTTCCCCTGATAGACATCTGACGAGGTCTACCCCCGTACCCCTGTATGCCTAATCCTCCAAAAAGGCCGGCTATCAGTTTGGGTGAGACACTGTTCAGATCTAATAAACATGCTGTTGTGACAAGTAAGAATTTTTTTTTCCACTTACCACTTACTTTATGAAACTATGAATAATCTCAGTAACTTCCTGACCATATTCTCCACACATAAATTTCTTTGATTAATATACATCAAAACTCACTTTTCTAATATTAAAAAAACAGAAAAATGAGGTTTGACAAAAAGAAAAGCCCTAAGGGCCATTTTGTTTTTTGTTATTTTATTGGGACTTTTCATCCATAGCTAGGATCAATTGTCCAGTCTTTTTAGACAAATTTTTGCACAGATATGCCTTGTTGGGACGTTACAAAAACAACCATTTGCCGAGGTGGGACTTAAACCCACAAGATATGCAGAGCATCCAGCCTATGTGTGGTGGGTCCAGTCATATAGCAAGCACTGCAGCCATATGCACAAACCAAATCCCTAAGCTGTTTGGCCACAGTTCCGATAAGGGCCATTCATAAATTACATAATACAAAAAATCATAATTATGGACCCCCTCCCCCTTTTTAACACATCTTGACTAAATAAGGACTAAGCTTAAAAAACATTGGTTCTTAACTTTCTTATGATAATAACTAACATAAAGAAGAGCATCAACTCATTTCTTGTTTTTCATCTTTACTAAATAAGGACTAAGCTTAAAAAACATTGGTTCTTAACTTTCTTATGATAATAACTAACATAAAGTAGAGCATCAACTCATTTCTTGTTTTTTTGTAGTCGTCAATATGGATATTTGCTTCTACATCAGCCTGAGAATGCAAAGAAAAAAGCCTTAGTTCAGAAGGTAAGGTTTTCACTACAAGTTAAATACCTATTTCATAGAGTCCTCTGAGAAATCTGGCCAGCAAATTGAACTTGGGCTATTCTTATATTGCCCAAAGTTTTGCTACCATGTAATAAGCAAGGCTTCTTACATAGCAAAGACCTTTGCTACTTTTGCAAAACATCTTAAGAGCCATTACTCAGTGTAGGTAAAATTTAAACCAAAAACTAAATAATGTAGGTATTTATCAGAAAATTTTATACTTGTTTATACCAAAATATATATTTATTTACCATTGGCGCACCCTTGGGGGGGTGGCCTCAGGCCCTCCCCAGAGGCCTTGCCCCCCCGAACCCCCCCCCCCCCCCCAAGTCATAGTCCTGGGTGCGCCACTGTATTTACATAATAAGTTAATAGTAATAGAGATTTTTCTGCAGGCTGTTAAATATCTTCAGCTAATGATAGTCCAAGCCAAACAAGAGCAGAAAATTAAAGATGAAAATGACCCAAACAATTTTCAGAGCAAGAAGACTAGCATTGATCCAAAAACTTGGGTCAAACTGGGACATTTCCATCTGCTATTGGAAGAATATCGAAAAGGTAGCTAAGACTTTTGCACACTTTTATGCAATTAAGAATTATAAAATATTCTTGAAAATATAATAATAAATAAATAACTTGTTAAAAAATTGTCTTGTGTTATTAACTAGTTTATGCTTTAATAAATATGGGGTCATCCCAAGAATTGAGTGTAACATAAGGCTATTCTCAAGGCTATTCTTATTCTCTTTCTGTGTTCCATAATTTATGGCCCCCAAGAGAGATATATAATTACACAACCCCACAAGAAAAAAATGTCAAGACTCATCACAGACCATATTTTTTCAATTTCAATTATTATTGACAATGTAGGTCTTATTTAATTTTTTCTTTTGTAGCTCTATCAGCTTATCAGATGTTTTACAAAACCCAAAAGGACAACTACTGGCAAGACATCCACTTTTTGTATGGTTTGGGACTTGTTTACTACCACTTCAAGTCATACCAATGGTAAGCAATGTGTGTGCTTGTTTGCTTGGTTTTTGTACTAACTAATTGCTTATATATGAAATTTATACACCAACGGTTCTGAAAGAGGGGAAATTTGCTATGCCAAAAAACATGTACCAAGATTTTCATTTTCTGCCAATAATTTCCAGTGACTTCTAGGTGGTTGCTGGTGATTTTCTGGGGGATCACAGTGATTTCATCTGATTCCCAGAAAAATGTACAGTGATTACCACCCGCCTATTCCCCCTTGGTTCTGAACTCCTTAAAGAGCTTATTGAACAATATTTTAATGGGACTAAAGGAAGCACAGATATTGCAATTGATGTTTGAAAACTGGGCATATTTACTTTGAGGTTTAACCCAAGATGTTGTTTTTTTGCACCTATATGACCATGGCGGATCTAGGAATTTCAGTTAGGGGAGAATATTTTTTGCAGATTGCATAATGATCAGGGGGAATGTGACAATTCGCCACCTCAAACTCAATGCGGCTAATTTGCCCCCGGGCCAGCTCGTGTGAGCCCCGACCCGATTCGTTGCCGGCCTAACTCGCTGTCGACCCGATTTGTAGCTGGGACAACTCGCCGGTGCAGTTTCAGTTTAACAGGTGTTTAGAATAGATAGATAGAAGGTTCTAAAATGGCGGACTTTCTTATTAATGAACGGATATGCATGTAATATATTTGAAAGTTAGGGGTGTTTAAGGTCGCTGATTTAGATTTTTGAATAAACTTGAAAATAATAATTAAAGTTCAAAATGGCGGATTTTTTAAAGGTTTATATAAAATTATAACCAGTGACCTTTAAGACTTCAAGACAAAGTTCCAAATTGAATACATATGGATTGTGAAAGGCTTTCGCGGCCATCGTCCAATGGTGGGTGTGCTTTCGGGCTGTTCGGCCGTCGTCGTTGGAAATTCGTTCTTGACGTTTCGCCATCTCGAGTGGATGGCATCTTCAGGAGATGTTGACTGTTTGTCGGCTTCTCGAAGACTGGACAGTCATACTTCATAGTTTGTAAAATATAAATTTCCAAAGTTTGGCCATATTGGAGCATACAGAACTAGAACAAAACACCTACTCCAAAAAACCCGAAATGACGCTTTTTTAAAATTCAACTCAAGATGTAAGTTTTTCTCACCTTTATGACCACACCATTCTGCAACTTGGTGCTTTTGTTTGCAAACTTTATAGTTTGTAAAATATAAATTTTCAAAGTTTGGTCATAATGGAGCATAGAGAACTGGTTACACAACATGCCCCGAGACCTACCCTAAAAAATGTAGTTTTTTCCATATATTCCCAAAATGTTTTTTTGCATTCAGATTGCCCCACCATGCTGCAACTGGATGTTTTTGTTTGCAAGTTCTATTTGCCTATACCGAGACATTGAGTAAATAACCCATATAGAGGTGCCACCGGCGAGCTTTACCATATTGAGGGGCAGATGGCGCTGAAATAAATTTGTCTAGTAGGCAATATTCAGAGACAACTACTATGATCTAATGGCATTTGTATGATAGGCATGAACCTCGGAACTCGCAACTGCAACTAAATCGTACTAGAAGTCCCTGAATATTGCGTACTAGACGAATTTATTTCAGCGCCATCTGCCCCGCAATATGATAAAGCTTGCCGGTTGCACCTTTATATGGGTCATATACTCAAAGACTGAGACCTCTCAACTCAAAGGTATAGAGTATATGACCCATATAGAGGTGCAACCGGCGAGCTTTATCATATTGAGGGGCAGATGGCGCTGAAATAAATTCGTCTAGTACGCAATATTCAGGGACTTCTAGTACGATTCAGTTGCAGTTGCGAGTTCCGAGGTTCATGCCTATCATACAAATGCCATTAGATCATAGTAGTTGTCTCTGAATATTGCGTACTAGACGAATTTATTTCAGCGCCATCTGCCCCTCAATATGGTAAAGCTCGCCGGTGGTACCTCTATATGGGTTATTTACTCAATGCCTATACCTAGTTTGTAAAATATTAATTTTCAAAAGTTGGTCATATGGAGGATAAACAACTAAGTAAATACCCCAGTAAGCCCAAAATGACATTTTTGTAAAATTTTCGCAACTATATGGCTCCACCATACTGCACCTTGGTGCTTTTGTTTGTAAGTCGTATGTATAGTTTGTAAAATATGAATTTTTAAAGTTTCACCTGATGGAGCATATTGAATATGAGAGATACTGAGATACCCTCAGAAACCCTAGAAAAAACTCAAAATGAGGTTTTTTTTTTAAATTCAACCCAAGGTGTTTACAACCTTTAGGTTTTATCCTATTTAAACATTGTTCATCAAGACTCTATAACATACCACAAGATATACTAGTTTCCCAACATACCAAAAACGAGTTTTAGGATAGAAAGGTTTGTATGTATTTAAAGAATCTGCTATGCAGCCTTGACAGCACTAGTTTCCCTGTGTTTCCATAGATGGCAGTAAAAGGTCAATATTGAAATTTATGCCAAGTATATTTCCTGTATCAGTATTCTTATAGATAAAGAAAATTGCTTTCTTGACCAGAATGATTCAAAATTAGCATAAAAGAACGTTTTTAAAATTTTAAAATTATGTTCTCTTTTATACCATATATATATTTTTTAATTTCTTTGTTTTATGTTTATTTTTCTTTTAATTTACTATTTTTATTTTGTAAAAATATACATATATATTGTTATTTTCTGTGCTTATTAAATAAACTCCCAATTAAAGAAGTTTACTATTTTTAGTAGGTATAATTCAAATAAATTCAAAAAATCAAAAAGTGAAACACTCATAGCTTGCTAAAAAAAATTTCATTTGCAGACGCGAATTTTCAAGTGCGCATACTTGTGTTTTATCACGTAGACACAGCTGCTCTGTTACTGGACGCCATATTTGTTGTTTATTTACATTTTGCGGTATTCTGCGTTTATCATGTAAAATTATGTTTTTTTTTCTGTGAAAATAAAAATAGTTCACGTAAATCATGTGCGGTTTGTGGAAAAATATCCGAGAGAAGTAAGCGAGTACCATTCCATAGGTACGTATTCGTATTTTTCTTTATAATTTGTTAATAACGTTAAGAGTGATTTATAGATGCCATTAAACATTCTTGATGGTGTCCACAATAAATCTGCATAATTAATTTTAGAAAAACTACAAGTTTAATCCACAATTTGGTAAATTTTCACACAATCAACCAGTTTTTATTTAAAAAAAAATAGACAACCCTAAATTTTTTGACAATTGTCAAATAATGTAGTGACGTAACAGAGTAGGTTCCAAAACCACCAAAACTGACGCATGCGCAGTAACCGAAATCCCGTCTACACGAAAAAGGAACATTATGAATTAAATGGGGGTCCTGGCTTCAAGCATCGCGTGTGAGAATGCATGGGTATGCCCCATATTTATGCTCTAACTTATATATTTATTAAATCTAAAATCTCTGCCTACAAAAACAAATCTCAGACAAATGAATACATTTTTACAATTTACAAAAAGTAGTTTATGCCTTTTCTCAGAAATCACTGCCCTGACTACAATAAAAATTACAAGTCAACAAGGTTCATTGGCTTGCATATGGCATGTTTGTGACATAAAATAACTGAGATTTGAGATGGTTTTTATTTTTATTGTATATTTGTACCATGTTTAACATTTATTTTTAACCAATTTTAAAAAATGAGTTAGTTCTTAGGGAGAGCATGAAAAAATAATAGTCAATAGTCACCGGCCTATTTTTAAAGTGATGAGTACTAGCAATGATTAGTGTCATTGGAACTACATGAATATACGGCAACCATTGGGTTGCATATCTAGGAGTTGTGTAATCTTTGGTACTAGGCTGAATTTTTAGTAACAATTTTTTTTTGCTTAAATTTAAAGATTTTATGATATGAAACATGAATATTTTGATGAAAAAATTAGTAACCGACTATTTTTTGTGCCTTAAAATATGTGTTTGAAAAATGTCTGTGTCCACTCACTCTGCTAAGAATCACTTTCAAGAATTTTCGCAAAGATAAAAGTTGGGTGTCTTGGCAAAATAAAGCTCTATTTCCATAAGTTAGCCTGTTTTTCATTATTTAAAAAATAGACCGGTGTACTGTGAAAGGAGTATAAGAAAAAAGTTTATCTTTTCTATTTCTGGGGTGAAGGAAAACTGCTTGGAAAACTGTGATTTTCAAACATTATAGTAGTTCGGATACTTTTCAGATTTATTGTGATAAAATCGTCCAAGGAAATGTTGTAATGGGTATCAACCATAAAATTTAAAACTTTGGATTTATTAGGTATTTCCCTAGGCCACTTTTTAATAAAGCAAATATTGAATTTAATAAGATTTTTTTAAAATTTCTTTTAAGAAAATAAGATGCATAATAAAAATGTTAATCAATTTTTACCTTCCTGGCCCGCGCAGCAATGGGTAGAGAAGGTATTATTTTTTCGATGAAAATTGATAATGAGATTATCGCCGAAAATGTGTAATTTGGATGTATTTGTATCTATCTTAGCAATCTCGTCGTGACGTCTGTCCGCGTGTGTGTGTATATCGTCTGTCTGACCCACGATAGCTCCGGAACCGCTAAACCAATTTTCATGAAAAATAGTGATTGACACTGACGGACTAATTTTTTATTGACAGTTAAAAAATCAATATGCGGTTTTAAAAATATAGTAGAACACATTTTTGTCAATAATTTGTGTTCTAACCAAAAACTTCGTAGGATCTTTCGTTTCTCAAATATTTACATGATTCTACATTTTACGATAAGTTTTTGAAAAATGGCTGTACCATCTTTTCTTGAAACATTTTAGCCCATATTTGACCTATCTAAAACTATACTTCGGAATGAGCTACGAAACTCAAACTTTGCACAGTCGGTTGTATGTATGTAGTATGTACTTCTATAAAATAGTAAAGTAGTTACGAAATATCAAAAAAAAACGTTGAAATTGCAACTCACTCACTTATGTATAGATCATCAAAATTCTACTGTACTTCCAGACATGCTACAAAGCTGAAATTTGGCAGACTGGTAGAAATTATGACCAAACCCTTGGAAAAAATCAAAAAACGCCAAAATTCTAATTTACTACATTTTCCACTTTCAGAAGTGCTCGAAAGCTGAGATTTGGCAGACTGATAAGAAATATGATAAAACTCTAGGAAAAATTTTAAAACCCCAAAATTTTAGTTTACTTCCCTCCTTATAAATGTAAAGTTATGTAAAAGTAATATTGCCCACTTTTAGATACTCTAGAAAGCTGAGCTTTTCAAGGCCGATAGAAACTATAATAAAACTGTAGAAAAAAAAAACACCAACATTTTAATTAACTTCCCTCCCCTATAGATGTAAAGTTATGTAAAAGTAACATGACCCACTTTCAGGAACGCTAGAGAGCTGAGCTTTAGAAGGCTGATAGGAACTTGGATAAAACCATATGAAAAAATTAAAAAAACCTCAAATTTTTTAAAAAGGCAATGAAAGTTTTTAACAATATTCCGTATATTTTACTATTTTAAAACTTAAATATTATCCAAATCCTTTAAAAAGTTTGTGAAATCATAACAAAAACATTTCATGTAAAAAAAGCCAAGTACGCGAAAATGGTATTTCGTAAAAAGAATTGAGATAAAAGTAAAGCCAATTCAACAAGTAAGAACCTTTCATTTTGAAATTTGTATTGGAGAACTTGGCTTTACTTTTGTCTCAATTCTTTTTACGGAATACCATTATCTCACAGTTGGTTCTTTTTTTACATTTAAATGTTTTTGTTATGATTTATCTAATAATAATAAACTCTAAGAAGCCGCCACTGGCTTATAGGCTTATAATAAATGTTACCTGCCTGCTATTGTTATACGGTTATACTTACATAGAAAAGCAATTTTTGCTTTACTCTATTGTTGTATGCACTATTAGTGAAGCATACTAATTCAAACCTTGCGAAATACCATTGCATATACCGCAGTGGGTTTGTAGAACAAAATTTTTATAAGATGCTTATTCATTAAAGCATGACCTAAAGAACATTTGATTTTAAATACAAAAAAATTTAGCTTGCCTTAGGTTCCCCAGGGCACAGTGTAGGTATCTTACCTACACTGTGCCCAGGGGTACCCAAAAAATTCTGTTTGTTATTGTAATGGGCTTGCTACTTTCCATATTTAGGAAACTCGATTGCTAATAATTTAATTCGCTTGTGCTTGCCAAAATGTTTGTTGGTTTGTTTGCCTCCATTCGATTCGCTGTTGATGTTCTGAGTATAGTCGCGAGCAATAAATATAGACACAATAATGTATTGTAATTGTTTTATTATACTTCGAAATAAAATCTAAATAGAAAAAAAAACAAAATCCGAAGCGAATTAGATGTTTTTGAATTTTATAGATGTAAAAAAGTATTAACATACAAAAAACCCGTCTCAGGTCAAGGATTTGCAATGAACAGGGTGTTTTTTAAAAGATTTTTGAATAAAACCCCAACATTTCGATTTTTGTTTGAGTGAAGGAAGCCTCCATGACTAAAAAAATACCTTATAATAAAGATGAGGTATGGTAATTAATAGCTGAATAGATCACAGATTTAATAACCAACATATATAGCGAGGCAACAACATCAATCAAAATCCATGAAGGAACCAAGCCAAGCCACATAACTATTTAACTAAAATATAATAGAAGATGTTTTTAAAAACTTAGCTTCGGAATAAATAGGCATCAAAGTAAACGGACAATACTTGAACCACCTAAGAACCACCTGATATCGCCTTAATAACAGATAAGAAAGAAAAACTGATCAAAATGTTGGAAGAGCTGGATACAGCAGCTAAAAATATAGGTTTGAGTATGAACTACACTAAAACTAAAATCATAACAAACACAGATGAATATACCTGGTACATACTAAACTAAAAAAAGAAAACCAAACAGCTGAAATCAAGAGACGAGTAAGATTGGCCTAAGCAGCATTCGGTACATATTAAAAAATAAAAAATATCCTCAGTACTTCATAGCGAAAGTGTGTAACCAATGTATCCTTCCTGTAATTACCTATGGATCCCAGAGCTGCACGCTTACAAAATCAAACATGGATAAGGTGACTTACTAAACTTACCTCCGCTTCACATTTTCTTAGACGCGGAGGCACGAAGAGCAACTTATAGAATAAGGGCCAACCACCAGGATGGCCGGGCAAACAAAGTGATATCAACAGCCCTAATTAGGGAACAAGAGTTGGATGCAACTCTAGGAATGAGAGGGAGGAATGGTTAAAAAACAGGACCAACTTTTCAAACAACGATAGCTTCTGGTATACCGACGGATCCAAAATGCCATCAGGCGTTGGATCTGGAGTTGTTAGTATCCAAGAAAAAGTCGAGATTCAACATAGTCTCGGCAAATTGGCTACTATATTTCAGGCCGAACTCGTAGCCATTGAACTGTGTGCCCGGTGGACTACTGACCACGAATGGACCAACAGGACAATAAAAATCTTCTCCGACAGTCAAGCAGCCTTAAAAGCGCTCGATTTCTACACGGTCTCATCGAGAACCGTGAGGAACTGCAGAGACTCGCTGAATATGCTTGGTAGCGCTAATAAGGTGTCATTAGTATGGATACCAGGGCATTCTGGGCACGAGGGAAATGAGGCCGCGGACCAGGCAGCGAGGGAAGCGGCATCTGCCGAATTTTTCGGCCCCGAACCAGCCCTGGGCATATCATACAATGCTGCTAAATTAACCATATTGGGATGGATGGAGGACAGCTTCCAACAATACTGGATGAATATACCACCGAACCGGAACTGGCTCACTCTAAAGAGTTCATTAAAGGACCTTGTCAGAAGAGAGCCAGAAATATCATTGGACTTACCAGACAGGAGATCCGTATAGTGACTGGACTTTTTACGGGTCACTGCCAACTAAGAGTACCCATGCACAGAATGGGAATAACAGAAGAGACCGAATGTAGACTCTGTATGGAGGATGATGAAACAGTTAGACATGTACTGTGCGACCGGCTATTGCACGTTTACGTTAAAACACTTTCGGTAAACCTCAGATTGATTCAGAAGATCTGAACAGTGTCTCACCCAAACTGATAGCTAACCTTTTTGGAGGATTCGGCATACAGTGGTGAGAAACCACTCAAAAGTGAGCCACAATAGACCCACTAGAGGTCGCAGTGGAAGGGCTGCAAGGCCCACTCATATATGACTCATCATCATCATCAATCAAGGTAACAAAAGCCCGAAGATCAATGGAATGACAAATGTTACATGTAAAGCTAACATATAGAAAAAGGAATGAATGGATAAGAAATAAAACATAAGTAAGGGATGTCAGAGAAGAAGTAGCAAAATTAAAATATAAATTTGCCAGTCATAATATCAGACAGAAAGACGATCAATGGAACAAATGTATTATCAACTGGAAACCTTGGGAAAATTAAAGAAGAGGGGAAGACCCCAAGTGAGATGGGCGGACGATTTGAAGAAACATGCAGGGACTAGATGGATGAAAACGGCGACAGGCAGAGAAGAGCGGAAGATATTGGGGGAGGCCTATGTCCAAAGAGGGATTGAAGAAGGTTAAATAGAGTTAGAATTGGCTCTAATATATGATATGAAAAGAGAAAGATTTTTCTTATAATTTTTTACACCACTTTATAAGAACTTCTTAAAAAGTTGCAATTTGCAGCACAGATAGTCCTTCAATTGTGTTTAGTTCAATGTTTTCATCAAAATACGCTTTGTCCCAAGCACAAGCACAGTGTAAAAACTACAGTATGGCACAGGCGATGTCCCAGGCAAAACAACGTCCGAAGAGGGTTCAATACACCTTGGTTAAATTGTGACGTCACAATACGCCCGCCGCGACGCGTCCCATCCTTTTTGACAACGGCTCCGACGCTTTTTGTGTACAGGAAATGCCGCTTTCAATTTTAGTAAACATTATTCTTAGAAAATACCAGAGGTTACCCGAGTTCAAAACTTGGTATTTTCATGAAAGGGGAGGTTTTTACTTCTTTACTTCAAGTCTACCTCAAACAGAGACTTGCGTATACTATAACTATAGTCGTGTAAGCTATGGTGATCATGTCAAAAATAAGAAAAGTTGCTCCGATTTCAAAAAAATTTATATGTCTGTGCGTTTCAGATGATTTTGAAACGTTTTTGTCGCGCCGCCGTCTGTCTGTCTGTAACGACCAACGCGCATAAGTCAAAAACTACTTGCCCGATTTTAATGAAATTCAGTACCTAGGTTGGGTTTTGGGCAAGGGATGACATCGCCGATGTTTGTACACCAAAAGGAAATACCTATGGTATTTCCCAGTATTTCCTCAAATTTCAGTGGTATTTCCTAGTATTTCCCAAGCACTTCCCGGTATTTCCTAGTATATTTCCCAGTACTTCACAACTATTTCCTGGTATTTCCCCTAATCTGTACACCAAAAGGAAATACCGAGTCACCCCTCGGTTTTGGGTCTAGATAGTCCCTTTTCAAAATGAATAAAATCCACCGTATATAAGCCGAAAAAAAGGGTGGAGGTAGATTTCAAAAATTAGACTTGTGGTAAAAATATTACTTGTGGTAACTGTACATAAAATAAAATCCGGGTGGAGGATAGGGGGTTTTTTTCGCAGATCAAAATGAGTAATAATTACATTATACATTAATCGTGTGAGCTTAGGTACCGATAAATTGGCAGAGTATTTTTTTTAATTCTACGTAAATTTCAGTCTCTAATATCCTCCTAATTTATTTATTTTTATCTTCCGTTTTTTTCGTTTCTAATGACATACATGTTAATTGAGATTTAACCGACGGGTGATCAGCTGCCCACAGTAGGTGTACAAAAATTGTCTACAGGACTCCACAGGATACTATACAGGACGCAACAATACACTACAGGACCAAGAATTTATTTAAAAGTCCTGTAGGATGGTGTACAAAATTGGTTTCTAATTGAATTGTAAAAAATCTGTACAGGGTATCCCAAATTCGATATTTCTGTGGGTTTCAGGCATTTATAGGTGGGATAGAAAAAATCTGCACCTTGATATAGCAAGCCCGTTTTCTTTAAGTGTGCATTATGGTAGAATAACTTTTTTATTTATTATTTAAATATTTAATTTTGCTTTTAATTTTTTTTTAAAATAAAGTCAATTTAAGTTTTACCTTGCACTTTTAGTTTTTTCATATATTCCAAAAGTTTGTATTTCTTTTATGGAATGACCCTCTTTACTCGATGTTAAATTCGAGGTTAAGGTGATAAAATAAAATAAAAACAAAGAATATAAAAAAATACAAATAATATAAAGAAAGACTAGGGTCATTCCGTAAATACATGATAATTTTATGTAATATTTCAGAAACTAAAAGTGACAGATTAATTTCAATTTGACAGTTAAATTATTTTTTGACAACTATAAACAAGCAATTTACACTAAAATTAAATTTTTGTAAATAAAAAGTTAGAGGACCCCTCTGAAATCCAGAATTTTATGGTGGGGGTCAGTTTACTCTATCTCCCCGAGAAACACCTTAAACCACCCAGACACTTCGAATTTGGGACACCCTGACAAGTAATTAATATAGAGGTACTTTATATCTGTTACTGTTTGGTATTTCCCCTAAATTTCTTATGTAATCACACACAAATTACATATAGCAAAAACAAAAAGCAATTTCACAAAAACACAAGATTTTTAAATGACTCTCCTGTAAAATCGAGACTTTTGCCAAATAGTCACAGATTTAATATCTTAAAAACTAAAACTTGATTTTGACAGGAAGGTTGTTTGTACAAAAGCTATAAAACAGCAACTTACAGCAAAATTAAATTTTAATAAAAAAAAGTGCCAATTAATCACCATATACAATTGACATCGTGACGTTTCTTCGATGATTAAATATAGTCATTCTTTTGCGATACATAAACGCACTCTGCGTATCCTGCCACTGACCCCTGCATCGTAGTACCCAGAAGATGTGCCCGGTAAATGACCTGGCCAGTGCGCAATAGGCAAGCACTTAAGTCTTTACAGAATCATATAGAGCAGTAGATTGGTCAGTACTATAGCAAAGTATACACTGTGTCCCATTTAAAACTTTCCACCCGGGGTTTCTCGAGAACTGCTGAAAATTTTTAAAAATGCCGAGATACGTCGATTTTGTTTGCGAGGGGGACACTTTTTGGCTATATTGAAATTTTTGTCGCAAGCACAACCTTCGAGGGGTATGCCTTACCCCTATATTTTGAATAGGGAAAGTGGGTCTAATGATACCTTGTGTAAAAATTTCGAAAATCCATCGATTAGTTTTTGAGATAAAATAAACAAATATTTTTTTCGTCGACAATTACCCCCCTCCCCCTAAATTTATGCCCAGATCCGCGCTTGGTGGGGCCATAGTGATGCGAAAAAAACCACATCCTGAGTTAAGATTCGGGAAAACGTCATTTAGCGAATTTTGAGTAGGGAATCAATCCCATAAGACCAAAATGGTCAAACTTTGAAAACTCATGTTTCAAAAACTATACAGTTGATCAACTAAAGCACCGAATTGCAGTATGGTGGGGCCATAGAGATATGAAATAATCACACCTTAAGATTCGGAAAAACGTCATTTAGCGAATTTTAGAGTAGGGAATTCATATTTCAAAAACTATACAGTTTATCAACAAAATCACCGAGTTGCAGTATTGTGGGGCCATAGAGATCCGAAACAACCACACGGTGAGTTAATATTCGGAATAACGTCATTTAGCGAATTTTAGGGTAGGGAAGAAATCCCATAAGACCAAAATGGCCAAATTTTGAAAATTGATATTTGAAGAACTATCGTTTATCAACAAAAGCACCGAGTTGCAGTATGGTAGGGCCATAGAGATGCGAAAAAACCAAACCCTAAGTTGAGATTCCGAAAAACGTCATTTAGCGAATTTTGGGGTACAGAATCCCATAAAACCAAAATGGCAAAATTTTGAAAATTGATATTTTAAATACTATACAGTTTATTAACAAAAGCACTAAGTTGCAGTAAGGTGGGGCCATAGAGATGAGAAAAAACTACACACTGAGTTAAGATTCGAAAAAACGTTATTTAGCGAATTTTAGGGTATGGAATCCCATAAGACCCAAATGACCAAACTTTGAAAATTCATATATCAAAAACTATACAGTTTATCAACAAAAGCACTGAGTTGCAGTATGGTGTGGCCATAGTGATGCGAAAAAGCCACACCCTGAGCTAAGATTCGGAAAAACGTCATTTAGCGAATTTTAGGGTAGAGAATTTTATAAGACAAAAATGGCCGAATTTTGAAAATTTATATTTTAAAAACTAAACAGTTTATCAACAAAAGCACCGAATTGAATAGAGATAGGCAAAAACAACACCCTGAGTTCAGTTTCGAAAAAACGTCATTTAGTGAATTTTAGGGTAGGGAATCCCATAAGACAAAAATGGCCGAATTTTGAAAATTTATATTTTAAAAACTAAACAGTTTATCAACAAAAGCACCGAATTGCAGTATGGTTGGGCCAGTTAAGATTCGGAAAAACGTCATTTAGCGAATTTTAGGATCCCATAACACCAAAGTGGCCAAACTTTAAAAATTTATATGTCAAAAACTATACATTTATCAACAAAAGCACCGAACTGCAGTATGGTGGGGCCTTAGAGATGCGAAAAAACCACGCCCTAAGTTAAGATTCAGAAAAACGTCATTTAGCAAATTTTAAGGTAGAGAATCCCATAAGATCAAAATGGCTAAACTTGGGAAATTCATACTTCAAAAACTATACAGTTTATCAACAAAAGCACCAAGTTTCAGTATGGTGGGGCCCAAGTGCGGGTTTGAGGGGGGTAACATGTTAATTATTCCCCCCAGAAACAAATATATGCACTTTTATTTAATAAATAAAGGGCTTAACGGATAATTACCCCCCCACCTAGAAAAAAAAATTTGCCACAAATATTATATTTTCAATAAAGTTTTTAAAACAAAGTGTGTGAACTAATTATTATTTACGTCGATCTTATCAAATGTTTATTCTAATATTATTCGCAGTAATAATGACTTCCATCATTACATAGGTAACTAAACCAAAATGGGATTCATTAAACTAATTGACACTACAACTTAATTATATTATACATACATACATATTATGTTCCCAATTAATGCAGTAGTAGTAGCTACAAGGAACTATCATAAAGAAAAACCTCTAAACCCCATTAGGTTCTGCCTTAACCAATGACTAAATCTAACATTGGGTACTTTCCGGACCACAAGTATGAATTTGAACTTAAAATTCCTTCACTAAGGTCTGTAACATATCTATTATGACTTATTTTATGATATATGTATTTTATTCAGTCCAACTATTTAAAATACTCTGCCAATATATGGGCACCTAAGCTCACACTAGGTACTATAGTTCTAGTGTACGTGTGAGCTAATATCCGAGAATAGATCTTCTCGGCTAATATATAAAAACTGACATTAATTTTGTAAACTCCAAACTCAATTACCTTTCGTTTGATACCACACAAGCCATGTTTTGACATAAACTCTAATTTTTGAAATCTACCCCCACCCTTTTTTAAAACTAAAATGTATTTTATTTAACTGTAGACCCTTTCGTTTGATATCACACACGCCATATTTTCACTTAAACTCTAGTTTTTGAAATCTACCCCACCCTTTTTTTAAATAAACTAAAATGTGTTTTTTTTTTAACTCCAGACTCAATTTACTTTCGTTTGATATCACACACGCCATATTTTCACATAAACTCTAATTTTTGACATCTACCCCCACCCTTTTATTTGCCTTGTGTTCGATGGATTTTCTTCATTTTTAAATGGCACCATCTCGACCCAGGACCCAGCCTAGGTACCAAATTTTATTCAAATCGGGCAAGCGGACAGACAAAAAAGTTTCGACAAACGAAGACAAAATCTGAAACGCAAAGATATATAAAATACTCTGCCAATATATGAGCCCCTTAGCTCGCACTAGGTACTATAGTTATAGTGTACGTGTGAGCTAATATAATTAAAAACTGAAATATATTTTATTCAACTCTACACTAAATTACCTTTCGTTTGATACCACACAAGCCATGTTTTAAATTAAACTCAAATTTTTAAAATCTACCCCCACCCTTAAAAAAACAAAAACTAAAATGTGTTTTGTTTAACTCCGGACTCAATTACCTCTCGTTTGATATCACACATGCCATACTTTCACGTAAACTCTAATTTTTGAAATTTACCCCCACCCTTTTTTTTTAACGATAATGTATTTTGTGTAACTCCAAACTCAATTACCTTTTGTTTGATATCACACACGCCATATTTTCACGTAAACTCCAATTTTAGCTCACACTACTACTATACTATAGTATTAGCTCACACTACTACTATACTATAGTAGTGTGAGCTATAGTGATCCTAATTTTTTCGAGAAAAAAAAAGTTGCTCCGATTTCAAAAATTTTTATATATCTTTGCGTTTCAGATGATTTTGAAACTTTTTTGTTGCGCCGTCTGTCTGTCTGTCTGTCTGTCTGTCTGTCTGTGTCTGTCTGTATGTCTGTCTGTATGTCTGTCTGTAACGACCAACGCGCATAACTCAAAAACCGCTTGTCCGATTTTAATGAAATTTGGTACCTAGGCTGGATCTGGCCTCGAGAAGGTCCCATTTAAAAATCAACAAAATCCACCAAGCACAAGCCAAATAAAAGGGTGGGGGTAGATTAAAAAAATTAGAGTTTATGTGAAAATATGTCGTGTGTGATATCAAACGAAAGTTAATTAAGTCTGGAGTTAAACAAAATTAATTTTAGTTAAAAAAAGGGTTCATTCAAGGGGGTAGATTAAAAAAATTAGAGTTTAACTCAAAACATGGCTTGTGTGTTATCAAACGAAAGGTAATTGAGTTTGAAGTTGAATAAAATATATTTGAGTTTTTAGTTATATTAGCTCACCCGTACACCCGTATCAACAAAATCCACCGAACACAAGCCAAATAAAAGTGTGGGGGTAGATTAAAAAATTAGAGTTTAAGTGAAAATATGGCGTGTGTGATATCAAACGAAAGGTAATTGGGTCTGGAGTTAAACAAAACACATTCTAGTTTTATCTTTAACAAAGGGTGGGGGTAGATTTCAAAAATTAGAGTTTAACTCAAAGCATGGCTTGTGTGGTATCAAACGATAGGTAATTGAGTTTGGAGTTGAATAAAATATATTTAAGTTTTTAGTTATATTAGCTCACCCGTACACCCGTACTCTACATCTATAGAACCTAGTGTGAGCTTAGGTGCCCATATATTGGCAGAGTATTTAATCTACCTTCACCCTTTTATTTGGCTTGTGTTCGATCGATTTTGTTCATTTTTAAATGGGGCCATCTCCACCCAGGACCCAGCCTAGGTACCAAATTTTATTGAAATCGGGCAAGCGGTTTTTGAGTTCTACGCGTTGGTCGTTACAGGCAGACATACAGACAGACGGTGAGACAAAAAAGTTTCAAAATAATCTGAAACGCAAAGAGATATAAAAATTTTTGAAATTAGAGCAACTTTTTTTTTCTGGAAAAAATTTGGATCGCCATTGTAATAAGGTTTGGCCAAGGTTAAAATTAGAACTATTATAGGAACGAAATTATCTTCCGTTTAGCCCACACTACTACTATATTATAGTAGTGTGGGCTAAACGGAAGATAATTTCGTTCCTATAATAGTTCTAATTTTAACCTTGGCCAAACCTTATTACAATTGTAACCTTATTCACTTTGTTGTTTAGGGATAGTCGAATGATGTCATCCGTGGCCAAAGATTATTGATTTAAATCAAAACAAAATCACGTTTTGGTGTTAAAAATGGTAAGCCTTTATTTGCTGTCACCTCCAAAGAAAGGAAAGTGAAAAGTATAATTCCACTTCTTGAAGTTTCAACCTTAAAGTGTATAATATTGCACTTTGAGTCAAGGTGTCTCAAACTGGTCTCAAGATTAAAGCTATAAATCTGTTTTAAATAAAATTTATCGCACTGTCTTGGTTAGGGGTGACAATTTTCAGTTGCAATTAAAATCTGTGCTGTACAAATTATTTTTTTTTAGTTTAAATTTTTAACTAAGTATCTAACATTATACTAAATATACACCACACAATTTAGGCACTTTCATATAAAAAGTTTAATTTTGTAGCCCCACCCTAAGGCAAAAAAAAAACCCGCCTTTGTGTGTTCTTGACTACCAAAATATTTTGCCAGAATAACCTTACCTGCCTAACAATTACACCAGGTACCTAAATCTTTTTGGGGTCTAACACAGCGCCTTTTCAAAGCCCTACACCGAAATTATAGTCTTGCAAACATTATATGGAAAAATAAGAAAAAAAGATCTGGTTGCTATTAAAGTAATTTTAAAATTTAGATATTTATGGGATCTAAAACAGCTCCTTGGGAGACGCTACTTGACGATGCCAAACTTACAGACGCGTCCGGCCAAGTCAAATTTTAGTGCCAAAAAACAGATCAGGTCACTTGTTTAAACGGATTGGGTCAGGTGCGGCTGTTTTTTGATAAAATTGTGTTCTAAAAAGTTTTTACTGAAGCATAAAGAAGCATGTATGTTTTATGCATGTCTTCCCTTATTTCGAAAGTAATGGTTATTAAACAAATGATTTAAAAATAGAGACAAAATTTCGGACTCACACTGTCTTTATTTATTTTACACACGACGTTTCGGTTAGTAAGTATCTCTAACCGTTTTCAAGTGTAAACTAAGGATTAGAGATCCTTACTCACCGAAACGTCGCGTTTAAAATAAATAAAGACAATGAAAGTCCGAAATTTTGTTTATACTCAATAACTGTCTACGAATTTCAAACAAAAAATTATTTAAAGTAAAATATATTTCAAGAAAAAATGGTTGGTGAAAATTTTGGTTATAGATAACGGTGAAAATTGGTTACAATAATTTTGTAGTGTCAAAACAAATTGTTATAGATTGGAGCCCAAGGCCCCCTAAAATCGACCAGCTTGTTACTCCCCTGGTTCAAGGTAAATCCTAACCGGCCTATAAAACGCCCAATGGCATGTAACACTTCCTTGGTGAACACCATAAATTGCGCACCTGAATTGCAAACTAGCTGTTTGTTGTAATATTTTTATTCAGATTGAACTTTTTTTTTCACGGTTTGTTGACCGAATGGACTGGTTTTCAAAAGGGTGATTTTTTTCTTATAGTCATCCCTTATCTGATTGACCCAGATGTCATGGTCAAGGACCTTAAAGTTGAAATTGTTGTTTTTAATTAGTTTTTCGCGTGTGTTCTCTTCCAGGCGACTATACAGTTATTCGCGTTTATATGCCTGATATGCCACCGGGAAAATATTGTCACGTACATGCAACGGTATTTCGAGGGATATATATATGTTTTTTTTTGCTTATCAAATCCTAGTGTCATTTGCACCCATAATCGGCAAAACAAAAAACGTTGTTTTTGTAAATAAATTTGTTATCGCAAATAAATTGTTGTTACAAAGGTATATTGTAATATAAGTCTACACAGAAAAAGTTATTAAAAATAGCAGCAACGTTCGAATGAGTATTTTTTGCCAACTTTTTTAGATTAAATATTTTGCATTACTAATGACAGAATAGAAGTTGTCATTTAAAATTCAACAGAGGAATTCCTTTGTTGTTAAAATATCAAAGCAGTTATTCCGCATTTAAAATAATTCGTTTATTAATTCGAAGCTGGAAAAATTCTTTCTAGCAATACAAAAGCAGATGGGATTCGTATTTCTATTAAATTAATTCCAAACTTAGGTCCAATTAGTTAAAGTTTTAAACAAGGCCCGGTATTCTGAACGAAGGGTATTTTGCAATTATTATGAACTAACTCCATTCATAGAAACAGAAATACCAATAACGTGTTGTGAGACCAAATCTACGACCTACTCATTTAGCGTAGGCGTGCGAAATATGTTATGCCGACCGCTTTAAAGTGACAATTAGCAAAATATTTACGACTCCATTTCGTTTTAAAATCCTTTTAAGCTAGCCTGAACGAAGGTGCAAAACTTTAAGACCATCATGTGTTTTAAGAATACTAAATAAAAATAAAACTCCGTCAAAGGTTTCTCAAATTTTTGATTAATTTATTGGTTTGATTAAAACTTGGAATACATCTATTTATTTTTGAATTTTTATGTTGTTTTTAAAATTGAATACATGTACAAATATCTTTCTTTTCACCAAGACTTGGCATACTTTCTTCGAATTCGATTTCAATAATCAAAATTTTATAAGACTTGTTAATCGTAATTTACCCTTTTTCGCACTAATAAAGTTGGTGTTCTAATTTATGTAGCTAACCGCTCAATACATTCGGTCATCGTCTGCCATGCGAATTAAAATAGCAACATGTGACTTAAAACTCGTGCAACTTTTAAATGCAAACACAATAAACGCTGCTTTGTAATGCAATTGTTGCGTAATATCCTATGCAAGTGCTACATGCACGCGACGATGTCTAGTTGTTCACTTATTTCTGAAGTGCAGCCATAGTTTCTTTGTTCCAATTTTTCTTAGAACTGAAACCATCTAATATATTCGATATTATTAGTATTCAGTAATAGACGAGTAATTTGTTTTTGATCTGTTAAAAGTATCTGTTTCTGATCACCAACTTATCAAGGTATCTTGACCAACACGCCCTAAAAAAAATTCTTCAAGAGGTAAACCACCTTTCCAGAAATAAGAGACCTTCAAATTGCTAGCTTTAACTTATATGAAACCAGCATAAAGCAAAAAATAAGTTTGAATAGTGAGAAAATGCTTGCAGGTAAAATTTCTGAAAAATAGGAGTTCTGGGGTCCTTTGGTGTTTACAATGGACGAATTGTTGCTGGCTTTAACTTAAATGAAACCAACACAGTGCAAAAAAATATGTTTTGAGAGTGAGAAACTTTGTAGTACAGTGGGCACGGTTTGTTTATTATGATAAGCCAGGAAATTCTGAGGCGGCTGTAGGCAACGGTGGTTTATCAATACAGAAAGAGGTTTTAGTGTTCATACAAGGTGGATTTTTAATTTGGATTGCTAACGAACTGAAATCCTTTGTTAGATTCCTGCTTAACATTAGTGTTAGATTTTCAGTACCTGAGTTGTTTAGATCAGTGGCGTATATACTGGGGGGACTGCCCCCCCCCTTGAAGCTAAGATTTTTTGGATCGTTTCCTCATATTTCATAAATACAAACATAAAATAGCATAAAATACAGCCTCATGAGGTCTCGCACACCCCCCCCCCCCCCCAAACTGTCTCGGGCCCACCCCGAATTTTTTTTCTATATACGCCACTGGTTTGGATATTACAAGTCGTAGTGAGTTTTTCGTTAGAGTTAATAATTTTTTTAAGGCTTTTTGTTTACTGTAGCTGTGATTATTTAAGAGTTTTTTTTTACATTTAAATCTAAGATACTAAGAGTTTCTAGCATTTACTTATTTATTATAAAATCATCAAAAGTTTTAGCTCATATCTAAGTTTATATTGAGTACTGTTTTTACTCCGGTTTTGTAAGCACGGATCACCTCAAAGGTGATCCGTGTTGTAGGCATTTGTCAAAAGTAGCGATCCTTTTAAATGCTTATAATAAAAAATACACATCATCACATCACAACATCGTCATCTTTTTGACGAACCCAGGGAAGGTCGATAATTTGGCAGTTCGTTTTGACTTATTGTCAAATATCAACATTTTCTTGTAATTTTAAAACTAAATTAGTAAGAGGTTCTTCTAGCATTTCATGATTTACTATAAAATCCAAAAAATTTTTAGCTGACATATCTAAGTTACAATTGTTGGGTATTGTTTCTGATCTGGTTTTTAGGGTAAATACAAGCGATCCTTTTAATTGGGGATAATCATCAAACTTCAGTTACGGATTCCGTTATTGTAAATGTCTTTTCATCTTTTTGTGAAACCCAGGCAAGGTGATAGTTTAGGCAGTTAATCTTATTTTGGTTTATTGTCACAACCAGCTGTTTTTTGTAAATGAAAAGTTATTAAGAGTTTCTAGCATTTAATTATTTACTATACAATTCGCAAAAGTTTTAACTGACATATACAAGTTTCGATTGTTGAGTATTGTTTTTGATCTGATTTTAAGATTATTTCTAAATAGAAGCGATCTTTTTAATTGCGGATAATCATTTTTTATACTGCAGTTGCGAATTCTGTTATTGCAAATGTCTAACAAATATAGTTATCTTTTTGACAAATCCAGGCAAGGTTGGTAGTTTGGGCAGTTTATCTTATTTTAATTTATTGTCAAGATCAGCTGTTTCTTGTAAATTAAAAACTTAGTTTGTAAAAGGTTCTAGCATTTCATTATTTATTATGAAACCCCAAAACTTTTAGCTGGCATATCTAGTTTTCTTTGTTGTCTTTTTAGCTGGCATATCTAGTTTTCTTTGTTGTCTTTTTAGCTGGCATATCTATAAGTTCAGATTGTTGAGTACTGTTTTTCTGAATTTGACAGTATTTGTAAATAATTAATTATGGATAATCATTGTTTAAGCTCCCGTTGCGTATTCCGGTATTCTAATAGTAATTTTTTTGACATACTCAGGCAAGTTATGATTTCTTATAATTTTGTGACAGTTATAGAGCTCTTCTGAAGTTGTTTACGCCTTCGTCGTTTGGAAAAAGGTGCGTTGTGTGCGTGTTTCTTCTTGTGGATGTTGGATTCGATGGATCGAATAAAGTTCTTCGGAATACGTGACGAGTGCACCATGTATAATGGAGTGGGCTCGCCGTCGATGCCGTGTGCCGTTGCCCCGACAAAAGTCGAACGTCTACGAACATTGGCTTAACGTGCTGGGGAAATATAGCCTTAATGGAGAATAAACCTTAGGGACAACTGTGCCAGCGTCGGTATGAGGGGATATCGTTTTTGCCAGTATCCCTTGGTTTTCGGCCTGTAGGGTGATATTCTTTAGTTCGAATTAAAGTGTGCGTAAGAAACGGTGCCGACGCTCGTCGTGCGGACTAATTTTTTTGTTTGTTTTTCCCACTAATGTGTTCGTAGTATTAGGATTTAGCGAAGTATCACTTAAAGTGCTCTTGTTTATACATACCTCGTATGACAAGGATTCTCAAGTGCTCTTTATACAATTTAACCGCTTAGACGTCAATTAAAGTTCAGCCGAATCGTTTAGAAGTCCTTTTTTCTATTTAATCATCACTGCCTTCAAGTGCCAATAATTTTAGGAACTAAAATCCCTTTCATTTGCTGATGGTAAGCTATACAATGTGTTCATTATTTAATTTAGGTTAAATCTAGGAAATCTGCCATAACATCTTTATCATAGATCACGTCGCTCGTCAATGGATTAGAATTTGCTTCCTTGATAATATAGTGACGTCACATTAAAATTAAAGCACCCCTAATATATTGAGCTGGATTGACACGGTTTTTAATTTATGTGATTAGAAGCAACAATACTGCATCTAAACGTTGACGTAATCTGTGAAACTTTAGACTCCTACACATGCTGTTTAGACACACCTTTTTTTATGTATCTAGAGAGCTTTTTGTTTTGTTTTTGTTTAAGTTATACCGACAATGGTTACGTACCACGGGATGGAGTAATGTTTACACAGTAGTAGTAAACAAATGAGTTTTATGGGTTTGTAGTTTCTTAAAAATTCCGTCATACATAATGAGGCAAATATATACTACTGACTTTAAATTGAAATACATTTAAGCTCGCCCCAAGTATGCAGTATTTATAATATTATATTTCAGTGGGCGGAAGTGTTGCAAGATTTTTGGATGTTTTAATTTCAAAAACATACATTTATTCAAATGTATTTTTTTATGTAATTCACATTTCAATTTATTTAAAAGAAGTTTTCTTTGACTAATATTCAACCGGTCACTCAGTCATTCTAGGGTAGATCAGGTCCAATTCTAGTATGGTGGGCTCTGATATTTTTAAAGTAAAAAATTCAAAATTGAATTATTTTTACATTTAAAATCGATATTTTTTATTTTGAAATATTAATTCTAATTACACTCCTGTTTAAAGTTAATTATACCACTTACAAATTCCGGAATAACTAGACAAATTATAAAATTAATTCTATAAATGGGTTTTTTAATTATTAATTAAGTATATCAAGAATAGCAATTCCTTATTCTACTTAAATTGTTCCAAAGTTTTTCAAAAAAATGAGTTTGGTGTAACTAGTCCAACTTTATTGGTGTGACCTTGCATTTATGCCCTTATTATTCATGACTAAAATGGATCCTTCATACTCGTCTTTTGTCTAGTCTTTTGTCTTGGTTTAGTCATATGTCTTATCATAAGAAAGTTAAAACCACTGTTTCTTATGGGAGTGTTTATACAATGCTTTTGCTTTTGTTTAGTCTTTGTCTTATGAGTTGCCAACTTTCAATCCTTAGGACAACGACTAAGACGAGTGACAGACATCAGCTGATATTTGTTGTTTTTTTTACAGGGCGTCCGAAGCGCGCAAGCGCGCGGACGAAATTTTGAATTTACCGCCATTAATCATGTTTTTATCAGAAAATCTCAACATAACCTCAAAATTTTATTTGTTTTTTTTTTCTTTTTCGCTTTTGTTCTTTCGTGTCTGTGTTTCGTGCACAGATTAGGTTAAATAAGATTGTTTTGTGTAGAAAATGACTTTTGAAAATGGGCCTTTTTATTGAAATTGATTTTTTTTTCAGTGGGTTATGACTAAGACTAATCAAAAACAAAAGACGAGTATGAACAGCCAATTTTGTTTAAAGTATTGTTCATACTCGTCTTAGTCTTTTGTTTTTGATTAGTCTTTGTCCAACAAAATCGGGTGTTCATACTCGTCTTTTGTTTTTGATTAGTCTTAGTCATAACCCACTGAAAAAAAAATGCAATTTCAATAAAAAGGGCCCTTTTCAAAAGTCATTTTCTACACAAAACAATCTTATTTAACCGAATCTGTGCACGAAACACAGACACGAAAGAACAAAAGCGAAAAAGAAAATAAAAACAAATAAAATTTTGAGGTTAGGTTGAGATTTTCTGTTAAAAACATGATTAATGGCGGTAAATTCAAAATTTCGGCCGCGCGATTGCGCTCTTCGGACGCCCTGTAAAAAAAAAAACAACAAATATCAGCTGATGTCTGTCACTCGTCTTAGTCGTTGTCCTAAGGATTGAAAGTTGGCAACTCTTAAGACAAAGACTAATCAGAAACAAAAGCAAAAACATTGTATGAACACTCCCATAAGAAACAGTGGTTTTAACTTTCTTATGACAAGACATATGACTAAACCAAGACAAAAGACTAGACAAAAGACGAGTATGAACGATCCATAAGACAGCTAAGACTAATCAAAGGACAAAGACTAATCAAAAACAAAAGACTAAGACGAGTATGAACAATACTTAAGGCACATTCTTTGGCTTTTCAGATCACTTCTTTGGGTTATATTTATTTAAAGCTGTAACTCAAGAGGTTTTTTCCTGTCTGGTTGGAAGGTTTAATTGGATTTTGATGTTAAATGGTGCATTTAGTAATTAAATTTTAAATATCCCCAAAGTTTCAATGTTTCATGAAAATCTGTTAAGCTTTGTGATCAGATTTCGAATCTGTAGGAATTTATTGTCTTTCTCTTACCTAGTTAAACGGTTTTGTACTCACTCTTTCTCTCTCAGTTGTTTTTAAGGGGATTTTTGATTTTATAATTATGTAGTGTAAAGTTGCTTTTTTTACCTATTTAGTCAGCTGTATAAAAATGTTGTCCTATTCGCGTTTGTCTAGACCTAATTTTTTTACTTTTTCGCTTATCAACTAAAAGATCAATAGCCTGGTAAGGTTTGAAAAACATTTAAAATCCTTTAAAAGCAATTGGTTTGACGTTCCCCACAAAAGGACCTCTAATAAATTTTACAGGACCCTTTTTTTCAGGGCCCTAGCTACCCAATGGCTTGAATTGGTCCATTTTCATCCACCCTCCCTTTTATGTTTTTAATGCATTTAAAGGGGGAGATCAAGCCGTCTGCCACTATATATCCAATGTGTGGTGGGCAAAAGCGCTTTGACAAACTTTAGAATTATTTAATTGTCTAGAAAAGTAAGCCATTACATAAATCTCGGTTATTTTACTACATTGCAGTTTAAAGGTTTCCTTCAGAAAGGTTTTAACATTGACCTCTCTATATAAATTTAGCATAAAGATATGCTGGACAATTTTTGACCTACCTTAAATTAGTTATTTAGAAGAGCACCTTATCAGGAAATTTCATATTTTCATCCTATCTTTCTGCTTTATAATGCTCAATATTCAAATTATGCCAAGTTTGTCTTATTTATCGATTGTGTTGCTGTGATATTAAAGGTTTTTGTAATGCCCTACATATGAATTGTGAGCATTTTCTTTATCATCTTTAACTTTTATGGTGGCGTCAGTTTGTTTCTAAATGCATTTTAATTTGCATAGATTTTTAGCTATCCATAAATAGTTTCTAATTAAAATATTTTGTAAAATTTTTATACTTCCAGCATGGTTTAAATACTGTTATTTCCCGACTCCTAGTATAACCGTTTAAAGTCTCAGATCTATCATGACCAGAAGACCGTGAATTTTCTGAGACTAAATTATCGTCTTTTACTACTTCTCTGTTATGTTTAATTAGGTATCTTTATTTTTTTAAATCTGTGTTTTTTTTATTTTTAAAGATGTTAAATTTAGTGTCCTGAGCCTAAAGTAGAATTAGGTCTATTTTCAAAACCGAAAATCTGGGGACACGGTAGTGCCACGCCAAGTTCGCGTAAACTGCTGTACAACCTTTTCTTGAAACATTTCAGCCCATATTTGACCTATCTAAAACTCTACTTCGGAATGAGCTACGAAACTCAAACTTTTGACAGTTGTAGACCTTTATTGAGTTAACAACCCCTCCAAGTTTAATGGACTTCCATAAAGTAGTTACGAAACGTCGAAATTGCCACTCATTCACTCACTCATGTATAGACCATCAAAATTGTACTGTACTTCCAGACATGGTACAAAGCTGAAATTTGGCAGACTGATAGAAATTATGACCAAACCCTTGGAAAAATCAAAAAATCTCAAAATTATAATTTGCTCATCTCCCCTATACATGTAAACAGTGGCGTATATAAGGGGGCTGTCTCAGGCCCCCCCGAAACTGTCTCAGGCCCCCCCGAAACATTTTTCTATATACGCCACTGCATGTAAAGTTATGTAAAACTAACATTGCCCTTTTCCAGTAACGCTAGAGAACTGAGCTTTGGCAGACTATGATAAAATTATAAAAAAAAATTTTAACACACCAGAACTTTAATTTGCTTTCCCCTCCTATAAATGTAAAGTTATGTAAAAGTAACATTGCCCATTTCCAGGAATGCTAGAGAGCTGAGCTTTAGAAGGCTGATAGAAACTATGATAAAACCATTTTAAAAAAATTAAAAAACCTCAATTTTTAATAATGCATTGCAAAAGTTTTGAACAATATTCCGCATATTTTACTACTTTAAAACTTAAATATTAACCAAATCCTTTCAAAAAGGAGTAAAATCATAACAAAAATATTTTATGTAAAAAAAAAGCCAAGTACGCGAGAATGGTATTCCGTATAAAGAATTGAGATAAAAGTAAAGCCAAGTTCTCCAATACAAATTTCAAAATAAAAGGTTCTTACTAGTGTGGAAATGTTTTTATAAACTTGGCTATTACGGCTGCAAATGACTCTTAGGCACGTGCTAAAAAGAACCTTTCATTTTCAAATTTGTGTTGGAGAACTTGGCTTTACTTTTGTATCAATTCTTTTTACGGAATACCATTTCGCGTACTTGGCTTTTTTTGCATGAAATGTTTTTATGATTATGAAATTTTCCTTATCCTATAATTAGATTTTATACCTTTGGAGCAAAATCGAAAGGATTATAAATTGCCATACCATTCTCAGTCTGAAAAGAAATAACAGAAAAAAACGGAAACAAAAGTTTTAAGTCAGAGCCAGTGAAATTAATGACCTCAACTGCTTGTTTTTCATTTTTAAACTTGATCGGAAGATTGTTTTTACTACTCTTGACCGGTTTTCTATGTCAAATAACGTTTCTTTTTTAATGTTCCGAAAGAAAATCTAGAATAACCACTCCTGTTACATCAGTTTCCAGTTAATTCAATAGAGATTCCCAGTATTTAATTGTTGAACAATTTAATGACCTTCGATCTTAAACGATCGAAGGGGCTAACGACACAAGTCATATTAAGAATAGAGGGGCAAGGGGGTGTGTTTTGGGGGGAACGAAACACTGTTGCATTTTCTATTTGATTGAAGCGAGCCACAGAAATCCTGACGACTGGATTCGGTGAAAATACCGGATTCATTGCCTCCCTACGTCAGTCAAATCGATAACAGACAGGCCAGGTTCAGTGTTTTGGGCTTCCCTTTTGATACAGGGGTTATTCACCCAAGGGATGGGAGGTAGGAATAGGAATTGTTCTGTTTACTATATACAACAATAGCACCCCTGAATTGAGCCTTAGAGATTTCAAGCTACACTGAATTACAATTTAAACTCTTGAAAATGTATCAGTTTTACATTAATAGTAAAGAAATTAAACATATCCGTTTTTCGTGAAAAATAAATAAAGGTATTTTTGCTTTAAATTGCTGTCTTTTTTCTGATATTTAAAATAATCGATAAAAAATATTTACCTTAAAAAAGGTCTTTGGTGATGTGTATGCAACAATAAATAATTTGAGCAGTTTTCAAATAGATCGAAGTTCAAGGTACCTCAATGAGAAATGTACAGTAACCCCACTTTTGCGGAAGGTCATGTAAAAAGTTTGGATGCAGATAAGACAGTTATACAGGGTGTCCCAACTAAAAGGTAACAGACGCCTTTTTTGACACGTCGATTTTGTGTACGAGGGGGACACTTTTTGGCTATCTTTGTAGCACGCACCATCTTCGAGGGGTATACTTTACCCCTATATTTTGAATAGGGAAACTGGGTCTAGTGATACCTTGTTTTGAAGGCCTATTGAATTTCTTTACAACCATGTAAAAATTTCAAAAATCTATCCATTAGTTTTTGAGATAATTGCCTTCAAACTTTCAAAATTAACATGGACTGATAAAATAAAAATTTTATCAGAATTTTATATTTCTCGGATTTAATTTTTATTGTATCATTCCATGTGTAATTTAAAAATTTAAAAGCAAATATCTCAAAAACTGATCTATGGATTTTCAAAATTTTTACATGGTGGTAAAGATATTCAAGAGAGCTTCAAAACAAGGTACCACTAGACCCACTTTCCCTATTCAAAATATAGGGGTAAAGTATAATAAAGGTAACCGAACCGAACCCTCCAAATTCACACGAAAAAAACCCAAAAACACCTCTGTTACCTTTTAGTTGGAACACCGTGTATTATTATTCTGGTTTGTGCTTGTGATCTCAAGCTGGACTTCTGAACTAAATTCCTATATTGTTGTTTGAGGAAACAACGATTTAAGTGAACTATTATAACTAACTTAAAAAAAAAACTTAAGGCTTAAAATGCCTTCTAAAAACAATAATTTTGGCCCAGACCGAAGAATACTAATAATTGAAAATTGTTTATGTGTTGATTTTTAACTAATTAAACAAATTTAACCAATCTATCATTTCGTTGCATAAAAAAAAACTGAATTTGACATAGATGTGCTCTAATGTGCCGATTTGGAACATAAACCAAAACAAAATGCATAAAATTGACAGATCTAAACATAGACTTTAAATTAAAGTCTATGAATAAAAATAAGAGGATAAGCTGTATAGCAATGTAAAATAATAAAACATGTTAGACCAAAAAATTATACTATACATAATACAGATCCAGTCACGTTGCTAAGAGGTTTTGGGTGCTGCAAGAACTAGTGGGCTAGTCCAAATAGAAGCTTTGCAAATTTTAGGACTGCTAGTGAAATAGCATATAAAAAATTTACATTTAGGGACGCGAATGGATATTGAATTTGGAACAGTACGCCTTAGATAGATTTTATATTGCTAGTATTGAATTTGAAGTTCAACGTACTGAATAGTCCAGAATGTACCGTAACCTCGCATTTGCGGAAGGTCACGTAAAAAATGTAAATACAGATAATGTATTATTCCCGGTTTTGCACTGTGCATAAGCGGCGGGCCAAGCTGTTGTGTTGAATCAAACGGGCAGAGTTCAGTGGCCCGAGGTGTGGCCGACCGCCGAAACGCAACAACACAACCAAAGGATGAGATCAGAAAAAGACTACTTGCCGCTTACCTTGGTACCGGCCAGTCAATGACCTCAATGAGCTACCTGCTATGCAGGCGGTTCTCTGCTGTGTCCAAAATACTGCACTCGCCTAGCTTTAACCTAGTCGACTAAACATCCAGACCGCTTCTTGGGTTTTTTTTTGCTTTATTCTTTGAATTTGTTTCGGTATAGGATGACCCGAACTTCGGACTTTCATAAATCACAGCCAACTAGAATTTAACGACCCCTTTTTTTAATAGTACAAGCTCAAGGTCACTTCGGTTCTTATTTAAACATTTGTCTGTCTATATGGTTTATTCAACTTTAACAGGATATTCGCTTTTCTTATTTTGATCAGGAATAAAATCTGGCTGATGCACCATTTTTTTGTCCTTCGCTTTTCTTTTACCTACTTTTCAATATAATGAACTTGATTTCTTAAATATCAAGAATGGTGGTCACTCTTTAAATGTTTTTTTTTTCTTATTTTTGGGGTATTTCACGCTTCCTTGCGGCATTTTCAAAAGTTCTTTTATTTTCTTGGTTTGTCTCGTTTACCTCACTCTGGTGCTCATGTTTTAGTTTCAGTGTCGGTTTCATTTTAATTATTTCAGGTGCATCACAATCAATTTTTGTTTTCGAATTCTTAAGTAAATAAGTAGTCTCTTTCAAGTTTTTATATTGATTAGAATTATTATGTTTAATAGTCTGATAAAAGGTCTGATAGTAATCAGAGATGATTCAACTAAATCAAACTCAAAATTCTGTTATTGCGAGTGTAAGTCATGTTTCAAGTCACATTACATTACGTAGACAAACATTACACCCTTATAAAAGTCAAGCCTCACCTTGATTTGCACCTATCTTACTCAAACGGTTGTGTTTCCGTTTAATCGCCAATAAGAGACAGATGCACTTTAAGTGCATTAAAGACATTAAAGGTTGTATCATTTCCAACTGTATTTACGTGTATGTACCAGCCAGCATCTTCGATTACATTCGTTTTCGTTGCTTTTTGTTTATTATTGATTGCTTCATGAGCTGTGATGTCGTTCTTAATAGTTTCGTTATGTTGAATCCCGACACAAATGCGAAAAGAAGAATCATAAATGTGGCCTCTTTGTTGTTCATTGCTATGAACCACGGTTAATTTGTTTTTTTCATGAAGGTTTATGGGATGCTGTAATTGTAAAATTCAATTTTGTATTGGGAGTATATTGTAAAACCTTTTGGGAATGTGTCTGTAGCAACTGTTCTCAGAAAAAAAGTTGGAAAACTATTACCTACAGTTTTTTGTTGTTATTTTGAATTTAAAACATCCTAACCTTTGCAATAGGTAGGTACTTAACTTTTGGTAGTACATATTAATATTTCTCGCTTTACTGTCTACCAGTAAATTCCGATGTGTTTATTTTTACTAAAGCATAAATACAATTAATTAGAACTGAATTTTTCCACACGGAAAAATGTTTGGGTTTTCGGAGTTTCCCAGCAAGTGGTTTTGTACCTTGTAACGTTTGTCGTCACAAAATGTACCGCAATCCTAAAATTCTTTGTAATTTAAATAGTTACTATTAATGGGATTCCAAGGCCGGGTTAAAAACCGGATTTGAAAAATTGGTGCTTTAAATTGTAGTCATCATTTTACTATTATTTTACAAGGTATACTATAAGCATAGACGGGTCGCAATTGAAAAAAATGGGGGGAGGTGTGGCCAAGATTCCAAAAAAAATCGCGAATTTTGTTTTATTCTGAGTGCCTATATGAATTAATTTATTACACCCGGCTTCCACCTATGCGTACCCACCCTGATTCAAAAAACGCATTAGATGACGCTGCATTTAAAACAGGTGCAATACATGTCCCGTCACATGATGCGTTTTTTGAATCAGGGTGGGCACACATAGGTGGCAACTAGGCTTTAGATCTTAAAAAGTATAATATACCGCCTCCTGGCAGATGCCACCACTGACTATATGGAATCATTTGAATTTTTTAACCTCTAGTCACAATAATAACTGAATCATTGAAAAATATCTATACTTCCTTGAATATTAATTATGATTTCATTGATCTTTCCGTGTAAAATACTAAAAACCATAAGACTAATAATAGGATAAAAAAGCCGCACTTTACTTTTTTACACTTATCATTATTAGTAACAAAATTCTAATAGGTTACAAGGTAACAAAAGTTAAAAAGCAAAGGTATTATTAACGTTACGGATCCAAGACCGACAACCAAATCTGCCTTCCAAAGCGAAATAACAGCAAAAAGGTGACAATTGAGTTATTGGCATTTTGGACTTCTAGTTGATCAATTTGTCTCCTCAAAACTCAAAAAGCATATAGATTTGTCAAAATGACATTGTTACATTTAGTCGGCACTAAAGAAATCTTTCTTTAAGAAGGATTATCTCAGTTTTGCGTAAAATACAGTATACAATACAGAAAGTGTTTTGTAAAATTTTAGTAAAAAACGTTGGAAAACTTTGTAACTAACGTTTTTTACTGTAATTATACAATAAGTAAAATTACATGATATATTTTGCAAATTTTTTATAGAAAATGAAAATTGACAAGAAAATTGCTTTTTTCCAAATCCAGTTGTGTAAAACAAATGTACACTGAAAAAAGTTTTTTGTAAAATTCCAGTAAAAAAACTTTGACAACTTTGTAACCAACGTTTTTTACTGTAATTTTACAGACCCATAAAAAATTACACTTACCATCACATTACAGGATAAGTAAAATTACATGATATATTTTGTAACTTTTTTATGGAAAATTAAAATTTACAAGAAAATTGCTTTTTTCCAAATCCAATTGTGTAAAAACCCAATGTTCTTGTAAATCCTGTTATGTAAAAAATTATATGATATATTATGGAAAATTACCAAAATTTTTTTCACTGTACAACCATTTTGTTTTGGACGCCAGAACTTTACCTTCCAAAACCAAGAGAGAGATTGAATTTCACAACCAACCAAAATAGCAAGAGTGGGTGAACAATGCGTTTGACAATACCATTAAATACGTGGTAAAAATGGCGGACATTGTCATTGTTGTTATTTTTGTTGTGTTTTTGTTGAAAAATAAACAAATTCTCAGAATTTTCCTACTCTAATGGAAAAAGTAATGTCTTAAGACCCTAAACAGTTAGATTTCATCCCAAATTTAATAAGAAAAACTGGCAAAAACATATAAACAAAAACTGTTGACAAGCCCTTGACATTTCAAAACCAGAGAACAAAATGTCAATTTTGGTCAAATCCAATCCGTCAATTTTCTGTTATCCGTGGTTAGTGCCAGCGATACCTTACGGGTGTCGCAGCTATCCTTTTCACGTTGAAAGTCCCGTAACGGCGGCATATGCGCAGTTCAATATTGATACTGATACGGGCAAATAAAAAGAGATGCTCTTTAAACCAGTGGTTCCCAAACTGGCGGGCGCAGATCAACAATAAAGGGGCGCGGAAGCCCTGCCGAAAAGATCCTATTAAATATCATACTTATTTTAAGTTTTTAGAATATCGAGGAGATTTGAGGACCTCATAAAATCTTTTAAAATCTCTCGTAAATGTTGAAATTTATTTTATTGAATATAAAACATTTTATGAGACTTTATAAAATGTTCCGAAATCATGAAACAAAACTTCTCAAATACTCAAATCTTCTAAACCACTGGCTGAGATTTGAGGAGAATCACTATGAGAATTTTTTTGCCAGGGAGTCTTAAACTATTTTCTTAAATTTAAAATGACAACAAATCATTTTAAGTTAATCCAAATGTTATTCTTTTTAATAAAATTATCTTTTATTGTCCTGAAAATAGATTTTTTGTTTCTATATTCGAAGGAGGGGGGGCATGACCAATTCATGATTTTAAAAAGGGGGCGCTATAGGAAAAAGTTTGGGAACCACTGCTTTAATCGGTGACGTTATTCTTGACATCATAAGTTGTGACTAATTTTAGTTAGTTATTGCTGCCTATTTGATAAAAAAATTCTTAGAATCAAAATCTATCACAGATTTGTTGAATCTGAGGACATTTTTAAGACAGCGCAATAATTTGTGTGATTCAACCCATAAAACGAAAGAAGTTGACATTTTAAATGGTGATAGCTATATTTAGAAAGTTTGTTACCCTCTTAAATTCAATTTCGAGTATGCCGCACCTGAATTATGAAAATAAATCTGAAATATGTATTAATTAGAAAAAGAGGTCTATTTGGTTTCGAAATATTTGGGTTTCTAAGGCTTGGATACACTAGTGTGGATTAAAAACCCTCTTAAATTCAATTTCGAATATGCCGCACCTGAATTATGAAAATAAATATGTTTGTTTTTATTTGTAATCGATCTTTCCATGCATTGATCGATATGTATAGCAGTTTATTTTCGCCTGCTCTTGTTCTGGTTTCTTTCGTATCTCGGTAGATGGCGCTTCTTGCGAGAGTTTTCTCATTATTTACATAGGATTAGAGACAAAACCGTCTAATTAGCTTCGCAAGAGTGTCACATTGACCAAGCAGTGTTCTGAGGAGTCCCAGAAGGACGAAACAGTTAACTGTCAACACTTATTAGGTGTCCATTAGATCTTCGACCCCCGTGAGGTTAAGCTTTCAAGCTACCCACGGAAAAATATGAGAGAAACAAAAACTCCTTTTTATCCGATTAGCCAAGAAACTAGTTTTATTTTTAAATTCACGGGTACTAAATTTCACGTTTGTTAGTATTATTTGGCTTAAACAATTCCGCTGATTGACGCTCACGTAAAAACGCGTTGATCTGGTCTGAAAGGCCAAAGAGCTGTCGCAGGTCACGTATTAGTTTGTTTCTTTTTATTTCTAATCGATCTTTTCATTGATCGAGTTTATTTTCGCTTGCTCTTGTTGTGGTTTATCTCGTATCTCGGTATATGGCGCTTCTTGCGAGAGTTTTCTCACTATGTACTTAGGATTAGAGAGAAAACCGTCCGATTAATTTCGCAAGAGTGTCACATTGACCAAGCAGTGTTCTGAGGAGTCCCATAAGGACAAAACAGTTAACTGTCAACACTTATTAGGTGTCCATTAGATCTTGGACCCCCGTGAGGTTAAGCTTTCAAGCTACCCACGGAAAAATATGAGAGAAACAAAAATATCTTTTTAACCGATCAGCCACGAAACTTGTTTGATTTTTAAATCCGAAATATTTCTTCAATGGAAAAGAAGGTCTATTTGGTTTCGAAATATTTGGGTTTCTAAGGCCTGAATACACCAGTGTGGATTAAAAAAAATCAACAAATAGCCTAAGGGCTGAAACGTGCGACCAGCCACACAAAAAACAACCCAACAAGAAAAGTACATTATCTTAGCAGCTGACAAAACATCTGGTTACACCTACCAGCGGTCTTCGGGTGTTCCATCTGCTTCCGCACATGTCCTGAAGAACTGATACCAACCTATACCATCCAAAGTCCTTCTTTGGTTTATTTTTCTTCAACATTACAAATTAGAGACAGATGTGAAACAATGGGGACTTATCCACAGGGGCGTACCAAAACTTTGAAAGGCGAGAAAAAACTTAGCCTAAAACTTATAATATAAAATCACATAAATATTTTACATGTTTTATTCTAAAATTACTTTAAAATATAAAAAAACATTTTTTCCGCATTTTTGTTTATTGAAATTTTAATTTTTCTCCTTGTTTGTTGTCCTTTTTTTCTAACATATTGAAGAATAAACGTAAATTACAAAAACGTGCTATTTTAATGCCCGTGCATTTAAGTCCTGTGCAAAGAAACAAAATTAAAAAGTTACTGCTGAGCGGACACTGCATATCTTACTCAACATTGTATATAGCTTATTAAAAATAAATTGCGAAACAAATTTTTGCCTACAAATTTTGTTCGCTATGCCAAGAAATAATAGCGCTGCAATTTTTGCATTTATAACCTTGCAGATTTCTATGAAACCCTTGCGAAAATTATTCGCCTGCCTTATTACTTCAAGAAATCAATTTGCTAACCAATCAAGGCGGTCATTTTTAACCTGTCATATTCAATCAACTTTGCCTGCGGGCAATAATTGGATGACAGTGACAAATTTGTTTCGATTTTATTGCATTAACCCTATGGCACCGGCATCGACAGTGGCTTACGTGACTTTCGCAATTGGTGACGCAAGATTTCCCTACCCCCATTTTTTATACACAAAATAAAAAAATAATAATCTGCTAATAATGTAAATAAATACCTATTTTATAAAGAACTGACCTAAATTCAGTAAAATCAGCGAAATCAGATAGGAAGTAGGTTCACGATGATGCAATTGCAATTCAATTTAAATTTGACTGCTTGTAAGTGAGGCAATTCGTCTATCCTTCTTTAAAATTTCAAATGTACACTTTGTTTTAACCTTAGCCGGTTTATTTACGTTCAATAAAGGGGACGGCTTTTCAAAAAGTCTCTTTTGTCATCGTCATTGTACCTCGAAGACGGATTTCCCAGTAAAACACACACATTATGCAAAATAATTAAAATAAAAACCGAATCAGAACCGAATGTAAACAATACGCCGACACACAGATTACCAAGAAACCCAGGCGACCTAACCTAGCCGTTTACTGTGACCGGTCACTAATTTCAATAATGAACGCAGGTTCAACACCTGAGTCTTTGCCCGGCGAAAGTATGTCTATACAACCAACGGACGCCTTCACCCCGCGGCATATCGAGTAGACACAGGCGAACGAAAAACCAAAATCGCTTCAACAATGTTTGTCTGTACGCCGGGCCCGCATTCTCTCGATATGTTTTTTGTCTGCTAATTGCAAAATATAGAGGGGATGAACGCTCACGGTTTTTTGCCGGTTAATAGAAAATAAGGTGACCAACCGCTTGTTCGGTTTTGCTGACGCCGTGCGGCTCCGATTTTAAATTTTTTGTCCTGTCTTATATTATTGTATTTAGTCTGTAAAAAAGAGGTGAAGTTGAAGCAGCGCTTGCCTCTTACCCAACCCTGGATCTTTTCACGGGAGGTGGAAAAAATTGTGGAAATAAAAATATAATAGTGTTCTCAACCCTGCAATAGGTAATTGCGTTTTTTTCATTCGTTGCTTTTTTACCCAAAGAATTATCACAAATAAAAAAAAACCTATTATGAAAAAAAAGTAGTTTTAATAACGATTATTTTTATCTAAATTAAGTAAAATTTAATTTATAAAAAAAATGCTTTTCTGTTCCTACTATATCATGTAGTCGGGGAGGCAATGAATTTTGTTTGGAACTTTAGTCGGTTTATATGGATAAGTATCTGTTAGTGATAATAATCAACAATGTTTCAGTCTAGCAATGATTTTACGATGGGTTCAAAAGATTAAAGAATGACATGAGATGGCTTATTTTCTTAGTTCTAAATATTTTATACTAAAAAGAAGAGATCATGAACATTATAAGAAAAGCAATCTGGCTCTTCGTACTTAAGTGGTGGAACATATACCTGGCTGAAAATGTGCAGATGCGAGAATTTGGACTGATTTTTGCATTTATTTTGTTAGTTGTAAAATTATTCTAGCTGATTCACAGTCGGTAAATGCGTCTGGCGGCGCGGCGTCTGCAAAACTTGTTAGTTTTGAAATTTTTTCTTATGGTAGATTATAATGTATGTATTTGGGAAAAATTGGTCTAGCCGTTATTTACAATCACGAAAGCCTCGCCAGACTCTCTAAGCACGGATCACCTAACAAACAGATAAATAAGCCGGCTGACCGTCTTTGATCTCGGAGAATTCAACGATGGCTGAGCATTGGGAATCAAACTCAGAGCCGGACTAAAATAAATTTATCATAAAATATGAATGTTTCAGATTGTTGATGCGAAAAAATATTTTTACTGCCAGAAACAATAAAAACATTAAAAAAGTTTTGTTCTGCTAAAAATGGGACCAAAAATGAATTTTAGATTCTCGGCCGCGTAAAAATATTATATCTTGTCCTCTGCAGGGGACTATGGAAATAATGTGTTCTATTGAATAAGAGATATGGGAAGCACAAAAAGAGGTCTTCTTCTTCGTTCAGAATACGTGAGCATGTTGTCGTTTCCAGCATACAGCCAAACACAAAAAGAAAAAAATTAATTGCTTTTTTTGTTGTATTGGGATAACATTTAGTAACTTTCAAGATGAGTAAAATTGTGAATTTTAAATATAAGAAGTTTGACATTGTAGAGTGATTTCATAATTTACTGGAATCAGATATTGTTTATTAGTTTTTTCGAAAAATTGAAAGTTTAAGGAGATACAGGGTGGCCAAATAATCTTTACAATTAGCACAAAATTGCTTCACGGTAAATTCATATTTTAAAATTTATTATTATTATTTATATTCTTAAAAGTGTAAATAGTAGCATAATAAAAAATTATAACAAATTTGTGTCAAAAACTCTTGACCAAATGTTATATAATAGTGTATTATACAGGGTTTCATTTAAATGATGCATGAAACTTTAAGGGGTTGTGGAAATGGTAAAAACAAAGATTTTTTTCGCATTACATTTAGACCTCTTTGTTTTTACAGGGTGTTAAACTTAGCATTTTTTTTTTCGATTTTGTGTTTGTTTCTTAAAACCATTAAAATTTTGTGGAATTATGCATTACCAAAACGGTAATATTTAAGTTTCAAAATTATTCAAAACTTTCTAAAAATTTTGAAACCTATTACACTAAAATCTGTTTTAAAAATGTTAATAAATTTAGTGCTAAAATGACTATTTTCTCTTTTTATTAAGGGCCCTTTAGATGGGTAGGGGACGATTCGCCGCGGCCAATTCGCTGTGGTCCAATTTGCCGCCGGGATAATTCACCGTGAGATTTTTTTGTTTTATGATGTTACCCTTGGGAATTGTTTAAACAGTTGTATTTAGCTTGACTTCTTATATATTTGTTTGATTATAACTTTTTCTCAACATTTTAATTTAATAAAATGGCGGATCCAAAATGGCGGATCCAGAATGGCGGATTTTTCCGTTTATGGACGGACTTGTATCTAACTCGGACTGATGAGATTTTTAAGGTCGCTGATCATTATTTTTAACTTAAATTTAAAAAAATCAAAATGGCGATACAACATGGCGGATTTTTTCATTTTTAAACCGATATGCATCAAATTCAAAAGTTTGGTTGTTTCAGGTCGGTTCCCATTTTGATTTTTTTTAGTTTAAGTTAAAAATAATAATCAGCGCCCTGAAAGATCCTAAAGTTTCTAGTTTGATGCATATCGGTTCATAAATGGCAAAAACCGCCAATCTACATTCGTCATTTTGTTTATTTTTTCCAATTAAAAAATGCTGGATTGTATAGTTACCACCAAATAAATAGTTGGAAAGTTTGAAAACATTATTTTTATAAAAAAATATTATATGAAGTCAAGCTAAATAAAACAATGGTAATATCATGAAACAAAAATATCGCGGCGAATTGTTCCCGCGGCAAATTGTCCCCGCGGCAATTTCATTGGCGGCGAAATGTCCCCGCGGCAAAAAGAGCCGCGGCCAATCAGCCAGCCGCGGCGAATCGGCCGCGGTTAATCGGCTTAATTTGTGAACTTCTGCTTAATTTAAGGATCAAAATACCAATCTACATATTTCCCTTTTCTACAAACTGAACTTATGCCGCTGTTTCATACAAAACACCAAAAACTTTCTAAACAAAGCATAGTTTATATCTTGTTTTTAGGATCTAATGGCGGCGCATTTTTAAATTTGAGATAAATATAACAAATCCTGCAAAAGTATAAAAAAAATAAAAAAACAAAATCAAAGGGGTTGGAGATCTATATGACCTTAAGAACTCTTTGTACTTGAATCATAAAAAGATTCAATAATGTATAAGTTTGCCTTATAGGATCCTGCGAAAATCGAAATTACTTCGATTAAGAGTATACCGTCGCGTGGATTTACAATCTCTTACGGCACAAACCGTTCCCATTGTTTAAAATCAAAAATAACATATATCAAATACAAAAACCACATCTACACACCACTAATGCTCAACACGTACTAAAAGGTTAAAAAATATTGAAATACAGAATGCGCCTCTGGAGTGGTTGACCCCAACATGGCAGGCTGCTTGAAAGATGCGCGTAGCACCCCCCACCACCTGAGTTCCCTATCTGTTTGTTAGGTGATCCGACAAAATAATATTACACTTTGTAGATCGGTAATGAAGCGGACCTATGTACATGGAGACCCAATAAGCCAAATAATTTGTATATTTATGCTTGTGCCAGAAATATTACCATAATTGAATGTGGCAAATTGACGGGATCAGATAAGTCTGGATTTGGGGCTTTTAAAAAATTATATAGCTTTTATGATAATACAATTTGTCACCTCATACATTTTCTGAACTAAGAAAATGAGGGAGGGCACTTATTTAATTTCCTTTTACACTTGCCAGACATATTGAATATAGTTAGAGATTAGCCAGATTATCTTTTTTATGAAACTTTAGTATACCCTTTCCTAGTAAAGTTATTTTTATTACTAAGAAAAAAAGTTCCTCCTATTCATTCCCCCTAAACCCATCGGAATCCCCCCCACCCTATTCATCTAATCATTTTGCTTAGAATTGCTTAATGAACAATTCCTTCCATGTTTTCTGACTAAGAAAATAAGTTCCAAAAAAGTTTACTGCCTCCCCGACTAATGGCTATTATATGGCGAATAATAGTTTTAATCTAAATTAACAAGTCAAATTAGGGCAATTTTATTTAATTCGAATCGATATTGATAAGAACAAAAGTGGTTTATGATCAATTTAAAGTAATCTGACCAGATTTGACGTAAACCAGATATCTAGGAATTAAAGTTAGGCATTCATAATTAATTTCAGCTCCACAAACTGAATTCAATTTCATAAAAAATTCATAATTGGATATTTCAAGCAGTATAAACATTATTTTATATTATGAGACTGTTAATTAAACTGGATAAAAAGTTCTGAAAATGTAATTTTGACCATTTGGTGCTAATAGGAAGTTTAAAGCTTTGCTATCTCGTCGCGATTTTTAGGGATCGTTGTCGGTCTTTTGCGGTGTTTACGTTATTATTCAATTATTTTATTTTTTAGATTTTTTCTGTGTGTTCTTGTAAAATTTATCTCAATATAAGTCGTACAAAAAATATTTTAAGGCAAGTGTTTTGTTACATTGGTATTTAATATGTTTAGCAAGTTTTAATTTCTCTTAATAAGTAGAGTTCCTAGTTTTTTTTAAAGCAGTGCTCTCATTTCTCTGTATTTTGGTACCATACTGAAAAAAAAAGCAAATGGAAAACCCCATAGATAATTTTTTAATTAAATTTACTAGTTACAAACATTTTAATGAATCAGTTTTACGGTGAATCGCGTTGGTGACTAGGTAACCAGTTTTAGTTAAATTTTATTGTGTTTAATAAGTGGACGTATTTTTCTTTCTCGGGATTATCTTCTTTTTTAAATTTGATAAGTAACATACTATTATGCGTTTTGCCATTTTTCTTTCTGTAGCATATTATAATTTCCGATTACATTTAACGAAGGCTAACTTCTTTAAGCAGGCGGAAGTATTAGACAATTAATTAATTCTATACGGGTAATACTAGACTAAAAAACACAGAGAATAGCTGGTTAAAAGTATTTTTGAGCTTTTAGAAGTTCGTTATTTAAAATAGTGAAAGATTTTACTCTTTTCAATCCTTATTTATCAGCAATTATTCTTTAGCGTATATCCGGGCTTGTAGCTTAGCAAAATATGTCAAATAATTTTTTTCGCTAAATTTAAAAATTGCATTTTATAAAAAAATAAATATGTAGGACATTTATTTTTTATAAAACTTATAGTTTCCTCCCCATAAATAAAAATAAACAAAACTTTAAAAACAGCAAAAGTTTAACGAAGTATACCTACAGTACCGGCTTAAAGCGGAGAAACCATCTAAAATTGTATATAATTCTGGTACTGTACCATCTATCAAAGAACAAGTGATACATTTGAAAACTTCAGTCCAGTTCTCAGTTCACGTGTTACGGCGATTTTCGATACAAAATCATTTAATGCCTTTTTGTCATGTTTGAAAAAAGCTAAATATAAAAAACTTTTTTCTGTGTAAATTTACGCAGCATTGATAAGTACCATTTGAAAGAGACGTAAAAGTTATATATGTCCTGAAAATAAACAATTGGATAAATAATAGTCTATATATAATTTTTAAAATTGGCAAAAAAGATAAATATTTGCAAAAATCTTAAAATGTTGGTCAAGTCGTCCAAACACGTAAACTGAGAACTAGACTGAAGTTTTCAAATGTATCAGTTGTTCTTTGATAGTTTGTACAGAATCAGATTAATATACAATTTTAGGTGGTAAAAAGTTCAAATTTTAATTTTTTTGTAATGTTGAAAAAGAAAACCTAAGTTTTAATGTTTTTTTTTGTACAAAATTTAAGATTTATTTAATTTATATTTACCATATACAGTAGTGTATTACTTAATAAAATTATTCGAGAAAAAAAAGCTATCGACCCGTATATACGAGTAGCTGTTTTTATCAGCGTAATAGAAAAATCGACTTTATATTATAAACCTTTAAAACGCTCGTCATCTTGAATTTCAACATAACGGTAATTTATTCTTAAATTTTTCTTAAAAAACTATTATCGAATTAATTAATATTTATTAAAATCGGTCAATAAATAAAAATTGTATTACAAAACAAATTAATTGCAGTTTCGATAATAACTGTGTATTAACATTGTAAAAACGCCCCAAACAGGATAATTTTAAAAAATTAGAAACAGGCAAAAGATATTTATAAATTCTTGAATTACAGGAATGCTGTTTTTATACCTATGTGGAAGCATGAGATTATGGGAGATTCCACTAAACTTTTCCGTTACATGAATAGGTGTATTTTTAAAAAAAGTTTTGTTTGCTGACAAGTATTTTTAATACTACGAAAAAGGCCAACTTAATTTAGTCATTCTAAGTAGAGACCCTAAGGACTTGGCCTCATTTTAAAATACTTTGACTAGGAAACATAAAGTTTAGTACCTGTGAATAAAAACAAACATTTTTTCGTGGCTAAGCGGGTATAGAAAGATTTTGTTTCTCTTGTACTTTTCCGTGGGCAGCTCTAAAGCTGTATACCCGCGGAGGTCCAAGATCTAATGGACACCGATTAAGTGTTGACACTTAACTGTTTCGTCCTTAAGTTTGACAGTTTGTTAAGACAAAGGCTTAAAGTACACAATCGTTATACGACGTCGTATAAACGTAAGAAGTACCGTTAAAAATACCCAAACGCAAACTAATATAACTTTATAAAAAGCAAACCGATTATAACAAAAAGGCGCTCTAAAGATAGCCAGGTAGATACCTTTTCTTTCAGTTAAGGATGGAAATTGCCCAAATTTCCAAAAATGTATAGTCTGGAATTTTGACCAGCCATTCTCTTGTATTTCCCTGAGCGCGTCGTATGTAAAAATGTGCCCAACAAGGCATGAAAAATGATTTTAAAGCGTGTCTCCACATTACAGATCAAAATCTCTGCAAAATAGCTGAAAAATTAACGCTATGTTCAGTTTAACATAAATATGGATTCTCTTCCGGTCTATAGCTAACACGCCACCATGCTTGGTTAGGAATTTTATGGCTATATGCTTTTTTGCAGGTTATTTTCTAAAGAATTCAGCATTTATACAAGATGAGTCAAATTAGGCCCAAAAGTTCATTTCAAAGGAAATTTTACGTTGTTATTTTAAAAATCAAATAAAAAAGCGGTGATTCCATAAAAAAATGCGAACTTAATGTAATATCTGAAATGCTAAATATGTCAGATATCATTCAGTTTCGACAATTGGATTCTTTAAAAAAATGTTACCAATAATTATGAAAAAACAAGTCAAACATAAAAATGTCAACGCAAAAGTTAAAGATCCTCTTCCAAACTGCAAGCTTTTGAAAAACCCTCTGTACGGTTTTAAACTTTGAACTTTGCATTTTTAAATAGGAACTTATTGCAATGAAGCCAGGCTGTAATGGTGCCAGGCAGTATTCAGACAGTTTCACATTGAAACAACTTAAATATTGTGTACTCAAAGTGTTGCTTTTCATTAAATAAAGGAACTAAGAAACAGTCAACCATTTTCATACATTTATAAGGACCATTTATTAGTGAGCTAAAACTCAAGCCAGAAAATATATTATCGATTTTTCCCATATGTTAAAAAAACTCGCACCCCCACAAACTAAAAATAGGGTCTCTCTTCTACAATGCAAGTTTGAAAGTACAACAATACGCTTCACCCTCTTTATATTTTATTTTCAAAAGTAGAACACTTTCAAAGGGCACCTGTTATGTACTTGTATGGTAGAAAGACACGGACAAGCAAAAGTTGTACTGTGCGTTAATTCATCTGTTGTGAAGATTTACAGACTGAAAAAATATAAAATATACTCATATACTCAACTACGCTATTTTATAAATGATGCAAAAAATTTTCCAGACTTTATGCATTTTTATCCATATTGCAAACTTTATGCATTTTATTTTAAAAATAACCCAAGGTTTTTTTAAATAAATTGGGTCACCAACGCTAGTAAATATAAACATTCACAGGTGGTAAAAAATATTCAAAAAAAATCTAGGTTAGTGATAAACGAAGAGACAGATAAGATTAAAAATTGTACTAAATATTTTCCTGCTAGATACGTTTAAATAGATGTTATGCGAGTTTTATCTAAATTAAAAATAGAAAACATATTCTATAAAAATAAAAAATATACCTACATTTATTAGACAAAAACTAATTATTACTATGTCCCAAATTGCATTGAAAATGTTTACGTCAAATATAAAGCTTGATTTATGTGATTGTAGAAAATAACATAAACCCTAAAACATTAAAATTTTTCATTGTATGTATATGAAACATAAAAACTTAACATTTTGATGAATTGCCTGGTCAGTGTGATAAAACTAAAACAAGTCTGTTTTCAATTTATATTTGCAGATTAAACCGAGCCATCCATTTGTCGAAACTGCCAAGGTACCTTAAAATTAAGTGGAATTTTTCCCAGATGTTTAGAAAAAAATATTATGATAAACTTATGTATATTTTAATACATCTTTTGCGGACATTTGGGGTTTTTTTGGTTCCTCTGTGAAAAAAAGTTAGAAAAATATTTTTTTCCATCCTTTTGCCACACTAATTTTTTTATTGCGTAAGATTTAATTAACCAACAAGATAAATATATTTTCTTGTAATGTAATTACTACCATTGCAATATTTATAGACAAAAACAGAAAAATTCTATTTAATCCAAATTTTCTTGATTTTACCATGTCTTCTACAGGGGTATATAAAAAGAGAAATTTTTAAAAACTCACCATGTTTTCTGCATCACTTAATTTAGATCACGTCTTGAATGCTGGTTAATCTGAAAAAAAAAATACAAGTTAATAGTACGTTTTTAAAGCAAATTGCATTGTAATTAGAATAGGTAATTTGTTGACAAGTAATTCTATTGAATCCAAATTTTGTTGATTCTAACCTGTCATGTATTTTGATTTAGGGATTACCTTGTTCAGAAAAACGCCATGGGTAGGGCCATTGTCCACGTGCTAGGTACCCACAGGAGTATATCAAATAATACAATTTTAAAAACTTACCTTGTTTCTGTCCATGTTTTCTGCATCACTTAATTTAGATCAGGTCTTGGATGTTGGTTAATCTGAAAAAAAAAATACAATTTTAAAAAGCATATTGCATTTTAATTAAAATGGGTTATTTGTTGACTAATGAGTAATGAAAACCAGAAAAGTCTAAGTAATCCAATTTTTTTTGATTCTGTCCTGCCATGTATTTTGATTTAGAGATTACCTTATTCAGAAAAACGCCATGGGTAGGTCCTTTTTTCACTTGCTAGGTACTCATCATAGGAGTATATTAAATAATAAGAATTTAAAAACTCACCATGTTTTTGTCCAGGTTTTGTGCATTACTTAATTTAGAACAAGTCTTGGACGTTGATTAATCTGAAAAAAAAAATACAAGTTTAAAAATACGTTTTTAAAGCAAATTGCATTGTAATTAGAATTGGTTATTTATTGACAATAAAAACCAGAAAGTTCTTTTTAATCCAAATTTTCTTGATTTTATCCTTTCATGTATTTTGATTTAGGGATTACCTTATTCAGAAAAACGCCATGGGTAGGATCTAGGGTAGGGTGGGATAAAAATTTAAAAACTCCCTATGTTTTTGTCCATGTTTTCTGCATCACTTAATTTAGATCAGGTCTTGAATGCTGGTTAATCTGAAAAAAGACAAGTTTAAAAGTACGATTTTAAAGCAAATTGCATTGTAATTAAAATGGCTTAGTTGTTGACAAGTAATAAACACCAAAAAATTCTATTTAATCCAAATTTTCTTAATTCTATCCCATCATGTATTTTGATTTAGGGATTACCTTATTCAGAGAAACGCCATGGGTAGGGCCTTTTTCCACGTGCTAGGTACCCATAGGATTATACCAAATAATAAAAATTAAAAAACTCACCATGTTTTTGTCCAGGTTTTCTGCCTTACTTAATTTAGAACAAGTCTGGGATGTTGATTAATCTGAAAATAAAAATACAATAAAAGTACGTTTTTAAAGCAAATCTCATTGTAATTAAAATGGGCTATTTGTTGACATGTAAAAAAAACAGAAAATTCTACTTAATCCAAGTTTTCTTGATTCTATCCTGTCATTTATTTTAATTTCCAGATTACCTTATTTAGAAAAACGCCATGGGTAGGGCCTTTTTCCACGTGCTAGGTATCTATAGGAGTATATCAAATAACAAAAATTTAGAAACTCACCAAGTTTTTGTCCAGGTTTTCTACATCACTTAATTTAGAACAGGTCTTGGATGTTGATTAATCTAAAAACAAATATAATAGTTTAAAAGTACGTTTTTAAAGCAAATCTCATTATAATTAAAATGGGCTATTTGTTGACAAGTAAAAAAAAAACAGAAAATTCTATTTGATCCAAATTTTCCTGGTTCTATCCTGTCATGTATTTTGATTTAGGGATTTCCTTATTCGGAAAAACGCCATGGGTAGGGAATTTTTCCACGTGCTAGGTACCCATAGAAGTATATTAAATAATAAAAATTTGAAAACTCACCATGTTTTGGTCCAGGCTTTCTGCAACACTTAATTTAGATCAGGTCTTGGATGGTACTTAACCTAAAAAAGAAATACAAGTTTGAAAGTACGTTTTTAAAGCAAATTGCATTGTAATTAAAATTGATTATTTGTTGACAAGTGAAAAAAAAAAATTTGGGATTACCTTATTCAAAGAAACGCCATGGGTAGGGCCTTTTCCCATGTGATAGGATAGGAGTAAATCAAATAATAAAAATAAAAACTCAGCATATTTTTCTCCAGGCTTTCTGCATCACTTAATTTAGATCAGGTCTTGGATGTTGATTAATCTGAAAAAAAAAAGAAAATAAATTTAAAGCATTATTTTTTAAAGCAAATTGTGTTGTGATGAAAATGAGATATTTGTAAACAAGCAATAAGAACGAAAAAATTATATTTAACTCAAATTTTCTTCAATCGCCCTGTCTTCTATTTTGATTTAGGGATGACCTTATTTCGAAAAATGCCATGGGCAGGACCTTTTTTCCACGTGCTAGGCACCCACATGAGTAAATATGACAAAAAATAAAAATTCAAGAAAACTTACCATGTTTTTGTCCATGTTTTTTCATCCAGATCTCTTCTTCGGCTTGGATGTTGCTTCATCTACAAAAAATAAATATAGAAATTAATTTCAATTTCAAAAAATACAAGTTGGTACTTTTTTAAAGCAAATTGCATTGTAATTAAAGTTGGTTATTTGTAGACAAGTATAAACATGAGAAAATTATATTGAATTCAAATTTTCTTAATTCTTTCCTGTCTTGTATTTTGATTCAGGGATGACCTTATTCAGAAAACGCCATGGACAGGACCTTTTTTCCACGTGCTAGGTACCCACAGGAGTATATAAAATAATAAAAATGTAATAAAACTCACCATGTTTTTGTTCATGTTGCACTACATCACTTAATATAGATCAGATCTTGGATGTTGGTTAATCTAAAAAAAAAAAACATTTTTCGAAGCATGATTTTTTATAGCAAATTGTGTTGTGATGAAAATGGGATATTTGTGAACAAGTAATAAAAACGAGAAAATTATATTTAATTCAAATTTTCTTCATTCTCCCTGTCTTCTGTTTTGATTTAGGGATGACCTTATTCCGAAAAATGCCATGGGCAGGACCTTTTTTCCACGTACTAGGCACCCACATTAGTATATATAACAAAACTGAAAATTCAACAAAACTCACCATGTTTTTTTCATGTAGATCTCTTCTTCGGCTTGGATGTTGCTTCATCTATAAAAAATAAATATTGAAATTAATTTCAATTTCAAATAATACAAATTAAAAGGTACTTTTTTAAAACAAATTGCATTGTAATTAAAGTTGGTTATTTGTAGACAAGTATAAACATGAGAAAATTATATTGAATCCAAATTTTCTTAATTCTTTCCTGTCTTGTATTTTGATTTAGGAATTACCTTATTCAGAAAAACGCCATGGGTAGGTCATTTTTTCCACGTGCTAGGTACCCACAGGAGTATATAAAATAATAAAAATGTAATAAAACTCGCCATGTTTTTGTCCATGTTGCACTGCATCACTTAATTTAGATCAGGTCTTGGATATTGATTAATCTGAAAAAAAAATTGTTTTAAGCACTATTTTTTAAAGCAAATTGTGTTGTGATGAAAATGGGATATTTCTAACAAGTAATAAGAAAAAAAAAGTTCTCTTTATTTTCTTGTTGCAGGTGCTAGGTAGGGATCTATAGGAGTATATAAAAAAATAAAAACTTAAGAAAACTCACCATTTTTTTTTCAGTGTTTTCTCCATCACTTAATTTTGGTCTGGACTTGGATTTTGGTTAATCTGTAAAAAATACAATTTTAAAAGCAATATTTTTGAAAGTAAATTGCGTTTTTATAAAAATGGGTTATTTGTAAACAAGTAATAAAAACCAGAAAATTCTATTAAATACAAATGTAATTGATTCTACCCTATCTTCTATTTTGATTTGTGGATTACCTTATTCAGAAAAACACCATGGACAGGGCTTTTTTAGACGTGCTAGGTACCCATAGAAGTCTATAAAAAAAGAAAAATGTATTTTCATGTTTTTCTTCGCAAAGCAAACTGGTTTGTAACTAAAATGGGTTATTTGTAGACATTTAATAAGAACAGAACATTTCTATTGAATCCAAATTTTCTTAATTCTAATCCCATGGGCAGGAACTATTTCCACGTGCTAGAGACCCATAGGCCTATGTATATAAAAAAATTAATATTTTAAGAAAACTCACCATGTTTTCCTTCGTGTTTTGATGCTGGTTAATCTGTAAAAAATACAATTTTAGAAGTATTATTTTTAAAAGCAAATTTCGTTTTGGTGAAAATGAAATATTTGTAGAAGTAATAAAAACCAGAAAATTCTATTAAATACAAATTTTCTTAATTCTATCGTCTTGTATTTTTATTTAGAAGACCCTATTCAGAAAAAATGCCGTGAATAGGGCCTTTTTCCACATGCCAGGTACCCACAAGAGTATATATAACAAAAACAAAAATTCAAGGAAACTTACCATGTTTTTGGCCATGTTAGAACCACCACTTGCTTTGGATCAGATCTTGGATGTTGGTTAATCTGTAAAAAATAAAATTTTAGAAGATTCATTTTCTTAAACAAAAACGTTATAATAAAAATGGCACATTTCTAGACAAGTATTAATAGCCGGAAAATTCTAATAAGCCCAGATTTTTTTGATTCTAGCCTGTCTTATATTTTGATTGTTCTTTCACGTGCAAAAGAGATCCATTGGAATAATATAATAAAAATAAAAAACCCACAATGTTTTATTTATGTTTTCTTCATCTAGATCTCTCTTGGGGCTTGGATGTTGGTTCATCTATAAAATACTCTGCCAATATATGGGCCCCTAAGCTCACACTAGCTACTATAGTTATAGTGTACGTGTGAGCTAATATAACTAAAAACTGTAATATATTTTATTCAACTCCAGGCTAAATTACGTTTCGTTTGATACCACACAAGCCATGTTTTGACTTAAACTCAAATTTTTGAAATCTACCCCCACCCTTAAAAAAAACAAAAACTAAAATGTATTTTGTTAAACTCCGGACTCAATTACCTTTCGTTTGATATCACACACGCCATATTTTCACTTAAACTCTAATTTTTAAAATATACCCCCACCCTTTTTTAAAAATAAATTAAAATATTTTTTTTTTACCTGCAGACTCAATTACCTTTTGTTTGATACCACACACGCCATATTTTCACCCCAATGAACCCTTTTATTTGGTTTGTGTTCGGTGGATTTTTTAATTTTTAAATGGGACCATCTCGATTCAAGACCCAGCCTAGGTACCAAATTTCATTAAAATCAGCCAAGCGGTTTTTGAGTTATGCGCGTTGGTCGTTACAGACAGACGGCACAACAAAAATGTTTCAAAATCATCTGAAACGCAAAGATATATAAAAAATTTTGAAATCGGAGCAACTTTTTTTTTTCTCGAAAAAATTAGGATCACCATAGCTCACACTACTATAGTATAGTATATGTGTGAGCTAAAATAATACAGAAACTAATTTTGTTTAGATTAAAATTTAATTATTATTAAAGTGTGATCGTTGTAGACAGGTGGATAACAGACAAAATCTACGAAACCAAACTTTTCTTGGTAAAACCCTGTCTTACATTTTAATATAGGGTAAACCTTATTCAGACAAATGCCATCAAATGAGCATTTTTCCACTTGCTAAGTTCCCAAATAATTTAAAACACCATTTTTAAAATCATTTTCAATAAAAGCGAATTTTTGATACGGATAATTCTTTTTGTTAGTGCAGGCTCTATCAAACAGCTACGAGGTTACGTAGACAAGGCCGATGGTGCTGCCATAGATATTTGAATGGTGTTTCGTACAATAACTCCCATAGATATTCTGTAACCCAGATAGTAATATTGAAACAAACTGCCCGGTGCCCAGAATACCTTTGGCAGTCATTTTGAGTTATCTGTTTCTCTATCTGTGAATGAAAAAAATAATAAATGAGAAAAAATATATTATAGCGTACCTTGTACATATTTTGTCAACATTTTGCGCGTAAGTTTCCACAGCTGGCTACGACCTTCCAAGTCCCAGATGTTTGAATGATACTTCTTCGCACAGTGGCCACTATATGAAGGCACGCACACAACAATAGTAATATTAAAACAAACTATTTGTATGATACGCACTCCATATTGTAACACACCGTATTCCAAATTCTCTAAAGTATTGATTGATTGATTGAATATTCTTTATTTCAAAGATAGTTCCATAACAAAACAACAAATATTACGAAACACAAAGTGTCAAAAATTTGATAACTTATGGTATCTTAACGATAAAGACTAACTATAAGTACTTAAATATTCTACCATAGAATAAAGTTATTTTTCGATCATATAAGATTTTACACTTTTTTTGATTTTCTTTAAACTCGTCTCTAATGTTAGCCGATTTGGTAGATTGCTGTACAATTTTTTACAAAAATAATATGGATGCTTTTCAATAAGTGTTTATCTATGGATTGGATATGAAAAATCTAACGTTCTGCCGTTATAAGTGTGAGAAATATTAGTTTTAAAATATGTATCTTAGATTCCAGGTACTCTCTGACCCGGAGAGTTAGCACCTGTTTAGGGTCCCATTCCCAGGGTTACGGGAGAAGACCACATCGGTATGAAAGGCGGAGAGGATGGACCTCGGTACGGTGATCATAGCGCAGGTGGCAACCCTTTCTTTTAGGGATAGTATAAAAGAAGAATATGCTGCCTTGTAGTACCGGCGTTGGAATCGTCAAAGGCTAGGGGAAGAAAACCTCGATCAAAAATCACCTGGTCCTCCAGGTTGGGGGTTGGGGCATTAGACTAACTCTCTGATACCCGGAAAAAACGTACACTGTTAAAAAACCCAATCAAACGCCTCGGAAAGAAATGAAAAACCTAAGACGAACCAAGCAAAGAAACAGGAATATGATTTTTGGTACATGGAACGTACAAGGAATGAGTCGAAAAGTGAATGATATAGTCCATGAGTGCAGCAGAATGAAGGTTGACCTTGCTGTACTAACAGAAACGAAGAAGAAAGGAAAAGGATCTGAAAACCTAGGACAGTATGACCATTTCTATAGCGGAGTGGCAAAAGAAAAACATGCGCAACAAGGAGTATCTATTTTGGTCAACAAAAGATTTAGAAAATATATCACCAACTGGGAAGCAGTAAATGAACGGCTAATAAGAATGAATATAACAATAAAAGGAATGAGACTTACGATTTTTGGAATCTATGCGTATAATGACGATGCAAATGTAGCCGTGAAAGACAATTTTTTTGAAGAAATCCACAATGAAATATCAGCAGTAAGTACATCTAGAGAAATTGTAATATTGGGAGATTTAAATAGTAGAACAGGTAACAGAGTAAATGATCTGACAGTTGGCCAATATGGAGAAGATGTTGTTAATGACAATGGAAACCGGCTTATCACAGTATGTGAGCAATTAGACCTAAAAATCCAAAACGGTTTTTTCCAACATAAGAAAATACACAAATATACCTGGACCAAACCCTCACAAAACCTGAAATCCGTCATTGATTATCTTATCACTAAACAAAAGACAAAACTAAAAATTCAAGATGTCAGAACAAAGCGTGGATCAACATGCGGAAGTGATCACTATTTTCTGGAGACCAAAATTCTCTTTCCTTATCAAGGCCGAAGCCTCCATCAACAAAATCTTGATGATACAGTGAATGAGGAAACTGATCACTGTCAATATAATCTACTAAGCCTAGAACATGACAGCGTAAAAAACTTATACAAAAAGAGACTGAACGAAAAACTTAATTCAAGTTCAGGTGAAACCCCAGATGAGGAATACGAATGTATCACATTAAGCATCCATCAAGCTGCAAAAGAAGCACTAGGATTAGTGGAAGAAACTCCTAAAAGAACAAAACCATACTGGTGGGATGCTGAGATTGAAAGTGAAATAGAGGAAAAAAGGAAATTATATCACACGCACTTATCCCAAAAGACAGATAGAAGCAGAGAAGAATACAAAATCGCGCAATCAAAGGTGAGAAGAATGATCAGTGATAAGAAGAATCAATCATGGATGCAAAAGTGCCAGAAAATAGATTCTTACTTAGGAGGTAGGAGAAGTACCGAAAGCTGGAAAACTATAAGATCGATCAAAAAAGAAACATGCAGAGATATTATTTCACCAATACCAGACAAAGAATGGGATGAGCATTTTAAAAAACTTTTAACTGAAGATAGAGCAGAATTCAAGGAAGACGAAAGAGACAATATCATTAGAACGATGGGATCTCCAGTACCCCTCACAATATCTGAGGTCAAAAACGTGTGCAAAACCTTAAAAAGCGGTAAATCTGCCGGACCCGGAAATATCCCAGCTGAACTTATTAAATATGGCACTGAAGAATTGTTTTGTAGATTACGGAATCTTTTCCAAAGATATTTAAATGGAGCTGTAGTACCAACTGAGTGGAAAACGTCATATATATCCACAATACACAAAAAAGGAAGGAAAGATATATGTGACAATTATAGAGGTATATCTGTAACTAGTACGCTAAGCAGAATATATGGCAAAATAATAAGAAATAAAGTGGAGAGCGAATATAAAGATATGGAGGCAGAAGAACAAGCTGGTTTCAGGGCGGGTAGATCGACTTCAGATCATCTCTTTTGTATAACCCAAGTTATTGAAAAGAAAATGGCATACGGACAAGAGCTCCATCTGCTTTACGTAGATTTGCAGAAGGCATATGATAGTATACCACTAAATCTACTTTGGAAAGCGTTGGAAAAGACAAACATAAGCGTACAACTAATTAAGGCCATCAAAGAGTTATACCGCAATAGTAGGGCAAAAGTTAAAATAAAAGCAAAACTAACCAAAGGCTTTCAAGTAAATAAAGGTCTTAAACAAGGTTGCTGTATCTCGCCTACGCTCTTCAAGATATATTTGGAACAGGTCCTTAAAGTCTGGAAGAGAAAATGCCAAAACATGGGAATTCCGTTGAATGAAATCACCTTGTATACTTTATGTTTCGCCGATGATCAGATAGTGGTGGCTCAGGATTATGACGACCTCGAATATATGACACGAAAACTAATAGAAGAGTACAATAAGTGGGGACTAGAGGTTAATATCAATAAGACAGAGTATATGTGTATTGGTGGAACGAAACAGGATCTAATCTTAAATACTGGGCAGCGAATTCAGTCCTGTGATGAGTATAAATACTTGGGGTCTAAAAATTACAGCTGACGGAACACTAGACAAAGCTATAAAAGATAGAAACGTACAAGGAAGAAAAGCAATAACTTTATTAAATGGAATAATTTGGGACCAAACTATATCAAAACATAACAAAAAGCTTATATATAACACCATTGTAAAAAGTATTATTACATACGGCTCAGAAGTATGGCCAATCAAAGATAGAACAGAAAAAATGCTTTCCGCTACGGAGATGGACTATTGGAGAAGAGCAGCAGGGAAATCAAAAAGAGAAAGAGTTACAAATCAAAGAATAAGAGAAATTATGACAGTGGGTGAACGTACTCTAGTGGATGATATAAGAACAAAACAACTGGTGTGGTACGGACATGTACAAAGAATGGATGATGGAAGACTACCTAAACAAATATTACAATGGAAACCAACTGGCCGAAGAAAACGAGGAAGACCAAGGAGAAGCTGGAGAGAAGGAATAGATAGTGAAATAAGAATAAGAGGCCTAGATGATGAATTATGGGCAAACAGAAACGAGTGGAGATTGGGTATCGGAAGACGTAGAACGTTGTGAAACCGATAAATATATATATATATAAAATATGTATCTTTGTTGTTAAACATAAACATTAACATTTCATAGATAAAAAGACCGTAAACTGTCATAATGTGGTTTTTTTTAACCCCCTCTACAACTTTCTAGATACTTCATATTAAATACTACTCTTACCATTCTTTTCTGGATAATAAAAACTTCTTCCAGCTGACTGTTGTTGCCCCAAAAGATGATGCCAAATCGACACTGTCATTGAAAGTTTACAAAGTAAATAGTTCTGAGAGCTGCTGTATCTAGATATTTAGCTATCACTCTTGTTGCGTAACAGACTTTGTTGAGTTTTGAACATAAGAAAAATTTTTTTTCTTCCAATTTATTTTGAACCCTGAAAATGTTACAGTTTCTTCAACGATAAAATTCGCATTGGAAGATGTAACAATAGTTTCTGGAAAATTATTATTATTATTTTAAGTTCTAAACAATACTTTGTGTCTCTTTTGGTTGAGAACTAGTTTATTTCCGGCAAACCCGTTCTCTCCTCTCTCAAGAAAAGTATTTATTTGCTCTAGCTAGTCCTAGTTCCTGCAAGATTTGTGTCATCTGCATATGCGGTTATACGAGTATGCTCATTCTCATTATGAATAATTGTGGATAAATTGTTAATAAATATCAGAAATAGTAAAGCTGACGCTATACTGCCTTGTGGTAAACCTACGTTAATTTATTTAGGTAGGTGTTCTGCAATCAGGACCAGTCTGGCTGTAGAGATCTGGACTCATGCTTTCATGTCGTAGATGTTTGAAAAATGTATTTGACAGTGGCCACCATATGAAAGTACGCGCACACCATAGTTGTCAAATCAAACTATTCGTGTGAAGCGGACTCCATATTGTGGCACACCCTATTTTAAATCCTCAAAACTAGAAAGGTATGCTGCAATCATGTCCAGTCCTGCGGTAGGAATCCATAGGCTCTTGCTGAATTTGAATGATTTTTTTTACAGTGGCCACCGTATGAAGGTACGCGCCGACCAATAGTAGTATCAAACCAAACTATTTGTGGGAAGCGTACTCCATACTGTAGCACACCTTTGTCCGAATTCTCTTAATAGGCCAATCATTAGCTTGCAAAAGGTGGTGTATTTGCGATTTTGACATATATTGTTTATATTGGAGTCCTAAACAAATTGTGGTTTCGACCTTTAGGGGAAGGGGGGGGGCTCTTCCCGCCATTTTGGATTTGGTGTGTACGAAAAAGTTTTTTTTTAAATTACTTGGTCCCTGTATATTTTAGAAAAAAAAAGTTTTAGACAAAAGGGGAAGACAAAACAACAAAAAAAAAATAACCTCCATATGCGGACGCCCCTGGAGTATCAATAATAGCTTTAACACAACTTTGTAATACGCCGTTTAAAAGAAAATTTCGTTTTCACTAAAAAAGGAGTTTTAACATTTTTCTCTACGATGCTTAGTTTTTTTAAAAACTGAATAAAACCTAATAAGACAAATTCTTTTTTCGTGATCTAAAAAAATAACCCGAATTTATTGATTCCAATTAAGTGCTAACCGTGGGCCCACTTCAATGATCGTTTAAAAGGTAATTTAACTTTCTAAAATAAAGTTAATTACACACTGCCGTAAAATGCTTACCTGTTGAGAAAATATAATAACTATAACATTCAGGGTTCGTATCTCAGAAAGGGTTCTACCCTGAGAACCCATTGATGTCTCATTTTATAGGCTATTAGTTGGTCTTTATTTGTGTTATTATAGATTTTGTCAAAAATAAGCAGTTGCGAAGGCCATTAAAAAAAATGGTTAAAATCCAAAATGGCGGCGAAATATTTAGCGTCATAAGCCGAAACCCATTCGTCTGACAAAAAAACGTACTAAAGCGTTTTGGTAGGAAATCTTATTGTCTTCAACTTTTGTTCACAACTTTTTTTTCTAGAACGTACATTAACCAAGTAATTAAAAAAAAACCTTTTTGTGCACACTAAATCCAAGATTCGAGAGAGGTCGAAAACTCAAATTTGTTTCTAGGACTCCAATGTTAACAACATATGTTGAAATCGCGACTACACCACCTTTTGTAAGAAAAAATTCTATAATAACTGGACTATAAGCTAGGCCTCCACGGTTGGTTACAACTAAGTCGCGGAAAAATATTTCGTCTACCACTGAGTGGTTGACGAATAACTTGTCGCGAATAAGTCGTAAGGGACCTCGGAGGGATTCCTAGCTTGAGGTAGGTAGATTTTCTGCTACCAGGACTAGTCCTACTGATACTGTAAAGATCTGAATGATAAATATAATAATGACTGCATAAAGACAAGCATTAATTACAACAAAAATGCTTTAATTAACACAGTGTTGTACGCATGCTTCATCAAGTAGGTTGCGCAGTAGCCGCCATAGAAACTCTGTAAGCTCGATAGTAATATGAAAACAAACTACCGCTCCCACAGAGTCCCTGTGGCAAATACTTGAAACAAAGTTTATAGACCTGTTCATCTTTAAAAAAGTCAAAGAAAGGAAAGAAAATAATAACAAGAAAACTATTAAAAACGAAAAATGAATTAAACTTTTAGGGGTGGAGAAATATTTTTCACTGTTTTCAGCGAAACTCTTTTTACGAAACTAGATCTCTTAGCGAAAAAGATCTACTAGGACTTTTGTCTAAACGATTTTTGTGCGTAACCTAAAATTGTCTGAGAAAAATCGGAAAACCCCTTTTTTTTTGTTTTAAGTGTTAATTTTTTTGACTCAAACGTCTCTTTTAGATTTTAAATAAAATGTAAACATTAATATTTTGATTTAAAATAATTACGACGTATTTAGGACATAAAAAGGGATCTTTTTACCAAACTTGGTGAAAAACAAAAAAAATGTGGAAGATAAAAATCAAAAATGAAAAAACCGGGTTCTTAAGATAATATACAAAAATGGTTCATAAAAAAGTTCTAGATTTTATAACAACAACATAAAATGTAATATTCATATTTATAACTTATCTCATACAGATTTCACTATGTTGGACTTTTAATGGTGTTTTGCACAGTAACTGCCTTGGATACTCTGTGCGAAAGAGAGTGATATCAAAACAAACTATCATGCGCTCAGAATACCTTTTGGCAGTTATATTAAATGGAAATTTCATATTGTTAATTAATTGAACATATTAATGGTTCAATGGAAAAAAAAACTTAAATCAAGAAACTTTTGTGTGCATATCAAGCAGGTTGCACAGTAGCCGCCATCCATAGAGTAATAACGAGAAAAACGATCTCATGTACAGAGTACCTTTGGTAGGTACCTATAGCTAACCAAAATTTAGTACCGAACGAAAATCATATCGAAAAAACTTTAACCAAAAAAGAAAAGAAGCGGAAATACGCATACGGTTATGTGCGGAAATACGCATGTGGTTATGGCTTATACTGATGTTGGGACTTGATGCTTCGAACAGTAACTGCCTTAGATATTATGTACCTCAGATAGTAATATTAAAAGAAACTATGTGATACACAGAATACCTTTGGCAATTATCTCAGTGTAAAACAAAAATGAGTCAGAAAAAAGTTTAATAAAAATTTAAAACAAATACTCTTGGCTCATAGTTCACCCTGTACAGATTTTACTTACATCCAGAGTCTGAATGATGTTATGCAACGTGACCATCATATGAATGCACTGCGCTAGATAGTAATATTAAAACAACTACCTGCGCAGGGCATTTCATACTGTAGCACATTTTATTCAGATGCTCCATAAAGGTGCGTGATTTTGTAAGTTTGTTTAAATGATGTTTTGTGCAAGAGCTACCATGGATATTCTGTACATTAGATAGTAATATTAAACAAACTATTTGATGCCCAGAACACCTTTGGCAATCATCTTAAATTTTTCTTTGGTGTGAAATGAATATATATATTGCCATCATTTGTGCGCATATTACAACAAGCGGCTACGAACTTCCATATTCATAGTGACCAAAATATGAAGGGTACGCACACACAAATCGTAATATCAAATCAAACTATTTGGGCGACGTACCCTTCATATTCTAGTACTCCCTTTCACAGACGTTAAAAAACGATCATGTAGTTCTGCAATCAGAGTTTTTTACAGTGGGTACTAGTACTTTAGTACTAGTAAACCAAATTTTACTTAACAAAATTCACCAAAGACTTAAATACTAACGAGAAATTATTACCTGGTATGTAGTGTTTGTATTTATGTTCCAACGAGGATGCGTTGGATGCGCACTTAACTAGACCCAAATTCTGTGCACCATAGATGTTATGTCGCATTCTAATTACGAAATATAGAAAGAGACGAAGACATGTCCTTATAAAATTTTACAGTACACAGAATCTGGGCCTTACTTCGGTTAGTGCTCCTGTGACTCAATTGCGGCGATCGATGACGCCCGCACTCCTGTGATGTAACCCACGTTCACGGTTACTATTGGGTGTTAAAGCTAGCTGATATTAGTGCACTGAGACAACTTGGCGTTATCGGTCGGGCCTTATTGTTTTGATTGCGTAGAGAATGGTGGAAGTTTCTAATTCTAATAGCATTAGTGTGCCATATTTAATGGCAATTAAATTTTCTTCTACCTAAATATCTCATTTTTTATTTGCTCTAAATTAAAAGCCTAACATTTTTACACATTTCATAAATAAAATAATAACATACGGCATTATGGAGTTTGACCCCCCCCCCCCTGGGTGCGCCACTGATCTAATGGCCCACTGGATTGCCCAAGAAGTTGGGCGTAGCACTCAAAAATTTTTCGCCTGTGCCGCAATTTTTTTTTAGTTGTGTACCCCAAAGTTTTACTACACGCGCCGCCACTGGGCTGGTCATGTTGTTTTGCAAAGTAACTGCCTTGGATACTCTGTACACAAGATGGTAATATCAAAACAAACTATCTTGTGCTTAGAATATCTTTGGCAGTCATTTTAAAAGTGAAACAGCAAAAAAAAACAGAAAAAGAACTACAAAAACAATTATATAGCTCACCCGTTACAGGTTTTACTAAGGCATGTTTTAGCATCATTCTTCGCAGATGCTTTATGAAGCGTAGAGCCCCGAATGATGTTTTGCATAGTAGCAGTATGATGTTTCTTCTCGGGTAATCTGTAAAACATTGTTTTACTTAGGCATGTTTTGGCATCATTCTTTGGAGATGCTTTATGCAGCGTAGAGCCCCGAATGATGTTTTGCATAGTAGCAGTATGATGTTTCTTCTCGGGTAATCTGGAAACATAAAATAATAAAAACATTTTATTTATTTTTTAATAAATTTAAGTAATTATAGTCGATACATCGGAATAGTTGTGGGCAGGCTGATATCAAAAAATATCTATCACCAAATTCAAAATTTTTTCCGCAAAAGCCTGTACTGTCTTTAATTTCGGGAGTTTAAACGAAAAAAGCCATAAAATGATCTTTCTTCTCGCCATACTCCCACAGAAATTAATAAAAAAATTAAAATTATGAACTTACCATGTTGTTTTTGTCCATGGTTTTGTGACTTGGTTTGAACAAATTTTGGATTGGTAGATCTGCAAAAAATAAAATGATACACGTATTTTTTTCACTACATTAATTGGCATATACAAATTCTTGTATTAAATTGTTTCTTGGCAAATCCCTGTCTTAAATATTATTTAGGGAATACGTTATTCAGAAAAATGCCATAAAAAGGGCATATTTCCACGTGCTAGGCTCCCACAAAAAAAAACTAATCAAAACTCACTCTATAGTCCAGGTTATTGTTGACGTAGGGGTCTAAATGATTTTCTCGCCTAATCTGTAAAACATTGATTTACTTAGGAATGTTTTGGCATCATTCTGTGCACAAGCTTTATGAAGCGTAGAGCCCCGGATGATGTTTTGCACAGTAGCAGTATGATGTTTCTTCTCGGGTAATCTGTAAAACACGAAATAATAAAAACATTTTATTTATTTTTTAATAAATTTAAGTAATCATAGTCGATACATCGGAATAGTTGTGGGCAGGCTGATACCAAAAAATATCTAACCCTAAATTCTAAATTTTTTCCGCAAAGGCCTGTACTGTATTTTAATTTAGGGAGTTTAATCGAAAAAAGCCATAAAATGATCTTTCTTCTCGCCAGACTCCCACAGAAATCATCAAAAAATAAAACTATGAACACACCATGTTGTTTTTGTCCATGGTTTTGTGACTTGGTTTGAACAAATCTTGGATGGGTAGATCTGTAAAAAATAAAATGATACACGTATTTTTTTCACTACATTAAAGGTCATATAGATTTAACACTTGTAGGCAGGTCATTAAAAGAACAAATTCTTGTATTAAATTGTTTTTTGGCAAATCCCTGTCTTAAACATTATTTAGGGAATACCTTATTCAGAAAATTGCCATGAAAAAGGCATATTTCCACGTGCTAGGCTCCCACAAAAAAAAAACTAATCAAAACTCACTCTATAGTCCAGGTTATTGTTGACGTAGGGGTCTAAATGATTTTCTCGCCTAATCTGTAAAACATTGTTTTACTTAGGAATGTTTTGGCATCATTCTGTGCACAAGCTTTATGAAGCGTAGAGCCCCGGATGATGTTTTGCACAGTAGCAGTATGATGTTTCTTCTCGGGTAATCTGTAAAACATAAAATAATAAAAACATTTTATTTATTTTATTAATAAATTTAAGTAATCATAGTCGATACATCGGAATAGTTGTGGGCAGGCTGATACCAAAAAATATGTGTCACTAAATTCTAATTTTTTTCCGCAAAGGCCTGTACTGTATTTTAATTTAGGGAGTTTAATCTAAAAAAGCCATAAAATGATCTTTCTTCTCGCCAGACTCCCACAGAAATCATCAAAAAATAGAACTCACCATGTTGTTTTTGTCCATGGTTTTGTGACTTGGTTTGAACAAATCTTGGATGGGTAGATCTGTAAAAAATAAAATGATACACGTATTTTTTTCACTACATTAAAGGTCATATAGATTTAACACTTGTAGGCAGGTCATTAAAAGAACAAATTCTTGTATTAAATTGTTTCTTGGCAAATCCCTGTTTTAAATATTATTTAGGGAATACCTTATTCAGAAAATTCCCATGAAAAAGGCATATTTCCACGTGCTAGGCTCCCACAAAAAAAATTAATCATAACTCACTCTATAGTCCAGGCCAGTGTTGACGTAGAGGTTTAAATGATCTTCTCGCGTAATCTGTAAAACATTGTTTTACTTAGGGATGTTTTGACATCATTCTGTGCAGATGCTTTATGAAGCGTAGATTCCCGAATGATGTTTTGCAAAGTAGCAGTATGATGTTTCTTCTCGAGTAATCTGTAAAACATAAAATAATAAAAACATTTTATTTATTAGCTCACACATATACTATACTATAGTAGTGTGAGCTATGGTGATCCTAATTTTTTCGAGAAAAAAGAAGTTGCTCCGATTTCAAAAAATTTTATATATCTTTGCGTTTCAGATGATTTTGAAACCTTTTTGTTGCGCCGTCTGTCTGTCTGTCTGTAACGACCAACGCGCATAACTCAAAAACCGCTCGGCCGATTTTAATGAAATTTGGTACCTAGGCTGGGTCTTGGGTCGAGATGGTCCCATTTAAAAATGAACAAAATCCACCGAACACAAACCAAATAAAAGGGTGGGGGTAGATTTCAAAAATTAGAGTTTATGTGAAAATATGGCGTGTGTGATATCAAACGAAAGGTAATTGAGTCTGGAGTTAAACAAAATACATTTTAATTTATTTAAAAAAGGGTGGGGGTATATTTCAAAAATTCGAGTTTAAGTGAAAATATGGCGTGTGTGATATCAAACGAAAGGTAATTGAGTCCGGAGTTTAACAAAATACATTTTAGTTTTTGCTTTTTTTAAGGGTGGGGGTAGATTTTAAAAATTTGAGTTTAAGTCAAAACATGGCTTGTGTGGTATCAAACAAAAGGTAATTTAGTCTGGAGTTGAATAAAATATATTTCAGTTTTTAGTTATATTAGCTCACACGTAAACTATAACTATAGTACCTAGTGTGGGCTTAGGGGCCCATATATTGGCAGAGTATTTTTTAAGCAATTATAGTCGATACATTGGAATAGTTATCGGCAAGCTGATACCAAAAAATATCTATCACTAAATTCGAAATTTTTTGCGCAATAGCCTGTACTGTATTTCAATTTGGGAAGTTTAATCCAAAAAAAAGCAATAAAATGGTCTTTCTTCTCGCCATACTCCCACAGAAATCAATTAAAAAATTAATTACCATGTTGTTTTTGTCCATGATTTTGTGACTTGGTTTGAACAAATCTTGGATTGGTAGATCTGCAAAAAATAAAATGATACACATCGTATTTTTTTCACTACACTAATTGTCATATAGCTTCAACACTTGTAGGCAGGTCAATAGGGACTTATTGGAATAAAACCTGACCTGATTTTAAAATCGACCCTATAGTGACATACTTACATATAAAAAGCAGCTGCTCTGCTTCAAAATTAGGCCTTTGTGTATTTAAAAACCGGATTTATTAGTGTCGGTATTTATTAAATGGAAGTTAGCGACTGTATTATTAAATTTGGCTTTGATATGTCAATTTTGAGAGCTCAGCTGTTAGTTTTCTGTGCAAATGTGTCAGAATAAAGTCGAGTCTAGAATAAAGTCAGGTTTTATTCGAATACGTCTCTATTAAAAGAACAAATTCTTGTGTTAAATTTTTTCTTGGAATACCTTATTCAGAAAAACGCCATAAAAAGGGCATATTTCCACGTGCTAGGCTCCCACAAAAATAACTAATCATAACTCACTGTCCAGGCCAGTGTTGACGTAGGGGTCTAAATTATCTTCTTGCGTAATCTGTAAAACATTGTTTTACTTAGGGATGTTTTGACATCATTCTGTGCAGATGCTTTATGAAGCGTAGAGTCCCGAATGATGTTTTGCATAGTAGCAGTATGATGTTTCTTCTCGAGTAATATGTAAAACAAAATAATAAAAACATTTTATTTATTTTTTAAGTAATTATAGTCGATACATCGGAATAGTTATGGGCAAGTTGATACCGTGGTTTCGTGCAGGCAGATCTTGTAGTGATAATGTTTTTTGTCTTAAACAAGTAATTGAGAAAAGGAGCGCCAGAAATATAGAGACTCATGTTACCTTTGTGGACCTACAAAAAGCATATAATACCGTTCCAGTAGAAAAATTATGGACAGTGTTAGAGCAAACTAATATCAATCATACATACATAAAAGCGATAAAAGGACTATACAAAGGGTCAAAATCTAAAATTAAAATTGGAAATCGACTTTCAAAAGAATTCCTGGTAACAAAAAGGCTTAAGACAGGGATGTTGTATCTCTCCAACTCTTTTTAAAATATGTATCGCAGTAGCTCTAAAAAACTGAAAAGTAAAGTGCACGGCATGGGAATACAACTTAACGACCCATTTACCATATACACACTACAGTTTGCTGACGACCAAGTAATTGTGGCTAATGATAAAGAAGACATGGAGTATATGATGAGAAAGTTAACAGAAGAATACCAAAAGTGGGGATTAACAGTGAACGTGGACAAGACACAGTACTTATGTATTGGAAACGAATCAAGTGAGTTAGTACTAGAAAATGGACAAACAATATCTCCATGCAATGAGTATGTAAACTTGGGTGTCACCTTTGATAACACAGGAACAGACTGTAAAGAATTGAAAAAAAAGAATAGTAAAAGCAAAAAAGGTTATTGGATGTCTTAACAGTATTTTATGGAGCAGAGAGATAAAAAAGAATGTAAAATTTAACATATATGAAACAATGGTGAAAAGCACGCTGTTGTATGGGATAGAGACTTGTCGCGTAACAGAAAAATACAAAACAAAAATGGTCTTTCTTCTCGTCATACTCCCACAGAAATCAATTAAAAAATTAATTACCATGTTGTATGTGTCCATGATTTTGTGACTTGGTTTGAACAAATTTTGGATTGGTAGATCTGCAAAAAATAAAATGATACACGTATTTTTTTAAAGACATTAATTGTCATGTAAATTTAACACTTGTAGGCAGGTCATTAAACCACAAATTCATGTAATAAACTGTTTCTTGGCAAATCCCTGTCTTAAATATTATTTAGGGAATAACTTATTCAAAACAATGCCATGAAAAGGTCATATTTCCACGTGCTAGGCTCCCTTAAAAAAACTAATAATAACTCACTCTATAGTCTAGGCCAGTGTTGACGTAGGGGTCTAAGTGATCTTCTCTCGTAATCTGTAAAACATAGTTTTACTTAGGCATGTTTTGGCATCATTCTTTGCAGATGCTTGATGCAGCGTAGAGCCTCGATGATGATGCAGTATGATGTTTCTTCTCGGGTAATCTGTAAAACAAAATAATAAAAAGATTTTATTTATTTTTGAATAAATTTAAGTAATTATAGTCGATACATTGGAATAGTTGTGGGCAGGCGGATATTAAAAAATATATCTATCACCAAATTCTAATTTTTTTGGGCAAAAGCCTGTACTGTATTTTAATTTAGGGAGTTTAATCGAAAAAAGCCATAAAATGATCTTTCTTCTCGCCATACTCCCACAGAAATCCATCCAAAAAATAAAACTATGAACTTACCATGTTGTTTTTGTCCATGTTTTTGTGGCTTGGTTTGAACAAATCTTGGATTGGTAGATCTGCAAAAAATAAAATGATACACGTATTTTTTTCACACATTTAAATTTAACACTTGTAGGCAGGTCATTAAAAGAACCAATCCATGTATTAAATTGTTTCTTGGCAAATCCCTGTCTTAAATATTATTTAGGGATTACCTTATTCAGAAAAATGCCATAAAAAGGGCATATTTCCACGTGCTAGGCTCCCACAAAAAAACTAATAATAACTTACACTATATAGTCCAGGCCAGTGTTGACGTAGGGCTCTGAATGATGTTTTGTACAGTACCTGCTTTAGATATTCGCTGCTCAAAAAAGTAATATCGAAACATACTATTGTGGGCGCGAATACCTATGGCAATTATGCACCTTTGATTGAGACCTCAATCCAAATAAAAAAAAGTCAGATCAGTAAAAATGTGTGTGCGCATGCTGCAGAAAGGAGCTATAATGCTTCATAGTATGTAGGTAACAGTTAAAGGCCTGAAAGAAGTATTGCGCAGTGGCCACCATACGAAAAATGTGCACACAAACAGTATTATCAAACTCAACTCTTTGGCTTCACATTTTTCATATTGTAGAACACCTATCCAGATCAGTGCAGAAACAGCGGCGTAGTAATGATGTTTTGCACAGAAATCGTCATAGAAACTTTGTGCAGCCAAAAGTAATATTGAACTAAACTATTCGGATGTCACAGAGTCAATATGGCAAAAACTTTTGTAGTTAACGCCCGCAGTCATTGCCAATAATGGCGTAAAACTAATATAAAACAAATTATTTTGTACCCGATTACCTTTGGCAAGTTTCCATAGTGTGTAGGTAATGGTAATGACCGGTAAGATGTTGTGCGCAATGGCCACCATACGAAAAATATGCACACAAACAGTAGTATCAAACTAAACTCTTTGGCTTCACATTTCTCATATTGTGGAACACCTAAAGATCTACTCAGTAACCGCCATAAAAAATCTGTGCTATCGGAAGAAATATTGAACTATATAGAGTCATTATGTTCAACACAACACGTACGGTAGTCAGAGTGCGCATTCAAGGCTATTAATGGCGTAAGGGTCTGAATGATGTAAGTAATAGCCTTGGACACTGGGTGCTTAAAAAAGTAATATCGTAACCAAATATTTTGTGCCCGAAAGGTTCCATAGTGTGTTGGTAATGCTAAGGGCCAGAAAGATGTTTTGCGCAGTGGGCACCATTCGAAGAATGTGCACACAAACAGTAGTATCAAACTTAACTATGGCTTCATATTTTTCATATTGTAGAACATCTATCCAGATCTTCTGTCCGATAATCAAGCTCAGTGCAGAAATTGTACACTAGTCGCGATAGAAATGCTGTGCAACCGGAAGTAAAATTTAACAAATCTATTCGCATGATAAAGTTCGCAATGATGGCCATTAAGGGCGTTGGACACTCGGTGCTTAAAAAACTAATATCAAACTGTATTTTATCCGAATAACTATGGTAAGGTTCCTTAGTGTGTAAGTAATGGGAAGGGCCCTAAAAATGTTTTGCGCAGTGGCCACTATACGAAAAATTTGCACACAAATGTATTATCAAATTCAACTCTTTGGCTTCACATTTTTCATATTGCAAAACACCTATCCAGATCTTTTTTCCTATAGTCCAGGTCAGTGCGGAAGCTGGGGTGTGATAATAATATAATGTTTTGCACAGTAGCTAGTAGTTGTTCTAAAAATAATCTCGTAACAAACAACTTTGTGCCTGTATAGTTTTGAAAAAAAAAGATTAGTCAAAAAGCAAAAAAAACCTTGACCATATTAGAGCGGATCCTGTATAAATTTTCTATCTATTTAACCTTCTTCGATCTATCTTTGGACATAGGCCTCCCCCAAAATCTTCCACCCTTCTCTGTCGGTCACCGTGATCATCAATCTAATTCCTGCATGTTTCTTTAAATCGACCGCCTATCTCATTTAAGGTCTTCCCCTACATCTTTTATTTTCCCAAGGTGTCCAGTTTATATTACGTTTGATCTGTTAGCTTTACATGTAACGTTCGCGTTTCCCTTGATTTTTGGGCTTTTGTTACCTTATCCAAGTTTTCTTTTGTAAGTGTCCAAGTCTGGGATCCATAGGTGAGTAAAGGAAGGATACATTGGTTATACACTTTCGTTTTGAGGTACTGAGGATATTTTTTATTTTTTAATGTAGCTTAATTTATTCGGCTGTCCAGGTCAATTAACTCGTGTCTTGACTTCAGCTGTTTGGTTTTCTTTTTTTAGTTAATAATTTATTTATATATTCTTCTACTTGTTCTATTTTTTCTTGGTTTATTCTGATGGTGATATCTTCATCTGTGTTTGTCATTTAGTTTTAGTGTAGTGCATATCAAGCCCATATTTTTAGCTGCTGTATCCAGTTCTTCCATCATTTTTATAAGTTCTTCTTTCTTATCTGTTATTCAGGCAATATCGTTAGCATATTGTAGGTGGTTCAAGTATTTTCCGCTTACTTTAAAGCCTATTTCTTCCCAATTTAAGTGTTTACAAACATTTTCCATGGCCTGGTTAAATAGTTTAGGAGATATTGTGTCTCACACCTCTCCTTATGCAGATTGGCTTGGTTTCTTCGTGGATTTCGTGGACAATAAATAGTGGAATGTTGTATTCGTTGGCTCATTCTATTAGTATTTTCATGGTTATTAGGTGGTCAACTGTACTGAAACCTTTTCTGAAGCCCATTTTTTCTTTTGATTGATATCCGACAAATTTTGTTGTTAGTTTATTTGTTAATATTTTCGTGAGAAGCTTATAAAATACATTAAGGAGTGTTATAGATCGAAAGTTTTTTAGGTCTGCTCTATCGCTTTTATTGTGTAGAATAACGATTATGGATTCTCTCCAGTTGTTTGGTGTTATTTTTTCTTTTAATATTTTATTCAGAATAATATGGAGCCTGCCTACCGTTACTCCATCTTTTCCAGGTGATTTGTGATTTTTCATTTTCTTTAATTCTCTTTATTTCCGCTTTGCTTATTTCAGGTTGTAGTTCTGAGTTTATGTTCTGTATTTTTGTTTGGAGTATCTTCATTGTTTTTTGCGATGGTTCCCTTTTTGTTTGGTATAATTCTGTATACACTAGTTGTGTGCTATTTATAATATTCTCTTTAACGTTAGTTTCTATGCCGATCATATCCTGTTTTATTTATTTCATATCTACCTAGAGTCGGCCTTATACATTTCATATTTCTGTTATTTTCTATGTCACTATGGCAAACCCTTATTATTGCAAGTTCCCGTTGTAAAGGCCATCACATAACGGGAGCACCACGCAAATAGTGATATCAAGTCAAACTATTTGCATTGGGCTCCCACATGCCATAGCACGTCATATTCAGTCTATTCTATTTTGTGTTTGAATCGCCTTGGAAATTTTCTTTGACACTGGATGCCAATTTAAAAAAAGCCACAGCAGACAAAACCAAAAGACAAACCTTTTACATATTTTGTCATTATCATGTGAACGTACTCCATGGAGCGGCCATTGGGTTCCCTTATGTAGATAACGGTAAGGGCATATAAAAGATTATCACGCAGTGTCAATATATGAAAAATGTTTACACAACCAGTAGTATCAAAATCAACTCTTTGCACGGCACATTTTGCATATTATAGCACACTTCACCAGATCTTCTGCCCTATTTATAGTCCAGGTCACTGCTGAAGTAGAGGTATGTTTAATGATGTTTTATATAGTAGTCGTCATAAAGACTCTGCGCAACCGGAAGTAACATTAAGGTAACTATCCGGATGATACAGAGTCAATATGGCAAATACGCATTGTTGCAAGAGGACGTACCAATCAATACAGCTGTAGGGGTCTGAATGATGTTTGCACAGTAACCACAATATGAACAGTGAAATACGCAAATAATATCAAAACAAATTATTGGCATGTACCACTGACATAGTATAGCACGTACTTTCATGTACCGTAAATTAAACCGGGCAGGTAGATCTGACTTAGGATCTTATACAAATATGGATCATGTTTCGCAGAGTAGCCCCCATTTACACTTTGTACGACAGGCAGTGATATCAAAACAAACTATCCTGGTAGCACAAAGTAATAATGGCAAAACTATTTCATAGTCAATGATAGGTAGAAGTCTAAACGATGTTTTGCATAGTATAGCCACAATATCAACCGTATGGACTTCAGGACAAACAGGGATGTCAAAACAAAGTATTTGCGTATACCACGACATAGGTGCACACGCATATCCAGATTTTATTTATGGTGTTTTATATGTTAAAAAATATCCTACAAAGATTTTAACTTATAGTAGGTATTAATTACCATATAAAATTGGACTCTGAGTTACCGCGCGTGTTAAAGTTTGACCTTCACCTTAAAAGAGTTAATTGGGGACTAGAAATAAACGTAGGGTAGGGAAGGCCCATCAATCACCTTAAAAATACTCCCCCCCCCCCCCCAAAGTGCATTTTTTTAGTTTTTTTGAATTTTCTCGGGAAAGAACACTTTTTTGTGGAGAATAAAATTCTCTTTCTAACAATGTATTGATCAATAAGGTTAAGAAAAGGAAGTAGCTCTTTAGTGGTTAGGATTATTTCAAAAAAATGTGTTTTTTTTAGGTTTCATAAAATTTTCTCAAAAACTACACTTCTTGGGAAAAAAATTATAGAATATTTTATTGTCGAAAATATAATTTCCTTTTAAACGCTGTCATATAATGTGGGGTTTATGTCACATGTAAGCCTTCAGATGCGTACTTATTTTAATAAATTTTCAAAAATAACCATTATTTACACATTTTCAAAAAGGAAATTTCACTGTCTACTATAAATTATTGTATATATTTTTTCATATTAAGCTTAGTTTCTGAAAAAATTGGATAAAACTAAAACCAAAATGGTTTCTTTTGTGATTTAAAAATTTTTTATTTAATTTACGGACGCCCCTGAATTTTAATTATGAAACTAATTTGACCTTGTTATACAGCATTAAAAAGGAAATTTTATTAACTACAAAAAAGTATAACATATTTTTCTACAAAGGTTGGTTTTTCAAAAACTCAAATAAATTATGGAAAAGCATGGATTCTTTTTAATTACTACAATTAACGGACGCCGCTGAAAAGTTTGTAATCACTCTAACTCCACCGTCTTATACATTGTTCGAAAGGGAATTTTATTGTCTACAATAAAGTATATTATACATTTTTCCTTTAGGTTTTTGAGAAAATTTTAAAAACTAAAAAATGCTGGTATATGGGGTAGTTCTCCAAGAGTTTTAGACAGTTTTAAGATTATTTTTTGTCCAAAATCAATAAGTTATACACCAATCAATAGGAAATTTTATTATCTTTAAATTGTTATAACTGTCATTTTTTCGAAAATTTTAAAAAACTAAAATAATGCGCCTTTGGGGGAGATTTGGGGTAGTTTTTTTATGATGATCAACGGGCTTTTACCCTATCTTTATTTCTAGCCCCCAATGAAGCCTTTGAGGGTGAAGGTCAAACTTGAACACTCACGGTAACTCGCACTATAGCATTCATACCTACTGTTACCCATATTCATCGTTCTGTGTGCAAAGGACAGACCAGAACTAACATAATTATTCATTACAAAAGTATCCAAATATCCATTTAGCCGTTCCATAGTTTTGTTCCTTAGTTAAGGCTGATTATTACAATGTGACGATGATATGAACACGTTGTTGCCTTTGCCTGGAAAATAAAAACACTAAATATTAAAATACACTGCATAAAAAAAAATCATATAAATAAATCAGCGAAGGACACAAATACTAGAAAACATATACCATTAATTTGATAAAAAATAATTGTTGCCGATAAGTATTTTTAAATTCTGACAAATCTTTAAGTCAGAAGCTGTTTTGACTCGCCATTATAATCTTGGTACTCTGATTACATATTCCAAATGAAATAATTCGAATATGCCGTGGAGAGCACCCAATACCATTTTATTTTAATATTTTATTTATTTTTACCAAACTGGCATCCCCTATGTAATCCTAATCCTATATATTTAAACTTAGTTCTTACTGTTTTAGAACTCAGTTGTCATTAAAACGAACTCTGATAGCCTACCACGAGCGGCTTTTCTCAAAGTTTTTTAGAGATATTTTAAACTGTCACTTTTAAAGTCAACATCAGTGCCAGGCAGTAGTTACGAGCAAAAGTAATTAACTACGTAGTTAACTACTTTTTCCGTAAAAGTAGTTGTACTCTGATAACGTTTTTCTCCGAGCAGTTATACTCGGTTATTTTTATTCTGCATTGAATAATCGCAAAAAGTACTTCACAAAGTAGTTAACTACTTGTTTTTAACTACTAGTAGGAACTTAACTACTTTTAGTAATTTAACTACTTTTGTGAAGTTTCATTACTTTTAAAAATAACTAACTTAACTTAACTACTAGTAGTATTAACTACTTTTGCGGAATTTGATTACTAAAAGTAGTTAAAACCATGTACTTAACTACTTTTTGAAGTAGGTTTTGCTATTATTTTATGTAGAATAAAAATAGAGCAGGCAGAAACCATTAACATTCGCATACCTAAATATGGCTTGTCATCAAAAAATTAGTAAAATTTTGAACTACTAGTAGTTGGTAATTTAACTACTAGTAGTTAGTAATGTCGCAACTTTTTTGAAAAAGTAGTTTAACTACCAAGTAGTTTAATAAACTACTCTTTTGATGAAGTAGTTAGTAGTTATACTCCACTACTTTTTTCAGGTAATCTGCCCAACTCTGGTGAACATATTAAAACCTAACCTGAATTTTTAAACTTATTTTACAAAATAAATGTTTTGTATGTTGGAAACTGGTGATTTTTTCATTTTAATAAAATACTCAAAAAACCTATAAACTTATACAATAAAAAATTACAACTACCGCAACGTAGTACTACTACGGAATGACGTTTGGCTAGTGAGATTACCACAACCACGACGAAGTGTGAAATAAACATTCCAAAAACTTCCTAGAAGGAAATTTATCGGAAACGAACCCATATGTTAGTCGAAATTCAAAACTTTTAAAAAGCATTTTTTTACTCACCTGAAATGTTTACACATAAAATATGTCGTTTGTTTGCAAATATCTTCTGACCGACGTCAAATGCATCTTTTGTTGCTTAATTTGTTTCCAAGTTGTGGTTATTCTCCTGTCTACAAGAAAATATTTTTATAAATTACTTAATAAGCCAAAACAGTTGAGCATTTGTAGGCAACCATATAAACTATTTGACCAGGAGTCATGTCAACAGTTCTTCTCTAGTTGTCACATTTATTTTGGGTACTTGTTAAATAATATCCAGCATAGAATATCTGAATTTGTCAGTACTTAAAGAACCCATACATTTTAAAAGAAAAATTCGAAAATGTTTTCCATAACTTCAAATTTTTACCTACCTGTAATATTTTTAGACATTGAATACCATATATCGATAGCATTTGTTTTAAAGGTTCCTCCGGCAAATGTCAAACACATCTTTTTTGCTTAATTTTACTGTTTCTGTTTGTTGCTCTTGCCTAAAATTTTTTTGACATAAAATGAAATAAATCTAAAATAAAAAATAGTTCTCATTTAAATCTTAACAAATAAATAAGGAAGAACTATTTAAATTATTTAAAAAAAGATATTGTGGTTGGTTGTGATTACATTAAAACTACACCATTATCAAATACAGTAGACTCGCGCTGGTGTGAACACACGCTTGTGGGAACCTCCCAGTAGTGTGAACAGTGAAGATCAATGTATTATAGTAAAGAGTAACGAGTCTAGGAACGGAAAAGAGGTGTTAATCAAATGGTAAAATTTAGGGGAATTTCCGCGAATTACTTAGTTTTAATTTTTTTTTGCGGTAAATACTAGTACCACTTCATGTTTTGCTTTGTAAAAGGGTAAAAACCAAGAAGTTTTTAATTCTTGCTCCCAGAGGTAAGTTTGGAAGGCGAATCTGAGAACGAAATGAAGACAAGAAAAGCTGCAGTAAAGTATGTTTTGGAATCACTTAAACTGGTTACATAATAGTCAGAAACAAACAACATAGATGTTAGAGCCTAAGAAATATTGAAACCGAGCAGTAGCCACTCATCCGTCAGCTAGATAAGTTCGGACTAAAATAACATCGTATTTTACCTAATGATATGTAAATTTTGAAGTTTCATAAAAATTCATAATTGTAGTATTTGTCGATACTTTAACTTGTGATTTTCAGCAGAAACTTATAGATTTGCTCTAAATTATAAGAATAGTTACATTTAAAAGTTGATCGGTATGGATTTATTATATGTTACCAATAATATTTCGATTTTAGAATAGACCTTCCGTCGTGTCAATGGTCTTCATAGTATTAACGTGCAGATTTTTTTCGTGTTCACACTAGCGCGAGTCTACTGTATGTTCTTTGTTTAATATTTCTATGTTTAAAAAAGGTTTATACCGGCAATATGTTTCTAGACATTAAAAAGCATATCGATAGCATTTGTTTTAAAGGTTCCTCTGGTAAATGTCACACCCATCCTTTTTGCTTAATTTTCCTGTTTGTTTTTGTTGCTCTTGCCTGAGAAATGTTTAACATCAAAGGAAATAAATATAAAATAAAAAGAAAAATTGTAAATAACAAAAATGGGAAATTTAAAACTTAACAAATAAACAGGATATTTAAATTATTTCAATAAAATATATTGTGGCTGGTTGTGAATAATTTAGGGCAGGGGCGTCGCACCACACTACAATTGGAAAAAAATAATAAATAACATGAAAACTAATACCTAAACTAATCATCAAATATGTTCTTTGTTTAATATTTGTAGGTTAAAAAAAAGGTTTGTACCTGCAATACGTTTCTAGACATTAATCAGCATATCGATAGCATTTGTTATAAAGGTTCCTCTGGTAAATGTCACACACATCCTTTTTGCTTAATTTTCTTTTTGTGTTTGTTGCTCTTGTCTGAAAAATGTTTAACACAAAGGAAATAAATATTTGTTTTAAAGGTTCCTCTGGTAAATGTCACACACGTCCTTTTTGCTTAATTTTCCTGTTTGTGTTCGTTGCTCTTGCCTGAAAAATGTTTAACATCAAAGGAAATAAATATAAAACACAAAGAAAAATTGTAAATAACAAAAATGGCAATTATTTAATATTTGTTGGTTGAAAGGAAGGTTTATACCTGCAATATGTTTCGGGACATTAAATAGCATATTGATAGCATTTCTTTTAAAGGTTTCTCTGGTAAATGTCACACACATCCTTTTTGCTTAATTTTCCTGTGTGTTCGTTGCTCTTGCCTGAAAAATGTTTAACATCAAAGGAAATAAATATAAATCAAAAAGAAAAATTGTAAATAACAAAAAGGGAAAATTTAAATCTTTACAAATTAACAGGGAAGAAATATTTAAGTTATTTAAAAAAAAGATATTGTGGTTGGTAGTGATTGATTTAGGGCAGGGGCGTCGCACAACACTACAATTGGAAAAAAAAGAACATGAAAACTAACAACATTATCAAATTTGTTCTTGTTTAATATTTGTAGGTTGAAAAAATGTTTTATACCTGCAATACGTTTCTAGAGATTAAAGAGCATATTGATAGCATTTGTTTTAAAGGTTCCTGTAGTAAATGTCATACTCATCCATTTTGCTTAATTTTCCTGTTTGTTGTTTTTGCCGGAAAAATAAAATGTGTAAATAACAAAAATGGCAAATTTAAATCTTAACAAATAAACAGAAAAGAAATATTTAAATTATTTAAAAAAATATATATTGTGCTTGGTTGTGATTAGTTTAGTACATAAAAACCATCATCAAATATGTTCTTTACTTAATATTTGTAGATTAAGAAAAAAATTTATATTTATAAGTTTAACCAATACCTTAGCCAAAAAATTACTTTTAATTTTGCTTTTGCCGCGTATTTTTTTGTTTGTAAAATGTAACCTCAAATTATGTAGTTATTTGCCTCTTAATCATGACATATATCTATTGACACATTTATACAAATGTTTTGCCATAGTTTTTGATTTGTATAGGGATCTATGACAAAATGTAAAACAGAGAACAATATTTGTTTTCCTACTTTTATCCATGCTAATTTTTTGTTAACTTAGAGTGTACTAACCGTGGAATTAAAAAATACAGGCCAAAAAGCTTAAATCTCCATAACCCTTACCATATATGTTCCAAATGAAAATTTACATTTAGATAGATAGGGATTTGTAAATTCTAAACTCATTTCCACCAAATATTTTTTTGTTTCATTCAACAGTTTTTTATAAATATATAAAAGCTGTCATGTCAGAAATTATTTGTCTGTCATATTAATGTTGGGTGTGAAATCTTCATAATATGTTGTTGGCAGTGACATTTAAATGACAACAGATACCAAACATCTATCATCCGGTCACACATCACTGTCAATTTCTGTTGGACAGGTCTTTTTAAAAGTTAGTACTTTCACCACTTTTTTCCTTCGCTGTCCCATAACAAACCGGTAGGTAGATATTTAAAAGATATTTCTAAAAATTTGGTTCCCTTCTTAGGAAGTAATAAATCGAAATTAAAATATATTTAATGGAAATATTGTTGACAAATTTTGAAAGAAAACAGATATTAAACATCTGTCACCTGCTAGTAAAAATACCATTTTAAGTTGAACAACTACATTAAAAATATTCTTCAAAATAATTCAAAATAAGTTTATTATTTTGATAATTTTATTATATAAATTAATTAAAGCTGGTATTTGTTAGTAAAAATATCCTTTTCTGTTTGACAACTATATGAAAAAGTGTATTTAAAATTACACTACTTTTTCCCTGCTTGTGTCCCACCAAAAAAATGTACCTAATCAATATTTAAATATACCTTTTAAAAATATTCTATCTAATTAATTCCGAAGAATTTTGAGATTTTGTAAAAATATTCTACTTTAATTTGTATGCTTGTAGATAGAAGAATTTGTTTAAGAAACAAAAAATATAAAATTATTTAAAATTTAATAATAAATACTAAATAAAATATCTATACAGGGTGGGCCTTTGAAAACTTACAATGGCCAAGTTTTCTAAACCACAAAGAATTTTGAAAAACCCCAAATCATGCTAATGTGGTTTGGTTCGGTTCGGTTTTTTTGATTTTGACCCTTGATTTGAGGGAAACTGGGTCGAAATAGTTCATTAAAAGATTTTTTAAAAATGCGTTTACCGTGGTGATATAAATTTAAAAATTTGTTGATTGTTTTCAAGATATTTAAATTTGAAAAATTATTTTTTTTATATCTGTTTGGGTCCCGCTATACTGCAAATTCGTGCTTTTGTTCATAACACGTATAATTTATAAAATATACATTTACAAAAAAAAAATAAAACTAAGCTTTAAATATAATTCGTATTTTAATTAGGATTTTCCTCGATTCTTAGATTTTTACCTACTTTTTGCTGCTGGATTTCCGATTTTTTTAAAATTGTTTTTCCTGAACCTTTAGCGCTATTCTTTTGTAGCTGCGGTATTTGCTACCTATCCCAAAGAGCGCCTTCTCAAAAATATTTTCAGCTCTTAAACAAAATCTGAAAAAAAAACAATTATTGATAATGCATAAACGTACCTTTAAAAAACTAATAAAAAAAACACTTTACTTAAAAAATTCACTACATCACCAAAAGAACGCCCAATACAAAATGCATTACAAAAGTATGTATAAACAAATGCCTGAGAACCAATATTCGCTTAGCTAGCTTCTAACATTGGTTATCAATAATATTTCCTGTATGTGTTGTCCTTAATATTGTTATGTCTTACTTTTAATTCCAGTTATATAAGTAGCTAATAAAATCCGCAAGAAAAAAATTAAATTGCATTAATAATGCGTGTGCGTAAATCAGAGATCATAAATAAAAATGGTATAATAGTCCAATGGCAAAAACGGATTTCTTAATAACCGAAGATTATACAAAAACGTCATACAACAAAACAGAGCAAAATCGAAGTTTAGTATAAAGTCTTTTATCAAAACCGGACAACATCAAAAATTACAATTCTGGTTCCGTCTCTCTTCCTCTCCAACAAATCGGCCTCATGGAAGTTTTAAATCGGGAACAGCTAATATTGTTATTAGCTCCCCTGTCCTTCTTTTGAGAGGTCGAAATCGGCGTTAACCGAACCCAAATTCTTGGTCAATTAATTGCAGATGAATTCTAACCTAGGGTCCACACCTGACCTGACCTTATTTAAGGATGGGCTTTGCTTAATGAAACTGCCGAATGTGCTATATCAATCCCTATGTAGATACGGCGTTTTCTTTAGGCATGGCAGTAAAGAAACTGCAGTAAAGGACGCTTCAAATGCATAGCAATATCAGAACCTCTCTTCTTTAGGTGAATGCAGCAATTTGGCCCGACCCCTTTTATGATTTTGTCCTTTTTGGTAATTGTCCGGTTTTGATAAAAGACGTTATACAGAACTTCGATTTTGCTATTGTCTTGTTTTAAAGAACGACGTTTTTGATAATGTCCGGTTTTTAATAATTCCGTTTTTAACAGCTTGAATTTGAACAATGTAAAGTTGACTTACCAAAATAGGGTCCAAAATGCAAAAGGACACAAAATTAACCTTGAAACCGCCCGAAAAAAGATCTTTGTGGATAACATTTGTATTTTCAAAAAAAACTGTTCAAAAAAGTACAAGTAAAAATTTTAAGCGAACGACCTCTAAATTTAAAAAAGGTAAAAATATCTCAACAAGCTTTGGTTGTTTGCCTTTAAATTAAGTTTGCTTTGATCACAAAATTCTCAAAATACTTTTAGGACTTACCCAAGTTTAAAAAAATTTAAATCCAAGTCAACTAATAGAAAGGTCCAAAGGTCGACGGGACCATTAAATAAGAATACAAATATGTTTAAAGATGTTACCTATTGTCCAAATCCAAACTACCCTTTAAAAAAGTTGTTTCTTAAAAGCCGGCCAAACCAATCAATTTTAGTAATATTTTCTAAATAGAACATTAATTTGGTTTTTACCAAATTTATAGAACTTTGAAATCGCCATATTTGCCTATTTTGAGGGGGCACACCTAAACCTTGGTATTCCAGTGGTTACGTATTTTTTTATTAAACAATCTCAATACTCATAAAAAGGGGCAAGCATGAGCAACTCTCTTCTTTCTTTTCATATATACTGGTTCCGTCTCCTTCCTCAGACAAATCGGTCTCATGGAAGTTTGGCGGCAATTTTAAATCGGGTACAAATAAATTTGTGGTTTTTGGACCCAAAAATACATAAAAAAATAAAATTGTCTGGTTTTTTTTCCTTTAGTTAGCTCCCCTGTCCTTTTTTTGACAGGTCGAAATCGAACCGAACCGAACCAAACCTCTTGGTCAATTCATTGCAGATGAATCCTAACCTAGGGTCCAACACCTGACCTTATTTAAGGATGGGCTTTGCTTAATAAAAATGCCGTATGTGCTATATCAATCCCTATGTAGATACGGCGTTTTATTTAGGCATGATAGTAAAGAAACTGCAGTGAAAGACGCTTAAATTGCATAGGATTAGGAACCGCTCTTCTTTAGGTGAATGTCACAAGCGAGGTCCCACCCCTTTTTATGATTTTGTCCTTTTTGTATTGTCCGGTTTTGATAAAAGACGTTATACAGAACTTCGATTTTTCTCTTGTTTTGTTTTGAAGAACGACGTTTTTAATAATTATTTAGTTCAGGTCTAAATAATAAGTTTTTGTTCTTGTAATTCCACCACATACCAAATTTTATCGTTTTCGAGAGATCGAGTTATAGTTCCTATTAATTTTTCAACTAGTTGAGGTACAATAAAAAGTAATTTTTATTTTAATTTTGTTGATTTATCCAGTATACTCATTTTTTATACACTTTATAGAAATTGCGTTTTTTTTTGTGTTGGTTTCTGATTTTTGTATCTTTAAACATCTCCATTGTTTATTTGATATTTTACTAAAGTTGTTTTGAAGTTTGAAGTTTTTATAGTGTACTATTCTTTTGTTACAGGGCGACAAAAGCATTCCAACAGTTGCTCTATGTGGCTCCAGCATTTCAAAGAGCCAACGAAGTCCACCTGAGGTTGGGATTGATGTTCAAAGTCACCCAGGAATATGAGTTAGCGCACAAACATTTTCAACTAGCCTTAGTAGATAGTAGCCCTTGTTCTACTCCGAAAAATATAAGTAAGTTTAAATCTCCTTCCCTTAAAATGTGAGTAAAAATTTTAATTATGGCGAGAATTTAGGTTTTTCATCGGGGCTAACTTCATATAAAGTTAGCGAAGCAACCTAAAAAAACCTATCGTAATCGAAGATGTTGAATAATTTGCCGCTAATTATTCGTTAATTAGTTGTGTAAAAATTAATTTTGTTACTTTTATTTTTGTGTGTTTTTTTGGGTGCTTTGCTAACTTGATATGAAGTTAACGAAGCACCCTTTTGATTGATTGATTTTGTCGCTTTTATTTTTGTGCCTTTTTTTGGATACTTCGCTGACTTTATATTTTGTTGAAGATGCACCCTGGCAGAGAACATATACCAGTTATTTCTTCGATGACCCTGGCTACAAATCAACCGATCTTGGATAATTTGCCGCTAATTAGTCGTTAATTAGTTGTGGATAAATAAATTTTGTTGCTTTTAATTTTTTTTTGTTTTTTGGGAGCTTCGCTAACTTCATATTAATTTAGCGAAGCACCCTCATCAAAGACGGCTTTAGACATATTCTCCCATCGAATACGGTGGCTAATTTGCCGCTAATTAATAGAGGATAAATTAATTTAGTTGCTTTTATTTTTTTGGGTACTTTGCTAACTTCATATGAAGTGGTGAAAATTAATTAATTTAGTTGCTTTTATTTTTTTTTTGGTACTTCACTAACTTCATATGAAGTGGTGAAAATGGCTTTAGACATCGCCTATCGAAATCTAATATGGTGTATAATTTGCCTCTAATTAGGCGTTAATTAACTGTGTATCAATTGATTTTGTCGTTTTTATTTTTGTGTCTTTTTTGGGTGCTTCACTAACTTCATATTTTGTTAGACATGAACCCTGGTTACAAATCGACCGCCTCTTGATCGATAATTTGCCGCTAGTCGTTAATTAGTAAATAAATTTTGTTACTTTTATTTATTTTTTTGTTTTTTGGGTGCTTCCCTAACTTCATATTTAGCACCCAAAAAAACACTCAGAAATAAGAGCGACAACATAAATTTTTCCACATCCAATTAACGACAAATTATCCACCTAGTCGCGATTCGGTTTGCGATGTGTGCTTCGCTAACTTCATGCTCATTTGAAATTTTATTTCATATATGTAACGCGTATTTTTTTAGTCAATTAATTGACACTTTTTACAGCATACATCTTTTTTGGGTAGACCCGTAAACCCGTCTATCCTATATTTTTTCAGGAGACAGGAAAATAAAAAAAAAGAAAAACGCCTGTTATGAAAATATTTCAAAAATTATTAAAGGATAATTTTTTGCTTACATCTTTACAAAAGTACATTTTTTTATATATGCTTTTCTAAAGTTGGCTACAAGTGGGGTCTAGTTGTTTGAAATAAATAATATAAAAAATATTTATTTAAATGTTTTGAGATACTTTATGATGCAAAACTCTATTTCAAAAACTCTTGCCAGACTACAAAATATTTCATAGTTCAATTCTTGAAAAGCTTTAAAATATACATATTTTTGATGAGAAATGTAAATAAAACATTAAACACAAATAATAAAAGTGGCTTTTAAGCTGTAGTTTCGAAAGCTCCAGTTTGAACAATTTAAAGTTGACTTACCAAAATAGGGTCCAAAATGCACTTTTTTGAAACGACACAACATTAAGCTTAAAACCGCCCGAAAAAATATCTTTGTGGATGACATTTGTATTTTCAAAAAAACTGTTCAAAAAAGTACAAGTGTAAACATAAGTAAAAATGAGAAGACCTCTAAATTTAAAAAATTTCAAAATATCTCAACAAACTTTGGTCGTTTGCCTTAAAATTAATTAAGTTTGCTTGGATAACAAAATTCTCAAAATACTTTTACTTACCCAAGTTAAAAAAAAAAAAAAAAAATCCTGGTCAACTAATAGAAAGGTCCAAAGGTCGACTGGAATTGTTACCTATTGTCCAAATCCAAAGTACCGTTTAAAAAAGTTGTTTCTCTTAAAAGCCGGCCAATTTTAGTAATTTTTTTAAAATATAACTATAATTTGGTTTTTACCAAATTTATAGAACTTTGAAATCGCCATATTGGCCTATTTTGAGGGGGCACACCTAAACATTGGTATTCCAGTGTTTACGTGTTTTTTTAATAAACGATCTCAATAATCATAATACAATTCTTACCCTTTCAAAAATTGAATCACAAGGAAGTTTGTGCACATTTTGGACCACAAATGTTGTTTATTTTTAGTAAAAAACCTAGAAAATTAGCGAACCGAAAAGCTTCACCACTACCTTGAAATTTTGACAAATGACATTCTCGTGATCTTCATCCAATGGGAACACCATAAATGATCCAAAGAAAAACTGAAATGGTTGAATGTTTGAAGAAAAGCTTTTTGCCGTTTTTTTTTTTCAAATTAACTACAATTTCACATAAAAATGTATGCAATTTTTGAACACCTTTGAACCGAAAATTTTGGATTTTCACCAAAAACACCAAAAGACTGAATTTACTTTAGAGGCAAATACTTTCCGCGTTTTTTTTCCTAAAAACTTTTTACGATCAGGATCTACAACTTGCTAAAATCTGAAGGTATGTTTATTATTGTTTTCGAAGTTTTTAGGTGAGGCGCACAGAACACCACAGAACCAGAACACCAATGAGGGAGGCGCCAAGCGCGCGCTACCAACTTTCTCAATAAGCTCAAAAGTTCCTAGAATTTTCCTTGGTTGCATTTAACTCAGATCGATCTAACTTTCGCGTATACAAAAACTGATGCACCTTCTGTCCATGGCATAGAGGCGGATCCAGGGGAGGGGGCAAAGGGGCCCGGGCCGAACCAAACCCCCTCCCCCTACCAGACATTTAACTTATTTTTTAGTTTGGCGGCATCACTTGTTTAAAATTTGTGACAAATTCTACTTAAATTTAAAAAAATAATAATAATTTCACACCTCAGATCTATCAAAAACCGCTTATAAAAAATATTTTGATGTAGGCTGCCACTTTGGCTTCTCCACCCCGGAATTCCTGGATCCGCCACTGCCATGGCATACACGCATCACTAGTCCAATTTTCGCCATAGTTTGCTTCGCTCGTTAAATTTTAATATATAAAAAGATACTTTGAGTTTGCTGAGGTAATGCTGACCACGAATCTGAAGTTTCCAACAAAATTATCCTCGGAAAATATGAGATATTCAAGATGGCGGCCGATCAGGAACATTGACAAAATGGCGCCGTTATCTTGGATTTCGACTTTCTTTTCCTTTATTAACCTTTTATTCAGAAACTACTTGTTTTTTAAGAAATTGTGCAAATAGGGAATTTAAAGTCTACTAAAAGAACTACTAAATGAGATATCTCCGAATTTCCTAGATAGTACCGTTACAAATATACGCCACTCTTAATCATTCCTAATATGCTGATTTCTTGCACATTTTATTCAACATAAATACACCAAATTTTAATAACTTTTTTTGAAACGAAGCCTTTTGCAAAAAAAGTAAGTATAGTATAATTTTCTGTAGTTTCAGTCTAGATTGAAGGTAAGGATTCAGTGTCGTCCTTAAACTGGGAATTCTTTCAAAAATTGCAACAAATATTACTCATATGTTTTTTGCAATTTTCGTAAAATCTAAATCTATTTAATGTTCACGTTTTTATCCAATATTTTTAATCTGGAATCATTTTTAAAATTCATAAAAAAATATTTTTATTGTTTGTTTTTTTTTTGCAATTTGCGTAAAAACTAAGGTCTTTAGCAAAATATTTGTATTAAACTTTATCATGAATATAAAATTTTTATTCCAACAGTGTGTTACCTAGTATAGGTAATTGAATTTACTACTAGCGACACAGTGGCGTCCATAAGTGAAGGTAATTTACAGAAATCGGCGAATCTCATTTAAATACCTATAAATTTTTAAGCAATTTTCTTAAACATTAAATACGCTGGACAAAAATGCTTTATTTTGTTTTTAACGATGTAAAACTTAATTAAGTAAAATTAGCTAGTCAAATAAACACTAAAAACTAAATTAGATTTTTGACGATTGCTGTAAATAACCTCCATATAAATACAACCCTTCCAAGTTATACATAATTGAAATATTAGAATTTATAAGTCTTATACACATGTTTTTGTAAAATGCTTATTTTTTATAAAAAATGCAGAAACGTATAATAAAAAGTGAATTTTAATGAGTTTTATACCTACATTCTTTACTGCACAAAGTGGTACAATATGGTTTAAATAGAAATTTATTATATACTTTTTCTTAATTGCTATATTTCTAAGAACTTGCTTAAACTTAAAAACGTGGATGGTTTATTTTAAATAAAATGTGCTAGAAATCAGCATATTGCGAATGCTAAAGCGTACATATCTTCTCAGGGGTAGTACCTAGGCAGCTCAAAAGTACCTCGTGAAACAGGCATTTTGATGTACTTTAAATTTTCTCTTACATATTTTCTTTAAACATTAGTATTTTTCATTCAAAAGCAAATAAAGGAAAAAATAGTCGGAAATCCAATATGGCGAAGCTATTTTGACAATTTTCGTGGAATGGGGTCGGGGCTGTTTCTATGTTTTATGTGACTCCAATATCTATTAATTGCGCCTGGTTTTAATTTTACGTTTTTTAACTAGCTGTTTTTTAATTTTTTTATCCTTGATCATCTTAAATATCTCATATTTACCGGGGGAATTTTTATCGGAAAACTTCAGATTTGTATTGAGCACCTAAAAAAAAACATAAAATAAGCCACTGAAAACAATTATGGTAGAACTTTTCAGTTTCGCCTCTTTTTGGTCCAGATAATAAAATAATAAAACTTGGATATTCCAATTTTGTTTTTAATCAAAGTAGTAGGTACATACCTATGTAAACGTATTAATGTTGTTTTTCCCATATATCTATTAAAGGGATTTATCCACACCTAACCTGAGACAATAAATAAAGTTTGTTTACCTAGGCATAAGCATAAGCTCAATACTATTTAATAATTTTTCTTATTGTTTCAGTCAAATTCCATATAGCACACCTGTACGAGATCCAGGGAAAGGTAAAAATAGCCAAGGAAAGGTATGAAGCATTGCTCAAAGACAAAACCGTTACCCAAACTTTAAAAGCTGAATTGTACCGTCAACTTGGTTGGCTCTATCACAGTCATGAGTCATTTGGTGAGAAAAATCAACGAATACCACTAGCAATCCACTATTTACAGGTAAGAGCTACCATAAAATACCTTTACACCTTCAAATAAAGGCTTGTGTAACCTCCATTCCTTATGGTATTTCTTCAGACAACCCCCATACCACAAAACAAAAAACAATAATTCTAAGTTTATACAGATAAAAATAAAAATTAATATCTAAATTAATAAAAATAAAAATATATTTTTCTGTTTATACAGCCAAATAATAATATAAATTAAAATCAATTTTTAACACTAGCTTTCTAAAGGCGGATTGAAAAAAAAACTGACAAAAAAATATGAAATGCTTAATCAAAACAACAACAAAATAATAAAATTAAATAACCAAAGGCTTTCAAGTAAATAAAGGCTTTAAACAAGGTTGCTGTATCTCGCCTACGCTCTTCAAGATATACTTGGAACAAGTCCTTAAAGTATGGAAGAGAAAATGCCAAAACATGGGAATTCCGTTGGACGAAACCACCTTGTATACTTTATGTTTCGCCGATGATCAGATAGTAGTGGCTCAGGATTATGACGACCTTGAATATATGACATGAAAACTAATAGAAGAGTACAATAAGTGGGGACAAGAGGTTAATCTCAATAAGACAGAGTATATGTGTATCGGTGGAATGAAACAGGATCTAATCTTAAATACCGGGCAGCGAATTCAGTCCTTTGATAAGTATAAATACTTAGGTCTGAAAATTACAGCTGACAGAACACTAGACAAAGCTATAAAAGATCGAAACGTACGTAGAAGGAAGAAAAGCAAAAACTTTATTAAATGGAATAATTTGGGACCAAAGTATATCAAAACATAACAAAAAGCTTATATATAACACCATTGTAAAAAGTATTATTACATACGGCTCAGAAGTATGGCCAATCAAAGATAGAACAGAAAAAATGCTTTCCGCTACGGAGATGGACTATTGGAGAAGAGCAGCAGGGAAATCAAAAAGAGAAAGAGTTACCAATCAAAGAATAAGAGAAATTATGACAGTGGGTGAACGTACTCTAGTGGATGATATAAGAACAAAAGAACTGGTGTGGTACGGACATGTTCAAAGAATGGATGATGGAAGACTACCTAAACAAATATTACAATGGAAACCAACTGGCCGAAGAAAACGAGGACGGCCAAGGAGAAGCTGGAGAGACAGTGAAATAAGAATAAGAGGCCTAGATGATGAATTATGTGCAAACAGAAACGAGTGGAGATTGGGTATCGGAAGACGTAGAACGTTGAGAAACCGATAAATATATAATATATAAATAAAAGTTAAAAGTTGGGCTTTTTTATTTTTTGGTATTTTTATCACATACGATTTTTATCTGGTTCTGTATAAACACCTACACAGTTTTCCATAGAGTCCACTTTTATTTTTATATTAATATTTATTTTTATTTGTATAAACCTCTTTATTTTCTGGCGACGTTTCCACGGTTGTTTTCCGTCTTTTTCAAGCCTTAAAAGACGGAAAACAACCGTCGAAACGTCGCCAGAAAATAAACGTAACTCTTATCCATTGTAAAATCTAAGAACATCCAGTATCTTCAAATAACCTTTTTGTTTCCAATGAATCTACAAAATTGTTAATTGTTTCTTACAAATTTTTTCTGCTATTCAAGCAACATTCAGCAACTTTTTGTTACAATTTATTTCTTCTTGTTGCCGTAAACATGAAATATATAGAAACAAAAACTTTTTGTTTTCATTGAAGAAACCAAAAAAATTAGTTGTTGACTCATGTTTCCCTTTTATTCAAGCAACATTGAGCAACTTGTTATAATTTCTTTCTTCTTTTTGACATAAACATGAAACTATTAAAAACAAATCCTTTGTTTCCACTGCAAATGCAACACAAGTAAACTTGTTTCTGTTTCTTCGTTTTGCCGATTTTCCTTTGAAGTTTACCGCTTAAATGGGAAACCGGCGACAACAAGCAAAAACCGGCATTTGTTTCCAAAACATAGAGCAAGATCCAGCAACTTTGAGAAACATTTTTGTAAAAAAGAAACAAACGTTTCTCAATGTTTCTTCAATGGCAATGTAGCTTTACTTTATCAATTTGATAAAAAGACAGAAGAAGTGTGGCTTAACCCCCTGAGAGATTCAAGTATAAAATCTATAAGAATTTTTGCACATTATAACTCACCTATATTTTATTCCAACATGGGGCTCCTGTCCAGTCCTGTTCAAAAGTGAGGGGTTGAAAACAACAGGGTGTTATTCTCCTAAATCCCTAGAAGGGATGATTAATTTTCTAGTCAGTTCCTAGAGGAAAATCCTTATAAATATTTTTCCCTTATGAGTTAGGACCCTATGGTTTTCCCCCTGTGTATGAATTCTTAAAATGGGTGAGAATGAGCATTTACATCTCTCTCAGTCAGTACCAATATCTCTTTTTTAAGGGAGGGATTTTAAGGGAGTACTCCTCACCCATTTAAGAATTTATACACTGGTGTTATTCTTTGTAAGGGCGCTATATTGCCGTGCTCCAAAGGCGGTAACTAACTTTTGACAAATTGTTGGGAAATTTGATTGTGTGACACAACTTGTTTTCTATTTTTGCTTAAACATGTTGGAGTTTTTCAACGGAATGGTTAATTTAAAATATACTTTAATTTACCAAAAAAAGTAACCACAGTACTAAAGCAGATTAGCGGTATCTGAGTATTTTGAAATCGTTTTAATAAAATTTACCATGTTTTTTTAATAAAAATTTAATATAAACTACAAAAGAACAAAATAATAACTCTAAGTTGCCGTTGTGAGATTCATCATTTACTACTTTGAATTTTGTTGCCATTTGGTCAAAATCTTGGGGGGTAATAGTCGACGAAAAAATTATTTGTATTGTAATTTTTTTCTGGGGGGGGGGTAATTCTCCTGTTTTCTCTTTAATTATTAATTAACAAAAAAAGCGTATTTTTTTTCTATGGGGGTAATTACCACGGCACCCCCCTCAAATCCGTGCTTGACTTTAAATTAACATGATAATATCCTCACGTCGTTGAACAGAAATTCCTCTAGGTTGCGAAACATGATCAGGAGCAGGTATTTTTCCTGTAATATATATTTTTTAATAAAATTAATAACTTAAAAGAAAATCACCCCTTTTGACACATATTTGTATAATATCGTGTAAACCTTTTCTGAACTTTTTGTACGCCAGGAAACAGCGATTGCTAACCTGTAGTAGCTGTAAGTGCAAAATCCTAAAACCCGGTTCCCACCTACGACCTTTTCGTGCGTGCCCGCGCACGCCTCACCTGACTGTCATAACATTTCATATTGAGATCATGTGACGCGTGAGCGGGCACCCACGAGAAAGTCGTAGATGGGAACCGGGTGTAAGGTATTTTAGCAGCAAGTGCAGGAGATATCGCCAAAGTACTTTAGTATTCTAGACTTACCGGCATTGCATTACGTTTACTTTTAAACTTTAATAGATCCAAGACCTCATTTACCATTTTTTAAAAATGCAAAAATCTTATTTTCGGTAAAATTGTCAGTTGCCGCCCTTGGGTTTAGCACGCCAGTACAGCTCTAGGGGGTATCAAATTAAACGTTTTTTTACTTGTTCCAGCGTGCTAATGACGCCGATCAGTACTCTAACGGTCAGACGCTGTACTTGCTTGGCAGATGTTATGCAAGCATAGGAAAAGTCCATGATGCCTTCATTGCGTACCGGAATTCCGTCGAGAAGTCCGAAGGAAACGCTGATACCTGGTGCAGTATAGGTAAGTGTCCCAGACCGCACGTCCATTATTATTATATCGGTTAAGAACGTTTTTCTACGTTGTCCGACGCCTATTCTACATCTTCTTCGATCCTGACAATCATCTTTTGTCAGGTTTGTTTTGACTTATTGACTGTTGCCATTCCAGTTTAGGACGCCCTCTTTTTCTGCGCCCTATTGCTTGCCATTCTAGGACCTTCTTTGGTAATCTTTCATCGTTCATTCTTTGTACATGGCCGTGCCATATCAGTTGTCTTTTAGTGATGTCATCCGTTATGCTTCCCTCGATTCCCATTTTTTCTTTTATGATCTCATTTGCTATATGATCTGTTCTAGATATTATCATTGATCTTCTTATTGCATCGATTTCGATACTTTCCATTTTTGTTTTGTATATTTCTGTTACGTGATAAGTCTATTCTGCTTTTTGTAAGTCCACAAAGGTAACATGAGTCTCTATATTTCTGGCACTCCTTCTCTCAATTACTTGTTTAAGACGAAAGACATTATCACTACAAGACCTGCCTGCATAAAACCCACTTTGCTCTTCTTCTTCTTGTTCATGAAAATCATTCTCTATTAGATCTTTAAGAATCCTACCATACAAGAGTATTGATTACTGAAGTTCCCTGGTATTTGTTGCAATCCAGCTTGTTTCCTTTTTTATGTATTAAGGATATGAATGCTATTTTCCAATCATCAGGTACTGGATGTCCGTTTATGCATTGATTGATATATATGTCAGATTTTCTAACAGTTTCTCTGATCCATGTTTGAGCATTTCAGCATATTTATATTCCCCCAGGTTCGCTAGCTTTTCCGGATTTAATCTTTTTAATACTATTATTTATTTCTTTTTCGATGATTACTTTCACTTCATGTACTTCTATGTCTCTCCTCGGCGAGGCTGACAGATATTCGGGTCGCACGTCCATCCCTCTTAAAATCTATTTTATGTTTAAGTGTAAATGCTTTAAATTTCATGAAAGGATTTAAAAAATAAAATCGTATTTCTGAAGACTGAGGCTATTAAAAAAAAAGAGTCTCCTGAACACCATTGCACAGCGAATTTTGTGCAGCCAACTAGGCGCAATCAACTAGACGCATCAGTCCCAACTTGGTGCAATCAACTAGACGCATCAGTCCCAACTTGGCGTAAAGCCAACTGATGGGCGCAAAACCAACGAGCGCTGGACCTACTTAACGCGAAAATAAATGTAGGTTGTCATGTACCTCAACTTTGCCCACATTAAAGTTTGTCTTAGTTTTTTGTATACTGTACAAACATTTCAGTGTGGATGAATAGGCCCTACAGGTTTAGATACTGCGTTTAATGAGAGAAGCACCACTCTTGGTATGGATAGATAAGAGACTCCCGAACATTTTACAAAGGGGAACCCGCCCTGGCAGGGAACCGAAACGTGCTTTTTGTCTGTTTTTTGCTAATAACTCGAAAACTGTCTTTTTTAGAAATCCTCTTGAGATCATTTTTTGAGCAGACAAAAATGTACATGAGTCCCTTCTAAAAGCCATAGGCGTACCAAAAGGAGGAACATTTTTTTTAAATATAAATTTTTTTGTGGTGTTTTTTGTTCTTAACACACTGTTTTTCTTAAAAAAGTATGTTAAGTGAAAAATCCATGGTATACAGTAACCATATTTTGTAAGTTAAATATATCTTTCGAAAAAAGCCGCCTTGAAATAAAAATAAGTATAATTCTAGGAATCCTCAAATCAATCAAAAATTGAACATTCAATCAGTTAAGGTGAGTAAAAAATAATTGCTGGTTATCAATAACTTGAAACTGAATTTTTGGAGTTGGTCGTATATAAACTGGGGGTGGGTGCAATCCCCCCTCACCTTCCTTAAAAATGGTCTCCGACAGTATTATCCTAATTATCTGCAAACTTTTAACTTGGCGGAAAACAACTAAGTAATAGTTATTAAGGCTGACAAATAGTCCTCTGTAACAATGTGTAACACGCCCCCTCAAAGTCGCGGTGTATCTTGCATAAACATACCAAAATATACAAATACAATTTTTGGTACGCCTATGCAAGATGCACGGCTGTTTTGAGGGGGGAGTGATACATATCGTTGGAAAGGACATTCTTTCAGCTTTAGAAATTTTAAAAGAAGACATGTAAGACTCCGGAAAATACAAAAAAATGTTTTTGCCACACCTTCCATTTGTTTAAATTCCTATAAAAGGTGCGCCACTGATGTAAGGGGGCGTGTTCCACATCATTTTGTCAGCCTTAATAATTTATATTTAGTTATTTTCCGCCAAATTCAAACTGTGCAAATAATTACGAAAATACTCTCACAGAATTTTTGTGGGGGGCTGAGGGGAGATTATTAGCAAAAAACTGTCAAAAAGCACGTTAAAGAGGGGGGAACCACCCCTCTGCCAGGATTGGTGGTGGTTCCGCTTCTTCAAATGTTCGGTGGAGTCTCATGTCTATTCATACCAAGTGTGTTGCTGCTCTCATTAAATGCAGTATATCGCTCAAATTTTATATGTAGGCCCCGAACTAGAAGACAAGTTTGTTTGTGAATTTGATTCGCCATGAATTGACACAGGGTGTTTTTCTATTGTTTAGGGGTTTTGTACCAGCAGCAGAACCAGCCTATGGACGCTCTGCAGGCGTACATTTGTGCTGTTCAATTGGACAAGTGTCACTCCTCAGCGTGGGCCAATTTAGGTATATTGTACGAGAACGCTTTGCAAGCAAGGTAAGCAATATACAGGGTGTCCCAAATTCTATTTTTTACTGACCCCCAATTGCAACCCTTGATTTTTAAGAAATAATTAAAAGTTAAAACCACATCTTGATATAGCAAGTCCTTTTTAAAGTAGGGGGGGTTTTTGAACAGTTTGCATTTTGAAATTTTTTTAATATATGAAAATTTAGTTTTTAGCACACACAAAATTTCATATCTAGACTATCCTTTATTGTTAATTATTAGGACACATAACTTTTACGTTTTTACTGAATGGTTCATTTTTCTCTAAAATTGTACAATAAAAGCTTTTTTTTAGCTTTTTTTAAAATTGACAAAAAGGCACTAAAGGATTTTGTAAACACGTAAACTGTACTGTACTGTTGTAAGTGGTTTCTCAACTTTTGGCCAGTACTGTTTATACGATTTTTTTTTCTTAAAAATTGTGACTATAGCAAACTTTGATACTATGATACATTTTGGTTAAAATGTATCTCTCAAATTAAAAACAAAACCGCGCTTTGCTAGTTGCTATGGTTTGTAAGATACAAGGGCACATTCACGACCCCCCCCCAAGCCTATTTTTTTAAGCCTTTTTAATATATTTTATAGGTAAAAAAATAAAATAGAATCAAATACGGTCTCATGGGGTCACACCCCCTGAAGACTCTCGCTTCCCAGACAAATTTCTGGATGCGCCACTGAGATATGACTTATTTACAATTTTTTTTATATTTTTAAAACTGGGACTCTGACGACGAACTATATTTGCCCAATTTTGTTATAATTCTAAATTTGAAAACCGCGTTTTGCTAGCGGCTGTGCTCTCCCAACCAAAAAGTATTGGCTTTAACCGCGGTTCCCTCAAAATTTTGGTGCTAAATTTAATTAAAATCGGTTTTGGGTATCGTGTCCGAGACAGACGGTAGACACACAGACAGTGCAAAGAGAACCTTACTAGTTTTGCATCAGTATTTGAGGTTGTCAAGGGTTTTCACAAATTTGATTGTTTTTTTTTGTTGGTTTCAGGGATGCCTATGCTTGCTATCTGAACTCCGAAGCAGGTTTGAACAGTAAGGGTGCCGGGGAAGAACCTGTCACTACCAAACTACCCAAGATCAACGCGCCTGCATCTGTGGGTATGAACCCACACCTGACCCAGAGAATCAATTTTTTACAAACCCATCTCGCCAACGCACCAATGCCGAGTGTTACCTCACAGTAAGTATCTATATTTTCAAGGCATAACAAGTTATAAGATTCCACGATAGTCATAAAATTTTACAACAGTCATCGAGAAAGTGTCATAAAAAGTCATAAATCTTTTATAAAATTTAAGAGCTTCAAATACCTGAGAAAATAAAACAAAACAACTTTGACCACATGAATAAGTTAAACTATAAGATTCAATGCCGAGTGTTACATTACATTAAGTACCTATATTTTCAGGGCATAGAAAGTCATAGGATTCCATGATAGTCATAAACTTTTAAAAGTGTCATAAAATGTCATAAATCTTTTATGAAATTTAAGAACTTTAAATATCTGAGAAAATCAAACAAAACCACTTTGACACGATAATCATAAAATTTTATCCATCTCGCAACAATGCCGAGTGTTGCCTCACAGTAAGTACCTATATTTGTAGGGCATGGAGAGTCATAAGATTCCACAATAGTCATCAAGTTTTGCGTCCTCATCGAAAAAGCATCATAAAAAGTCATAAATCTTTTATAAAATTAAATATCTGAGAAAATAAAACAAAACAAATTTAACCATATGAATAACGTAAGTCATATGATTCCACGATAGTCAGATAATTTTACAACAGTCATCGAAAAAGTGTCATAAAAAGTCATAAATCTTTTATAAAATTTAAGAGGTTCAAATATCTGAGGAAATAAAATAAAACAACTTTGACCATACGAATAAGGTAAGTTAGTTACTTAGTCATATGCTTTTACTGTGACCAGGTGGGTTGCGAAACCACGTTTTTTGGAATTCATCTTTGGAAAATATTTATAGTAATAAAGTTTATAAAAACTTTATTCATATTTGTCATAATATTATATGTTAGTTATGAAATTTTAGGGCAGTCAGTGGTCAAGTCAAGTGTCATAAATAGTATAAAAATTCAAAGTGTTGAAAAAATTCCGTAAAATGTTATAAAATTTCATAATGGTATGACCATTTTAAGTCAAGAGCTTCAAAAATCTATCTGAGACAATAAAGCAAAAGCAGATTTGGCTATGTATAAAATCACGTTTATTAGAGCTGATGTTTGAATTGTGAGGTAGAAAACGTCATAAAATTTATTTAAAAAACCATTATTTTGCCGAAAAAGTTTAAAAAAACCCCATGTTATAAAAAGTGATAAGATTTCATGTAGGGACCAAGTGTCGTAAATAGTCATAAATAGTAGTCAGCTTTAAAAGTATTTCTAAGAGACAAAAAACCGTTTGTTATGAAAAGGTAAACTACAAAATGTAATTTTTTTTGTATTTCATTTTTAATAAATGGTTGTAGAACTTAAGCCATAAATTTGTATTCAAAGAAAGTCATAAAAAATCATAGATTTTGGAAAAATTGGTCATGAAATCTTGAAAAATCAATCGCTGGCCTTTAATGATTCTGAATACGTATTCTACAGGCAAGAGGGGCAAGGTAAATTGGGCTCTAGAGCTGTTCTTTGGTATATTTTTGGTTTTATTTATTTATTTTATTACAAAAAATGCACTAGGCCTATGACTATTCAGCAGTTTTTTTTTCTGTGGCTAATTTTTGAAAATTAAAAAAAACTTAACATTTCTGTAATATGATATAAGTACCTAGTTTGTGTTTTCTTCCCATGAATGCCAATCAAACCAAACGATATTTTATTTGATTTATCGGTACATTCCTGAGAAATATTTTTTAAAGAAAAACGCATTGTTTGTCTGTTCCATTGGACCTAAAAAATATCACATTTTCAGCACAAAATCGGTATTAATTTTTTAATAGCATTACTACTGTTTCAGTAAATAAAAGGCAAGCAAAGTGTCTCTATTCAGCAGTTTTTTTTTCTGTGACTAATTTTTGAAAATTAAAAAAAACTTCACATTTCTGTAATATGATATAAGTACCTAGTTTGTGTTTTCTTCCCATGAATGCCAGTCAAACCAAACGATATTTTATTTGATTTATCGGTACATTCCTGAGAAATATTTTTTAAAGAAAAACGCATTGTTTGTCTGTTCCATTGGACCTAAAAAATATCACATTTTCAGCAAAAAATCGGTACTAATTTTTTAATAGCATTACTATTGTTTCAGTAAATAAAAGTCAAGCAAAGTGTCTCATAAACCTAGTTAATTTTTTTTTCGTTTATCAAATTATACAGAATAGTTTATCAGTTATTAAAATATTACTATGATTAGTACATACTTAATATGTGTAATAGTAATTTGGTGTCATTGTGTAAACAGTGATGTGAGACTAGAAATTAAATTAATTTGAATTACCTATTTGTTCTTAAATCTACAAACTTGTCTTTTTCCTTACTTAATTTTCTTTTAAAATATCTTGGTAAGTTTTTTTATTTTATTAATAATTGTTTCCCAGATCCAGGCACATATTTGGTTTTTTATTATATTTTATTCATGATGTCCAAGGACAAACCTTGTTTTAATTCAAAGTTAGGAACCAAAATTCTCTCACTGTGAAAATCGTTTTTATTTGATTAAAACTACGATAATTGGGCTTATTGGTCTGTTCATGTATTTATGCGTCTATGATAGGATCATTGGTTTAGTTTTTCCCTATAAATTACACAAAACGTCAATTCCAGATATTTTGTATCATATGTCTATATTAACATATCAGGCTTTTATCAAAAAATCAATGACAGGCTTTAGTTCAGACCCTACAGGTTCAGATATTGCGTTTAATGAGAGAAGCAACATAGTTGGTATGGAACCCCCTTCCCACGGCAGGTGGGTGGTTCTCCTCCCTTTAACGTGCTTTTTGACATTTTTTCCCTAATAACTCGAAAACTGTCAACTTTTTTAAAATTCCTCTAGAGATCATTTTTTGAGCAGACGAAATTTCCTTTCTACCAATTACATAAGTCCCTTCTCAAGGGATTGGTGCACGTGCCATAGGCGTACCAAAAAGGAGAAAATTTTTAAAATTTAAGTTTTTGATTTTTTTGTAGTATTTTTTTATCCTTAACATATTGTTTTTCTCCAAAAAATATTTTTTTTAGAGGGAACTTATTTACATTCGTCGAAAGAAAATTTTTCCCTATCGAAAAATGATCCCTTAACGATTTTTTGACAAGACAGTTTTCGAATTATTAGCAAAAAACTGTCAAGAAGCCCGTCCCCCTTGTAAAATCTTCGGGGGAGTCTTATGTCTATCCATACCAAATGTGTTGCTCTCTCATGAAATGCAGTATATCGATTAAATTTCACATCTAGGGCCTGAACTACTGTGGAATTAAAAAGAAACTTGCTATCGTTATTAATAACCGAGTTGCCCATTTAATCCCGGGACACGCTGGACGTCAGATGTATTTTGGTATACTTTAATTTGTCCGACATCTTGCATTGGAGTAGAACCAATTTTTAAAATTTGCCTGTAGAAGAAGACAGCTTCTGTCAATAGAAGAGGCCTGGAACTTGCCAATATCAGCCGAGATGTCTTCCAGACAACAACAGCAACCCCAAGCAGCTAGAAGTGGTACGCAAGCGTTCCAGAAGAACTTCTCCAGTACCACTGGCCCGCAAGGACCACCCCCTCCCTACCCTTCACCGAGCGGTGCGGCAAAATCGTTTAAACCAGAACCCCCTGAACAGAAACCCACAACTATGACTCCTCAACAGATTCAACTACTGCACTACTTTCAACAGAACGTCAACACTTTGACTCAACAGCAACAGAACTTAATGCGTCAGTTGCAACATCAGTACAGTTTAATGCAACAACAGCAACGTGCTAGCCAAATCAGGCCTCTGCCACCGGCCGGAACCACTCGAGGTAGGATATAACGGGTGGCCTATAAAATTTTGAAATAAATATATTTTTTAATAACTTTTTTTAGCAAATACCTAAATTTAATGAAACAAACATCCTTGCATAGTCTAAAAACTATATTTTTAAGATAATGAAAAATTAGCACCACCATATTGAAAACTAAGATGGCGTCCTTTTTTCTTATATTACCTACAAAAATATTAAATTATTGTTAGGCTGTATATAAGCTGGTTTCCTGCCTAACAGAAAAAGGTATTTTTCAATGAAATCGGTCTTGTACTTTTTAACCATTTACCTTTTTCAATTTGAGTATCTCCTATTTCCTGAAACAAGAAACTTTCTCTTCATCATTATTTTCTTATTTCTTAACCAATTTTAATGAAATAAGAACTGTTTTTGCTTTGATAAACTTTTTAGCTTTAAATATTTTGTTTATAGTAGGTGGGCAAACTCCGCCTTATCTAAACAGTTCAACCAAATCCAACCTCCCTCTCAGTTTGGGAGACAGCTCAAAACTCTTGCAACCGAACGTAACACCATCTTTCATCGGGCAGACTCCAAGTCAGCACGATTTGGACGTGGAAGAAGAACTGAAAGATCTTTTAAGTCAGAAAGATTTGGCAACTACCTTGGCGGAGAATCTGCTTAAACATTTTGGTTCTGAAGAGATGGATGTTAAAGAGGAAGCGGATAGCACAACGCCAAGTACTAACACGGGTAAGGATTAGCTTTCTATAGTGTTACGTCTGCAAGAAAAATATGATCTTTTTGCTTGGTATTGTAGCTGTTCTTCTGTTTCTCTAAAGAGTTATGAAATAAAGTTTTTGTGACTTTTCTTTAATAGGAGAAGAGTTTTACATATTCCTACTGACATGTGATATTTTGTTTAAATATTAAATATATCATGCACAATATTTTAATTATTTGAAAAAAGTCGTCCATCATTCTCAAAAAGATCTAAAACATCTAATGTAACCGGCTATTTTAAGCATTTTTAATTGAAACCAATGACTTTGTGTTCCTTTTCTTCGTAATGTTCTAATGAATTGTAGAGAGACTCAAAACTAACCTGTTTTCAAGATAATTTAGAGGATTGGGGGGAAGGGGAATAGATTTTAAAAAAATCTGCTACTGCCAAATGATTCTTGGGCTAATTATGGTCCAATAATGTACCATTTGTTTTTTTGATCAAATGGCAAGTTAGAAAGATACATACTGTCAAAATAACCTCCAAAAATTGGTAAAAAAAAATTCTCTTTTATTGAAAACTTAAAATTTTTGCTTACTTAAACTTTTTTGAAAGTATCAATGAGATCTTAATATTATGCCTCTGCGTAGGGATCTCTTTTTAGTAACAGAAAATATTAACGAAAACAATGTGTTTAAAGTAACTTTTATAAAACTCTAAACTAAAAAAACAGTTTATGCGAAAACATTTGACCACATTTTTTCTTCAAAATAATTTTTATCTTTAGTTATTGCTTCTGTTTTAATACACAATTTGTTATTTCATATTTTATTGCGTTTTTTAAGGAAGGTATAATCAAAAAAGGTTATAAAACCGTCAACCTTGATGCTTTGTATCTCGAAAATAAAAGAGAAGTTTAATTTCGATACAGCATCTGATTGGGCTTGAAAGGGCGCAACTTTTTTCTCATTTAACCAAAACTGTATCTCTTACCATTTTCGATATCCGTATTAAGTAACTTTTATCTGGGACAACCTGTATAAACTTTTTTTCTTATATTTACCTCCTATATTGTGATTATACCGTTTAAAACCTGTACAAAACTAAAGGAAAAACTAGACTAAATAACAATAAGTTTTCTTTATGCAGAAAATGGATCATCGAACCATTCAAATTCAAACTCGGCCACTACTGCCAGCTCAAATCACATATCAAGTCAGATGTCGCCCTCATCGCAAGACGCAAAACTCGAACCTGAAATCAAGAAAAAACGAATAAAATCACCAACAAACGAAAGCGTGTTAACCGTGAAAAACGAGCCACCATGGGATTTCGACACTCTGCGTTCCTCAGAAAAAAGATTAAAAACTGATTTTGACATTGACATGTCTGCCGAGACATTGATGGAACTGTGCAGGCGAGAAGGGGGCAACGGGGAGATCAACAACTCGATAACTCCCGACTCAGGACCTCCACCAGCTCCACCAGAACCTCCAACAGTCAAAATGAACCATCAGCAGCTCATACCTCCCACCCCTTCAGTCTACTTGGACAACAAAAAGCACGCCTTTAGTCCCCAATTGCAGGAGTTTTGTTTAAAGCATCCTATTGCAGTAGTAAGTGCGATTTCCTCTTGTTTTTTTTATATCCTGGGACTCAAGAGTGTTGCCAAAACTAAGAAAATTAAATTCTTAAGCATTTTGGTTTATGGCATCCTTGATTTACCTCAAAAACTACTACCGTTACGAATTAAAAAAAAATAATATTGGGCATTGTTAATTGAAATTGAAAATTGTTTTTTTTTAGGAAACACTATGATTGCATAATTTGTGTAGGAACTAAACCTGTTCTTATTATTTATTTGACTTATTAAGACAAGGCCAAAAATTGCAAATCTTGACTTTTTCTCCAATTTTGTGTTTTTCCACAAAGAATATTTATAAAAAGGACATAAATTTCTTAAAAATTAAAAAAAAATTTTTTTGATGAATTCGTAATTTTATTTTAACAATGTATTCCCGAAGTCGCACACAGGGAATTGTTGAAAATAGCCGGTCAAAAGCATTTTTGAGTCTTCTAGAACTTACCTAATTAATAATCTATGTTTGGTCTTTTTCTTTAAGAAATGCTAAGAGTAAATTTCTTAGAAATACCCCAAGTTATCATCTTTTAGTTTTGTGCAAAAAGAAAGATGCAGAATTTAAGAATTTAGGTCAGGAGAATTTTTTGTCAATGTTCAAGATGGCGGACTTCTTAAAAACAGACATTTTTACCCCCCGTGAAAATGTTGTTTTTGTTGATTCATTTCTTTATTTAACTTAAAAACTATTGAATGAGTTATTATTTATTAAAATCGGTCAAAATATAATTTTTTTATTGCAAAATAAATTTCGATAAAAGCTATAACCATAGTAAAAGGTCAGAAACAATATAATTTGAAAAATTGTAAAATCCAAACGTGCAAGAGACATTCCACTAAATTTTTTCGATAAATGAAAGGTGTATTTTTTGATTTTTTTTGGTTTGGTGACAAACATTTTTAAAAATAACAATAAATATTGGAAAAAATAAAAAGGCCAACAACAAATAACGAACACTCATTTTAAGTAAAGACCTAAAGGACTGGATTTTCTTTTAATTCACTTTGAATAAGTTGAAGACTTTGTCAAGACAAAGGTTTAAAGTACACCATCGTTATACGGAGTCATATAAACGTAATAGTTACTCTTAAAAGACCCAAATTCAGACAATTATAACAAAAAGGGCCTCTAAAGATAGCCAGATACCTTTTCCTTGAATTAAGGTGTAAAAGTACCCCAATTTCCAAAAATCGATAGAATGGACTTTTGGTCAAATATTCTCTTAAAATTCCCTGAGTAAGTCGTAGCTTTAGAGATAAATCCGGTAGCCAACCTTAATGGGACACCCTGTATATCAAATTATGTGATTCTTAGGTTCGTGGACTCGCATCAGCGCTAAAACTTGACCTAGGTCTATTTTCGACCAAAACCCTTGTTGAGGCGAACCCCGACCATAGTGTCGAAGTGAGGACGCAGATACAGCAACCATCTGATGAGAATTGGGACCCACAAACCGGCAAAAAAGTCTGGGCATGTATAAGTCACAGATCACATACAACTATTGCGAGATATGCGCAGTACCAAGCATCTAGTTTCAAAGAAAGCTTAAAGGTGAGTATGTTACGAGGTTAGGTCCTATGCCAGCAAACAAGTTCACACTAAAGGCGATTTATTTTCACAAAAATTGGAAAACTAGTGCAATACTATTGCAATGTTCGTATTTATGTAGAAATATTAGTAACTTTTTGTGTTGTATTTATAAACTGAATTCCAGTGTTTACTCTGGACTATCAGAGCTTTTGTTGCACACGCACCAGTTGTATTCTATTATAACTACTACACCAATTTTCTAAAAAAATGCAAAAAATCGCATGGCATGTCTGCTATTTTTTTCTTAAAAAATTGACGTTTTATTGGTATTGTGATGATTTTTTAAATTTTTCTGAAAAATATGTCAAAATGTGTTAATTTTATTTTTTCAAAAAAACTGGAAAATTGTTTGTTTTGCAAAAATCAAAATAGTAGTAAATTTATTTCTTTTAAAGTAAGGGTTTTTTTACAGGAAGAAAGAGACAAGAACACCGCTGGATTATCAGATTCCGACTCTAAAGATTCGATGCAGTCTGGTGGAAAGCGAAGAAAAAACAGCCTTATAACGCCATCTTCAATTATCAAAAATTGTGGCAAGGACCATAAAATTCTAAAGTGAGTACAAGTTTTTGTGAAATAAAGTTTCATAGTTTTGCGCGCCGCGTTATTGCACGTTTAAAATATCGCGTTTTAGACAAATATGCCTCATTATTGAATTTTTGGATCATTAAAATTATATACAGGGTGTCGCAATAATCCCTAACGATGAAAACGACATTTAAAAATTATTTGTAAGTGTTAAGACACGATACTAAAATCTCGCAATATTTGTATTATATATTTAAATAATAAAAACTTAAAATGATACATCGTTTTTCTTATGGATTTATTTTTTTTAATCCGAAAATAAATCAACTTTTGTTTGAAGTTAGTAATATATAAATATAGGTGTTATGATTTAATAAAAAACTAGTAATATACAACACCCTGTATTAAGGATGACTGCTGAATTTATATAAGAAACTAATCGCTATGACTATAACAGAATTTTTTTCGTTAATAAGTCGCGCTTTGCGAATTTACCTAAAATATATTTCTTCTTTAGCTCTCGGCTAGGATTTATTTGGTGAAATTAATAACGCTAATAAGAAAAACGTTTAACAGGGCGCTGCAAACAAATGAAAATATATCAATTGCTTTTTTCAAGGCCAACTACAGTACTAGAGTGTTATAAATAATTTTGTCATAAATTTGATTAAAAATACCTTAAACCAAAATATCTTTTATGGCCAGCTTTTGTGAAAATTCGACCAGTGTGCTCTAATGATTATCCTAGGAGCGTAAACGGGCGGGCGTGTACAATCGTGTAAATACGCGCGTTAAACTAGTTATTATTGGTTTTTGTTTTTTTATTGTTTAGATTCGGAACCAACGTGGACCTCTCCGACGAAAGAAAATGGCGACCACAACTCCAAGAACTGATGAAGCTACCGGCCTTCGCGCGAGTCGTTTCAGCGGCCAACATGTTGTCGCATGTAGGTCACGTGATCCTGGGAATGAATACCGTTCAGCTTTACATGAAAGTACCGGGAAGCAGAACGCCCGGTCACCAAGAAAACAACAACTTCTGCTCTATTAATATCAACATCGGACCTGGCGACTGCGAATGGTTTGCCGTTCCTGATGCGTACTGGGGTGCCATTTGCAAGTAAGGAACTACTTAAGAACAATCTTTACACCAGTAATAAATAGTAGTTTATGTAGCAAGCATGTTCTGATGGTCATTGCACACGAATATGAGGTTTGAGGCAGGGCTGCCAGATGATTTTTTTTTATTTCCCCAGATTTTTGGCAAAAAATTCCCTAGATTTCCCTAGACAAAGTTATATATTATATTTTAGGGAGGTTAATGAATTATAGAAATTTTACTTATTTGTCGTTTGTTTATTTACTGCTCCTCAAAGTTTTTACAGTTAAAAAATTATAAGCAATAAAAAAACAAGCACTAATCATTATGATAAAATATATTTTAAAAGAATTAAAATATTAACAATAAAAAACACATAGTTAACATGCAAACAAACCACTTGTTTTAAAACAATAAAACATTTTGTATTTATATAATAAAAAGTTATATTCTCAGAAATTTAAAAAGTCAACCATTTTTATTTAGTTTATTCTTTATACAAAGCTTCTGATGCCATTTTTTTATACTTATCTGGCTTTACACCGAAATTAACACTTGCTAGATTTTAATAATCCTATCAGGAGAGAGTTTGTTATTTATTTTTGGGAAAAATCCTTTCTACGGTAGCACTTGTGTGCGGCAGAGACAACAATGAAAAAATAAAAGAACGCAAATTTGAACAAACAGTTTCATCATCACCTTTATACATTAATCAATTTTCTAAGGTGTTAAATATAAGAACATAAAATAATGACTATGAATTACTAATTTTCATATATATCTTTTTTAAAGAGACGTTCTTATTTGAAAATTCCCTAGATTAGGCATTAAGAAGACCAAAATTCCCATTTTCCCTAGAGAGCCTTAATATTCCCTAGAACTAGGGAATATTCCCTAGATCTGGCAACTCTGCCCACAGGAGCCGAACGTCCTTTGTCTTGGCCAGCCTTTGGAGTGGTTCATAGCGTTCCTGAACAAGCGCTGATCTAGGAGCAACAGTACTCACCTCCATAACAGAAGCTTTTATAGCAAGTTATGAAAAATATTTGCTTAATTTTTTTCCAGACTCTGTGAACACAACAACATCAACTACCTGCACGGGTCTTGGTGGCCGGTTCTCGAAGACCTGTACAAGGCCAACATACCGGTCTATCGGTTCCTGCAACGACCGGGAGACCTGGTATGGGTCAACGCGGGGTGCGTTCACTGGGTTCAAGCGGTGGGTTGGTGCAATAACATTGCGTGGAACGTGGGTCCCCTAACAGCCAGGCAGTACTCTTTGGCTATCGAGCGGTACGAATGGAACAAGCTGCAGAGCTTCAAGTCCATCGTGCCAATGTTGCATCTGAGTTGGAATTTGGCAAGGAACATCAAAGTTTCTGACAGGAAACTGTTTGAATTGATAAAGTAAGTTTATTTAATGTTAGTGATTTCTTGTAATATCTTTTTAATATAATATAATATACTATAAGATAATATAAGATAAGATAAGATAACATAACATAACATAACATAATGTTACAAATTTAAGTTATTTAAATTTTATAATTGGAATTTATTTAGGTTTAGTGTAGTATTAGGTCGATTTATCTTAAGGTTGTATTATTAGTCTAGGTTTTAGTTGCGTTGTCTGTGGTTGCGGTCGCGGTAGTGCGGGAACTTTCCGGACGTCGAAGGCTGCCGGAAAGTTCGAGAGAGATGGACGATCCTATATATAGGGCCGGGGTCGCGCACCAGGAGGGAGTCACAGATAACGTGCTGTGTGGTCGTGAGATTAACACGAAGTTAATAGACCGATTATAGTAGTGAATTATTAGCAAGTTATTACTAGGTTTAAGTGCGTGTTTTTTGTACATAATTTGTCGAAATAAATTGACGTATCGTTTTCAACAATTGCGAGTTTTAATTTGTCGTTATGAACCCGTAACAATTGGTGTCAGAAGTGGGATTAAAAGAAATAAATAGTGCAAAGACTATCCTTACACAGTACCACCGGCTAGGACAATTAAAAAGAAGAACAGTAAGTGATTTTGCCAGAATATTCGGAACTGAATAGTGCAAAGACTACCCTTACATATTACCACCGGATAGGACAATTGGACAGAAAAACAGTAAGTGATTTTTCTAGAATATTCGAAGAAGTTCGATATTGTTTTATTCAAAAACTAAAAGAGATATTTAAGAACCGACTTCAACATTAACTTTACAGTCCAAAAATTGATAATTAGAGAGATTTTCTAGAATATTCTATAACATTCTACGACGTTCTATTCAAAAACTAGAAGAGATATACAAATACCGACTTCGACATTAGATTAGTAATTTTAAAAGTAAGAATCAGAAAGAATTTCTAGAACATTCCATCACTTTCTACGACGATATATTCGAAAACCAGAAGAAATATCCAAAAAGAGACTTCGACATTAGCTTAGTAATTTCAAAAGTAAGAACTAAAAAGAATTTCTAGAAGATTCCATAACATTCTACGACGTTCTATTCAAAAACTAGAAGAGATATACAAATACCGGTTTCGACATTAGTTTAGTTATTTCAAAAGTAAGAATTAGAAAGAATTTCTAGAAGATTCCATAACATTCTACGACGTTCTATTCAAAAACTAGAAGAGATATACAAATACCGACTTCGACAGTAGCTTAGTTATTTTAAAAGTAAGAATTAGAAATTATTTCTAGAATATTCCATAACATTCTACGACGGTCTATTCAAGAACCAAAAGAGATAATCAAAAAGTGACTTCTACATTTGCCTAGTAGCAGAAAGAGTAGCATTTACCAGTATATTCCAGAACATTCCATTAGGTTCTATTTAAGAATTGGAAGAGATATTGAAAAACCGACTTCGACATTCGCTTTATGGCCCTAAAATAGACGTTTTAAGTGATTTATCAGGAAGTTGATGCTTACTAGACAAGGATCGGCAAAGATGGAAGATCTAACTAAAATGATGCAGGCTCTAGCAGCTCAAATGGCTCAAAACCAGAACGATATAAGACAGACCATTGAGCAAAATCAGGACAATATGAGACAGACCATTGAACAAAACCAGGGCGATATGAAACGGACCATGGACGACATGAAGCAGACCATGGAACAAAACCAGAACGACATGAAACAGACATTTCAGCAAAGATTAGATGGCATTCAAGAAAACTTCGATCAAATAAAGAGCAACTCTGAACAGCTGAGAGAGGAGTTCAAGATAGCAACCGAAGACCTTAAGGAAGACATAACTCATAGAATGCAGAATGTAGAAGAAAAAGTGGAGACCAAACTACAGAATGTTAGAGAAGAAGTTTTTCAAACCATGGAAGAAAAATTCCAGGACGTGTCAAAACAGCTTATACAGCTCCAAAAAGAACACAACAAAATGAAAGCTCAGGGATGTGTTGTGAATTCCAACCAAAACATTAAGCCTCCAAATTTTGATGGTACGTCTTCCTGGTCTACCTACAAACAACAGTTTGAAGCTGCCGCCGCTGCAAATGGTTGGGATGATGAGGAAAAAGCTAGAGCATTGTTAGTAGCTCTACGAGAACCTGCTCTGGGACTTTTACGGTCCATTCCAGTCGAACAAAAACAGAATTATAACGCTTTAGTGGCAGCGTTAGAAAGAAGATATGGAGATGAACACTTACGAAATTTGCATTGGTCAGAATTAAATATTCGCCAACAAAGAGCAGGGGAGTCATTACAAGAGTATGAAGCGGATATCAGGAGGCTGATGTACTTGGCTTACCCAGAAATGCCAGAAAATTACAGAGATCCCTTCACGGTAGATCACTTTATTAACGGCTTGCGAGACACGGACTTAGCAAAATTACTACGTCGAGAACGCTTCCATAACAGCAGTGAAGTGTTGATTCGAGCCCTTGAAATTGAATCATCAAATAATATGTCCAGGCCAAAAGTAAGAGGTGTTTCAATTCAGGAGGGAGAAGAAATGAGCACTGGAGATGAGGTCAACTTAAAAACGCTAAACCAACTGTTTCAATCACTGATAGAGAAGATTGATTCTTTGAAAGAAAGTAGACGATCCCCTCCAAATGTAAAGTGTTTCAGATGCGGACGTACAGGGCATATTCAACGCGATTGTCGTGTCCAAATGAGGTCTCGCTCACCATCTAGTGGGACAGAATACCGAAGAAGAGATCAGGAAAAACTAAAACTAGTCAACGCAGAGGGGCGGGTGTTGGCTAATGGGAATTTAGCCCCCAAAATTTACTCTATCAAGAGCTTAAAACATACTGCTGACAGTCTTAACATCGACGGACTTATTAATGGAAGAAAAGTTAATATAACAGTAGACACTGGTGCTGCCATATCATTGCAACGAGATATAAAATTCGACCAACAGAAAAGAAAATAACACTTAAGACTGTGACTGGAGAATCCGCCGACGTGTTGGGGCAGACAGACATAGACCTACAGCTGGGGAGGTTGAAGATTCGTCACTCGGTATTAGTTGCAGACATAGAAGACGAATTTATTTTGGGAATGGACCTGATAAGTAAACATGGATTTGCGTTTGATAATAAACTTAATACCCTAAGATTTGGGAACGAAGAGTTCATTTTGTCAAATAGTCACATCAATAAAGAACCAATAAAGGTGGTGGCAGTATGCACAACAAGACTAGTCGGTAACAGTGAGACCATAATTTTTGGGAGGCTAGAAAGTAAAACATCAAGCTGCGTCGGACTCATAAGCCAACAAAACACACCCAACACCTACCTCGTTGCAAAATCACTAGTTAAAACCGATAAAGACATCCCGATTAGAGTCGCCAATATTTTCCCAAATAGTGTCAAAATTAATAAGGGGGAGGTGGTAGCATTATTTGAACCAGTACAGAAAGTAACAAGATGTGAAGAGCCAACTTCCGAGGATACAAGCAAGTTACCAATGGAGGTACTTCAGCAATTTGAGTCAACTTGGCAACATCTCACTCCAGAAGAATATAGTAAAGCGAGAGAGTTTATAGAAGAACAAAGTAATATCTTCGAAACTAGGAGTAGTTCGGGACGCACAAACCTTATTCAACATGCTATCAACACTGGCGATGCCCAACCGATAAGACAACCCCCAAGAAGACTACCAATGGCCAAGCAAGAAGAAGTTCACAATCTCATTAATAAAATGCTCAGCGACGGTGTTATTGAAGAGTCATCAAGTCCTTGGTCATCTCCTGTGGTGTTGGTCACTAAAAAGGATGGAAGTACTAGATTTTGTGTCGACTACAGGAAACTTAACGATGTGACCAAGAAAGATAGTTACCCACTGCCAAGAATAGACGACACATTAACAACGTTGGCAGGATCATATTGGTTTTCTACTCTTGACCTGAAAAGTGGGTATTGGCAAGTAGGAATCTTTGAAAGAGATAAAGAGAAGACTGCATTCTCTGCTGGAAGTGGACTTTATCAGTTTAATGTGATGCCATTTGGCCTGTGCAATGCCCCAGCTACATTTGAAAGACTAATGGAAGTCGTTCTACGAGGCCTTACTTGGAAAACCTGCCTGGTCTATTTGGATGATGTCATAGTAATGGGGAAATCATTTCAAGAACATCTAGATAATTTACGAGAAGTATTCTCAAGAATCAGGAACGCAAATCTTAAATTAAACTCAAAGAAATGTTTTCTGTTCCAAGAAAAAGTTGAGTTCCTGGGTCACGTCGTTTCCCGAGAAGGCATCCATACCGACGAAAAGAAGCTACAAGCAATAAAATAATGGCCTCAACCTCGTGACAAACATGAATTGAGAAGCTTTTTGGGTCTGTGTACATACTACAGACGATTTGTAGAAGGATTCGCCAAAATAGCGTCTCCGTTACATAGACTTACAGAAGATAAAGCTTCTTACAAATGGAATACCGAATGTGACCAGGCATTTAGAAGACTAAAAGCAGCATTATGTTCTAGTCCGATTCTTGCATATCCCATTCCAAAAGGAAAATTCATATTAGATACTGATGCGAGCAACGATGGCATAGGAGCAGTACTCTCCCAAGTACAAGATGGAGAAGAACGAGTCATCGAATTTTTCAGCAAGAAGCTATCCAAACCAGAGAGAAATTATTGTGTTACTAGAAAGGAGCTCCTAGCCATAGTTAAATCCGTAGATCACTTTCACAAATATCTCTACGGACAAGAGTTTCTGATTAGAACGGATTATGCTGCGTTACAGTGGCTCATGAAAATGAAACAACCTGAGGGGCAAGTCGCGAGATGGATAGAAAAGCTACAACAATACCATTATCAAATTAAGCACCGAGCAGGAAGGGTGCATAATAATGCAGATGCATTGTCCAGAAGACCTTGCCCCGAGGATTGTAAACATTGCAGGAAAATTGACCAGAAAGAAGGAATTACCTACGTGCGCCAGATAAAGTTAGAACCAGATGAAGAATGGATGTCGGCTTCGATTAGAACCACACAACTTAACGACAAAGATGTAGGACCTATCTTGCGATTGAAAGAAGAGAACAAGCCACGACCATCATGGCAAGATATCGCAAACCAAGGGGTGATATTCAAATCACTGTGGGCACAATGGGATTCACTGATAGTAGAAGAAAACATCCTTAAACGTGCCTGGGAAAGTGCCGATGGCCTTACTGTGATTAATCAAGTAGTGGTTCCTAGGAGCATGGTAGACAATATAATGGCCGAATGCCATGGTGGAAAATCAGGCGCGCACCTAGGCATAAATAAAGCCATGGACAAAATTCGAAACCGATTTTATTGGGTCAATTACGTTCAAGATGTGAAAAACTGGTGCCGCCGATGTTCGACTTGTGCAGCCAGCCAAGGTCCCAAAACAAGGTCCAGAGGTCAAATGAAACAATATAACGTAGGTCTGCCATTCGAACGCATTGCTATTGATGTGGCCGGACCATTTCCAGAAACTAAAAAGGGCAACAAATACATCCTTGTTGTCATGGATTATTTTAGCAAATGGCCAGAAGTTTTTGCTTTGCCTAACCAAGAGGCCGCTACAGTTGCAGAAGTTCTGGTAAATGATGTTTTCAGCCGATTTGGCATTCCTTTGGAACTACATTCAGATCAAGGAAGAAACTTTGAATCAAAGCTCTTCCAGAATCTCAGTGACCTTTTAGGAATACATAAAACACGGACTACTGCTTTGCATCCGCAGTCAGATGGCATGGTTGAAAGATTTAATAAAACAATAGAAGAACATCTTTGCAAAGTTGTTGATGAGCACCAAGCAGATTGGGACCAATATATTCCATTGTTTTTGATGGCCTATAGAACCGCCATTCATAATACGACAGGAGCTACTCCATCTAGTATCCTGTTTGGTAGAGAACTGCGTTTACCATGTGATATCATGTTTGGTTCACCTGAAGAAGCACACTTAGAGGTTAATGACTATGTCGAACGTTTAAGGCAAAAGCTGCATGATATCCATGAAGTGGTTAGAGAGCGAATAGAAATAGCCAGTGACCGCATGAAAGCGAGATATGACCTGAAAGCAAACTCTTCAGGGTTCAAAGAGAGTGATCAAGTCTGGCTATACAATCCTCAACGCAAGAAAGGAAGATCACCTAAGTTGACACCACCATGGGAAGGGCCTTATAAAGTTGTTAAGAGAATTAATGATGTAGTCTACCGAATCCAGAGAAGTCCGAAGTCCAAGATGAAAGTTGTTCATCTAGACAGACTAAAACCTTACCTGGGAAATGTTGATCGAGACGATCAAACCTGAAGAGGAGGATAGTGTTACAAATTTAAGTTATTTAAATTTTATAATTGGAATTTATTTAGGTTTAGTGTAGTATTAGGTCGATTTATCTTAAGGTTGTATTCTTAGTCTAGGTTTTGGTTGCGTTGTCTGTGGTTGCGGTCGCGGTAGTGCGGGAACTTTCCGGACGTCGAAGGCTGCCGGAAAGTTCGAGAGAGATGGACGATCCTATATATAGGGCCGGGGTCGCGCACCAGGAGGGAGTCACAGATAACGTGCTGTGTGGTCGTGAGATTAACACGAAGTTAATAGACCGATTATAGTAGTGAATTATTAGCAAGTTATTACTAGGTTTAAGTGCGTGTTTTTTGTACATAATTTGTCGAAATAAATTGACGTATCGTTTTCAACAATTGCGAGTTTTAATTTGTCGTTGTGAACCCGTAACAATAACATCAAATAACATAACAACATAATATAATGTAATTTTTTTGCAGAAATTGTCTGATGAAATCGCTGGTGAAGTGTGGAAAAACGTTGGAGTTTGTAAAAGCCAGAAGTGTGGACGTCAAATTTCATGGACGAGGAAAAAATGAAGCTTCACATTATTGCGGCCAATGCGAGGTAAGGCCATAGTAATGACAGACAGCCGCGGGACGTAAACGCTCTAATTTAAAATTTAATACGCAGTTTAAAAATAAAATATGCGGGTCAAAAATAGGTAGTTGTTAAATTGATGCAGCCTTTCTAACACCATCTCTTAGTAAACAATTTGATTTCTATTAATTGTTTCAGGTTGAGGTCTTCAACGTCTTGTTCATTAGAGAACAAGAGAAGAGACACGTGGTCCATTGTATGGACTGCGCCCGAAAGCAATCGACAAATCTGGAAGGTTTCGTGTGCCTTGAGGAATACAAGATGCAGGAATTGTGCGAGGTCTTTAACAGTTTTCTTTTGCATAGTAACGTTTCCGCTACAGAACAGTACCGGCTCTTGTAAGTTTGCAAAACTTAACGCCTTTTCAGCATCGAATTTTAGTTGTGATTCCGCAACTTTTTCGTCAAAAATAAAAGCAATAAATTCACCTTTTTGGAGGGTACAGGGTAGGTCCAACAAAGATCTACAGGGGGTTCTAAATTCGATGTTTTTGGACGTTTTCTGGTATTTGTAGGGGAGATATAAAAAAACTGACTCCCCACTTGCGAGAATTGATTTTCAAAAAAAGCTTAAATGTGACAATAGCATTTTGATATAGTAAGCCGTTTTTAATTTATGGATGGTATTTAAAAAGTCTTCATTTTGTTTTTATAGTTTTTTCTATAATTAATCCAAATGAGAAATTGAATTTTATCTGTTACTTTTTGTTTCTGAGATGTTACATAAAATTAGTATTTTTCTTAGGGAACTAACCTTTTTGTTCGATTTTTGAAATCAGCGTAAAAATTTCTTTAAAATGACGTATCAATATATTTTATTTTCATAATAAATATATTTTTTAGATTTTAATTTTTGATTAATTTATTGATATACTGTAAAATTTAAACAATAAATAAAAACAAAAGGATAAAAATATAAAAATAATGAGTGTGATACTTTATTTTAAATGAAATTTGACGCTGATTTCGAAAATCTAAAAAATGGGGCCACTTTTAATTAAAAAGGGACAAATAAAATTTAGTTTGTCAGTTCGTTTCCTATTGAAATATGCTATAAAAAACAGTTTAAACCAAAATAAAATTTTCATAAATAAAAAGGCTACCTTCTATAGCTCGGAAACTACTTGACGTATCAAAATATGATTTTCATCTTTTCACTTCTCTTAAAATTTGAGCGTCGCACATAGGAGTATTTGTATGATAAAACCGGACAAAATTACTTGTTGTTTTTTTGCAATTACTTTGAATAAAAGACAATGTTAGATGATCATAAGCAATTTATTTTAAAAAATATATACACAGGATGTTACACAAGTCATGGATCAAATGGAGTGAGGTGATCGGGGGCTATGTGTTATTAGAATAACCATATAAGTATTGTAGTCCAATTATTGAAAATTTTCAAATTATCATTTTCTATATTTTCATAAATAAAATAAAAAAATGTGTAAAAAAATGTTTTTTTTTTAATGTAAAAAAAATATATTTTTATATCATTTTTTACGCTGCTACACTGCATTGAATACACAAAACTCAAAATGACGGATATAGGCGGTCAATTTTGCTGCAAGCTATGATTGGCATAAGCCTAAATTAAATCTCTATTACTACAAAAATTTAGCTCTACAAGACCAGACACGCAACCAAAACATAGTAATAAGAAAAATATTTCGTAAACCTACAATATAAACAAGAAAGGAATAAAATGACATTATAAAATACTACGAAGACACAATAACAGGAAAATTAAAAACCATAAAATCAAGTGTCAATAACAAAGACATTTGATTCCAACATTGATCGGGTTGCGACTGACTTGACGACAAGATTCAAGTGGAGGGGGAAGTTTAACGGCGGTCGCTTGATAGATAGATTATTGAACTTAAATAAAAAATGGTTAGAAGAAAGAAGTATCTTGGTGATTTTTAGTTCTAACCGGTTTTATCATACAATTGCTCCTCCGTGCATTGTAATGGGGGATCAGTTTTTCTTTACCTCCCCTTGAAGTACTTTAAACTTCATTAAAGTACCCAATTTGTAATACCCTGTGTGCACAGCTTTTTAAAATATTAAAACTACAACGTTAAAAAAGTAACAACGCTATTATTTATTATTTATAAAAAAAAATTTTTCTTATGATTGTGCAGGTCTCTGTTGGTCCACCCTATAAACACAGCCATTAAAAATAGAAATAGCGAACACTGCCACTTCAACGTAACGTGATGTACAACTAAATAATATTGTGGTATGTTTTTTCGCGCTTTTTGATAAAAAAAGATTACCGTTTGTTAAATGTGTAAAGTAATTCGTTTGGAACAAGTGATATTCGTCTAAGCAAAAAGTAATTCTATTTGTAAATAAGTTTATAAAATTATTGTGCATAAATTCGATTTCATATAAATTGACTCATGAACATATTCAGACACCACTTTTTTAATCTTAAGTTTTGTGTGCTTGTGACTTTTAACGTCCAGGTCTAGAAAAATGCGAAAGTTTAAAAAAACATGCACCTGTCTCTTGTTTTACTTCAAGAGGAAGTTCTGTCTGCGTATTGCATATAATGAACGTGTAAGGTTTTTGAAATAACTCTTTTATGGGAAAAGTATTTATATTCTCAAATACCAAATTGCAAATAATGCAAGGACCTAAAACTATAAACAACAAGTGAAATTAAAGAAGAAAAAAACCAGATTGTGGAAGATTTTTTTAAACTACCCTAGATCGATTGGTAATAAATCATAAAATTTTAATGCACCAGGTGTTTGTCTCCAGTTTTAGTAGCAGGGTCGGTGTGACGTCATAAATCGAAGATGGCGGCTTTTATCATGTTTTTTCACAAACTTTGGCTTATACTTTTTTAGAAATTAGTTTAACAGAAAAACTGTTATACTTTTTTTGTTTGCAATAGAACACCAAGTAAGATTGTAAAGAAATGATCTTTAGATCTTACAAACTAACAAAGATATTAATTTTTTTTAAATTATCAAAAAAACTTTTTTTTACCTAAAAACAAAATTCGGGAAGAAAATTTTAGATTACCCCAAATAGATTGGGTATCGATCACTCAGTAAAAAGTCGCCTTGTGTTTGCCTCAAATTTGAGCAAGAGCACCTGTGTGACGTCATAAATCCAAGATTTTTTTCATGTTTTTTCACAACCTTTGCTTTTAACTTTTGCCATATCAACTATTCCACGGGACTCAATTTTTGACGATAAGCCTTTCAACTATTAATATAAAGGGGATCTATAAAATAATTAAAATTTCCTAAGTCTGTGGAGGCGATGCAGAGTTATATCGGAGTAAAAATATTAAATATTGTAGGCAAAAATCTAATTGTAAAGGTTTTGGAATAACAGTTTTTTGTGCAGAGTTTTGCAAATTTTAAAAAAATATTTTTTGCACTTTTAAGAAGAGACTTAAATGTACCGCACATTTAAAACCCTATTGCGAGAATTGAAATGGTTCTAGACAAAATGTATTAACAAAAAATGACGTTACGAAAGTTAGGTAATCTAGGCACGTTCTTTATTTTTTTTTAATTTTTCAAAAGTTTTATCAAAAAATATTAAATACTTTTCCTATAAAAGTGTTATTTTAAAACCCCTACAAGGTCAATATATGCCATACGCAAAGCTCCTTCTTAAAACCAAACAGTGTTAAGTTAAAGAATTAAGGTGCATGATTTGGGACCAATTTTACCAACTATTTTTTGAGTCACTTAAAAGTAGACTGGTGTAGATAATTCTTGAAAAGGAAAAAATATTATAACAGCATGAAAAATAAATTAGAGTCAATCCGAGTTATTAGGATGAACTTTTAGGGATGAATAACGGTTTTTCACGATTTCCAGAGAAATTAGACCTCTTGAAAAAAGTTTAATGCAAAAGTTAGAGGTAATACAAAAGTCTACAGCTTTCGTTTTGGTTTTTTGATTTTTATTTATTTTTTTTTGTTTTTTAATGAAATTTTATAAAAAAACTTACGTTTTTTTGTCTTAACCACGTTGTAAATTTTTTAAATCATAATTTTTACTATGGCATTTTATTTTGATTTAAAAAAATTACAACAAGTTCAAGACGTAAAAAGGTAATTTCATGAAAATAAAAATATTGAAAAAGATAAAAATCAAAAACAAAAAACTTTTTTTCTCAGAAAATTTTGGGCTTTGTAAAAAAATGGTTTATACAAAAGCTGAATACCTATTTGTTTACCTATAACTTTTACAATAAACTTTTTTCGATACAAGCTTTAGTTTAGCTGAAAGTCGTGAATCCGTCCCTAAACGTTCTCCACATTTTACCCTAATAACTCAGATCAAGTCCAATTTAATTTCTTGATTTTCATGCTATTCTAAAGATAAACGGTGACTTATTTAAGGAACCCTTTACGCTAATGAACACGAAAAATAGTCTGTGTGATTGGCCCTTAAACTTTCATCATTATCTAGGAATATTACAAAATTAATAATATAATTGCCTATAGATGTGTGGGCTTTTGTAGCCCTTTTAAACAGTGATCTCAACTTAGTTAAATATGAAAATTGTATATATCTATATTATATTTATTTTACCGATAAATTAATGACATGGGACTTTTTTTTCGATTTATTTAAAGAATAATTACAATTATATTTAATAATATAATTTTTTTTTGGGGGTCTACTTCAGACTTTTATTTGTTCCTCTTATATTAATTCAACATTTAATCTTTATATACATATATATTATATTATTCTATTCTATAGTTTGATTTTTGTGCAGATAGAAATCTTTTTATTTTTTGTTTTTCTTTTTATTTACAACCATATTGCGAATTATAGATAGTTTAAATCTTTTTGATTAACAACAATGCGTTTTGAGCTACTAACAAAATAGTCGACAATTTTTAGAAGACTGAAAATTCTTAAGTAGGCAATTTTTTGGATTTTTAAATTGACATCATTTATAGTTTTGTCCAAATATTTGGTTTTATTACATTTTGTTCATTTTGGCTCAAAGTTTTCATAATAAATAAGAAAATCAGTTACTTAAACCATGATTGCAAAGTGAATAAAATGTTATTTTTAAACCAAACCCTTTTCTGGATATTCTGCTTTTAGGTAATAAAAATATGTTGGTTTTAGACCTAAGTAAAGGCAGTTTATTTTATAGTTAACTTTTTAACACTGCCGATTTTGTGATTTTTGCTAAACTGCCGTTTTCTTTTTTAAATACACTGCAAAGGCACATTCACACTTGAAAAAAAATCTTATTTAAAAATTGATTTATTAGGTGTGGATTGACCTTTAGACGAAGCCTGGGTAACCGTGCCTTGTCAATAAAAATTTATAAACAAAAAAGAAAAATAAGATATAAGGTAAATTTAAAAAATATTTTTTGCACTTCATGACCAAAAAAAAAATCAACATTTTTCAAACCATCCTGTAAATATTATTACTTATAGTAGGATAAATCATCCAGTAAAAAAATATAGCTCAATTTTTTCTAGTAATAAAATAATATTGAAGGTAATTATGTCTAAAAACGTTTAAAAAGTCTGATTTCAAATGTTTTTGTGTATTAGATTCTTATTCTGTAATTATATTATTGTAGATTGTAATTTATAATACACATATAAAAAAATATATTTTTTTTTCATTTTAATATAGCTACAGAAAACAAAACACAATTTACTTGTACATTATTTTATTTTAAAAAATGTTTTTTTATGAACACAAAAATTTTCATATCAACAAGAAAACAAAATAGAAAGAATAAAAACTAAAGTAACTATTTTCATACCAGTAATATGTACAGGGTGTTTTAAATTCGATGTTTTTGAGGAGTTTCAAACATTTTTGGAAATAGAAAAAACTTACCCCTTGGGGTCCTTGATTTTCAAGACAAGTTTTTATAAATAAAATTGTTATAGACCTTTAAGCCTCTTAAAAATCGAGGATCGCAAGTTTTTTTTCTTCCCTAGAAATACTCGAAACTCCCCAAAATCATCGATTTTCAGACAGGACAACAAAAAATGTTTCTCTCATGAATTTAATTAAATAACTAGCTAAATAGAACTTTGAACTTAAATACCTATCCCAACCTATAACTTAGAATCTAGTAAACTAGCTATTGATCTGACAGCTTAAAATAAAAACTAAATAAATACTCCTTGCTGAGTTTTAAGACTACGTTTTTGAGAAAGATGCAAAACTTTTTAAGTTGGGTACATACAGTATTGTACAAAATTTTTTATTATTGTTTATAATTAATTTGCTTTTTGATATAATTTTATAATTTGTTGCTATTTTGTCCAATACTGTACATACGTTATTTATGCAACATTTAATGTTTCCTGAGAACATTTTGTAACAAAATTCAATTTTTTAAAATTTTCGTAAAATTTTAAAAATATTTAAATTTTGAAATTTTTTTGAACTTGAGGTATTAAAATATTTGAAATTTTTGATTTTTAGAATTTTTAAAATTTTTGGGATACAAAAGCACTTTGAAAATGCTTAAAATTTTTGTAAATTAACATTTTTAAAATTTTTTGAAAATCTTGTCGATTTGGAAAATTTTAAAAATAGAACTTTTTTCTTGAAATTTAAAAATTTTTGGAATACAGAAAAACGAGCGGAAATCATTAGGATATCTAATGATACTTCTAATGTCGTCAGGTTGTCGTCATTGGGCTATAAATCCCAAAAACGTTGTCAAATAAAATTGATGTTTACTAGAACAAGCTTTTTTGGTCTACTGTTAACTCACGTCTTTTAAGGAAGCAAGTAAGACCTGGTGGAACTAGTTAGATTTGAAATAACAGGAGAAGCATCATCAACTTCGGCTAGAGTTTCGAGTTTGACATCTTTTTTCGATTGTTGGTACCACAAGCCAACTGTGGTGAGAAAGCCCCTTGATAGTTTTATGATTGCCATGTGGACGACAAAATGAAGAAATACAGCGCCAAGGCCTTTGTAAAACCCAGTGCTGCCCTCTTCCAGGAGACACTTATTCCAACAGTGAAGGACACCTGCGTAATCTGTCAAGATCGGCAACACTGTTCGCCCCGTATCGAGGTTGTCAATTATTGTCCTTGTACCCTGAAACAGTAAATAAAACAACTATTATTAGTTAAGCGAGGAACAGTCATAAAAAGCCCGAGAAGAAATAACTAGAATATTATGAACTGATATGTCCAAATTAGCAAAATAAAAAATATATTTGGTTTTTGCCCCAGTCAATTAAGGCAAAGAAGAAAATTAGGTACTGGCGGAATTTTTGCATACTTATCCGTAATGCTTCCCCCAATTCCCATTCTTTCTTTTATGGTCTCATTTCTTATATGATCTGTTCTAGATCTTCTTATTGCATTTCGACACTTTCCATTTTTGTTTTGTATTTTTCTGTTACGCGACAATCTCATAAACCGTACATTCCAGTATAAAAAAAATTTTGGGACTCACCTGCAAATGTACTCTATGCAAAACAGTCTCAAAGGGGTAAAACACGATGTCTGTTACCATAGTAGCAAAGACGTGCGAGTCTTGATCTAATTCTTCTTCCAAGATGAATTCACTAGCTGGTAGGTCATCATAGGGGCTTGGTTGGTCATTGCCTCTTAGTACTTTCTTTCCCAGCCACAACATCATTGCATGTTTGGTAACACTGCACATGCTTATATGGAACATATATTTTACGAGACCCAGGCCAACCTGAAATGAAAACAATTTATTTAGAAAAGTTTATTTGCCATTCATGGGTAAGAAAAGTCAATTATTATAAAATATAACTTTTTAGGGCGACAAAAATTTTAAATTTAGATCCATAGACTAAGAATAGTTGGCAGTAATTTATTATTCAAAAACCATTATATAGGGTATGTACAAAGTTTCTTAGGCTTATTTTAAGATTGGAACTTCCTGTGAACAAAACGAAATATTTAAAAACTTTTTGATCTCCTGTAATGTTTTCTACTACCATTCCCTGCTTCTCAGGCTGATCTTTTGAAATCGCACTGGTTGAATTTAAGCTAATTGTTCCTTTATGACTAAGCAATTGCACATTTGAATTCGACTTTGATTTAGTCTTGACATCACACTAATTAATGTGGTGCCGCAGCAAATGGATTTTTAAGCTGATCTGATATTATTTTGTCATCATACTGGTTGCATTTAAACCAATTATTCCTTTATGGCATACAAATGAACGAGCGACAGTCATTAAGATATCTACTGATATATTTAATTTCGTGAGATTGTCGTCATTGGGCTATAATGCACATTTTAGTTAGACTTGTATTTGGTCTTGAAATCACAATAATAAATGATTGTATTTAAACCAATTGATTTCGACATACTTAATGTGGGTGTTCCATGACGAGTTCAGGTATGTGCCCAAAAACTTGGTGTCATTGGATAGCTGTAGTTCACGGTTATTAAAAGAGATATTTAGAGTCTGCAACTGTCCTCTATTGTGAAAATTGACGACCACACTCTTTTCAGGGTTAGCGATTAATCTGTTTTTCCAGCACCATATACCGAACTGTTCTGCTACAGTATTTAGCCGATCTTGGAGTTCCTCAGGGCTCCTGGCACGTTCAATGACAGACGTGGCATCTGCAAAAAGTACGATGCATCCTGCAGCAGTAAGATGTTTTGGTAGATCGTTTATGAACAAAAGAAATAGGAAGGGGCCCAAGACAGATCCCTGAGACACTCTCAAGTTCAACTTTCCGCGTATCAGACAACATCACCGCTCCTAACACAGACTTCTCGATTTTGGAGGTAGGAAATGAGCCACTTCAATACTTCCAACCAAGTGTTTCTTTATGGTGCAGGAAATGCACATTCAAATTGGAATTTTATTTGGTCTTGCAATCACACTGATTTATGGTTTTATTTGTACCAACTGACTTCGTCTACGCCTTGAAGCCGCAGCTAATTGCTGTTCAAGCTAATCTTCTGTAATTCTTTTGTAATCACACTGGTTGCATATAAACCAATTGTTCCCTTGTGATGCAATTGCACATTTAAATTGGACTTGTACCTGGTCTTAAAATGACACTAATTACTGACTGTATTTAAACCAACTGATATCGTCTACCCCTTGGTGCCGCAGCAAATTGCTGTTCAAGCTGATCTCCTGTAATTGTTTGTAATCACACTGGTTGCATTTAAATCATTTGTTTCTTTATAGTGCAGCAAATGCATATTTAAATTGAACTTTTATTTGGTCTTGCAATCACACTGATCAATGATGTTAATTAAACCGACTGACTGTCTACTCCTTGGTGCCGCAGAAAATTACTGTTCAAGCTAATCTTCTGTAATTGTTTTGTAGTCACACTGGTTGCATTTAAACCAATTATTCCCTTATGATGCAGCAATTGCACATTTAAATTGGACTTGTGGTCTTAAAATCACACTACTTACTGACTGTTTTATACCAACTGATATCGTCTACCCCTTGGTGCCACAGCAAATTGCTATTTAAGCTGATCTCCTGTAATTGTTTGTAATCAGACTGGTTGCATTTAAACCAATTGTTTCTTTATGGTGCAGTAAATGTATATTTAAATTGGACTTTTATTTGGTCTTGCAATCACACTGATTAATGGTTTTATTTGTACCGACTTCGTCTACGCCTTGAAGCCGCAGCTAATTGTTGTTCAAGCTAATCTTCTGTAATTCTTTTGTAATCACACTGGTTTCATTCAAACCAATTGTGCCCTTATTATGCAGCAATTGCACATTTAAATAGGACTTGTCTTTGGTCTTAAAATCACACTAATTACTGACTGTATTTAAACCAACTAATATCATCTACCCATTGGTGCCGTAGCAAATTGCTGTTTAAGCTGATCTCCTGTAATTGTTTGTAATCACACTGGTTGCATTTAAACCAATTGTTTCTTTATGGTGCAGCAAATGCATATTTAAATTGAACTTTTATTTGGTCTTGCAATCACACTGATTAATGGTTTTATTTATACCAACTGACTTCGTCTACGCCTTGAAGCGGCAGCAAATTGCAGTTCAAGCTAATCTTCTGTAATTCTTTTGTAATCACACTGGTTTCATTCAAACCAATTGTGCCCTTATTACGCAGCAATTGCACATTTAAATAGGACTTGTCTTTGGTCTTAAAATCACACTAATTACTGACTGTATTTAAACCAACTAATATCGTCTACCCATTGGTGCCGTAGCAAATTGCTGTTCAAGCTAATCTTCTGTAATTGTTTTGTAATCACACTGGTTGCATCTAAACCAATTGTTCCCTTTTGACGCAGCAATTGCACATTGAAATAGGACTTGTATTTGTTCTTAAAATCACACTAATGACTGACTGTATTTAAACCGACTAATATCGTCTAACCCTGACTTTGTCTACTCCTTGGTGCCGCAGAAAATTACTGTTCAAGCTAATCTTCTGTAATTGTTTTGTAATCACACTGGTTGTATTTAAATCAATTGTTTCTTATGGTGCAGCAAATGCACATTTTAATTGGACTTTTATTTGGTCTTGCAATCACACTGGTATTAATGATTTTATTTAAACCAACTGACTTCGTCTCCCCTTGGTGCCGCAGCAAATGGCTTTTCAACTGATCTTCTGTAATTGTTTTGTAATCGCACTGGTTGCATTTATAACAATTGTAATTTTCTTTACAACGCAGCAAATGCACTTTCAAATTGGCCTTATATTTGGTCTAAAAATTACACCAACTCGATTTAAATGAACTGATTTCGTATGTCCCTTGGTGCCGCAACAAATGGCTTTTGAAGCTGAGATCACAATGTTTTGTAATCACACCAGTTGCTTTAAACGAGTTGTTCCTGTTTAATTTAAAATTGGACCAGTATTTGGTCTTAAAATTGCACTTATTATAAATTTTATTTGAACCAACTGATTTCATTCAACTTTTGGAGTCGCAGGAAATGGCTTTGCAAGCAAGTAAGTTTTGTAATCACGCTGGTTGCATTTAAACCCATTTTCCTTTATGACGCAGTAAATGCACTTGCAAATTGGACTTGAATTTGGTCTTGAAATCACAAATGATTGTATATAAACCAAGTGATTTCGTCTACCCGTTGATGCCGCAGCAAATGGTTTTTTCAGCTGATCGTCGGTAATTGTTTTGGTATGACACTGGTTGCATTTTAACCAATTTTTCTTTTATGGTGCAGCAAATGCACATTTCAATTGGGCTTGTATTTGGTCCAGAAATTACTGATTAATGATTTTATTTAAATACCTGATTTCATCTACTCCTTGGTGCTGCAGCAAATGGCTTTTCAAATTGATCTTCTCTAATTGTTTTGTAATCACACTGGTTACATTTAAACTAATTGTCTTTTTCATTATGCCACAGCAAATAGATTGACTTATATTGAGTCTTAAAATCACACCGATTACATTTGGATCAACTGATTTTGTATGTCCCTTTGGTGCTGGAGCAAATAGCTTTTTAAGCTGATTTTCTGGTTCCATTTAACCCAATTGTTTGTTATTTCATGGCGCAGCAAATGTACTTTCAATTTGAACTTTACTAAATCAAACTGATTGTGTCTACCGCCACAGCAAATGGCTTTTCATGCTAATCTGTTGTAATTTATATAATATTTATAATAATAAATTGTAATCACACTGACAGCATTTAAATTAATTGTTAGTGTAATTTGTTAAATTATTTAAGTTAGTCATCTAAAGAATAGTATCGTATTTTTACTCAATAACCGTCGCAGATACGAAAAAATATATATATTCTAAATAAATTTTTGGGCTGGTCCTCAGAACATTGTAGAAATATACATCGACATTACAGTCTTTTTAGACACGATCAGTAGGACACAACCAAAAAACTTAAAAAAATTAATTTATTTTGTATTTTAGAAAAAAGTTACAGTAGGGAAGCATGACCCCTGAAAAATATCTCACTGTAGGTTTTAATTATTACTATTTTGAATGCTTGATGACCTAAGCCGTGTAGCTTTATTTGGGTGGGCTAAAATTCTAAAAGAGAGCATTGTAAAAAAGAAAAAAACTAATATTATTTAAACACATCCCTTTTTGTTAAACTTACAGTGGGCAGTAAAAGCTTGAAAAACGGTATCAGGCGAAGCTTTGTGGTGGGATGACTCCAGTGAAATAAACGACTGATGCCTTCCTTAAATACATCTAAAAAGCCAGGAGTATCACTGGCAATGTCACTTTGTACTGTCTCCACCAATGAGGCTGCATAAAATGGTGTCACAATCGCTAGGCTCACACTGCAATTTATGAAAATTCTTTTTAAAATTTTGTTTAATTGTGCATGATTTAGAAAGTTTTAAGTTTCAAAAACCAAAAACTTGTGCTTTAATAATTTTAACCAACAATCTGTCAAGCTATGGGGCAAGTTATGAATTATTGCTGTACTAAAGAACATAAAAAAGATGTTTTGATGGCAAAGAACACAAAATATGCAGATGTCCCTGTAGTATTAACATTTGCTCTAAAACCACATAGTAATACCCACATTAAATAAAAGTTTTTTTTTTGACAAAAATGGGTTCCTGACATTTTTTTCTAAAAAGCTTTTAGTTCTTTTGAAAAACTGAATAAAACCTAGAAAACAATGTTTTTTGTGATTTTTTACACTTTAAGGTTTGTTTCTCATGCAAGGATACAACACAGGCAGCTCAGTACCTAATATATCATTTTGTAGGTAATATCAGCCTTTGTTTTATGTGAGCATTTTCTCAAAAATAAGTAGAGTTATAGCTACTAAGGACAAAAATTTGTAAAAATTCAAAATAATTAGCCATATAACTCAAAGCTAGTAATTTTTAAAATAGTCTACAAATACTATAGTAGTGGCAAGTTTTAAAACTTTTGAAAACTGAAATGTATTTTATGACTTACCATTTAAGCATAATATGGTCAAAAAATTTAGACAAAGTAGTCTCATATTTAATTTCTTTGGGCCATGTTGTAGTCCTTGACAAAAGATCTTCAACACCTAATGTCATGCCCCTTACAATAAGAGCTGAGCCTACACCCTTCCATAATGGGGTAATCCCTTGGTGGGACTGTAGCTTATACATTGTAGGAATTAAGGTGAATGGTGTTAAATGATATCTTGTCGAGTTGTGGTTTACCTAAAAATTATATTTTCTGATTAAAGAGAGTTTCCTCAAGGTTGTCATTTTGGCTTTTCCCTTAGACATTCAGAAAAACAAGTTTTGTACCTGACATTGTCTCCTGATAACTAAAAATGGGTGGCAAAGTAAGTTTTCTGTCACAATACTGATCAATGTTACTACAGGTCCAATTTGGTGTCTCATTTCAACTTCTAAAAACATAAACAGCAGTATGTATTAAAGGGAGACATTAAGTCACATTGCTAAAATTTCCCAAATGTCAACAAAACAAAACAATTTAAGAAAGGTTAGAAAATGACATTCATTTAGTAGGTTTACATTTTCAAACAATATGGTCTATACATATAAATTTTAGGCTACATTTTTAAATACCAAGGTAAAAATAAATGATAACACCAATGAGAATTTGATTTTTTCAAAAGTAACTCAAACAAGTTTTTTAAATTTGAAACTATATTTGAATACAAGCCACCTAAAAATGTTTGACATGTCAGAGCATGCAAGTGTAAGTATTACAATTTATTAAACTTTAATTATTTTTCTATTGCATCTTGTCTTTAAACCTGGTCTAAAAGGTCTAGTCTTTAGTACATACTAGGTTCCGAGATCTGAGTAAATACTTTAACACATTGACAACTAAACTAATTATTTGTAGTAACATCTAATTTTCCTGTTTTAAAAATTGAACTAGATAATAATTTAATTACTTACTGGGTTATCTTAGAATAGAAGAATGGACAGAATGTTTTATTAAATTAAATTTTTGATTAGCTTTACATGATCACCTACCAGAGTTCTTAGAACAGCCCAAGTTGCTTGGAAATTTCTTTGGCCCATAATTGAAGCTTGTCTCAAGGGTTGGGTTTAAAAATAAATTGGGATCTTGCTGATCTAATATTTGTTCCTCATCCCTAAAGCGTTCTGGAAAAACCAAATTTTCCTGTTCTCCATGCTGTATCCCTTGGAAATCCAGAAATCTTTCCTCCCCAGACATTTTGTACTGCCAACTGAAGAGCAAAAAGGGGTAAAAAACCTCAATGCCAATAAATAAATTTTGTGCTTAATTATATATCTCTATCTTACTATACTAAGCAGGCAGAAAAAGAACAGAAACCCACCAAAATTAAACAATAAGTTTGTTCATTGCTTTGCTTAGTAAACCAGCCCTCCTGTTTCTTGACTATGGGTTGATTTACTTAAGGCCACTTCACATGGACCAATAAACTGGCAGTTGCATGCAAGATTAGGGTTCCTGACATAATCTGTTGTATAAACCTATATGTCAGCCCTCCTGTTTGTTGTTGATTTACTTAAGGCCGCTTGAGATGGGCCAATAGACTTGCAGTTGCATGCAAGATTAGAGTTCCAGAAATGATCTGCTGTATAAAAAAAAACTCTCAATTAGGCATGCAACTGCCAGTTTATGGCTCCATGTCAAGCAGCCTTTAGGGAATTTAATGATAAAAGCCATGGTGCACTAAATTTACGTTCGCTGCTTAAACCAGCCTTAAAAACTTACCCTATTAGCACACAAAACTTTCTTGCCAGAAGGTTTACAGTAATTGACACCAAAGGAACACAGGTTCAAAGAAAAGCAGACTGTGACTTTTCTAACAGTAATGTTAGACTCTACTTTCTTGTTAAGTAATTTTCCATTTTTTTGGGGAAAATCTTGACATTTGAGTGTTGCCCTCAAAAAATCAAATCAAAACAATGAAAAGTGGGGTTAGAGTGTTTTTCGTTGATTTTCACAGGTAGTTCATACGCACGGATAGCAACTGGCTTATAAAATAGCATGTAAAGCCCATCACACACAAAAATGCATAAGCGCATAGCATGGCACACAGTGGTGCAAAGTTGGTGTTCTGTGAAGCCAATCAGCGATCGAATAGTCGCGGCCATATTGGATTTGCGTAAGAAAAGTCCATAAGGTTGAACTTCTATGCGCCATGCTAGGCGCTATGCATTTTTGTGTGTGATCGGCTTTAAGCAGAGAGTATTCTTGTTTTGTGACTAAGACAAGGTAAGAAAGATAATTTATGTTATTGAAGTTAGGGTCGATTTATATACTTGTTATTCTAAAAGTGGTGTTCTGTGTCTAAAAGTTTATTCATGTTTTTCAAGAAGATTTTCGGGTATTCCCTTCAATCATTTTGTTTCTCATTTTTAAGGCTGATTTCTTTGCCATTGATAGTCATAAGTTCTGCTTTAATGCTTCTTAATAAAAAAACAGATGTTTTTAAGGCTTTTTAATTCTTTTATCCTTTGGGGCCAGGCAAATATATACAGATTGACACTGAACATATACATTGGTTTGAGATAAAATGTGTCAACTTAGTATTGGTGCATTGTAAGCCTTTTTCCTCCAAGTACCCAGGTAACCTGGTTACTCATTTTAGGTTTTTCCTCGCTGAGTAACAGTAAACATAACATCACAAGTAACCACACAGGCTCACCAGCTTAGCAGAAGTGGTTAGTATTTAGTATTTATTAACCAAAAGTATTTAGTATTTATTAACCAAAATGTTTTACAAAATTTTTTACAATAATTACTATTCTAATACATTTTTTTTCTTTCTTAAAAATATTAAATCTGAGTACCTAGGTATGAAATACCTGTATGTACTAGAGTAGTACTTTTACATATCACAGTTTTTTTTCTCTAATGTAGAATAAGTATTTACTATTTTTACAATTTTAATAAACGACGGTTGCTTAAAAATTTTAAGGTTAAGTGTGTTAGTTTATATTTCAAACTTGGTAATTCCAAAATCTTTAAAATTGAAGTGTATTTTACAATGAATTTAGAGAAAAATCATGTCACTGACTGGTGATGTCATACAACTGCTCACTCCAAGTAACTGTTATGTCATTTCGAGTGACACAAGACGCTAGCGCTACCAAGTCCACTTTCAATCCCTGGCTTCGCAAGCGCAGATCTGCCAATATTATTTACCTCATGTCTTAGAATAGATGCATACAGGGTGATTTTCACTTGAATGATTCTAACCACATGAAAATAGAAAGTTTCAAAAACCTAACCTAACAAAACCTAATCAAATCTAACTGAACCAATAATTTTTTTCAAAAAAAAAACTTTCCTGACTTCCTGCCCAGGATCCTAGAGGATGTGAATCCGAACCAAACCAAACCGAACCTAACTAAACTGAACCAAACCTAACCTAACCAAACTAAACTACAACACGTACTGCTAATTAGGTTTAGTTGGGTAGGGTTAGGTTTGGATAGGTTCGGTTCGGTTCGGTACGGTCCGGTTCGGATTCACATCCTCTAGCATCCCAGGTAGGAAGTCAGGAAAGTTTTTTTTTTGAAAAAAAATATTGGTTTAGTTTGCTTTGGTTCGGTTTGGTTAGATCTGATTAGGTTTCGTTAGGTTAGGTTTTTGAAACTTTCTATTTTTATGTGGTTAGAATCATTCAAGTGAAAATCACCCTGTACATCGATTCTAATACATGAGGTAAATAATATTGGTAGATCTACGCATGCGAAGCCAGGGATTGGAAGTGGACTTGGTAGCGCTAGCGTCTTGTTAGGAGTGACTAGTAACCTCGAGGAAAAAGGCTGTGTGTGTTAGGGAGGGGTGATCATCTGTCCACAGTAGGTATACAAATTTTTTTAACAGGACTGAATAGGACTCCACAGGACACTAAAATACACTACAGGGCCAAGAATTTATTTGAGTCCTGTAGGATGGTGTACAAATTTTGTTCAGCTGTTCACCCCTCAGTTATTGCAGAGGTGGATCTAGGAACTTTATTTAGGGGGGGTAGATATCATAATGAATATTGCATAAAACTGTTTTGCATAGTAACCAGGATGTGTATTCTGTATGTAAAAACTTAATATAGTTTGAGATTTGGGGGGGGGAATTTCCCCTCCTGTAGATCCGCACCTTCTTAAGGGTCATTGTCTATATAATTTTATTATTATTGTAGATCCGCACCTTCTTAAGGGTCATTGTCTATATAATTTTATTATTATTGATGTATTGCCTTTTCAGCATTTTCCATTTTTAGTTTTAGTAGATATTTTAGTCAGTAGTGAACCCAAGAATAGGTCTTGGGGGGACCTGAGACTCAGTTATGTCATATCTTCACCTATTTAATTTTTTTATTCATGAAATATATGGAAAATGTCTAAAAATCCTTAGGCTTCTGTCTTTTAGTTTAGTGTTTGAACATAATTCTAGCTATTGCTTTTACATTTTAGGTACACAAACATTATGGATTTGTATGGATCATTACATCACATTGATTACACACTGCTTGGTTGCAAATGTTTTTTCATTTAGGTAAGTAATAGAGAAATATTGGTTAATAAGTTCTGTCTCTTTCCACACCCATACTAGGGCTTATTCTTAAAATATATAATGCCATTTAACATATAATTATATGGTCAAAAGTAATGCTCAAAGGGGGAGCAGGGTTTGGCCTTGTATTACACATAACTTTTTTTAAATGTATTTTGTTTCTTGAAAATTCTGTACAGAGGGGGGAGGTGGGTCAACTACATTATTTAAGAATAGGCCCAAAGTGTACTTAGGGTAGAGCTTCAAGAGCTAAGCTCCTCCTTAAAAATTTGGTTAGCCCCTAAAATTATATTACATATAAACACATATTTCAGACAGAGTCGACACGAAGGCTTATTGGGGTGGGGGAGGCAACAGCCACCTTTCCTAACTAATAATTTTTTTTAAAACTATCCAAAAAATTTTAGATTACCAAAACGAAATGTTACCACCCAATTTTTTTTAGTTTTTGTCCAAAAACTGTACTCAATTTTTTTTGGTTTTACAGAGAAAAAGTTAATAACAGAGAAAAGGATCCTCACTCAATTTTTTTTTTTTATTTTGCCTCCAAAAATCTTTCTACCTAAAATTTTATTTGTGATTTTCTACTTTTGCCAAAATTTAATATTTTGGGGAGGGACTCCCTCCCATCCCCCCTTAGCGACGCTACTGTTCAGAAAAGAAATTAGAAAGCAAAATTAATTTTTTTAGAGATTTTCAGAAAAAAACTAAATAAACAAATGCTTTTGCGATGTTTTGCTCAAATTTGGAACGTGTGTTTAGCTGCAAGGCATACATCATTAAGCTTGCCAAATATCAGGAAAAAACTACAGGGTGATATTTTTTCAGGAGTCATGCCCCCTTTTCCCCCAGAACTTTTTTGCAGTAAGCCAATGGTAGATTCAAATAGATTCTTTGTTTTACTCAGAAACTTTTTGATCTTCTCTGAACTCTAACTGTTTCCAAGAAAAGGCCAAAAAGGAAAATTTGTACCCTGCATTATTTTAGTTTTATGTGAGTTTTATGTAATCTCTAAATAGCAATTGAAGATACAAGTTATTTTATTTTGTTTTTTTTTTCTGAAAAATGTTTAGAGATAAAAATATTGCCGATCAAAAAATTTCTGAATAAAATAAGGAATTCATTTTACATTTTTGAATCTGCCAGTGACTTACTGCAAAAAAGTTCTGGGGAAAAAAAGGGGGCATAACCGCGGGAAAATTATCACCCTGTAGTTTTTTCCTAATATTTGACATGCTTAATGATGTATGCCTTGTAACAAAATACATGTTCCAGATTTGAGCTAAATATCTCAAAAACTGCACGAGTTATAAATAAAAAGTAAACAAAAAACTAATATTTTAATAACCCATATCTCAAAAACTAAGCATGGTTATACAAAGTTTTTTTTCTTAAAATCACTCAAGATAATCCTCTGAAGTTTGGCTGCATACTTTATTAACACCTGTATAAAATACCTACTATTATGAGTCCCTTGTCAGTTTTTTTTTTGGTTTTTAGTCATCCAATGCAACAATCAACAATGGGATAACATCATTATGAACCTTTATTATTAAAAAACTAAAAAATGGATTTTGTGAAAAATATATATATAAATTACATTACAACATTTGAGCAATTCCACATGAACCTAGAAATTAGAAAATTGAAGACTGTAAAAGTGTGTTCTTATTTTTTTTTTAAATATTGGTTTTATTAAGGATTATTAGGTGGTACATGTTTAACTATTTTTAAGTTTTCTAAAAATCCACAGTTTTTTGTAATATAAATACTTAGTTTATACATTTAAGAAAAACATTATATTTGTTAAATATTTTTAGATTTTTCTAAAACAGTTCTCATTTTTAAAAACATAAATATTACGTTTTTTATAAAACATTGCTTTTTATTTAAGTATTACATTTTCGAGGTCATGCAAATTTTTACGTATGCGGAAAAAGTTTGGATATCTTACAGGTTGACATGACTAAAATTAATATATTTTTGATATCCAAATTCTTTTCGTATACATGAAATTAGCATGACCTCAAAAATAGCAGCTTTACTAAGAAAAATATCTATTTAAAAAGCCCGCCGAGCCCGCCCGCGCATTCTTAATTCTTCCAGTAGCCAAGGGTGGCGCTAGCGTAAACTTGTTGCCGCTTTTGAACCATAGAATTAAGCACTCTTTTATTATTTTCTCTATGGCTTTAAGTTAATAGGGCTCAAGAATTTTTTTCTTTTTGCAGACCAGTGTAATTTAAAGGTGGAAAATTTTTAATTTCTTTCTTTGTTTTAATATGCCTTTCGGTCCTCCAATTTAAAAAGTTTATAAAATGATTTAATTTTTTTGACACAAATTCTATTTTTGTCATTGCATTTACGCTAACGTAATATAAAAGAATTTTTAATGTCATTATTTTAAACGAAAATTAACACAATCTTTTATTGTTTCTAAAGCTCTGCATTGTTTGAATGCATGTTTTAAAATTACCTACAGCGGAAGCTCTTTTCAATGTCAACACCAAAGCAATTTGTCTAATAATCTAATCACGTATAAAATAATAAAGCTAAGAAAAAATTATTTACTTTTATAAAACATAGGCGTCCAAAACAGAAACGCTTAAGCATAATGAGGATATTCAAAGCAAAGCGCTCTTGCAGTCACTGTGATGACCTGTGACTGTAAGGACTGAGTCACATATCAAATGCGAACTTTTTAAAGCAAAGGCTTGAAAAGGCCATACCAAATATTACACAATTAAATTGTGTAAACTATACCTTCGATTATCAATTTTCTAAGGGCCATATAAATATCGAGCTACTTTAAAATCGGTGCGCTTCGCTTAGAGAAGTTTAAAACTAAAATTTTATCTTACACTTGCGGTAGGCTGGACCGCAACAAAAATTTAAGCCACTAAGTTTTTAACCAAGTTGAGGTTGCAGATAATAGCTCCTGAGCATTTTTTTAGCTCCGCTACTGCATCAAAAGCAATCATCGCGTTTATAAAAATAAATGTGTGCCTCCCTTTTTGTTTTAAAAAAATGCAGACAAAATCCAATCCAAGTCTATTTCAGTCAGTAGAAAAATGTGTAAATATTTGTTTGCAGCTCTTGTGGTCTTCTTATCTATTTCCATAGCAGGTGGGTAACACACAGTTATATTAGATAACACATAAAAAAAATTTTGGTAGAAGACCCTTGTGTAAAATTTTTCGGGGCAATGCCAGAGGTAAGTTGATCTGTTTGAAATTTTTGATTAGAAAATTGATCTATAGTCGAACTAAGAGCGTAAACAAAAATGGCTTAACACTGCGTGGATCTCAAAGATAACGCATATGGTCTTAGAGACCGAGTAACTTCTCAGGGACCGCTAGGGTAACAGAGACCGTGTGTATGGACTGAAGGGTTAAATTAAGATTGTCTTTGTCCTATAATTTTAATTTTTCTAAACCAATTGTAGTTCAGCTCGAGGAAAATTGTACGGATTTTCAAGGAAAGACTATTCCGCATGGTATTCTCTACGTTCCCGGTCCAGCTGTCTGTACCATGTGTGTCTGTTACCACAGTGAACCAATGTGGTGCAGCGCAATTTACTGTGACCCTCCATATGTAAGTACGATACTTTTTTGGTAAATATAATTTTTTTTATATGAAGTAAATTACTTTAAACGAACATATTTTATAGCGTTTTACCAAAGTCGGTACAGCGCCAAGGATATTAGGTATTTATTTTAGGTTTTTTTTTAGTTTTGTAAGAATTTTCGTGTAAGAGAAAGATGCTGTGATTTTGAATGCCTTGAACCCCCAGGTGATATTGCTGCAAAAATGTTGGCCGAACACAGACGAAAATTTGCCGAGGAAAAAGAAAGGTAATGTTTTAATAAATATACGTTTTTTTATCAACCAGCGCACTCTGGTCAAATTTCTAGAAAAGCTGGCCATAAGAAGGTTATAGGTTATTCCTACGTTTAAAATATCGTGTTTTAGATAATTATGCCTTACTATTAAATTTTTGGATAATTTTAATTATATACAGGGTGTAGCAATTATCCTTAACGATAAAAACGATATTTAAAAATGATTTGCAGGTTCTTAAACCATTTTAAAACAGGATAAATCTCTCAATGTTTGTATTAAATATTTAAACAATAAAAACTTGAAATGATACATCGTGATTAAAATTAAATATAGCTGCATTCTTTTTATTTATTTGTTATGGATTTATTTTTTTTTCTAACGAAAATAATCATAACTTTGTTTGAAGTGTGCAGCGGGAACATTTTTGTTTTATATCGAACATCCTAAACAGGGTACATTCTTAAATTATGTACCGCCCAAGGGGGAGAGGGGCGTTTAGCCTTTTCTCTTTAAAATGCGTTACGAAGTGGGAGGGGGAGTATAAAATCCCAAATTTTTGCGGTACCTACGTAATTCATGAATGTTCGCTAAGTATTTAATTAATTTATTTTTTAGGATCTAACTACAGAAGAAGAAGGCATCAAATGGTGGTAAAAAATATCTAAGTATGATTTTCTATGAAACTAATAGTTTATTCGTTGAATAGGTTAACATTGAAACTGCTCATCATATTTATTTTATTTTTGAAAATATCGTTATAACAACGCTAAAGAATTGAAAACAGGCTTCCTATATATGCTAATATACAGTAAGATTGTAAATTCCCGCATAAATTCAAAATAAATGCTAAATATTATTTTTTATTTTCCAGAGAGATACTTTTTTTAAACGTTTCTGTTTAAAATTTTAAAGGTAACACCAAGCTACCCTTTTTAGGGCATGTGGTTAAATCTTAAAGGCCGTAAATATTCCTTAAAAGTCTCACTCTTGAGAATAAGTTGACATGCTTTACGATTTTTTCAAAGCTACCTAACCATTTATATATTTTAATAAATTTATGTGGGGCTTAACCAGAGATATAAGAACAGATAGAGATTGGATTTCACAACCAACCAAAATACAAAGAGTAATTACACGATGTGTTTGATATTACCATTAAAAACGTTTAGTAAAAATAGTTGATATTACCATTAAAAACGTATAGTAAAAATAGTTGTTCACTGGTAGGCAGCCTAACCAAACCTACATATACAGTGAATATCGCTTATAACGATATCGGATATTACGACATATCGGTTATTGCCACGACATATTAAGGTCCCGACCGAGTTTTATATATAACCCATTTTGTTACATTTTTTCTCTATAACGACGCTCTGTTATCACGACCAAAATTAAGCCGTCCGTTCAATGTCGTTATAACCCATATTCACTATACTTTGATTTTATGACGGCCTTGTCAATATGGCGGAGACTGTCAGCTGTTTTGTTCTCAGACTTTTCCTGCTCTAATGGAAAAAGTTATGTTTTAAGACCCTGAACAGTTTTTACCAATTAAATTTTATCCTAAATTTAATTAAAACAAAACTGACGAGAAAACAAATAAACAAAAACAGCGGTTAACAAGCCCCTGACATTTCAAAATCAGAGAACAAAATGTCAATGGTTAAAAAGACCGGGACGGCTGCCATTTTTGATTTTACGCTTTTACTTTCAGATCCAATCCGGCAATGTTCTATTATCCGTGGTCTTAACTAGCTTACTGTATATTTAAATTTTTTTTTAAATTGGTTTATATACTACTTAATTATATTTAATGCATATAAAACATGTGAAATTGCAGAACTCTAACGTTTTTAATTATTTTGGACCTCTGAAATATTTTTAATGGTTTTTTTCCGTGCACCATACACTATATCACACTAGAATAATATCCACTGACTTTAGTTAGGTATATTCTTTTACACATTTCCGTACGAATGCCTAGAAGGGCTTCAGCTTGAGGTGTTTTTTCTAAAATGTTAGCAATATCTTTAAAATTTTAGTTAGCTGTCTATTAATAAAATAAATTTTTGACACTTTGAGTTTTCCAAAAGTTTTAAAAATAATTAAATTATTACCTATTTTTGTCGCCTTTCTAGTCTTTTGAATTAACGCCTGGGCAATACAGAATTTTTTATATTAGAACGAGTGGGTAAAACCACACAAATTTTAACAAGTTAGGTTCATAAAAATATCGTATTTTTGTAGATATCCAATTAATTTTGGTTTAATTTCAGAAAAAGTGTTTTTCGAAAAAAAATTTGACCAAGCATTGAAGCAAACCATGTAGAAAAATATAATAGGGGTGTGTGTGATTTCCTGACTCGAACGCTTAAAAAAACTCGGTGCTACCGACGCATTTAAACAAATATTTTATTTCTTACAAGTGTACCTTCCTAAACCTATATAAATTATCTACATATATTTTATTCACTTATTTACATATTATAAAAACGAACTTAATATATTTCTAAATATTTATAATTTCGCGAAACAAAATACTTGTTTATTACCTATATTTACGTCCTAAATTAAAAAAAAATGTCTTTAATGTTTTGCATAATATTATAACATGTGGAAGTACTGCTGAGTAAATTTTAGATTTATAGAGGGCGCATTTACCCCATAGATCTTTTTAAAAAAATATCCTAAAAATTACAACGACTTAATTTTTTCCCTACAGTATCTATCAGGGTGTAATTAATTTGTTTTTTTTTAAAAGAAGTTACTTAAAATAGTGACAAATCTAAGAAGGTCTCTCTGTTGATTATTAATAGGAATTACAAAATTTATATTTATTTAGAAACAAAATTTCGGACTTCCATTGTCTTTATTTATTTTAAACACGAAGAAAATATTCCAGACGCCGTTAGATCCCACCTGACTACACCACAGTAAGGCACTACATTTTTATGGACTACCAAAGATCCACAAGAAGGATATACCAATGTGACCAATTATACTAGCTCAAGGAACTTACCGACCAGCACTTTATCGAGCTTTTTGTTAAATATAATTCAACCAGTACAGGGTAAGTCCGAATCTTTTGTGAAAAACTCGGAACAATTTGTCGAGGTTTTAAAAAGGATTGAAATAGATCCCGACGATAGATTTGTAAGTTTTGATGTAGAAAGTATTTACACCAACAAGCCAATAAATGAGTCACTCCGTATCATCAAAAACAAATTACAAACTGATGATACACTTTACGAGAGAACAACGCTATCAGTAGAGGGGGTGATGAATCTGTTACTTTCAATGGGTTGGTCTCTTTCGCCAGTGGTAGCAAACATCTACATGGAGTGGTTCCAGGACAATGCCATAAATACAGCAAGAGTCAAGTCAAAACATGGCTACGATACATGGATGACACATTTACTATATGGCCGGAAAATGATGACAAACTGCAGAATTTTCTACATCACCTGAACGGTATTCGACCAACAATCAAATGCACAATCTCTAAAATAAAAAACAAACCAAATGTAGCAAATTCTCAAAATAATAATCCGTTGGGTGTCTTTAACATTCCATATGTTCAAAGGATTTCAGAAAATAGAACACGAATAGCCAAGCACTATAATATAAAAACAGTATTTTCATCGAGAAATACGATAAGGAGTTTTGTAGCTAAAACAAAAGCAGAACATCCCTCAAATAATAAGAAATGTATTTACTAAATCCCATGTGAGTGTGGTAAATTATAAATAAATTATAAAAGGTCAAACGAAACGCCCTTTTTCAGGTTAGAGTAAATGAACATCTAAAAAGTACCCAATTAGAGGATATTGAAAAATCTGGTTTAGCGGATCATGCAAGGTCAAATTATCACAGGATCCAATGGGCTGAAGCTAAAGTTTTGCATAAGGAGTCGCATTAGCGAAAACGAAACTTTATTGAAGCTGCGCTTATAATGCAGAATAAAGAAGTTTTCAACCATGCACAAGCGTCTGGATTAAAAGGGGCGGGCCGTCACACCTGACTCTACACCAAGTAGTATAAGTAATAGCCTCAAGCGCGTCGATAAGGATGGGGGGTACTGGGGGTCAGTACCCCCCCCCCCAATAATCCAAGAACTGAAGTTTTTTATTATCGAGCACTCGTAATGCAAAGCTGTTATATAGTTCAAATTATACCCATTTGTAATGACGTCATGTTTGTTTATCTTTGTTTGGTATATTATAAACAGCGGTGACAATAAACTTTAAAAAAAAGTAGTGTCTATGATTTAAATAGGTAGGTAATTGGTTATGTGAAGTATCCGTCATTGTCAATCAAAAAACATTGATTGACAAAAATATCTACGCCATACTTTTTTTCTTACCTGGTGACATCATTACAAATGCGTATAATTTAGACTATAAGTATTTGTAAAGTTAAAAATAGGGTTTGTCGTGATTTGTAATTGAGTTTTGGTCAGCTGAAATTAATGGTAAGGAAAACCTAAAATTTCTTTTATTGTAGTACAGAGTGGTCCAAATCGGACACTTTTGATAGGAAACGCCTATTTCTAGAGGAGATAGAAAAAAACTAACCTGCATTTTGCGAGCTCGATTTTCGTTAAAAAGTTAATGCCGAAAACCGCACATCGATATCTTAAACTACTTACAATAAATACGGTGGTTTTCAATTTGGTGCATTTTCGACCCACCCCCGTAACTTGTTTATTTATGAATATTTTTTATTTCTGTAAAAACGTTCTTAAAGCACGTTTTTAAGAGCAATTCAACTGTCAAATTAAATTTTATCTTTCACTTTTAATTTTTGAGTTATTACATAAAGTTTGTAATTTTCTTATGAAATGACCCTATTTTTATTTGATTTTTGAAATCAGCGTAAAATTTTCTTTAAAATGATGTGTCACACTTAATATTTTATTTATTTATTTATTTTTATTTTTTTTATATTTTTATTTTTTTATTACCTCTTATTTTTTATTATTTTTTTTAGTTTGATCATTTTAAAATATTTTAAACCCATTCAGCAAACTAAAAAAAAATAAAAATGGTTTTGCGGCAATAGCCTTCGCATTTTCATTATTTCCCATTAGCAAAATATTTTAAGGCCGCTTGACATGATGCATGACGCGCTGCAAATATTTGCAAGCAAAAAATTTCGGTCAAGTTGTTGCCTGCAAAAAATCTTCTTTTCGTTTGACATTGTGCATGGCCATGCATTGATTCCCCAGAATCTAGGTAAAAATTCCCCAGTTTGCATGCAAGTACAGTTTGCATGCAAAAAATGGCACCGGATAGATCAAAATGGATTGCCTGCAACAATCAGCTGGATTTGTACTGCGCATGCATCTGGGCAAAATTTCATGCATTTGCCTGCAAATTTTATTGTCATTATTGGCCTTTAGAAAAAACGCTCTCGTGAAAAGTTACCAAAAACCTAGTTACTAGGTTTTGCAAAAGTAGGGCAGAGTACCCCCCCCCCCCACGAAAAAAGCTATCGACGCCCTTGAATAGCCTATAGACTGGATTGCTTAGTTTATACTTAAAAACAGAGATGCTTATGGAAGTCCGAAATTTCTTTTCCACTCAATCATTGCCTACGAGTTTTAAACTAATATTTGACAAACAAAAAACACCCTGGACAGGTCCTGAATAATCATTTGATTTAAAAGTATAACAAAATACCTTATTAATTTAAACTTGGTCAGTTGGTACCTTACCTATTTGTTTATCTTTATTTAGGTAATCAATATAGGTTTTTCTTAATATTTACCCAAATGGCTAATATTACTAAAATAAAATGCTTTATTACAACTAATAAATTCTCCTACATACCGTAACTCATAAGCTAGAGAAGATATAGGTACCTATGTGATTATAAGCAACATGACCTAATAAAAGAAAATTCATTGTTCGAGAAATTTCAGTCAGTAAGTATATTAATATTATAGCTAAGTAAAAAAAGCTATACAGTGTGTAATTTTTTAAAATTTCTCGAAATTTATAAAATCTGTGATTCAATTTAGTTTGCGAGACTGGAATTTGCCATGCGAGGGGTAATTATTGAATAGGAAAAGTGAGTAAATTGGTCGATTAGTTTTCGAGAAATTTGATTTCAAAGCTTCTATGGTTCGATCGGAAAACAGGGCCGTACACAGAAGAATTTTTTTGGGGGAGGGAGGATACGAAGTTTTAAAAAATGTGCGTTTTGTGTTGGGTTGGGAATTGCAAGAAATGTTTTTTTTTAACCAAAAAGTCTGCAAATTTTTGGTGGTAGTGGTGGTGTCCCTTTACTAATATTAATGTTAATCCTGGATTAAAATACAAAAACGGAGTTTAAAGGATCTAATACCTTCCCAACTATATAGTTATTGAAATTAAAGAAATAGTTCCTGTTCGGTGAAAAATGGTGTGTGGTGCTAAATAAAAAAAGCCGCTAGCAGGCGCGGACAGCCAGTCATACGTTATTTTAATTAATTAGAAAAAAAATGATCGCCCGATTTTGGCACATGCCTAATTAAAGACGGTTTTTTCAAAAGCTAAAGAATAAAAGTAAGTGCAAAACTATTTACTAGGTAGGTTCATTAAATTCCTACCTAATTTGAAAAACTGATAAAAAAATATAATAGTTTTTGGGGTTTTAATTATAAAAAATCTAAAAAGGGTAAAAAACTTGAATTGTGATTTTGTTTTTTTTAATAAAAAGGATCAAAATAGAACTAAGTAAAATTTTTTATCAAACTAGCAATTATATTACTAAATATATTCGACTATATTAAAAAAAAAACAATGAATTAATTTCTGAAAGTATTTTTTTAATAAGTGTTCTCAAAATGGAAAGGTTGGCAGTTAAATGGGTAAAATATATTTATTGATTTTTGGGTTATCGCATCCCAGACAGACAGACGCCATTAAAAATTTGGTGGTTGGGTCTTTTTTGACACAAACTTATGAGTTTTTTTTAACAATCCCAATAGCCTTCAATGGCTAAAAAATAAATCAACCCAGCATACTTTTTCAGTCAAATTCTTAATTGTGGAGCAAAAATTTATCATTGATTGGCAAAAAATCCAGTTTAAAAATAAGACAAAAAAATGAAACTATGTTTCAGCAGCTGCTCAATTCTTCAGTCAGTCAAGGCACTGTGTAGATAACTTTTATACACTACACTATGGCCAAGGCAAGTAATATTATTTAAAACACAACTGTTTGTGAATAAAATTATTGGTGTTATTAAGCAATAGGAATTTTTAAAAATTAAAAGAAAAATTTGAGGAACATGAATGACTTAGAGGACAAAAATATTTTGCATACATTTATCTGTAAAATACAAGATTTGAGTTTTTTTTTCCTGATCAAACGTTAGTCCTATGAATAATATTTCAATTCTGCCATAAAAAAATGCGAATTGCCTACTACTTTATACCCACTAAATATTATTTATATATTATATTTATTAAAATTTAATCTTGCCAAAAATGGTCCCCTCGCAAACTAAATCGATTGTCGCAGAGACTTTTTAAACCGCTCTCGAGAAATTTTGGGTCGCGTGTGTAGAAGGGGACACACTGTATACTAATATAGATAATATTTAGACATGTTAGGTCACCTTATTGTCACTTTTTTTGTGAAGGTGTATATAATATAGGTATTTCCTTTGTTTGGCCAGTATTTGCTTTATGGTATAAGCACGGAGTTTTTGATTTATTAAACGTTAAAACTTTCAAACCCTGATTTAAGACCGAGCATATACTTTTCTTACGAACGTGCGTAAAACAACATTTTTTTCTTTTCCTATAGGCACTATTTAGAATTGACAGTTTATCAAATATTTTTTAACCACCTTTTTATTTTTTTTAATCTGAAAATGGATTTTTTTGACAGGGGTGTCGAACATTTGCTTTCTTGGAATAGTTAAAGGCTCTTTGATTTGAGAAATGAAAAAACACAAGTTCAATATATTGCCCTCAGTACATTCCTCCCCGCTTTATCGAAGCCCCTGTTCTTTGATGGCACCTATAGGTCGGATTTTAATTAATATTATTAGGATGGAGGCTATCACACCATCTTTGTGTTAATAAAAATAATTATATTTAAAATTATGTTTTTTGCGTTTTTCGCACGTTCATAGAAAAGATAACGTTTTTAACTCAAACAAAAAGTATCGTTTGATAAAATGACACTTTCCGCAGTTGTTATAGAAAATATAATATACCAGGTAGGTACGTAAAAAAGTAAACTTTTTTTTTATATAAATTTTAAATAGTATCCCTATTCGTTGTTTCTATTATAAAATTTAAAAAATACTATAATCATTTATTAATAGTTATTTTAATAAACTAGTTACTTTTAACTATTTAATAAAAGCATTACAAACTGGCTTATAGTAGGTATTGCCCTTTGGCATTTTTCCTAATACATTTCAATGGCACTATCTGGCATGGAAAAGACATATTTATCAAATGAAAGATTTAACATATTTGTAATGATAGGCGAAATATGAATAAACGTTTATTTAGCCATTTTATATTAAAAAATTTGTTTGTGGAGGATGGGGTGAGACATATTTTATTTTAAAGAATAAACCTATTTTACTCATCTTACTTAGATAGTACGTGCGGGGTCCCTGAAATTCGGCACTTTTTTAATAAACCTTTATTTTAAGAATACATTTTTTAGGATTAGCTTTATTTATATATTTTTATTTTTTGTCCAATTTGAGAGACTATGTGCAGGTATATATTAATGTTGGCACTTTTTGTGTCCCAAAGATTCAAAATTTGTAAAAGCTTTATATATATAGAAGAACAATATAAATAGTAGATATACCCTTGTAATTCTGGGCAACACAAAACAGTTACTTTTTATAGTAAAGTTATTAATTTTATTATTATATGATTATAGTATTTTGCAGTTTTTGTCATTTATACCAAATCTTTTGGCTACATTATAAGTACCTACTCTACGTGAATTTTTAACTTAATACTGCATTTAGTTGACAGTTAATACAGATTTAAAATTAATTTTTACAATGTTAAGTAATTCACATTATAAAAAATAACTTATAATATAGGTACGTATATTATCTACATACGAATGTGTAAAAAACAGTAAGCTTATGTACTGGCTTTCATATACATTAACATCTTTTTTAATGTACAATGCGGAAACGAGCAGTAAATTTAACAAAGGTCCAATTTAATTATTCCGATTTCGATAAATGTAAAATTACCAAAAATATTTTAAGAAAAAAAAAACGCCACAATTTTTTAAAAATGACAGCACCTAATTGGGAAATATGAATAAATTTACAAAATTTAAATCGTGATATGTAATTTACACAAGGTAAGGTTTATACATAAGCTTACTTGGGTTATATAATCCTAGACAAGCGTTATGTATAAGTATCTATATAATAGAATGACTAGATTTTAATTTTTTATAAAATTTTCTAATAGAGCGGTAACAACTTTTCTGAAGAATTTTTTAAACAATGCTAGAATTTTTGCCTAAATTCTGTGGTTTTAGCAACTTTTTGGCTGAGACTAACATCTTTTCAAGTCAAAATTTGCATTGCTTTGGAAATTGACCAATGCACATAACATTTTTAGCATAGTACAACTCCATAATTTTCCATAAAGGTATGGAAGAATGTATCTCGATTTTGCAGCCCTGTCTGCAGAAAGAAATCCTGTAATAATCTAAATTTTACAACAATATTTACTAATATTATATGTATTTACTGAATAGTGACAAGTATCAAATCTGTAAACTTAGTCCCGACCTGACTAAATCTTGATTAAAAGTTTGATTAATTTTTTGCCTTAAATAAATACTCTTTAATAATTATATAATTCTTTAATAAATATCTTGCAATAAGGATTAGATTAGACCAGAATTGGAAATACATAAAATAAAATATTTAGGTTTAAAAATGGCAGTCATTAAGGGATGTCAAATAAAATCGGAGTAATTAAGTCTGTGTAATACCATTTGACAGCAGTCCGCTATATTTTATATGTTAATTATTAATATGGCGTGGACTGAATAGTTTTTGATTTATTATTGGAGAGAGTGTTAATAAGATAATTTTAATTTTAAAGTTTATTTGAATTTTAATGATATTAAACGCTGCAAGCACAAACGTTAATAGGCGGTTCTGCCACGGATCACCTTTTGTTAGGTGATCCGTGGTTCTGCGATGTTATTTTTATATCAACTTTTTTAACATTAAAATTATATTGGATCAATATAATACCGTTCTTTGATGATCAAACAACGATAATACAAACAGAATTGCGTGACTTTAAAAAGTACTTCAAAAAATCGCAGTAACTATAAAGTATTATAACTTAGACTTAGAGAGGTACATTGTGAATTATGAGGAGCGCACAGGTAAAGCCAAATGTCGGCAACATCGCGGTAAGCAGAAATTTTTTACATCATATCATTAAGATATTAGGTTTGTCATTAAATAACATTAGGGAGAGGATACGTTGATTTTCTGTTGTGCCGTACTTTTTGCATTATGCAAGTCTTAGATGTAAATCCAAATGCCCGCAACATTACTAAAATAGCAAACTTAAAAATAATTGCACTATTTTCATAATTTAACAGTTAACTCTAAACCTTTAATACGTAAAAGCGGCGGACATGTTCTCTTGCCATATGTCACTAGATAGATCCTCTAGCATTTCAAAAGAGAAATAGGCAAGAATATTGTTCAGAATTTAACTTGAGAAGTAACTAATTGTACTTTGCGAACCTGACATACTTATACCCTCAGAGTAATAATATTATTACTCTAAGCTTATACCTATGATGGTGATGATGCATATGTGAGTGGGCCTGGCAGCCCTTCCACCTCGAGCACTAGTGCGTTTATTGTTGCTCACTTTTAAGTGGTTTCTTACCACTGTATGCCTAATCCTCCAAAAAGGTTAGCTATCAGTTTGGGTGAGACACTGTTCTGATATTCTGAGTCAATCTGAGGTTTACCAAAAGTGTTTTGACGTAAACGTACAATAGCCGTACATTCGCACAGTACATGTCAAATTGTTTCGTCATCCTCCATACATAGTCTACATCCGGTGTCTGCTGTTCTTCCCATTCTGTGCTTAGGTACTCTTAGTAGACAGTGACCCGTAAAAAGTCCAGCCACTATGCGGATCTCCTTTCCTTGGGTAACATTTTAACTTTATATACAGGGACATCCATTTATTTTTCAAACGAGCCGACGCACATTGAGTTGTCCCGTGGACAAAAATAGATAAATCGCTTTTCGACTTCATGAAACTTAAACGTTTTATTTGCATATTTTGTTTTCTGAACTCTACGCGTTCTTGCAGTGAATGAAGTATTAATAAAGTATTAAGTATTACGTGCTTACGATTAAATTAGTATGGAGTTTACATGCCAAGGTATGTAATTTAGTAATCTCGTATAATCATGTTCTTGATTCAAGTTTTTCCTATCTCCAAAGCTGTTAATTTGATCTACTTAAAATTTATGAATTTGCGAAATTTCATAGAGCAAAAATAAAAAACTCCGAATATCTCCTCATAGTTTTGATGTTTTTTTGATGTCAAATTAATATAAACTGCTCAAAAATTGAAGTGAGCTACCCCATCTTTTTGGACATTTTTAAAGTAAATTTATTCCTAAACGAAACGGTCAATTTCCACACAATTCTATGTGATATAGCTTCGATTGTCTTCTTTTAGTGTATGGTTTTCTTGTTGTCCTGCGCTTGACAGATAGCTTCACAGGGTGACTACAACGCAAGTGTAACAAAAGTGCGAAAGTTTGCACGGCTCCCATTTCCCGTACGATTTTTTTCGAAAAAATGTTAATAACACAAAATGACAGGCAGCTAAAGCCAAAAAAAGCAATTTCACAGTTTTTTTAATTTCTCGTTAGTTTCCGAGATATTATATTTTTTTCATAAAATTGTACTTTTTCTGATTTTTAGTTTGACGTTTCTACCCGGTTTGACCGATAGCCACCAAATTTGCTATGAGGCAACCCAAGTATTGGCCCTTTCGAACTTTGTACGCCTTTGTACCCTAGATGACCACTGAGCACAATCAGGGGCGTGCAAAAATAATTTTTCATAAATTCTCCTTTTTATGAGTTTCATCTTCTGTAGGTGATCTGATGTCAAGTCTAGATAAATGCAAAACACGTTTTATTGAAGTTTGAACATTTATGCCGGGATGGTTTTTTCATTTTTGTTAAAATTGTACTATTTTTTGTAAAAATGCCAGTTATTTCGCAAAGTCCATGGATTCAAGCGAATTTTCTCACACCACTACAGATAATTTTGATGCTGCCTCAGTAAAAGTCATAGAGCAATGCTTATGCCACGTTTGCCATCCAACTTGGGTTGTAATATCTCATAAACGAAAGTTTTAAGGGTTGAAAAAAACTGAAATGTGAAATGCGTTGAAACCAGAAATTTTATGTTTTGGTTGTGCTTGCCATCTTGAGCATTTTAAGGTATCATACGCAAAAATAGGTTAAGAAATAAAAAGTAACTACCAAAAAAAAATTTTAGTGACCTTATTAACTAAGCAATTTTGCTCCCCGATCAAACGATACATCGAAATGCTCGGAAGATGGAGGCTGATAAAACGGGACAACCAAAATTATTAGGTACTGTTGGATCACTATTTAGGAAAAGTTAAAAAAATTGAATCTGTTTTTAAATAGGCCTACCAACAAAACCTATCATTGCAGTGCCCTTCGGGTCATTAGAATGACAGATAAAACAAACATCTAGTGTCAGTCCTGTTTTATCCGAAGGGCACTGATACGATATAGGGGTTGTTGGTAGCCCTATGTAAAAACTGATTTTTTTAACTTTTCCTAAATAGTGATCCAACAGTACCTAATAATTTTGGTGGTCTCGTTTTATCAGCCTCTATCTTCCGAGCATATTGATGTATCGTTTACAGGAATCGGTCAAGAAATGAGTGATCGGGAAGCAAAATTACTTTGTAAACAATGTCACTAAAATTTCTTTGTTTATGACACATTAAAATGCTCAATACACCAAGCGTAACCAAAGCATAACACTTTTGGCTCCGACGCAGTTCACATTTCAATTTTTTCCACTCTTAAAACTTTAGTTTGTGAGATATTACAACCTAAATCAGATGGCACACGTGGCATAAGCTCTGCTCTACGATTTTTACTGGGGCAGCATCAAAATCATCTGTGGTGGTGTGAGAAAATTCGCTTGAATCCATGGACTTTGCGAGATTACTGGCATTTATACAAAAAATCATCCTGACGCCAATGGTGACATTCTAACAAAAATGAAAAAACAGTCTCGGCTTAAATGTTTAAACTTCAATAAAACGTGTTTTGCATTTACCTAGACTTGATATCAGATCACCTACAGAAGGTGAAACTCAGGTTTGATCATAAAAAGGAAAATTTATGAAAAATTATTTTTGCACGCCCCTGATTGTGCTCAGTGATCATCTAGGGTACAATGGCGTACAAGGTTCGAAAAGGCCAATATTTGGGTTGCCTTATAGCAAATTTGGTGGCTATGGTTCAAACCGGATAGAAACGTCAAACTAAAAATTAGAAGTACAATTTTATGAAAAAAAATTATATCTCGGAAACTAAAGAGAAATTTAAAAAACTGAGAAACAACTTTTTTTGGCTTCAGCTGATTGTCATTCTGTGTTATAAAAATTTTTGCGAAAAAAATCGTGCGGGAAATGGGAGCCGTGCAAACTTTCGCACTTTTGTTACACTTGCGTTGTAGCCACCCTGTGGAGCTATCTGTCAAGCACAGGACAACAAGGAAACCAAACATTAAAAGAGGATAATCAAAGCTATATCACATAGAAAACTGTGTGGAAATTGCCCGTTTCGTTTAGGAATAAATTTACTTTAAAAATGTCTAAAAAAAATGGGGTGGCTCACTACAATTTTTGAGCAGTTTACTTTAAAATTCATATTTCAATTCAAATTTACCTGCATCTGCCTGCGACTTACGTAGCTAGGGATTTTTTTCAGCCGGAAGTAATTCTATTAAAAATCTCTATATTAACAAAGTGTGCTCCGGGAGCAAAAAAATGACATAAAAAGGGTAATCTTGTTGTTGCGCAGCCTGCACATATAAATATCGAGAAAAACTGAAGGTATTCATTAGACTATTTCATTTGAAATTACACTCCAAAGAACTTTAAAAATACTTTACCGTTTTCCATCCCCTTTGGTAAAAGCATTTATTCTGCCAACAAATATAGCTAAAGGAACAGTTAACATTGTTGCTAAGTTTAAATATAATCCGTCCAGCGATACTGAAAATATGATTTTTTATCCACATGTCCATATAGTTCCTAAAAAAAGTAAATTAACCTCACCCCTTTTTTTACCCCTTAGGTATCAGTGACCCTTTCTATATTTGCTCGAAGTATAGCTGTAAGACCAGCAAAAACTGTTGCCAAATTCAGCTAAAATCCGTTCGGCAAGTTTAGAGATATAAACTATGTCCCATATTTTTATATACTCCGAAATACTTTAAAATAACATCACCTTTTAAAAATTTTTCAAACCAGAGAAAATATAAACAAGTTCTTCTCTCATCTCATACAAACGTGTGCTCTTATAAGTCGTCGAAAGCCAATAAGTTTTGATATAATTTTATAATTGGTTGCTATAATTTTGTCTAATACTGTATTTTCTTTGTCATAATCGGTCACACAGTATGGTAAATTAAAATAAAAAAATCTAATCCTCCAAATTGTTGGGCAAAGGTTTAAATTTTAATTGACCATTTTAAGTTCAGTTTTACAGAGTTGTACTATGATTTAATAAGAAGTATTTGAAATATTCCTAAAAAATAAATAACAAGTGGCTGTTATTGGCCAAACACACCAGCCCAGTGTCGTATACAAAAATTGCTTGGGGGGGGGGCTTGAACATTTTTTCCTAATATTTAATATACCATTGTATTAATAACTATAGTGACCATGAAGATTCCGCTTAGAATGAGAAAATCTAATTTAGTAGGTGTTTAGATAAAACTAGAAACAAGGGTGTAAACCGATCTCAGAAAAACGCGACGGTTCGTGAACTAAAATTTAAAGAAGAGAGGAAACACCAGAGGAGAAATTATAAGCAGGTAGACAAGAGCTTACTAGAGATATCAGGGGAGAACCAACGAGGTCGCATTACGGGATCGATATTGTCTTTTCATATAAATCTGCGAAGCGAGAAATAGGTAAGAATTGTTTTTTTATAAACCTTGCTAATTTCTTTCTCGGGCATTAAGCCGGCGTTAAAATTTACTGTCGAAGGAAAAGTTCAAATGTTACAATGGTACTTTTCAGGAAATTGCGGTCGGAATATAATAAATTTGTTTATTGCTACCGTGATATTAATTTACCATTTTGATAAATTTGGGTGCGTTAGTAAGCTCTGCAGAAAATGTAGCGACAATATAGATTAGGGTCGAAGACCCATGTCAGAAGAAAGGCAGAAATCATCTTTTTTCTAGGGGGCGTAATTCTCCTGTTTTGCCTTATGTTATTAAGAAATTGCATTAACCCCCCCCCCCCACCCTCAAATTTGCGCTTGGTCGAATATGGCAGCCTAATTTAACGCGATGTTTAGAGACAATAATAAACGAAAAATGGCTACAATCCGCTTCAAAAATCTATGAGGAACTGAATCATAGACCACACCCAAACTAGGCTAGAAAAATTTAATAATTTTATTTTTACCAAAAACAATGCAATAAAATTCATTTGACGCGGTTTATGGAAGGCGGCGCATGACTCTACAGGGATAAAGAGAAGAAGTTTTTTCTATTTTTATCTATACACCTGCTAAATTAGTTTTTCTTTTTCCAAGCAGAATCTTGGTGGTCAATATAGCTTTTACTCTAATGGGATATTAAAAAGTAGGAAATAGTATAGTTTTAATATAATCTATATCCATTCTTGGGGTGGGGCTTTGATCCCGGATTCCCCCCTATATACGCCCTTGCTAGCATGTCGTGTTTACGTGTATCCTGCCTTAGTTGGCATATTGTCCGCTTTGAAAACAGTACATAGAACAAGTTCTCAAGTAAGAATCGTTGTAAGCGAAACTTAAATTCTGCTAGTCCTAGCTTTGCGCTGTACTGGACGTCGCTGGTCTACCTAGAGGGGGCAGGGTGGTGGGACCCGGCCATGGACACCCCGGAGGCACGCTTCTGGCTGCTTGCAAACTTGCTGCTGATTCTGGATGGAGGAAGTTTCTTCTTGGCTCTGATTTATCCTGTTTAAACAAAAGTTAGCAATTTTTGAAATAACAAAAGGAGGAGATAAGAAAAAACTGACCCTTATAGACCAGGCAAAAATTTAAGATATCCAAACAATACAGTGCCCTTGCACAGTTCCAAGAACCTACTTCGCTATGTTTTTTGTTAACTTTTCTGTGGAACCGATTCGATTTTCTGATATACGAGATTCGTACAAACATAAGTTTCTTATTTATTATATTTCTTCACAACCGGGACTACCCTGTATAAACTGCCTACATTTTTTAAAAGCTGTTAAGATTTCTAATAAAATGATATATTACATTATTACAATTTTTTTTTTAAATTAAGAAAAAATAGGAGCACGGATTCCAGCAGAGCAAAATATGTTTTTTTTTCTCGACTAAAGCTAGCAGAGCAGAATATATTTTTTAAATAAAAATGATACCAAGGATGGTACTGACGCTTTAAATATAGGGCAATTAAATCTAAAAACCATATAAAATATTTTTTTAAATTTAGTGCTCTGCTAAAGCCAGAAAAGCAATATATATGTTTTTTTAAGTGGTACCTGGGGCGGTTCTAACACTGTAAATATTAGGCAATTAAATATTTTATCACTATTTTAACGATTATTGTTTATCTTCCTCGTCTTTTCTGTGTCTATTTTTCGACTAAAGCTAGCAGCAAAATGATACCAAGGTTGGTACTGACGCTTTAAATATAAAACAATTAAATCTGAAAACCGTATAAAGTATTTTTTTATCATCTCTGCCTTATTTTAAAAATGTAGTGCTCTGCTCAAGCCAGCAGAGCAATATATGTTTTTTTAAATGGTACCTATGGCCATTTTAATACTGTAAATATTAAGCAATTAAATATCTTATCACTATTTTAACGATTATTGTTCATCTTCCTCGTCTTTTCTGTGTCTATTTTTCGACTAAAGCTAGCAGAGCAGAATATATTTTTTAAATAAAAATGTTACCAAGGTAGGTACTGACGCTTTAAATATAGAGCAATTAAATCTGAAAACCGTATAAAGTATTTTTTATCATCTCTGCCTTATTTTAAAAATGTAGTGCTCTGCTAAAGCCAGCAGAGCAATATATGTTTTTTTAAGTGGTACCTATGGCCATTTTAATACTATAAATATTAAGCAATTAAATATCTTATCACTATGTTAATGATTATTGTTCATCTTCCTCGTCTTTTCTGTGTATATTTCTCGACTAAAGCTAGCAGAGCAGAATATATTTTTTAAATAAAAATGATACCAAGGTTGGTACTGACGCTTTAAATATAGAACAATTAAATCTGAAAACGGTATAAAATATTTTTTTATAATCTCTGTCTTATTTTTAAAATCTAGTGCTCTGCTAAAGCCAGCAGAGCAATAAATGTTTTTTAAAGTGGCACCTAGGGCGGTTTTAAAACTGTAAATATTAAGCAATTAAATATTTTATCACTATTTTAACGATTATTGTTCATTTTTCTCGTCTTTTCTGTGTCTATTTCTCGAGTAAAGCTAGCAGAGCAGGATATATTTTTTTAAATAAAAATGATACCAAGGTTGATACTGACGCTTTAAATAGAGAACAATTAAATCTGAAAATATTTTTTACCATCTCTGTCTTATTTTTAAAATTTAGTTCTTTGCTAAATCCAGCAGAGCAATATATGTTTTTCTTTAATTGGTACCAAGGGGGGCAGTTCTAACACAGTAGATGTTAAGCAATTAAATATTTTATCACTATGTTAACGATTTTTGTTCACCTTCCTCGTCTTTTGTGTGTCAATTTCCAGGAACGGATCTAGGAACTTTATATGGGGGGGGAATATCATAATAAATATTGCACAAAACTATTTTGCATGGTGACCAGGAGGTGTATTCTGTGTGTCAAAACTAAGTAAAATTTCAAATTTGGGGGGGGGGGTATTTCCCCTTTTTCCCGAACTTGAAAACGTTGCCAGGCCACACAATATTTCTAATTCTTCCAATGTGAGAAAAATAAGAATACATTATAACAGTGGGTTCATATGTGTACCTGTATTTGAATCTTAGATGCTATGAGATCGGGAAGTAAGTCTAGTGCTTCTTGTAAAGATGCAAGTTTTTCTTCTAAACCTGTTAGTCTTTCATCCACCGCATCCTGCCTTGTACTCATATCGGACACTATTTCGTACACTGTGTTTTGAGTCTAAAAAATATTAAATTTAAAATCAAGATAAGATAAAAAAAACCATTGCAGAGCGCGAAGCGCCATTTCCGTGTACAGGCAAAGCGTAGGTCTATTATGAAGTTTGTTTTAATATTTTTATTTTACTTTTTTCGCAAAATGCAGGGAATTTCCCGTAGGACCGTGACTTCTTTTATAACTCCCATTTTTTTATGAATTAATATTTACCTTTGCCATATCCGTTATTGTGTTTGCGTTGTCCATGAGTTTTCTTTGGTCCATTTTTACTTTTCTCAACCTGAAATAAAAACACGCACGAGTTATAACCATAGCATTTGAGTTCTCAAGCAAACATTTTAGTTCAGTCGTTATACAGGGTGTCGCAGATAAAGGTAACTACATGGGATACTGTTTAAATATGAAAAAAATTGCGGTGTTCCGAGCCCAATAAGCCCTGTCAAAAATGCCGTGTCAAATCTTGTAAAAAAAACTCGTGAAAGTTCATAAGATCTCGTAGGTATTTTCTGCGGATTATAAAACACCACTTTCTAGTGAAATCTTATAAACTTTTGCCAGTTTAAAAAACATATAGTTAAACTGTGCAAAGTTCATGAAATAACACCAGAAAGTGGTGTTTTACAAGATTTAACCAGACATTTGTTGCGTGCTACGCATTAAATCCCTAGCAGATCTCACACACTTTCACGAGTTTCTAAAAGCACTTTGATACGGGCATATCCGCAATAATTCTGTCGAAAGTTTCACAAGAAATTGATTTTATGATCCGCGTCAAATCTGTAACACATCTTGCGAATTTTCACGTATGTATATTTAAACTCCTAAAAGTTTATGAGATTACACCAGGAAGAGGAGCTTCATAATCCGCAGAAAATGCTCACGAGATCTTATGAACTTTCACGAGTTATTGTCAGCATATTATTACAGGCATATCCGCATCAAATCTGTCAAAAGTTCACAAAATTTCACCAGAAACTGGCCTTATGTTTCGCGTCAAATCCGTTTCATGTCTCGCAAACTTTCACGAGTTTCTATCAACATTTTGATTAGGCTTATCCTCGTCAAATCTGTCGAGAGTTGGTAAAATTTTTCAGAAATTGGTTTTATTATTCGCGACAAATCCGTATTATGTCTCATGAACTTTCACGAGTTTCTGCCAGTACTAACATAATTTTTGAGTTTTTGCTTGATATTGACACAGGTTAGCCATTTTGGGTGTTCCGTGATATTGATATTGAAACTTTTTTTTTTCATTTAACCGAAATTTTTCACTTACCATTTCCTAAATCCCCATCTAGTTCGTTTTATCTGGGACATCCTGTATACTAAGCATTTTATAGGTATAAGATATGTTTCGGTACTTACGCGTAAATCGCAAGCAGGAATTTCCTTTGATGAGTCCTAACTCTACCAGGATTCACCCTTTTCACTAGCCTTGTGTGCTTATATATTAACCATGTTTCCCTCAAAACGTTAGCCGCAGCATTTTTTAACTAAAATTAAAAAAAAACATTTCTTAGAGATTACTTTATTTTTCCTTAAATCTTGCTTTAAATGGAAACTAAGCGATCTCTGATAAACGAAAAGTAACCTGTAATAGTCCACAGTATACCGGCTTATTTTTTAGGTGATAAATAAGAGGATGAATTTTCGCAAAATAGCTTTTTTTTGCTGAGATATCTAATTTTTTAACAAAGTTTAAAAAGCAACTTCAAAGAGGTAAAGTCAACTACGGACACCGGTCTTTCTGAAAAAGGTGACCTTAGCGTACTACAGTAAAAAAACTGAATTCAACAAGTGAAACGACAGCGAACCAAGGAAACTAAGTCCATAGCGGGATGAAAACGTCCACCGTAACCGAAGACAATGAGTTCACAAAAGTATAAAAGGCAACTTCAAAGGAATAAAGGCAACCACAGACACCGGCGTTTCGAAAAAAGACATTTCCATCCTCAGCGTGGCTTGCCTGACTACAGTAAATCAAACTGAATGAGAAATTAGGTGAAATATATTTATTCATTCAACGAGTGAAACGACATCAGCGAACCAAAGAAACCAAATCAAACTGACTTCAAGATACAAGGTAACTCAAAAAGTTCGTAGTGAGGCAAGCCACGCTGAGGATGGAAATGCCTTTCTCCGAAACACCGGTGTCTGTGGTTGACACTACCCCTTTGAAGTTGCCTTTTATACTTTGTTAACTCATTGTTTTCGGTTTCGAACTGACGCTCTGGAGATGGTGATAGTATGGTCTGGTTGAACTGTAACGAAATGTTTTTCTTCCTTATAGATGGGTGGAAGTTCTTGTCCCGCCATAAACGTGGTTTCCTTGGATCGCTGTCGTTGTCGAAATGCCTTTTTCCAAAACACCGATGTCCGTGGTTGACTTTAGCCCTTTGAAGCTATCTTATATAACTGACGCCGTGGAGGCGGTGATAGCATGATCTGGTTGAACAGTGACGAAATGTATTTCTTCCTTATAAACCGCTGGACGTTTTCGTCCCGTCATGGACTTAGTTTCCTTGGTTCGCTGTCGTTTTACTTGTTGAATTCAGTTTAATTTACTGTCGCCAGGCAAGCCTCGCTGAGAATGGAAATGCCTTTTTCAGAAACGTAGTAAGAATTAATTTTTAGGTTAAATCTATCTCCAACCCTAAACTCCCAAACTTAACCAAATCAAGACATAAAAAAAGTAACAGTAAATAACTAGTAACGGGCCATTTTTTCTCTGTGGCCTAAAGAAAGTGTTGCAAAGTAAATGGCAACATTGATCCCGAGATCGCATGCTTGGTTGGGCGTCTTGGCAAAATAAAACTATTTAGGAAAAAAAATAGACCGGTGTACTGTAGACTATAAGTTGTATACTCCTAAGTCTCGATTATTAACCAACTAATAAATTTATTAACTTTTTATTCATTAGTTAATGAAATACTAATTATTTAATTATTAAACAATTAAACATTTATTAATCATTATTAATCAATAAATAAATATTAATATTTATTACACGTAAATTTAGTGGGAATAAGGACACTGTTGTTCTGGTAAATATACGTTTTAATCCATCGGTAACGTTTCGACAATGGTTTCTGTCTTCATCAGACTAAAAAGGTTACAACTCATTAGTAAGATAATACAAAATACGGCACATTAATACATCACCAATTAAAAATTATTTTTCTTTTCCCAATAAATAATATTTAAAATGACCTCATTAACAATATATTCTTTTTTTTTTTTCCTAAATATTTTTTCCCTTTTAATGTATTTGTAACTGATTTTTTTATTTATTTATATAAAGAAATAATTATGGTTTATTTTTCTTCTTTTTTTTATATAATTTTTTTTTTATTTTTATACAAAGGTTCAAAAAATTATATATTGAGCCACCCATCCGTTACTATAGTGAAAAAAATGTTTGAACCTTTGTATAAAAATAAATAAAAAATTTATATAAAAAAAAGAAGAAAAATAAACCATAATTATTTCTTTATATAAATAAATAAAAAAATCAGTTACATATACGTTAAAAGGAAAAAAAATATTTAGGAAAAAAAAAAGAATATATTGTTAATAAGGTCATTTTAAATATTATTTATTGGGAAAATAATAATAATTTTTAATTGGTGATGTATTAATGTGCCGTATTTTGTATTATCTTACTAATGAGTTGTAACCTTTTTAGTCTGATGAAGACAGAAACCATTGTCGAAACGTTACCGATGGATTAAAACGTATATTCACCAGAACAACAGTGTCCTTATTCTTATTGAATTGCAAGGACGTGATAAGTTTACCAAATTAATATTTATTAATCATTATCAATCAATACTTACTTAATTCTTGTTGGAAAAATATTAGATATACTGTACAGGGTGTACCATTTTACTCTAACTCAGTTAGTATAAAAGATAGAGACCTAGGTGTTTCACATTACTCATATTTCAGGACCTAAAAAAATATGTGACAAGTTTTTACCGGCCTTTGTAGTTTTGAAGCTACAAGGAGAAATTTTAAAATTTAATTCAATTTTGTTATTGGTGCAGATATTTAAATTTTGTTAAAACTTCTTTGCAAAAAGTTAATCCTGTCAATAAAACGATGTCAAATTTTTGTTTTGTCGAGTCGGATTCGAGATCCCAAAAAAAAAAAGAAGTTAAATACGTACCTTGATTTTGCTTTATATTTTTTCTTCACGTTGGGTCTCCAACAATTTAACAGCGTCATTTTAATGAGTCATAATTAAAATATCTGCCCTTAATAATTTTGAATTTTTCTTACAGCTTCAAAACGACAAGGACAAAAAAAACTTTTGACATATTTTTAATGGGTTATTGTTGAGTAGTTAGATTGTCAGCTAGACTTAGCCTTTTTAAAAGTGCTTTTTTATTTAGTAAATGTTTCATTTCCAGCAATATTGTACATGGCATTTATTCAATGAAGACAATATATTATTATTATTTTTTTCTCGCCTCAAAATGTGAGAATAGTAATGTAAAATCCCCAGGTCTCTATCTTTTATAATAACTGAGTTTCCCATTCAATATCATCAAAAATGGGAAACCCTGTACATAGAATTGCAGATTTTCGTTGCTCTAAGCTAATATAGCCAAGCTGTCAAAACAGGCAATATTCAGTGATCTCGATTTAATGCCTAACGCATTTACTCAAGCGATTAACTCTGAAATCCCTTTGGGTATTTGGATGCTTATTATTTTTTTAAGGAATTTCAGTGGCGGCTTGCTGCTTTGATAAATGGTCAAGAGCAAAATATTATTGACTTTTTGGACAGCAACTTGGTTTTTGGTCCTTTAGGAAGACAAACTTATCAGTAGATCGCCCTTATATTAAAACGTCCAATCTAATGCTCTTCTGTCCGTCTAAATGGAGTTTTCAACAAATTACATACAGCATGGTTAAAAGCTATAGGATTTATGAGACATTATTACTGCATGTAAGATAAAAACAACTGCATCTGCTTAAAATATGTAGTATGTAAGAAAAAAAGATAGAAGTTTACACGTGATTACACTCATTGTTTCAGGATAGCCAAACCCACAGCCAATACCTGTCCTCGATGCGCCCCGGTAAATTTTTAATTTATGACACCGATTGTTTCTCCTGGCGCGGCGATCTATTTTTTCAACAGCTCGTAAAGAAAACAGTATCCGAGCCTGTTATAAAATAAAGTTGGACTGAGCATTTCAGGTGTCACTGATGTAGGGTGGTTATTATTTTTGCTCGAAGTTCATCCAATCAGTCCAAAATCTACGAGTTAATAAAAAAACTGCTATCCATAAAAAACTGGTCTATAACTGGATTTTTTTGTAAAATATCATTCTAATTGTGTAATAAAAGATAAGATTTTCTCCATATATGTCAAGGAATTTGTGGGCCGGAAAAAGATTTTTATACTTATGGAGGCTTTGTCATAAAAATTGGAAAAAATTTTTTTTTGGTTATTAAATAGATAATAAAAAAATATAAATTAAACAATAACAGTAATTTTCCGGCTCAGTTAGATCGAGGTCCAAAATATTAATCTATTACCGGCCTATTTTAATTTTGCCTTTTTTACCAATTGTCTACAACATATATATTATTAAATAGTAAAAATACATTTAATAGACCTTTAATAAATAAAAAAAAATTAAAAGTATTTTAAAAGGGTTTTAAAGCAAAACTGGTTCCATTAAGAAGACTTTGCTTTGACCCTTTTTTTTTGTAATAACTCTTTTCAATTAGGTAATAAAAAGGGTGTATTTTAATATTTCTGTCAAAAATTTTGTGGGCCGGAAATAGTTTAACATATTTTTTAAGGTATATTGGATAAAAGTTCCAAAACAAAGTTTTTTTTTCTTTCTTAAAAATAAAATAAATTTGATTCAAAATAATTGCGAGTTTTTCATTTCCGGCTCAATAAGCCGCAATTAGATCGGACTTCCAAATATTGGTCTATTACCGGCCTATTTTATATTTGCGATTTTCAGCACTTTTTCTAAAAAAAAAATTATAAATTGTGAAATTTATCGTAAACAGACATATATGAATCAACTTAAATTAAAGAAAATATAAAAAAACCTAAATTCTACAAGTTATTGCTCAGAATACCTTAAGGGATGAAGTCAAATCCCTTACCAAAAAAAGAGCAAATTAGCCTGAAAACGCATTTTTTCCCTTAGTGGAAACTTCCAGACTGTCGCCTACACTGACGATTGCCGATAACCCCACTTTTATGCGTTAATTTGATTGGCAAATAATAGTCCAATAATAGACTGGCTACGGTTATAAATATTTTTCGCGCCAAATATGAATAAATTAGCCGCAAAGTTGTTGTACCTTTTTGAGCCAGCATTACCCCACGATTTTGCATGAGCCGGTAATACCCCATTTTACCTTAATGAAAAACGGACCAATGATATAGTCATGCAAAATCCCAGTCCAGACATTAAGTTTTTTAGGATACTGGGTTCGTTCTGCATTATGAAAATGTTAATTTTTGGTGACCAGTAATGAGTAACGGAAGGAGTATGACGGCCATGAATTGAAAACAAATGTCGTCTGTAAAACAAATATTTTTAATAAAACGTTATCATCTGGAAAAATTTCTTGAGTTTTCTTTACTTTAAAACTACGGTACCCATGTCGTTTCAAAATCTTTCAGACGGTTAGGGATGAAATATTATCACTGGCAATTGCATTACTGGAACAGGGCGGCAAAGCTTCTGTTGCGGCACAAGTCGTAGTTTCGCGCAGTTCCCTTTCCTCGCCTATTTCACAAACAGGAGATGCCTCTCCACCACTGCATATGTGGCAAAAATTGACACATCTTGTTCGTTGGAATTGGGTCACTATTTTTTCGACCGTGCTACAGCTTGGAATATCCGTTCCCTTAAACGTGACAACAAATAAATTTGCTTGACAGCTATTTCCCCCGAAATACCATTAAACCTGTACTCTTGAAAGCTAAATATAATACGCAGCATGGCTTGAGCTAGAATTTTCGTGAAAAAACAAATACCCACTTCTCACCTGTTTGTCTACACATGACGGATTGACGAATAACTTCGTGAAGACGAGAGGTCACGATGTATTTCCCTACGTTTCCACTACCAGCCCGAATACGGGTCTAGAACAGCGAAAAATATATTTTTCTCTCTTACACACATTAAGCGCAGCAAGCCGTCTAAGAATCCTTAAGCTTTTTCATCCATGCTGTATAGTCATTGATTGGGTTCATTTTTACGACAAAATACACAAAAAAGATACAAAATATGATATGATTAACTAAACTTAACTAAATATAAGCAAAATAATTAGAACAGACATAGACATAAAGAGATCCATCAATAAGGGAGGTCTCGCTTGTGTGACATAAAGTAAACACTGACTAGCCATATATAATCGAACCATAACGTTTGACCAGCGTATACAAAACAAAATTTCATTACTTCATATTGGAGTTTATAAAATTTAAAAAGTTAAACCTCTCTTAGTCTTTTCAACTCTCTCTAATGGTCAACCCTCTCTTCATACATCAGACCTAGAAAGATCCATCAGCAAGGGGGGTCTCGCATGTACGACACAGATCAAAACTGACTAGCCACATTCACGTGTTTCGAAATTATTTTGATCTCAGATTGACATAAGTCGAAAGCGGACCATAACGCCTGACCAGCGAATACAAAACAAAATTTGGAAAATAGTCCACTTATTACAGTGGAACTGAAATACAAAAAAAATCAAATTGTGGTTTGTTGAGAGAGGGTTGAGCACTGGATGAGAAAACTTTTCTTTTTTGTATTATTTTTGAATATTTGGATACATAAAATGTTGAGCTATAATAGCGGCTAAAAGTTTACCCACTTCAACCGAGGAGCCGCTACTGAGGAGTTTGGAAAAAGTTCTTATTAATTTAATAAAGAAGCTATTAAAATATATGCTCCGCTCTTTGAACAAATCCCTTAAATTCTCTCCCCTTTTTGTGGCTTCATTCTTACTGTTTACTCTGCGGTCAGGCAAAGATTTTGTTTGTTCAAGGTATTTGACTAATTCTCCCTTAAAAAGCTTTAAATCTCCAGCAAAATTTTTTAGGGCTTTTCTCCCTCCTTTGCCTCGATATGCGAAAATTGATTTTATATTTGCGTTAAAAGTCAAACAAAAAAAAATAGTTAATTGATATCAACAAAGAAACAAAAGATTTTACTTAAGTAAAAAACAGCTCTCGAGAGAATGTTTCGCAAAGTGACACATTCAATTGAATGTCGAAGAACTCTCGAATTTGTATTCAATCTCGATTGCCACAGTGCTATATAGCAAAAGTCGACTCGAGTAGAGAAAAGAGCTACTACCAGGCACGTCTACTTTCAGGCACTCTCTGAAGAGCACAAAGTTAAAATATTACTCTCAAAAGGACAAAGAGTTAATACCAAGTGTCTTTTCTGCTATTAATTTTATGTGGTCATGCACGCAAAGAAATAAATTGAGGAGCAAAAATTCAAAATTTCAGTATTGGGACAAAAGAATCTGTAAGTATTCAGATATTAAAAATGCTTCTAAAACGCCTTTACCTACTTTAAAATTGCTTTCAAAGAGAGTTTTGTCTATAAACCTAAGATTTTTTTTCTGTAGTGGGGCCTCGGTTAAATAGTGTTATACGAGATTCTCTCATACAACGTTCAAATTGGACAAATCTTCCAAATAATTTTCTATTTTAAGTTTGCAATTTGATAATATTTTAATAATAAAAATAAGCAAATATGTCGAGACACTCTTTTACTACAAACAAACAAACTACATTGCCAAAATAAAAATTTGCTTTTTTAATATCGGTTTCCAATTGCAAACTTGGGATGGCAATGCCAAAGCTTTTGAAGATCTGTATTGCATCTGAAGATTTAATTCTATTTTTAAATGACGTCTCACCAATTGCATAGGCGTTGGGCATTCGGTTAAATAGTGTTATACGAGCTTCTCTCATACAACGTTCAAATAGGACAAATCTTTTCATAAATTTTCCATTCAAAGTTTGCAATTTAATAATATTTTAACACTAAAACTAAGGAAATTCGTCAAGACACTCCCTTATTACAAATTGCGAAAATAAAAATTTGCTTATTTTTATTATTAAAACATTGTCAAATTGCAAACTCAGGATGGCAATTCCACAGCTTCTGAAGTCAATCTGAAGATTCCGATTTTTAAATTATGTCGCACAATTTGCATAGGCGCTGAGCTTCGGATAAATAGTGTTATACGACATTCTCTGAGAGCAATGTTCAAATTAGACAAATCTTCCAATAAATGTTCCATTCAAAGTTTGCAACACTCTCTTATTACAAATTGCCAAAATAAAAACTTGCTTATTTTTAATATAAATTACGTTGCACAAAATGCACCGAAGCCCAGCCGCTTCGGTTAAATAGTGTTATGCGAGACTCTCTCATACAACGTTCAAACTGGACAAATCTTCTAATGAATTTTTCATTCAAAGTTTGCAATTTGATAATATTTTAATAATAATCACTTCCTTATAACTAATTGGCACAATAAGAATTTGCTTATTTTTAATATTAAAACATTGTCAAATAACAAACTTGGTATGGCAATTCCAAAGATTCTGGAATCCATCTGAACATTCGTTACAAAATGATGTAGAAAGGATCTCGCCTATATCATAGGTGACGCATTTTACCGAAGCCCAATGCCCATGTAATTTGTGCGACGTCACTTTCCGTAATTATAATTTTTATAAACATATATTTATCATTCATTTATCCAGAGTGGGCATATCCCAACATTTTGTGTGTTATCGTGCAAGTTCTAGTTGACCTTATTTTAAGTTAAAAAGTAGAGAGGGAACTCACCCTTTTCGTAAGTTGCGTATCCATCATGAAGTTGTGGACGTGCTTCTCGGCTCGCGTTAATTCTAACTTCCTAGATACTACAGCTACCAGCAACGCTGTACAACCAGCGCCCTGAAAAGCAAAAAATATTTATTTTAATATTTGTTTATTACAAAGTTGTTTTATTTTGTTAAATAAATTAATTTAGTAATAAATTTCGTAATGCAAAAAATCTATTTGTCTCTTTCACTTATTTTGTGCAGAGCCCCAAACCGTATACCCTTGAATTCCAGTTTACCGTATGGCCGCAATCAAAGAAATTCAAGGAACCCTAGAAGACGCATCCCCATTATTTAATACGCAAATTCATTCATCATGCATGAAATCTCAGAAAATTTTGCCGAATCCTCGCAGGCAACACTGTAATAGGTATAAAAGAGAAATCGAGGAAAAAACCATGGGCGTGCAGATTTTGTTGAAAATAAAATAAATTATAGACATTTTCCTATAAAATTTTTGCACCCAAAATTATAAAATTTAAATAAGTGTAAAATATTACCGGTACAGCTTTGACAGCCATTCTATTTTTACAGAATTAATTTTTTTATCGATTTATAATATTAGAAATCAATAACTTATTTACAGCTGGTAATATCCGTAGTTTTGATTTTTATTATTTTTCCCTAAAGATAAGAAATCTACTTTATATTATTTTTTTCTGGATATAGAAAAGTGTTACTTTAATCCCTAAAATTTAAAACACAGGTAAAAGTGTTTCTTTTTATTTCAAATTGTCAAAGGTGTTTTTTTAGCTTTTTACTCTTCCACCTTGGTAATACATTGCTCTTAGTAAATTTTTTACAGTAAGTAGATTTGTTCTGTTAAAAAAAGTCAAAAACTCCGAATTATATACTCAGACCTTGAGATATTTATCAAAATTTTTGCATCAGGATTTAAAGAGTCTATTTGATCCCCTAGTGCATTTTCGACACTTTTGGGTGTTTTCGGTTTCTATGTTTATAATATTGATATGCGATGTTTACCATCATTATTCTCTTCAAATTAAAGCACACTAAGGTGTAGTCGTTTTTTCTTCAATCTTCTCTAGAAGTTCCCGAAACCACCCAAATGATAAAAATGGGACAGCCTATATTTATAATATAGATTTTTTGTTATATTTTATCAGCAAAACTCTTGCCTCGAAATAAAAAGCACTCATTGGTTTATTTTACCAAAATCCATTCATTAGTTTATTAAACTCTAGCAATTAGTTTTTTTAGAAAATATTTGGTATGAGTCTGTGTTTTTTATATTTGCAAATGTTAAAAAATATGACTTATTCAGTTTTATCAACAAAATACTTTTGATTTCCATAAAAAAATCTATTTAATTTTTATTTACCAAATAAAATAAAAATGAAAAAATATTATTTATAATTAAGTGATTATAATACAGGGTGTCCCATAACTTAGGCGCCGTAGTGCAGCAGGTGATAGAGGAGGTTATTTCCAAGAAAAAAGTTTATATAACATGGGGTCAACATTCATCTGTTTTTAAGATATAGGATTTTTAAAGAGGAGTGGGTGAAAACCGGTTATACAAAAAAAATCTGTGACAGCCAGCTGAATACTCAGCTAATTGTGATTAAAAAATGTGGTACTCCTTTTTTGATAATATTACAAGTGGAGGAGGTACGGGCTGTCAAAATAACCTCGAAAATGTATAAAAAAATAATATTTTTTTTAAAATTAATTTTTGCTTTCTCTTTTAAAAAATATCAATAATATTTTATTATTATGTCTCGCCAGAGACTTGTTTTTATTAACAAAAAATATTTAAAAAACATTGCATTTAATATGGCATTCATAAAAGTTCATACCAAAAAAATAGTATTTTCTAAAAAAATTGACTGACTAACTTTTTTCAAATTAATTTTTTTAAATTAATTTCAATTTACTGCTTTTGTTCTAATACAAGACTACCCAATTTCATATTTTTACTGCGTTTTTTTAAAGTTATTATCACAAAAGTTAAAAAAATTGCCAACAACAAGTTTTTGATCAGACATGACCTCCTCTATCACTTGTTGGCCTATGGCCCCTAAGTTATGGGACACCCTATATATACAAACATTATTAAATTTGGCAAATATAAGAATTAAGAACAATATTTTAATCCATTTGACTCAAGGCTCTCTTTTAATTAATCACCAGGGACTATGCAGTAAGTAAGTGAAAAGGAAGTTAAAACTCTTTTTTTTCTGTGTAAAATTAGGTACTACCTTTTTTCTTCTTATAGTTATATTTGTTAATTCTAACTACTTTTTTACATCATTATATGATGATCGAACATCAAAAACAACCAGTGATAATATATTATGTATACTTTATAATAAAAAGAGATGAATATTTAACTACCAACCACTAGTAGTAAGTAGTTTTCTTAATTTGAACTAGTCTTTAACACCTGACCTTGGGCAAGGCATTTCGTACAAGATAGTGCCTACTAGGTGCTAAACGAACATACTGAGGATCAACGTGGTCAGAACAAAGAATGCCCATTTTGACAGAATTTTCTCCTTATTAAGGCCAATAATCTCCCTCCAAAGCTCTCTCTTGTTTGGATCAGTGGGGAATCTAGTAAACTCATAAATTTGAATATTTTTAAAATGTTTAATAACTGTACAGTAGCATGACATAACATAACATTACAGAGTGAAAATGGTTGTTTACATAAGAAATATATTTTTTTATATATTATTGCCAGAATAAATTCAAAAACTTTTCCAAAAAAACCCAAACACTAGAGGTGGGAAAATAAGGGAATTTGCAACAATAAATAATGTTTCTTAAAACTTCTTTGTAAAATAAATCACTAATATTTTGTAAAAAAAGTTATAAACCACACCACTGTCTTACCAAATCGTAAACAATATGACGGTTTCTGGAAGAGATTCAAACTTACCGGTGAAATGATAAATCCAGCCACTTCTCTTCACTTTTGTCACACTTCTTAGGCATTTTTAAAGTTATTTAATAAAAAAAATCTTAATTTTGTGATCAATATTGCAAAAAAGACAACGAAAACGCACGTTTATTCGGATAACCTCTCAAAGGCAACAATAAATGATGCAAGGGTGACGTTTGGTCTACATGGTTGCCGCTATTAATTTCTTTTCTGAAAAATAGCGAACAAAAATCAGTTTTTTGCATTTTACGCGTCGTAGGGCAAAATTTAATGTATGAGAAATATTACCCATAGAATTCCCTACAATCGGTCTCCATAGTCTATAGGTCTACAACCACACGTTTAGAAGAAAATTTGAAAAAATTATGTTTTTTGCAATTTATGCAAAAACGGTAAGTCATAAAAAAAAACTTTATTGACATAAAATGATCAAGACACAATTCTCTACAATGCGACAATGACAATTTACAGCTCTACAACCATATGTGTTGAAGACAGAGGGTGCCGAAAATGCCCATTATGTACTTTTTTTCGTTTTACGCAAAAACCATAAGTCATAGAGCTGTGACTCACATAGGTGAATTGTAGAGAATGGCGTCCTGGAGATTTCTTGTCTATAATGTGTTTTTCTAGGACCTACCGTTTTTACATAAAATAAAATAATAATTTTTGCAAATTTGGCGCCCTATATGTTCTACACGTAGTTGTAAACCTGTGGCCCAAAAGGAAAGAATGTAGAAAATTGTGTCCTTTAACATTTTATGTTTATAAAGTTTTTTTCTACGACTAAAAAAAACACAATTTTTGACAACTTAGCTGCCATCTACCTTCTAAACATGTCGTTGTAGACCTATAGACTATGGACATTGATTGTGAAGACTCGTATGGGTAATATTTCTCTTAAATAAAATTCTTCTCTACGACTTACCGTTTTTGTGTAAAATGCAAAAAACTGATTTTTGTCAATTTTGGTGCTCTCTATCTTCTATACATGTAAGTCTAGAGCTATAACCTTTAAGAAAAATTGTAGGCTCGAGTCGACTAACTGTGAGAGGAACATTCAGCGAGCAATATGATGATGCAGATGAAGGCCAGTATTATTAATTTCGCCTTGTTAAAGTTTACACTTCTGCCATGTGGTCTTAAGCACACACAATTTTTTTTGTCAACAAAGGTTTTCTCTGCGACGTTCTATTTTCGCGTAAAATCAAATCAAAACACTTTTTGAGTTTTCCAGAGTTGCCCAGGAGAGGGTTGTAGACTAATTTATATATATATATATATATATATATATATATATATATATATATATATATATATATATATATATATATATATATATATGTATATATATAGATATTATATAAAGAAAAGGTTTTTTTAACTTTCGTGATCAAAACATTTAACTTAAATTAATTTGGACTAAAAGCAAGAGTTATTTTTATACCGAAAACATTTGTAGTGAGAACAATAATTAATAGTTAAAAGTGCAGTTTAGTCATCTGGTTTTAATAACTTTTTAAATACCACCTAGGAAGACAAAACTAATAAACTATTTATTAACTCTAACCTCACACCAAAGAAATTTAATTAAACTTACTTTCAGTTGAACGTTTTTCACACTTAAATGGAGTCCCGTTTTTTTCAGAAAACCGAAAACCAAATCAATATTTTAAACTGCGCATTCGCTACCGTACTTTTTCTTCTCACGTAAAATATCTCCCTCTCAGCTGTGGTCGAGCATGTGTGAAGTTAGTAAGAGGAAGATAATTTTATGTGATCAGAAAAAGAGAGGTGCGCATGTGCAGTTTAAAAAAATGGTTTGCATTACAGGATATCGCCGCTAGTTATTTTGTGTTCCTGCAAAAAACAAGTTGGTTGACTGCACAAAAATTGCAATTTTGTGCTAATCGTTGTACGTTCTATAAAAATCGACAATCAACAATCTTCGAAAAAAACCAACTTTAGCTGATTATTTCTAATTTATACTTTCCTTTTAATTCAAAATAGATAAGGATTTAAACCGCCACATAGATCTATAACAACAGGGACTTAAAAGCAAATGTTTTATGATTTTTGTTAAGTTTAGGTACCTATGTAAACAAAAATTTACCGATTGATTATTGGATAACATATTCTAACTTAAAAAAAACTTTTTTTCAAACATTTGTATACATATGTGCATATAGGTACACAGACAGACATGCATACATACATATCTATAGGTTATACTTACAACCTAGAATTAAATTGTATAGAAAAACGTTATTAATGATAAGATCTCAAAAAAAAAATCAATGAAAACAATCCTTTTCTCACATAGGATGGTAAACATATTCTATTACAGATACATGTATAGCAATCCAAAACGTAAGCCGAATTCAAAAACAAAATATTTTTTTGATTTTTATTAGTTACCATTTTACTTATGTACCTACATCAAAATTACAAGTTATAAAAGTACTGGCAACATTGTTGCGAATTTGAAAGAAATCCCCAGTATAATACTTTTTGTGTCTGATGAAGTTTAGGATTTCTATACGGGGTCTACCTTTAGTTGAATGTTTTTGGCCGCAATCCAACGCTTGTTTTCTAATTTGCCATACCATATGTCGCGGTAATCTGAAGTTTAAGCTTTTCCACATCTTTTCGGTATATTTACGCAATTCAAAGGATCTTAAGTTTACCCGTGTATTATTGCAAAGCCTTAAAACGGTATTTGTGGTAGTCTATTCATCAAAGGTAAGTTAACCCGGCGTACACCTATTTTTCCTAACATGAATGGTACACCCGGGTATGGCATACCCACTTACCATTTCGCATTTAAAGTTAACAGTAGACATAAAATTTTAATATGATGGTTGTGTTTTAATTTTTTGAATCTTTTTGACGTTAAAAAAAAATACATAACTTTAGTCATGTAGCGTTATATCCTAAAATGCATTTTTAGGTAACAAGGGTATTTTTCTAAAAATTAAAAATATATATTTTTTTAAGTAATTTAGAACCTAAATTTTTAAATTATTTTGAATATACCCAAGTAACATTTCTTTATTTATAGCAGAAGCTAAAAGGTTGCCAGCGGCTTTCCTTAAAACCATTAGTTTCAATGATTGGTCGCTAGCACGTTCCCATTACCCTTATATACCCCTTAGACCTCCTAAATGGGACTCCCCAATTGGTGGTGGCAAGCCATGTATTAAACTCACTATAAAACCATAAGAAGTAAACTCTAGCTTCGCCCTCTAGCGGTTCCACCAGTATAGAACCTTTTAGAGCCTAAAGCTATTATGCCAGGTTCTAAAAGCAACTTAGAAACTTCCTCTACCCTATTATAAAACTAGATTTGGTAATTTGGTATCCTGGCGATTCTGTTGAATACCATAATACCTTTAGAGTAAGAATTTATCCTATAAAAGCTTTAGCGATATTTTAGATTTACAATGGCTATATAAAATAATTTAGGTCACAAAATTGCCAAAAATGTCAAAGTCCCAAAATTATTTTATCACATAAAAATATACCTATATATGAGAAGTTTGTCGTTTTGTTGATCTGCCAGACTTATTTTTCTGATAAAATCGTATCTGAAAAGCTCTAAAAAAAAGCGCGCCCTCTCAAAAATGCTTTTTAATCGTTTTTTGATAACAAAATAACAAATATTTAAAATAGAAAAATAATAATTTACACTATTCACCATTAAAAAAGTCTGTTTGGTTTACATAAATCAAAATTAAAGTAAAATTATTGTTAAAAAACACTGCTAAAACGACTAGATAAATATTTTCTGTTTACAATATTTTTGAAATAATTTTATATACGCCATTATCGTTTTATAGTGGTCACTTGGTTTTATTTGTTACTCTATCGCACCAAAGATTTTTGAGTGCCCTTATGAAACCAATAAAAAAGAAAAGGTAAACATAGTCAACATAACCTCACTTAATTTTTTTGTATTTGTTTTTTAAAGTGTTAAATGTTTTTTATCATGCAATTTGCACACAATCAAGAGGGCCAGTGCAATGATATCCGTTGTGCCTGCAGGTTGGAGAGAAACCTTTTATATTGGCCGTTTAAACCGGCCTTATCTGTGCAATACCCAGGAGGACGGAAGCTCAAAAATTATTAATTATTGTGCTTTAAATAATCAATCTTGCAATAGGTAGGTACCAATCTGTACCTAGGTATATCTATTATTTTTACCAAAAGGACCTAAATAAACTAAAACACAAAAGTATTTATTTACTTCTGTTAGAACCCTTAAGGAAACAAGGTTTTATATGGCCGCCTATTTAAATAATATTTAATATGCAGCTATGGGTAACTATAAATACAAAAGAATTAAGTTTACCTTTAAGCCTTCCTATAAAACCTTTTTAAAATGCCTAAAAGTAATGGCAAAAACCAAAAGTCTAAAGTTTGTATTTACCACTAACCTTAAGGAAACTAGGTTCTATATGGCTGCCTATATAATCATGTTTACTATTAAACTACTGGTAACTATAAAAACAAAAGGATATAAGGTAAGCTTCTAGCCCTATTATAAAACAATTTTGTTATGACCTAAAGTAATGAAAAAAACTAAATGACCAAAGTTTAAATTTATTTCTTTTGAAAAATTTAGGTAAAATGGTTTTATAAGACCATCTTTATAAATCAGAAATCAATAAAACCAAAAGTATCTAAAAGGAACAGAAGGAATATCAGTTTTATTATACTCCCTTTATAAATCACTTTTTAGGTAATTGGCAATATAAATTACCTTTATGTAGCCAAATTGATCCTAAAACCCATAACAACACCCTCCAAATAACCTAGGAACCAAATTAATAAAACCTTGAGTGGTAATAATGTAATACATAAAAAAATAGAAAAAATAAAAAAATATTTGACTAAATATTTTTAAACAGGAAAATCCAGGGGCGTGCTTTGATATAAAAAAAAAACAAAGAAATTCTTACTTAGAACTAAAAAATACTTTTTAATTAGTAACAAAATTTCGGACTTTCATTGTCTTTATTTATTTTAAACACGACGTTTCGGTTAGTAAGTATCTCTAGCCGTTTTCAAGTGTAAACTAAACAGTGTAGTCTATGGGCAACTAATTATACTACTTGGTGTGTTTTTTTAATTCTAAGGCGCCCGGTTTCCACATCTTTGGTATGTCCGTGCTTGGTTGACTGAAAATTTTTTTATTCTGCATTATAAACGCAGCTTCAAAAAACTTTCGTTTTCGCCAATGGGACTCCTAATGCACACTTTAGCTTCTGACCACAGAATCCTGTAATCATTTGACCATGCATCATGCATCATCCGCTAAACCGGTTTTTTCAATACCCCGAATTGGGTACTTTTTAGATGTTCATTTACTCTAACCTAAAGATGGCGTTTTTCTGCTTTTGTTTTAGTTGCAAAACTCCTTATCGTATTTCCCGATGAAAATACTGTTTTTATATTATTGTGATTGGCTATTCGTCTTATGTTTTCTGAAATCCCTTGAACATACGGAATGTTAATAACATCCAACGGATGATTATTTTGGGAATTTGCTTCAAAAAATGTTACGCGGCTGGTACACCCGGGTATCACATGCCCGACGCAAGTTGACCTCCTAGCACCAGAGGCAGATTGATACTGAACCCACTGTTTTTAGTGGTCCGCGATTAAAACAAGTGTTGCTTGCGAGTAGGTGGAGGGGCAAGCTTGAAGCACTGCGAATTCATATGTTCTGTTTGTTTTCCTCAATCCCGGGTATGTCATATCAACGTATATCTACCAACGCCGGGTTAAGGTACCCATTCGAGTTCAGTTGGCCGGCAGTTAATGGACTGTCCGTCCTTGCCGGCCGGCAATAGAGGTTTCTCAATACACATGTTCAGTTAACTACTTGGTATTTGAACTGAAGTTCTTGGTCGGATAGGTATTTTATTTCACTACACACGTTTAGTTCGCGATCGAATATGTCGCACTGAAGAGTGTGCTCCTGCCCTTGTGGTAACCTTAAATAAATAAAGAGAAAGAAGAACAAGAAATTTTAGATGAACAAGTGGTTGCAAAAACGTAGTACTTTATCGAACTTCGAAATTCAAGTGAAACTGACTTAAAAATTTATTTGAAAATGTCTTCCAGTTTCTGTTAAATTTAGTGAAACCAGATATTACAAAAAGGACACAGTAATGCGACAGTCAATTAGTGCGATAGAAATACTTTTAGTAGCGCTGAGATATTTGGACACTGACCGCAGCCTGGAAGACTTATATTTCAGTGCTATTATTTCACCACAAGCACTGCGAAATATTATTCCAGAGACTAGCCGGGCAAAATTTTTTAAGCTAAACTAAAATTGTGTCGGCAGTCCAATATCGTCCGGCGAACCACTACACATGCCTCCGTTTTTGCTAAGAAACGGCGAACAGCAGCTCGTTATGAGCATGAAGTTAGCGAAGCACCCATCGCAGATCGAATCGTGACTAGGTGGATAATTTGCCGTTAATTAGTCGTGAATTAGTTGTGGAAAAATTAATTTTGTCGCTCTTATTTTTGACCCTTTTTTTGGGTGCTTCGCTAACTTCATATGAAGTTAGCGAAGCACCCTCGTAAAAATGGCTTTTATCAAAATCGAATATGGTGGATAATTTGCCGCTAATTAGTCGTGAATTAGTTGTGGAAAAATTAATTTTGTCGCTCTTATTTTTGACCGTTTTTGAGGGTGCTTCGCTAACTTCATATTTTGGCACCCATCGCAAATCGAATCGCTACTAGGTGGATAATTTGCCGTGAATTAGTCGTGAATTAGTTGTGGAAAAATTGATTTTGTCGCTCTTATTTTTGACCCTTTTTTTGGGTGCTTCGCTAACTTCATATGAAGTTAGCGAAGCACCCTCGTAAAAACAGCTTTTATCAAAATCGAATATGGTGGATAATTTGCCGCTAATTAGTCGTGAATTAGTTGTGGAAAAATTAATTTTGTCGCTCTTATTTTTGACCGTTTTTGAGGGTGCTTCGCTAACTTCATATTTTGGCACCCATCGCAAATCGAATCGTGACTAGGTGGATAATTTGCCGTTAATTAGTCGTGAATTAGTTGTGGAAAAATTAATTTTGTCGCTCTTATTTTTGACCCTTTTTTTGGGTGCTTCGCTAACTTCATATGAAGTTAGCGAAGCACCCTCGTAAAAACAGCTTTTATCAAAATCGAATATGGTGGATAATTTGCCGCTAATTAGTCGTGAATTAGTTGTGGAAAAATTAATTTTGTCGCTCTTATTTTTGACCCTTTTTTTGGGTGCTTCGCTAACTTCATATGAAGTTAGCGAAGCACCCTCGTAAAAATAGCTTTTATCAAAATCGAATATGGTGGATAATTTGCCGCTAATTAGTCGTGAATTATTTGTGGAAAAATTAATTTTGTCGCTCTTATTTTTGACCGTTTTTGAGAGTGCTTCGCTAACTTCATATTTTGGCACCCATCGCAAATCGAATCGCTACTAGGTGGATAATTTGCCGTGAATTAGTCGTGAATTAGTTGTGGAAAAATTGATTTTGTCGCTCTTATTTTTGACCGTTTTTTAGGGTGCTTCGCTAACTTCATATGAAGTTAGCGAAGCACCCTCGTAAAAATAGCTTTTATCAAAATCGAATATGGTGGATAATTTGCCGCTAATTAGTCCTGAATTAGTTGTGGAAAAATTAATTTTGTCGCTCTTATTTTTGACCCTTTTTTTGGGTGCTTCGCTAACTTCATATGAAGTTAGCGAAGCACCCTCGTAAAAATAGCTTTTATCAAAATCGAATATGGTGGATAATTTGCCCCTAATTAGTCGTGAATTAGTTGTGGAAAAATTAATTTTGTCGCTCTTATTTTTTACCGTTTTTGAGGGTGCTTCGCTAACTTCATATGAAGTTAGCGAAGCACCCAAAAAAAGGGTCAAAAATAAGAGCGACAAAATTATTTTTTCCACAACTAATTCACGACTAATTAGCGGCAAATTATCCACCATATTCGATTTTGATAAAAGCTATTTTTACGAGGGTGCTTCGCTAACTTCATATGAAGTTAGCGAAGCACCCTCAAAAACGGTCAAAAATAAGAGCGACAAAATTAATTTTTCCACAACTAATTCACGACTAATTAGCGGCAAATTATCCACCATATTCAATTTTGATAAAAGCTATTTTTACGAGGGTGCTTCGCTAACTTCATATGAAGTTAGCGAAGCACCCAAAAAAAGGGTCAAAAATAAGAGCGACAAAATTAATTTTTCCACAACTAATTCACGACTAATTAGCGGCAAATTATCCACCATATTCGATTTTAATAAAAGCTATTTTTACGAGGGTGCTTCGCTAACTTCATATGAAGTTAGCGAAGCACCCAAAAAAAGGGTCAAAAATAAGAGCGACAAAATTAATTTTTCCACAACTAATTCACGACTAATTAACGGCAAATTATCCACCTAGTCACGATTCGATCTGCGATGGGTGCTTCGCTAACTTCATGCTCATCAGCTCGTTGCTTGTGATTTATCTGCACGTATACGGTGAAAATTTACCGGTCGGCTTCGGTCTGTACAAGACTGGACGGCCGGTGAACTGATCGTGAATGGGCATTTGTACCAGATACAATTTGTTCATTCATTGTCTATTTAACTGGCTCGTAAACGACACTATAATCACGGATCATAATGATCCGTGCAATACTAAGACCACGGATCACCTAACAAATAGGTGATCCGTGATAAGACCTTATAGCGGGACTGCAAAGCACACAAACACAAACTTGTTTGCAAACCGAAACATACCATGGGAACGCTATCACGAATACGAAAAGCAAACACGGTTTGGCAAACTGGCGGCTTAACGTAAACTTAACAATCATTACCTGACAAAAAAAGAAAATAATACCTATTTAGGAAATTAGTTAGATAAGGTTAGTAAAGTCGTCAAAATGAAGGAAAAACCCTTTGATTCTTCATAAAGTTATTATTTTTAATAAATATTTGTGAAGAATCAAAGGGCTCTTACTCTTGCTATGACCTAGTTAGATGTTTTTCTTAGAATTATTTATGTTGATAATATTTCAAATTGTTTTATAGACAAGCGGATCAAAGTATGTTTTACTGGGTAATATGGTGCTACCATATAAATGCAAAACATCGCTCCATGATAACGTTGGAGTAAAATATCTCAATAGAACAAGGGCATATCGAGTAGGGCAAGGAGGAGATGAAAGGTGCTCCATATGACTTTTGTGAAGGCGGCATTTTTATTTGGAATTATCGCTAATAGAAAATGAAAATGTTTTAATTCTTGAAAGACGTTGTATTCTGGAGACCGCTAGCGCTCTAAAAATGAGAGAGACAGAACAAGGAGACATCGCGTTGTTTGTTCGCGTCCGATGCACTCGAATCTTTCTGAGTCCCATGCATGCGTGTGCCTTGCTTAGTTAAAAGAAATTCAGCCCACTGTGAAGAAAAGTGGAATCTGTAAATTAGCAGATTTTCGAGAAAGCAGTATGATTTTTTATGTTGAATTTGAGCGCTAAATTTAAAATAATTTAAGATAAATTGGTGCCAAGAAAAAACGCATTTTGTTTTTTTGTTAGTTACTGCGTTGGGGCAGAATCATTATCGACTTGTTTTTCGAAGACGAGGGTTTTTCGAAACACGTACGACAAATACTTGAAAAAGTCTCTGTTACCTTAAAAAAACACCGTTTAAGACAAAACAAATTTGGCTCGAAGGACACCAGACAAACACGTAAACACTTTTTAAAAGATAAAAAAAAACTCACAAAATTATCTTAAAAAAACACCGTTTAAGACAAAACAAATTTGGCTCGAAGGACACCAGACAAACAGGTAAACACTTTTTAAAAGATAAAAAAAAACTCACAAAATTGAACTCTTTTACAAACAAGTTTTGTTGTTCATCCTCAACACATCCACTTGAAAGTTCAGCTGTCTACATCAGTAAAAGGCTTTTAAGAGCCTCAGCTGCATCCGACAATGGAGCTAATAAAATTCTATAGAGTATGTATACCGAGTGTTAAATCCCTGTATGGCTGTCATGGCCCAGCTTTAAACCTATAATGGTGCGTGAAAAATGAAAATTGTGTAGTTGTATAAAGTTCATCGGCTTTATATAAGCTTTGCGGTCGTAACGGTGTAAAATCCGAGAGACCAACCAACATACATATTATAAATAAAGAATAAAGAGAAAACTGTCATCTTAGGATGGATGGAGAATCACTTCAGCAATATTCAGGACAGTAACTAGGAAAAAATTTCGGGATTTTATTTAAACTTTATCACCAGTATTTACTAAGATCTTTAAACTTAGACCAAGATCTAGTACCAAAGTCTATGAAATTGACAGCGACTGGTTTAAGTGTATTTTTTTAATACTTACAGTACAAATTACTGCAAAGATTGGTTTACTCTAACGTACAATAGCACAATAGGCATTTCTTTACATTAACTTTAAAAACAAAGAAAAACCACATAAATTTGTAACAAAATGTAATTTGTTTGAAATTTAGTTCGGGCAGTCGTAGGATTCTCGTTAAAAATAGCCTCAAACTGTAATACCACCCCTGAGGAGTGGTTTAAAGTTCGAAAAACAATAGAAATAATCCATGATCGATAAAAAAACTTATATACAAATATTTTCAAAGCTAAATAATACATAAATAACTTAAAACTATATCTGTAGATGCATTTTATTCATCATCATAAAATTGTCTAAATAATTAGATAGTTTAAGTTGTGCTACGTATTTTTACGTAAAACTGCACGTTAAGCGCTCTACGTTTTGTTCCAAATTTGAGTTTAAGTTGAATGTTTTTACGTTACCATAACAAGTCTACTAATAGCAGAGAATATGGAATTCGGCACTATTTTTTTGATGTTACAATTTTGTTTTTTGTCTTTTCAACTACACTAGGAAATATGTGCAAAGAATCGTTTGTACTAGAAGCGGAAATTATCGTCTGGGCCTCATTTTTCGATCGGTCAATCAACCAATTCTATTCTTTGGTAACGTTAAGGTGCCCGCAGACTGCCGTAAGCTAACGTAAATACGTAAGCTCCTAACGTGACCTTGACGACGGTGTGACGAAGTGCGCTTGCGTAACTGTCAAATCTCATGCTTACGTAAAAATACGAAGCACAACTTAAACTATCTATTAACATGTAAAATATAGCGGACAGCTGACACTGACACCGTTTTTATTGGACATCCCCTAGTGACGTTTGGTTTTTAAACCAAAATATTACTTTATTTTTATTTATTTTTAAGTTTGGTGCGGATATAGTGATATTGTAATAATGAAAAAAGGTGGCCTATATGGTAAAGTCTTTATGAACAATTATACAAATAATATAAATATTAATAAACACTATTACATTCAAGGCAAAAACCTTTAGTCAAAATCTAGTTCGAGTTTAAAGGACTTTAGTAGCTTAGCACTATGAAATAGTGTTGGTGCAAGAATTATATTTTACCTTTATATTTTAATATTATTTTTCATTTCAAATTTCGCGGGGTATGCATATGACTTATCCCCGCACCGAGACACGCGCGAGTCTGCGCGAGGAGTCGCAATCGGGAAACCGACAAGAAGCACAAGAAACGCCGTGAGTGCTACAATTTTCCCGTTTTTCCTATCTTTCAAGCGACCAAAACGACTGCAACTAGATGAAAACTAAGGTAGGTGCACTTTAGATATTTTATATGCATCGTTTTTTCTGATTTCCTTTCAATGAACTTTACAATTACGTTTTTCAATTTCTTATCTCAAAAACATTGGGTATTTCTCGAATGAGTGGTGTAAGTGGTGAACCAGCCAACCTAAACTCTACCCAACTTACGTTTGCACCCTCAAATAGCATGAAATAAGTCTAACGGAATGGACTAAATGCATACTCTACTTGGAAAATAGCGGAAGGGTCAGGTACGTGCTATGTAAGTGCCCAATTAAAAGTTTACATCAGAACGGATTTGGCAGACCTCAGTACGACTTAGAAGATGTGTACAAGACATTTATGTAGGACTGCCCGTGAGGGCTCACCAAATCTCGAGATGCCTATTTTTGATGGCCCATCAGGTGAAATCACTTTCACGGGTGAACCTAAGTTCATTACCTTTTTACGGAGAAATAAATCCATGAAAGTTTTTGTAGCATTTATAGCCTTACTTTTGACTGTCAAAGCAAATCTGACAACAAAAATTAACGCCAGAAACGCCACAATCACTGGCGCGGGTTCGTTTTTCCATAATGAGAATATGAAGTCTTTTTAATCTTATTTTAAAGTTTCAATTTCCTGCACTTGTATGACCACATATTACAATACATCTTCGCGCTTGTGTTCGTAAATTTTTTTTTCATAATAAATAATTTGTTTTTACATATTCTAAATCTTAACCAACTGTCAACCCAGTTGCCGCTACAAAGATCGCATTAGTATAACAAGTATTTCTACTTATAGTGATTCACTGCTACAGCCCTCTTCTAGTTCTTATTATAATAACGATTTTCTGGGAAATTTTCTCCCGGAAGAAGATGTATATAAAGAATTTTTAAGGGTTCTGCAAATGAACTCAAAGGTCGAGGATTATAGGGGTAGGTCGGGTAAAAACAATAAAATATTTTGCTTGAAATAATTTTTGGGAAGACTATCTATATGACAAATGTGACCCCTCAAATATACAGTTAAAGCTAGATATAATGATATGGAGGGACCCATGGGTCGCTAAAAGATACGAAGCCAGTGGTTATGAATATAGCTGGGTATAATCAAAAGACCAAAAAGTCAAGAATTGCTTGCGTTGGGTCGTTTACTAACTTAAAAAATTTGATTTGTCTGTATCCGGCGTCGCTATAGCCTTTAGTGGCTTATACTAAAAATAAATTCAGCTAAACTTCCCACTTTTCGTCGCAATATGCAGCTTGTTGTTATATTTGCTACTTTCACTATAGTTTATATGTTGTTTATGTATAACCAAACAAGTTTGCCTAACTTGTTGACACGTGTTTCTGTGTACACGCGTGAAGTAATACATGCATGTATTTATGTACCTAATAATGTTTTTGGAGGCTTAGTCACCTGGAATATTTGGCAAAGCAAACTTGAGCTAAAACTGGAGGAGTGGAAGTACATTCGGGTGCCCGGATCTCATTTCAGTTCAAATTGAGTTTCCATATGACATGACGTATTAATATCAAATATTTATTTAGTTTATTATTGATTGAAGAACACTTAATAAATGTAGCAATGGAGTGTGCTCAAAAGAATAGACTCTAATTTGTTAGCAATAAACTAGCATAAAGTAGTAATAAGTGTATGTTCAGGCTTTCCCCATTTTTTTCTGTTATTTCAGCTTGATTTAAATTACTACATTTTAATATAGAGAGACGTATCAACCTCAAATATTTATTTAATTTATTATTGATTGGCGGATACTTGGTAAATGTAGCAATGGAATGTGCTTAAAAGGATTCACTATAATTATATGAGGCAGGCAGGCATTCCAAAGTGAGTCTAATCCACTTGTGAAAAATATTGACAAATCGTAAAAAACTTTATACATACATCAACTTTTGCATGCATTTTGGAAAGACTTGTAATTTTTAGACCTTTTTATAATGGCATAAGATCCAGTTTAAAATGGAAATTTATACATTGAGATGAAGAAAATAACATGTAGTTTTATTTTCTGTTACAAACTAAAATTTCATAAAAAGTAGATAAGACCCACTTTGGAATGACCCGCATTATATGTTTGAAATAACCGAGAAATGCAACGAGAGTAGTCATGAGTGTACTTCCAGGCCTCCCCACCCTCTTCTGCTGTTATTTCAGTTTGAATTAAGTGACTACTTATGATGTGTAGAGACGTATCAATTTCAACATTAATTTAAATTATGAGTGATTGATGATTACTTATTATCAATGTTTACACTCTATCGTGTACACATTGTTATTAATAAATAACAATGAAGTGTGCTTAACAAAAGAAACATTAAAATGTTAGCAATAACAAAGCAACGCAAATATCGTAGTCATGGGTGTACGATGAATCCTCCCCCTTGTTTCTCAAATTTCAGTTTGAATTAAGTTACCTCTTAAATGGTATGAGTAAATTTTTATTTAATTTAAATATTTAGTAGATGTAGCATACGAGGACTCTAAACTTCAATGACGAAAGCAGTTATAAGGTGTATGTTCAGGCCTTCCCAACTTTTTTTTGATGGATTTTGGTATTTCTCTAAGCGAGAGAAAAGCAAAGGAATAAACTTTTTCTTTTTAAACTTTTTTTTGCGTTTTTCTTTATCGTGATTCTATGCTATCGTATTTTTAGAACTCTTGGCGTTTGCTCGTGTGATGTGCGATGGACAAAATTCGAAGTTATAAAAGTCTTCTTTATGAGAAAATCTTAGTATTTCTAAATTTCTTTTGGAAAATAAATAAGAAAAAGTTTTGAAACTTTGGATATAGTTGTTTATAAACATGTACTGAGACTACCACTTTTGTTAGCATGTATATATTTTTATTCAAAATTCAAATGTGGAAAACTTTATACCGTTTTAAATTAAGTTTTCGCTTATGACACATGGGAGGTTTCCAAGGTAACAAGGTGCAATAAAACCGTCTTTTCCAACACCGGCGGGCGTAAAGTATTTGCCGTTTTCTTAACGTGGAAAACTAAGTTAAATGATACCGTCAAAAGTAACTACATATATGCAAAATACATGTTGAATTTTTTTTTGTTTTATTAATTTCAGGGCTAGGTGCTAAATAAGTAAGGCAAAAGTTATATAAGTGAAAAATGTGTATTTTATTGATACTATTATATTGGGATCCCTTTTATCCCTTGGTAGTTCTCTCAAAGAACAAAGGTTTCACAATACGAAAAAGGTCACCCAATCTTTTTAGCTTAGAAAGAATCTTGTTAGATTGTAGGAAATAAACACCAAGAATCCAAAAAAAATGAATCTTTTTGTTTTACGTTGCTAAGCGGAAAACATAACAAGGGGTTGTTATAGTAGCAAGCTTTGGAACGTATAAAATTGATAGATAGGAAAAACCTTTGTTTGTGTTATTTTTTTCATTCATGTATTATAAAAACTTTTCCCCGCGGTGGAATTTGTGTGTTATAAGACCATAAAATGCCTTTCTTGAGCGTGTCTTTGTGTTTATCAGCATATAGAGCTGGATACTGTTAACCCATCATGTTCCGTTTAAAGTTGAACTTTTAGAGAGTGTTCCCAGCTGTATTTGATGTAAATCAGACAGTGGCGTATATAGAAAAACGTTTGGGGTTGGCCCGAGACCCCATGAGACCGTATTTTATGCCATTTTATGTTTGTGTTCATGAAATATGTGGAAAATATATGCCACTGCAATTAGTTCCGGAGATAATAAGCCTGTTTCAAATCGATGTTAAAGGAAATACCAATTTATATTATTATCGCGTGTAAAAATTACAAAAGTGAAATTGTGCTTTTCTTCGTTTAGGTTAGTGGGACCTTGTATTTTATGGATTAGATTCGCTCACTTAACCAGTTTTGACCTTTCGTGATTTGAGAGCGTTTGTGCTTAAGTTTTAGTCAATGAAATGGGAGAGAGAGTCTGAAAACAAAGGGATAGAATTGCCCGCTTTGTTATTTAACACGTGACTGTACGTTACTGTCACGTTTTGAACTTTAATATCGAATGTCGGGAACTGCAGATTAGATGGGTAGGAAAACCTAACATGAAGGACATAATTGTTTTACTTGTAAATTACATTTCCTAGTAGTAAGAAAATAAACTTCCATCATAAATTTAATTTTATGTTGTAAAATAAAAAGTTTAAATCAACAATTAATTTGGTGAAAAACCAATTAAACTGTCTTAGAGAAGTTATAAACTTTCTCTGAAAGAAATTCTGAGGTAATGCAAGATCGAAATAAAATAAAAAATATAAAGTAAAACAAAATAAAATTGCAAAAATATTGTGTTTCATCTAGCTATTTTTGGTTTTCCTAATTTGCGTTTTAAAACATAGTACAGTCGAACCTCTCTAACTCGAACCTCTATAACTCGAACCCCTCTATAACTCGAACCTTTTAAGCGGTCCCTGCACTTTTTACATGTATTTTAACCTATGTAACTCGAGTTTCTATAACTGGAACTCTCCATAACTCGAACTGTTTTGGTTGTCCCTTCAGGTTCGAGTTATAGAGGTTCGACTGTATTTTCTTACTTCTTTTTCCTTCAACAGTAAGAATCACATAGCCTCTAAGCCGGGATCCGGGCTCAAGCCCCCCCCCCGGATTCATTTCTGAGTACGCCACTATGAACATACTTTAATATGCGCACATTCCTTTTAAACAAAAATAAAAAGTCAGGGTTAGCCAACTTTCTATTGAACCGATTTATTCTGTAATAACGCGTCTCGTGAAAAAATCTACCAAAATAAATATAAACCTATGTGGTTTTCACATTCTCCAACGTCAAGCACAAGGATATGGATCACCCTTGTGTGGAACACGTCCTGGCAAGCTGCATGCACAGTGAGTGAACCATGTCAATCCCGGTTTTGGTCTTATTAGTAGACATTATTTTCCTTGAAGTAGTTGTTATTGATGGCTTCATACAACTCATGATTTACACGGAGCTATCAAGTGCATCTACCTAAGGATGACCCAATAAAGCCAAATCCATTCGTAGAATGGCATGGATCACTGTCCCTGCAGTTTTTCTGGACGTGTTCCAAACAAAAATGATTCACACCCTTGTGATTGACATTGGAGAAAGTGAGGAGTATATAGTTTTAATAAATTCCCATCGAAAACAACAAACGATTAGTATAATTCAATGCCAGTAAGTAAATCGTTGGCTTCATCATACAGCTTATATGCCCTACACGAAGCTATCGCCTGTATCTACCTGAGGATGGCCAATTAAGGACGAATCCGGTCGTGGATTGGCATGGATCACTGTGCTTACAGCTTGTCAGGACCTGTGCGAAATCAAGATAATCCATATCTTTGTGATCGACATTGGAGAATGTGAAAGTTCTCAACGAAACCATCAAGTATACTTTAATACCGGTAGGGGTACTATCCCCGAGTTGTTTCTATTAGTATCACACAGCTTATTCTATACATGGAGCCATCGCCTATAGCTACCTAAAGATAAGGCCAAAACCAATTGTGGCATGGATCACTTGTGTTTTGCAAATTGCAATAACGTCTGCCAAACAAGGACGATTCATATCGTTATGATCGGTATCGGAGAAAGTGAAAACCAAATAGTTTTAATAAGTTTTCAATGAAAGCATCAAACCATCTGTTGGTGCAAGAATTATTTGCCAGCTTTTGGCTACCTTTATATTTTAATATTATTTTTCATTTCAAATTTCGCGGGGTATATGCATATGATTTATCACCGCACCGAGACACAATTTTCCCGTTTTTCCTATCTTCCAAGCGACCAAAACGACTGCAACTAGATGAAAACTAAGGTAGGTGCACTTTAGATATTTTATATGCATCGTTTTTTTCTGATTTCCTTTCAATGAACTTTACAATTACGTTTTTTAATTTGTTATCTCAAAAATTTGGGTATTTCTCGAATGAGTGGTGTAAGTGGTGAACCAGCCAACCTAAACTCAACCCAACTTACGTTTGCACCCTCATTTGATGGTCCTTCTAACCTGTTCCTTTTAATTTACATTTTCAGCAGTTATCCTGTAACTTTCCAAACTTACAAATTTCCAAAATTTTCCGTTTTCGGCAAGATTTTTCGCATTTTCTGAAGTCACGTGTGTTAAAAATATCAACTCGGGTGAGTTATATATCGAATATCAAATATACCTATGGAATTAAAAGGTATAGTCGACCAGTATTGTAAGCCACGCGCGCGCTGTTTGAATTACTTGACTTGGGTTACACTGCCGGCATAGGCATTGGTCGACATACTTGATCGCGGACTCCGGTAATTTTGTAAGCAGCCCGTATAGCATAGGGTATATAGCGCTCGACTCGAGATCCGCAGGGCATGGGATACTAGTATTGGTAATATCAGAGGATAGTTAGTATAAACATCCTTAATTAAAATTTACTAATTACTAATTAATAAATAATTAAAATAAATTAAAAATCTTTAATTTAATGAAATTTTTATTAATTGATTTTTCTTTCATTTTATAAACTAAAACTGGATTTTTAAAGCGTTTTAGAAGTTTTAACAAATCTTTGGTTTTTAGAATAAAAAGGTAATTTTAAAATTCAAAATGTCAAAACCAAAAAAGACATTATTGCTAGACAAGCGTGCAATTTGTGTAATAATAACCGAATCGAATGAGGTCGCGAAACAGGCGAAGGCAGACTCTTCGTTCCAGTTCAAATCTAGGTACGAGGATAATGATGAATGTCATCAAAAGTTTTACGCGTCTCATAACCAAATCATCGGATCCCTCGAGGAGTTGGGACTGGATTTTGATGAGCAGGACAACATAAGAAAAAGATTCGATTTACTTTTCTATGAATGTCGTGGTATTTATTATGATATTTTTCGAGCCAGCAATACTAATTTCGTTTCACTAAATACTTCTGCCAATAGTCCTAGGTCAAATTTTAGATCTTTTCCTTTACCCAAGTTGGCTAGTTTCGATGGCAACTAAGGCAAGCTGTATAAGGTCATGATTCATGATAGCGACTTGAACGATATAGAAAAGTTTCAGCACTTATGTAGTTCAGTGACTAACGAAGCACTTAGTCTGGTAAAACCAATGACAGCAATTATCATATTGCATATGAGGCTCTAGTCAAGAGATATCAAAATAAGCGTCTCATAGCTACGACTGCTTTAAATGCTATGAATTCCGTTTCGGTGAAAACCAGTTCTGCGAAAGAGCTCCGTTTTATGTTAGACAACTTTTCCGAGAACTTAGCCATTTTGACCGAAATCGGTTTTTCTACGACAGAGTGGGACTTTCTTACATTTAATCAATTGCTTTCCAAGTTGGACGTTAAGCTACGCACAGAGTATGAGCTATATTATAGCAGAGAGAAAAGCCAAGTCGACATTCCTTCTTACACTGACTTGTACAGCTTTATCGAAAATCACTGTATAGCCATGGAGTCTGTCCAACATATGCAGTCAATTAGTAAGCCCCCCTCTAGTTCAAATCATGCTAAGCCCCTGAATAATAATCAGCGGAACTTTAGTCACAATAATTATCCTAAAACTACATCAACTTCATCTTTCAATACTAAAGTTTCAAACAATCCAATTCAACCAAACAAACCGTTCAATTCCAATATCAAATGTCATTTGTGCCAGTCCAATCACGTCTTAGCCAGATGTCCCGATTTCCTAAATAAAAATTCAGAAGAAAGACATTCCTATGTAAGACAAATTATCTTATGTGAAAATTGCATGCATTTTTCTCATCAAACAAGGAATTGTTCTTCTTCTTATAGCTGCAGAGGGTGTGGCCTTAAGCACCACAATTTACTGTGCCCCCACCCCCGTCAGAACAATACACGTGTTCAGCAGGGTACAAATACTAGTACTCAGGAAAATCCACACTTTCTTTCTGCTTCACAAGGTACTTCCTCAACCAATTGTCACGCCACAACTATTCCCAATCAATCTACTTTTCTACTTTCAACAGTGGTAGCTGACATTTTGGATTCTAGAGGAAATTACCAACTCGTGCGGATTTTGCTAGATTCAGCATCTAAAGCCAATTTAATTTCGGAAAAATGCCTTAATAGACTATGTCTCCCCAGACAACAATTTTCCATTTCCATTCAAGGTCTAAATCAAAAGGCATCTTCGACTACCAAAGGCAAAACTAATTGCATTATTCGACCGCAGGGAAGAATAGATCCTACCTTTCAGTTTGAGGCTTTAGTCTTGCCTCAATTATGCTCCAATATTCCCTCTGTTTCTATATATTCGAGCCAATGGGATCATATTCGGAACATTAAACTTTCAGACCAAACTTTCAACATATCTAGCCCCATAGATATTTTACTCGGTTGAGAATTATTTCCTCAGATTTTAAGAAATGGAGTCATCCATGGTCAAAAAGGGCAAGCTAGCGCTTTTAACAGTGTTTTCGGTTCCGTCTTGATTGGTAAGGTAGACGCTTCGACTCAATCCAAGCCAAGTACAGTCGTTAGCTGTTATACATCTTTAGAACCGCCCTTAGAAGTTTGTTTAGAGAAATTTTGGGAAATAGAACAAGTCCCACATAAAGTTCAAAGCAGCCCCGAAGATATTCCATGTGAAAAAATCTTTTCGGAAACAGTATCTCGTAACGAATCAGGCAGATTCATCGTTTCATTACCTTTCATTAACTCAGAGCCTACTTTAGGTGATACTTATCCTATTGCTGTAAAAAGGTTTAAATCGCTCGAATTCCGACTTCTTAAAGACCCTGTGCATTATGAAGCATACAAAGACTTCATGAAGGAATACATATTATCAAATCACATGATTCCAGTCCCTACACCTAGTTCCAAAGAAATCTTAGACTGTTCATATTTCATTCCCCACCATAGTGTTTTCAATAGAGGAAAAATTCGCTGCGTTTTTAATGCTTCACAAAAGGGTCCTAGAGGTTTATCTTTAAATGATACATTGTGCGCAGGTGCTAAACTTCAATCTGATGTCCGTGAAATACTTCTGAAATTCCGATATCATGCTGTAGTGTTTACTGCAGATGTTGTTAAAATGTTTCGACAAATTCTTGTCACACCTGAGCACACACGATATCAGAATATCTTAGGGAGATTCTCTGAAATCGATCCCATTCAAACCTACTCTCTCAGAACTGTTGTCTATGGTCTTAAATCATCACCTTACTTGGCTATACGTACTCTGCAGGAATTGGCTAGATTAGAGTCTAAGAACTTTCCTAATGCTTCTAGAATTCTGTTAAAAGACGTCTACGTCGATGACGTTTTAAGCGGCCACAATTCCGTGGTTTCGGCCATAGATCTACAGCAAGAACTCATTTCTCTATTACGTCGTGGTGGTTTCGAGCTCAAAAAATGGGCAAGTAGCAATCCAGAACTTATTTCATCATTTCCAGAGACGGACACACAAATGTCTATTTTTTTCGACAACGCAGAGCCTAATTTTGTCAAGGTGCTTGGTCTCCAATGGAATCCAGTGACAGATTCATTTACATATCTTGTCAGGTATGACGATAACCCTTGCACTAAACGTGGAATCCTTCCTCAAATAATGAAAATATTTGACCCGTTAGGATTCTGTTCTCCAGTGTCCTTACTGGCCAAGCATCTGATGCAAGATTTATGGAAGGAAAAGATAGAGTGGGACTCTCTTCCGCTTCTTCATATCATAAATACTTGGAATCAGTTTCGCATGGAGCTTCCCGAACTTTCTAATCTTCATTTACCTAGATGTCTTACAATAGACAAACTTACTCGCATAGAATTACATGGATTTTCCGACGCTTCAATGGTTGGTTATGCAGCCACAGTCTACCTTCGTATTGAAGCATCTTCTGGCAAGCAGTTTACTTTTCTTGTTATGGCAAAATCTAAAGTTGCACCACTTAAAACGGTTAGTCTCCCAAGACTGGAACTCTTGGCCGCTACCCTACTGTGTGATCTTATCTCTTTCATTCAAGCAAGTTACGCTGAAACTTTGAACTGACTCACAAGTGGTCTTGCGCTGCTTATCTGATTCTCCCCATAGATGGGTTACATTCGTCACTAATCGTGTTTGCAAAATCCAAGAAACTTTACCCTCTCATGAATGGCACTATGTTCCGTCTGCTGAAAACCTAGCGGATCGTGCTTCTCGTGGACTTACACCTAACCAACTTGTTCACCATGAAATGTGGTGGAAAGGTCCACCCTTTCTAAGCCTTCCACGAGAGGAATGGTCTAATGGCTTTCATTGTCTAGATCTTTGCGACAGTGATGATTTGGAAGAACGCAAGACATTTCTCACGGTCATGTCAGACCCACATGAGATCGATGTTCTCTTGAATAAACATTCTTCTCTCACGAAAATACAACGAATCATTTCCTACACGCTTAGACTAATTTCGAAAACCTATTACTCAGATCATTTGGTAACGGAAAAGGAACAGCAGAATTCCATGATTGTTTTTGTCCACCATGTCCAGCGTACAGTATTTTCAGATCTTATTTCAAAATTTAAAACAAACAAGTTGCTTCCAAAACCCTTTTGTAAACTTTCATTATTCCTGGACCAACAAGACTGTCTCCGAGTAGGCGGTCGCATTAAGAATGCTTCTGAACTTTCTTATTCTGCTAAGCATCCGTTGCTCTTGCCACGTTCACACCGGCTTACTACAATAATTATCGAATATACACATTCAAAATACTTTCATCTAGGTCTCAGAACCCTACATTATCTGCTAAGCCAGCAATTTTGGGTGCTGTCTGCTCGATACGCTATTGAAAAGGTAGTTTCTCATTGTACAGTCGGGGACTTAATAAATGGCCGCTGCCGTTTTCAGAAGAGCTTGAATGAGAATCCCAATACTGGGCGAGGTTTATGAATGAATGAATTATTCATTCCTTCGACTCCACTTCGATCGGCTGTCGCTGTGCACTTTTGTGCAATGCAATTTTTGCTATTGAAATTAATAACTATTTGGAATATTGGCCGATAAACGGGCTAAGCCATACACGTTTTTTGGATACACACATTTCTTTTTTTAGCTGATTTCTTGTTTATTAGCATTGGATGTGTGTATTGTGGCGGGATTAATACAGACTTTTTATTTAAAGACTAATCAAACCTTGTAGAGAAATTTTTATTTAATACCTGCTTTTTTAATTGTTTAACATAAAGGATCGCCCATCGGAAACGTAAGGTATTACTTTTCGGAAAAATTAAAAATTTTGTCAAAAAAAAGTCAATTTTTTTGCTATTGGATATAGGTCAAAACAATTGTTATATTTTTATTGCTTGCCTTACACAGTAATAAAAAAGACCCCAAAAGTTACTCTAAAGGTTTGTGTTTGTAAGAAATAAATAAAAGTTTAAATTGCCAAAACTCAAAGTGACTTTGGCGGCCTCTTGCGGCAATATTATATAATCACTTGTCCTTAACCTTTTATATGGTGATATAGAGGGCCCGGAGAAGTTTAATTTAATGTATTATAATATATATTTTTACAAAGTTAGCAATTTAAAAAAATTAAAAAACTGCACTTTTGGGGTACCCCTTTGGTCAGGAAAACTTTCACCAAAAATTTCTGAAAAAACATTTAGTTGATACTGTCCATATATTCACTGGAGTCCCAAAAGAAAGCAGAGCAGCCAGAGGGGTATCCTTGTTAATAAAGAAAAATCTAAAGAATAAAATTACAGACTACGATTGCATTAGTGAAAACATACTTCGAGTGAACATGAAGATGCTTGGACATAATATAAGCATAATAGAAGTCTACGCACCATCAGATGACGAAAGAGTAGCTACAAAACAAATGTTCTTTGACCAACTGGATGAGACTATCACCAAAATCGGTATTACCAGAGAAATAATTATGCTTGGCGATTTTAATAGCCGAACTGGTAGACAAACCCAGAGCAAAGTGATAGGACCATTTGGAGAGGAAGTAACAAATGATAATGGCTTAAGACTGATGCAATTGTGTGAAACCCACAACCTAAAAATAAATAATGGTTTTTTTAAACATAAAGATATTCATCGATATACCTGGATTCAGCCAACAAGAAATCTTTAATCAATCATTGATTATGCTATAGGTGGACAACACTCGCAATTAAAGTGGTATGATGTGCGAGCACTTCGTGGTGTTACCTGTGGATCTGACCACTATCTGGTAAAAGCAAAAATATTATTCCCTTTAAGAAAAACAAATAAGGACGAAAGTATTAGAGAAAATGAAAACCTAGAGTGCATCGAAGACAATCAAAAATACAACTTTAGAAGTCTAGAAATCGAAAGTACTTAAAGATTGTATCAGAACCGATTAGAACAAAAATTAATAAACACAAATCACTCATTTGAAGAGATATATACAAACATAATAAAAAGCTTGAAGGAAGCAAGCAACGAAGCTGTTGGATACCAAAATAATAGAAATATCAGGTGGACGAAGAAAATACAGGAAATGGTCAAAGAGAAAAAACGGACATACTTGAAATGGCTCAGTACTTAAGAGCAAAGAGACCTAGAAATATACAGGGAAACCAGAATACAGCTAAGAAGTTTGATACGCACAGAAAAAAATGTAATGTTCGAGCGCAAATGCCACGATATAAATACACACGTAGGAGGTAGGCAGAGCTCTGAAGTATGGAAATTCATTTCTACAGTAAAAAACCCAACAAAAGAAAAAGTAAACATCCAGATCATCAAACCAGAACAATGGACAGAACACTACAAGGGACTGCTGCAGGAGACGAGACCCGAATATCTGGCAGCCCCTCCGAGGAGAGACATAGAAGTACATGGAGAGGAAGTAATCATCGAAAAAGAAATGATAAAGAATAGTATAAAAAAGCTTAAATCCGGAAAAGCTAGCGGACCTGGGGGAATATATGCTGAAATGCTCAAATATGGATCAGAGAAACTACTCGAAAATCTCACATATATAATCAATCAATGCATAAACGGACATCCAGTACCTAATGATTGGAAAATTGCATTCATATCCTCAATACATAAAAAAGGAAACAAGCTGGATTGTAACAATTACAGAGGAATTTCAGTCACCAGCACTCTAAGTAGATTGTACGGTAGGATTCTTAGAGATCTAATAGAGAATGAATTTCATGAACAAGAAGAAGAAGAGCAAAGTGGGTTTCGTGCAGGCAGATCTTGTAGTGATAATGTTTTTTGTCTTAAACAAGTAATTGAGGAAGCGCCAGAAATATAGAGACTCATGTTACCTTTATGGACCTACAAAAACATATGATACCGTTCCAGTAGAAAAATTATGGACGGTGTTGGAACAAACTAATATCAATCATACATACATAAAAGCGATAAAAGAACTATACAAAGGGTCAAAATCTAAAATTAAAATTGGAAATCGACTTTTAAAAGAATTCCTGGTAACAAAAGGCTTAAGACAGGGATGTTGTATCTCTCCAACTCTTTTTAAAATATATATCGCAGTGGCTCTAAAAAACTGGAAACGTGAAGTGCACGGCACGGGAATACAACTTAACGACCGATTTACTATATACACACTACAGTTTGCTGACGACCAAGTAATTGTAGCTAATGATAAAGAAGACATGGAGTATATGATGAGAAAGTTAACGGAAGAATACCAAAAGTGGGGACCAACAGTGAACGTGGACAAGACACAGTACTTATGTATTGGAAATGAATCCAGTGAGTTAGAACTAGACAATGGACAAACAATATCTCCATGCAATGAGTATGTATATTTGGGTGTCACATTTGATAAGACAGGAACAGACTGTAAAGAATTGGAAAAAAGAATAGTAAAAGCAAAAAAGGTTATTGAATGTCTTAACAGTATTTTATGGAGCAGAGAGATAAGAAAGAATGTAAAATTTAACATATATGAAACAATGGTAAAAAGCACGCTGTTGTATGGAATAGAGACTTGTCGTGTAACAGAAAAATACAAAACAAAAATGGAAAGTGTCGAAATGGATGCAATAAGAAGATCAATGAGAATATCTAGATTAGATCACATAAGAAATGAGATCATAAAAGAAAGAATGGGAATCGAGGGAAGCATAACTATGACATCACTAAAAGGCAACTGATATGGTACGGCCATGTACAACGGATGAACGACGAAAGATTACGAAAACAGGTCCTAGAATGGCAACCAGTAGGGCGCAGAAAAAGAGGACGTCCTAAACTAGAATGGCAACAGTCAATCCAAAGATCAATGAGTCAAAAGAATCTGACAGAAGATAATTGTCAGGATCGAAGGAGGTGGAGAATAGGCGTCGGACAACGTAGAAAAACGTTCTAAACCGACATAGTAGTAGTAGTGATACTGTGCGACAAAGAAGCTACGAAGTCTCTTATACTAACCTAAAAATATTACAGTTATAGATGGAATGGTTTTCGAGAAAAATTGAATCAAAAGTTGAAAATTTTCAAAAAATTCAAAATTTGGAAAAAAAAGTCAACTTTTTTGCTATTGGATATACGTCAAAACAATTGTTATATTTTTATTGCTTGCCTCACAAAGAAATAAAAAAGACCCCAAAAGTTTGTCTAAAGGTTTGTGTTTGTAAGAAATAAATAAAAGTTTAAATTGCCAAAACTCAAAACTGAAGTGACTTTGGCGGTCTCTCTCGGCATTATTATAAATGCCTGTCCTTTAACTTTTACATCGTTATATACAGGGGCCCGAGAAGCTTAATTAAATGTATTATAATATATATTTTTACAAAGTTAACAATTTAAAAAAATAAAATCAAAAGTTGTAAATTTTCAAAAAATTTAACATTTTGTCAAAAAAAAGTCAATTTTTTTTCTATTGGATATACGTCAAAACATTTATTATATTTTTATTGCTTGCCTCACAAAGTAATAAAAAAGACCCCAAAAGTTGGTCTAAAGGTTTGGGTTTGTAAGAAATAAATAAAAGTTTAAATTGCCAAAACTCAAAACTGAAGTGACTTTGGCGGCCTCTCGCGGCTATATTATAACCACTTGTCCTTAACCTTTTATATGGGATATGGGCCCGGAGCAGTTTAATTTAATGTAATATAATATATATTTTTACAAAGTTAACAATTTATAAAATTAAAAACTGCTCTTTTTGGGTACCCCTTTGGTCAGGAAAATCAAAAATTTCAAAAAAAAACATTTAGTTGATACTGTGCCACGACGAAGCTATCGAGTCCCTTACACTAACCTGAAAATATTACAGTAGTAGATGTAATGGTTATCGAGAATAATAGAATCAAAAGTTGAAATTTTTCCAAAAATTAATAATTTTGTAAAAAAAAGTCAACTTTTTTGCTATGGGAAATACGTCAAAACAATTGTTATATTGCTTGCCTCACAAAGAAATTAAAAAGACCCCAAAAGTTGGTCTAAAGGTTTGTGTTTGTAAGAAATAAATAAAAGTTTAAATTGCCAAAACTCAAAACTGAAGTGACTTTGGCGGCCTCTCGCGACATTATTATAAACACTTGTCCTTTACCTTTTATATTGGTGATATAGAGGGCACCGAGAAGTTGTATATGTATATGTATTATAAAACATATTTTTACAAAGTTAAGTTTTTTAACCGAACATTCGAACGGACTACAGACCAAAGCTAATTTTTTCTGCAATTATGTGTATTTTTTTAACCGAACATTCAAACGGAATACAGACCTAAGCGAAATTTTTCATGATTAAATTTAAAGAATAAAAGGAGGAATGCGAATAAATTATATGTGTTGAACGACGCGACACGAAATCCGGTCAATAACCTCGGCCGGTTTGGGATTCTTATCCAAGCTCTTCTGAAAACGGCAGCGGCCATTTATTAAGTCCCCGACTGTACCTCCTCAAAGGATTTCCCAGTTAAAACCATTTCCCCATGTTGCCGTAGACTATTGCGGACCGTTTGATATCTTAATGTCAAGGCACCGAGGTGCCAAACTCTATAAAGGCTATATTCTTGTTTGCGCTTGTGCTGCAACCAAAGCAGTGCATTTAGAATTAACTTCCGATCTATCAACATATACGTTTCTTGCGGCCTTTAAAAGGTTTGTCTCCAGACGTGGACGGATATCACACGTTTATTCTGATAACGGTACCACCTTTGTCGGTGCAGATAGGTTACTTCAAACCTACTCAAAGGAAGCATGTGAAAGCTTGAGCATTTCGTGGCACTTTTCTAGCCCAGGAAGTCCTCACCTAAACGGTTTAGCCGAGGCTGGAGTAAAATTCACCAAGGCTCACCTCAAACGTGTTGTAGGCGAGCAGCGCCTTACATATGAGGAATTTACTATCTTCTTGTTTCAAGTTGAGGCTTTACTCAATAGTAGACCTCTCTATGCTTAAAGTCTAGATCCAAATGACCTCATTCCGCTAACACCAGGTCATTTTCTAACATTGGAGCCTTTAAATTCTATACCAGAACCTGATTTTTCCGACCTCAAGCTTAACACTTTGTCTCGATGGCAGCTTGTCCAAAGACTTCAAGCTGACTTTTGGAAAAAGTGGCGTTTAGAATATTTAAACACACTTCAACAACGTGTTAAGTGGACTGAGAAATGCAATGGCATAAAAGTCAACACTTTAGTCGTTATTAAGAACGAGCAAAAAACCACCTATGCAGTGGTCGCTCGGACGTGTTGTTGCGGTACATCCAGGTGCTGATGGGCTTACTCGCGTCGTGACAGTAAAACCGCTACTGGTACTTATCGAAGACCGGTGGTCAAGTTATGTGTCCTGTCCCTGCTGGAGGTAGAACACAGGTAAATTTTTCGAAATTTTGCTAAAAATTTTTTATTTCTTTTCTTTATATATAATTTTTTTTTCTTTTTGTAATTTACTAGAATTAAGATAAATTTTCGTGCATACTTGCACGATTTGGGTATTTAGATATAGTTTTTTTTTAGATATTTTATATGCATCGTTTTTTCTGATTTCCTTTCAATGAACTGTACAATTACGTTTTTCAATTTGTTATCTCAAAAATTTGGGTATTTCTCGAATGAGTGGTGTAAGTGGTGAACCAGTATAATTTAATGCCTGTAAATAAAACACAACAAAATAAATACAGTTTTTGATAAGAAAAATCTGGAGAAATACTCAAGTTTTTTATATAAGCGTATATAGTTTCCTGTGCAAAATCCTTGTTTTACGACACAAAGATCATGTCTCTGTAGCTGACGCGTGGGGATTGTATAGACTAACCCCTCGTGCTCCCCTGGGTGCATAAGATTAAGTTACATCATAGCTATAATACCGCATACAACCTTGATTTGAGGCTCCGTAGGGCAATTTTGTGGGTAATTGCCAATTATCATCATTTGACAATGTCTAGTTTATAAATAGTGCAGGCGCTAAAGGTAGTGGAGTATGCAGTGTGGACAATGGATTTCAGCTGAGAATAGGTAACAGATTAACGGTCCGGATATTGCCTTGCCACTTCTTGGTCCAATTTTTGTTTATCTCCTATCCTCTTATAGTCCTATTCGAATTTCTAAAAATTTAACTAAGTTGACATTTTAAAGCCACAATGACACAGAAATACATCAATAGTGTGTAAAATCTAACCCAAAAATAAAATTATAATATTCTTTTAAATCATAGCTTGAAAAACCAACAAAAACATTTAGAATCCATTGTCAAACTGCGGTCTATAACTACATCACACTAGAGTGGACCACCATGAGACTAAACGTTTTTTCTATCGGTTATTAAATACAAAAAATTGAATAAATATATATTTTTAAATAGAATAGAATATTTTGAACCAACAATGTCAAATAAATATAATAAATTATGATTTTAAATATAGTATTTACATTTTAATTGTTTTGTCTCATAGTGTCCTAAGGACTGGGTCACCATGAGATTCTTATCCATTATCTTATTATATAAATTTAATTTATCATCGCTGAAAAGAAGAACTCCCTACCAATAATTTAATTTTTGAGGGTATTGTGTTCGCCCAGTAGCGAGTAGTTGATGGATTGTGCGCATTGTGTTGGGAGAAATTACTTTCGTCAGTAAATAAAATATTACTGACAAAATCTTCCTGATTCACTCGATCCATTATTTTTTCACAAAATTCCATCCTTAAAATATTGTCCTCCGGAAACAGTTCCTGAGATTTTTTTTAACTTTGTATCCATGTCGTTTTAAAAATGTTTCGAATGGTTCTGGAGGGAATATCATCAGGTATCTCTTTACCAATGATTAAACTTGAACAAGGAGGGAGTACTTCCGCCGCAGCACAAACGGCAGATTTTCGCTGTTGCCTTTGTTCCGACATGGGTCTTGGTCTCGCAGAGGCTCCGTAGGGCAATTTTGCGGGTAATAGTATTATCATTTGACAATGTCTAGTTTATTAAAGAACCCAGCACGAAAAGACTAGGATTCTCATAACGCTTACTAGGTAGAAAAGCCGAATATTGGTAAGCATGGGGCACTGGCTATTCAGAGTACCGTGGCACAGAATGGACTTAATGGAAGAGAAATACAGATTCTGCTATTTTATTAAAATTTATTATTACTTGGAGAAAGTTGACGTCCCTAGATTTTAAAGGTAGGAAGGGAAGCCAAAAAATAAAGAGGGTTAAATCTCTAACGTTGTCTTTATTTCCCGCTAACCCTTCCTCACTTTAATAGGGTAAATGTGGGAGAGATACTGCACTTTTTGTTAATTCAAAATATTTTTGAAAATATTTGATATTTTGATAAAATCAAAGCAGGGGTACGTTTACAAATTATTTATTTACAAAAGTACAAAAAAACTAAAAAGTATTCTTAAAAATAATACAAAAAAAATATTTTTCTAAAAAGGTTTTTTGGCCATCTCTCCCAGTGAGTTGCCGCATGCAGTATGGAAACGTAAACTTTTTATGTCTAAGAAAAAACAGGTATAAAAAGTGAAAAAAGAACAGATTAAAAGTGAAAGGAGAGACAAAACGTAAAAAATTCATAAAACAGTATATTATGTTGAATACATAAATCTCAACAACTAAGAATATAGTTATGATTGTAATTTATCGTAGTTACTTTTTGCCAAGTAGAGATATCACACAAGCGATAAATTGTAAATTAACCTACTATAAACTATAAGTCTTTTTTTTCTCTCGACGAACTGTAGCCCTCGCTTACGTCGGTTTACAAAATTTTTACCTCAGGATAAAAAGTTATACCGTCATACCTTTGTGTAAATTATACTATTTTAATGAGTCATCTCTCCCCTAATCGCAATGCGGCATCTGTCCCCAAGGCGTGGGATAGATGCCGCACCTAAAAATATGTCATTGTTTGCAGTCGACAATCTCGTAATCTAACTAAACATAACCTTACATACTTGAATGAGTATCCTAAATAATAAAAATAGTTTAAAACAGTATAGAAACGGATCAAAATCAAAATTTCTTTTTGCTCTATAAAATTTGTGGTACTTACTTGTGCGATCACAACAAGAAAATTATAAAAAACTTTGGTGTATTATAGAAAAAATGGAAAAATTTAATAAAATCTTTTAGCTACATTTACACCTGACCGAGTGCAATTGACAAACAGTTTCTAAGACCCACAGTGTTGTCAGAATTGCAAGTGCGGCAACTCTCCCCCTACTACTACTATGTCGGTTTAGAACATTTTTCTACGTTGTCCGACACCTATTCTCTATCTCCTTCGATTCTGACAATCATCTTCTGTCAAGTTTTTTGACTAATTGATCTTTGGATTGACTGTTGGCATTCCAGTTTACGACGCCCTCTTTTTCTGCGCCCTATTGGTTACCATTCTAGGACCTGCTTTCATAATCTTTCGTCTGTCCATTTTACATGGCCGTACCATATCAGTTGTCTTTTAGTAATGTCTCTGTTATGCTTCCCTCGATTTCCATTCTATCTTTTATGGTCTCATTTCCTTTATGATCAGTTCTATATTCTCATTGATCTTCTTATTGCATCCATTTCGACACTTTACAGTTTTGTATTGTATTTTTCTGTTACGCGACAAGTCTCTATTCCATACAACAGCGTATTTTTCACCATTGTTTCATATATGTTAAATTTTACATCGTTTTTTATCTCTTTGCTTCATAAAATACTGTCAAGACATCCAATAAACTTTTTTCTTTTTACTATTTTTTTTCCAGTACTTTACAATCTGTTCCTGTTTTATCAAATGTGACACCCAAGTATATATACTCATTGCATGGAGATACTTATTGTACATCATGTAGTTCTAATTCACTTGATTGGTTTTCAATATATCAGTCTTGTCCTTGTTCAATGTTAACCCCCGTTTTTAGTATTCTTCCGTTAACTTTCTCATCATATACTCCATGTCTTCTTTGTCATTAGCTCCAATTACTTGGTCGTCAGCAAACTGTAGTGTATATGGTCAATCGATCGCTAAGTTATTTTATACTCCCTCCCCGTGTACTTTACGTTTCCAGTTTTGAGAGCTACCGTGATATACATTTTAAAAAGAGTTGGAGAGATACAACGCCCTATCTTAAGCCTTTCGTTAGTAGGACTTCTTTTGAAAGTTGATTTTTAATTTTAGTTTTAGATTTTTACCCTTTCTATAGTTCTTTTATCGCTTTTATGTGTAAATGATTGCTATTAATTTGATCCAACACTGTCCATCATTTTTCTACTGGAACGGTATTATGTGCTTTTAACACACACAAAGGTAATATGAGTCTCTATATATCTGGTACTTCTTTTCTCAATTACTTGGTTAAGACAAAAAACATTATCACTACTACTACTAAATTTAATCCTGGTGGTATAAGATGGAAAGTGAGCGAATTTGGGAGACATGTTAAACTAAATTTAAGCAGCGCTAATGGCACTATGAAACTGATTAGTTTACTAGCAAGCAAATAAAAAAAAATTAAGGTAATATTTTATTTTATATAATTAAACATTTTCACCTATTAGCTGCATAATTTTTTTTTATAAATATTGAGCGTGCATGCGATTTATGTCCAAATATAGACTAAAGAAGTGTCAAAATTAATTAATATATACCAATTGTTTGCAATATATATATATATATATATATATATATATATATATATATATATATATATATATATATATATATATATATATATATATATATATATATATAAATACAAACATTTAAATAAATATAGCGCATAGTTTAAACAAAATTAAATATTATGAGTTTCCGTAATTTGTTAAATTAATATTAAACAAAAACAAACCAAAAATTTATTTTTATAAAAACCAACTTGTAAAGATACAGCATGGTTAAAGGCTATAGGATTGTGTAAGGGAGAAGTAAAAGAGGTTTTGAGCGGTGCCTAGAAATATTTCTCGCTGTTTTAGACCCGTATTCGGGCTGGTAGTAGGAAAGTAGGGAAATATATCGTGACTTCTCGTCTTCACGAAGTTTGTCGTCATTCCGTCCTGTGCAGTGAAACAGGTGAGGAGTGGGTATTTGTTTTTTACGCAAATTCTAGCTCAAGCCATTTAGCGTTAAGTAAAAAGTACAGATGGTTTAATGGTATTTCGGGGGAAATAGCTGTCATGATGTGGCAAATTTATTTGTTGTCGCGTTTGAGGGAAAGGATATTGCAAGCCGTGGCATGGTCCAAAAAATAGTGATGCATTTCCCACAAACAGGATGTCAATTTATGCCACAAATGCAGTGGTGGAGAGGCACCTCCTGTTCATGAAATGGGATGGAAAAGGGAATGGCAAGAAATTGTGATTTGTGCCACAGCAGAAGCTTTGCCTCCCTAATTCGGTAAGGAAATTGCCAATAATGTGGACGATGAAATTTCACCCATAACCACCCGAAACGTGTTGAATTGACATGGGTATCAGAGTTTTAAAGTAAAGAAAACGCAAGACATTTTTCCAGATGATCGGTTTCGAAAAATGGAGTTTTGCGAAACCATGACTAAAAAAGCGAATCAAGACGAATATTTTAATAAAAATGTTTGTTTTACAGACGAAAGTTCGTTTTCAATTAATAGCCGTCACAATCCTTCCATTACTTGTAACTGGTCACGAAAAAACAAACATTTCCATGCTGCAGAACCCAGTATCCTCAAAAACTTTATATCTGGACTGGGATTTTCAAAAAAGGATCAAGAGGGAGAAATTAATTAGCTCTGTTGCAGGACTATATCATTCATGCGATTCGACTGGTGCCAAATATTTTAAACAAATTTGGTTTATGCAAGATGGTTGCTCAGCTCATGACACTTTGCCTGTGACAGTGTTTTTAAATGAAATATTTCCAAGGCGGCTTATTACAATCAGGCAAGGTACTACTACTATCAGCTGGCCAATGTTTTTTTTATAGGGCTATGCAAAACCCCAAATTTATACTCGAGGCCATTTAAGAGCTATGACTTTGGATGAACTACGAACAAAAATAATCACCACCCTACAATGTCCGAACTGAATTTTATAAAACAGTTTCGGATACTGTTTAGCACAGAGCGGTGGTATTTTTGAGAGTAGTAGGTAGTTCTTAAATCAATATGAAAGAATTTGCTTTTAAAATAGACCCCTCTCGTATTTGTTTCGATGAGGAAGCGATATATTTTGGTTTCTGGTAGACACGGAATTAAATATTATAGAAAAGAACAAGCTTAAAAGAAAGGATTATACGTTACGTAGTTATCGTCTAAATTTTCTATATTTTACATGCAACTACCCTCGATCGATTTTCTTTACAAACTGTTGAAAGAAAAGATCGCCGCACTAGGAAAAATAATCGGTGTCATAAATTGCCTCCTTCAACTTTAGCGGGGCTCATAGAGGTATTGGCTGTGGGTCTGGCTATCCTGAAACAATGTTCATAACCACGTGTAAACTTATATCCTTTTTTTGTACATACTACATACTTTATGCATGTGCAGTCGTTCTTATCTTACAAACAGTAATAATTTCGCTTGAATCCGATAGCATTTAGCCATGCTGTATATGTCTTTAAGCGTATATTAAGGTGAATATGATCTGTCTGGTGTGAAAATTTTTGTCAAATGTAATTTAATATCTCAAACTTCAACAGGATATTTCTTACAGTTTTCAAGGAACATTTCCAGACATTCTGATTTATTAAATTAGGGCGTCCCTGGGGATTTCACTGCATATGCTATATACCGGGCGTTTCTTTTTAAGGTAGAGGGGCTTTTGTGGCTATTTATCGTACGTTGAGAAAAACACTTTTGAACACGACCATTTTGTTTGCGAACGGGACATTTTTTGGCTACCCTGAATGCTTACGCAAGCGCTCCTTTCGAGGGGTAAGCTTTACCTCAATATATTAGGAAAGTGGTTTGATAATACCTTATTTAAAACGTCTCTTGAATCTTTTGCACTAGTGTAAAAAATTTGAAAATGTATTGATTAGGTTTTGGGATATTCTTACCATAAATTCAAATAAAGTATTTATCGATATCGATATTTTGCACTCACTCTTATTTATTTTTATATGATACTGGTAAAAGCTTTACTGTTCATAGGATAACCGGCTTAGAAAGAGACAAATTAATTTTTCAGGGTTAAGATGAGTGTAAATGCAAGTCCTCCCCTAAACCCCTGTTCGATTTATGTTATGCTGGGTGATTCCACCGTTACGTGTGTGACATTCAGACTTATTTTTTTTAGAATTGTTGCTTTTAAACCCAACAAAAACACATCGTAATTATTAAATATAATTTTGTTGGGTTAAGTTGTTAGTTTTGCTTACGTTAACGCCAAAAAAATCACTGATTGAAAAATATTAACTTACTTATAAGATTATAAAAATTCGTTACGTGTGTGACATTTATTTCTCTACAGAATAATGTATTTTTGTTATTTTACAAACTTTCTGCGAACTGCCAAATACTTAATTCAACTTCTATTTTTTAATTAATACTTGGTAATATTTTGTACAATAAGATTTACATTTAAATGCCCCTTAATGCATTTTATTATTTTATTTATAAACTTAAAAGTGAGTTACGTGTGTGACAACAACGTGTTACGTGTGTGACTAATAAACAAATACAAAAAGTAACAGCTAATAATATTTTATTTTTAAAAAGAACTATAACTAGACAACTAAAAAGGATATTTTTTAAAAAATTTCATAAATACTTAACCAAATAACTTCTTATCTAAATATTTTGGGTTAGGCTTATTTAGCTTTATAAATGGTAATCTGCTATTATTGTTCATAAAGAAGTTGATTTTAAACACTTGATGCAGCTTTATAAAAGACAAGCAAATTTTGGACTACCAATTTTTCATCTTTAGATTGAGACAGTTGCCAAACCAAAGATTCTACGCATCCTCCTATACCGCCTACTACACCTTTGCCGTAGCTTGTGGAAAAATACTTATATACTAACATAAAATTTGTCTTTTAAAAATGGAAGTAAGTATTTATTTTTGAATTCCGATGATGGTCCATCACTAAAAATTATCACATCTTCCTTTTCACCTTCTGTAAAAATTATCTCAAACCACTTACTAACAAATAAAAATATGGTATTTTTAGTCTTTTCTTTTGTGTCCGAGCATATCAAAAAGTTTTCGCTTATAAGAGAGGTTCTTATAAACATTTAGGTCTAAAAATGTATAGATTTCAAGATACGTCAAACCTTTTTGTAAATATAATTTTTTCAATGTACTAAGTAAATTTTACACAACTTTGTTGAAATTCGACAGTGTTATTTGTAGAAGTAGGGGCCAATTTAGGCCTAACTGGAATAACATTATTAGGTCTAGTAGCATACCGCAGATGAACACAACGAATAATATAATTATTTTGTTTTTTTATTTACGCCAATGACTATACAAACTATTCCTTTTAGAATTACTCAAAGAACAGACATTTAAGGCGAAAACTGAATAAACAAAATTATTACATAGAAAATATTGCATTTTATTGCAAAAGTTAAAATATTCGTTACGTGTGTGACAGATTTATTTCTATTGATAAAAAAAAAATTTTAGCATGCAATTTTTTTAAATTTTGTTTCTAGTATCTCATAAATGTATTGGCTTTTGACAAAAAAAATTTCGTTTAATTAATGCCTAATTTCCGAGTTATATATTTTTATTTATCTTCTCGTTACGTGTATGACAACAGTTTATCATGCCATGTATTTTTACGCTAAACCAAGTACAAACAAGTGAACTTTGGCATGAAAATTTGTACATTTATTGTATATGGTACTACAGTATGGAAAATTTATTGTTTAATATCAAAAGCTTAAGGAAAAACAGTTTTTTGAGATGTTTATCTTTAAGCTAAAATAATGGATATTGTTTTATAAAGTAGTTTAATGCTTTTTTCTTCGGATTTTTTGTGAAAATAGAAAAACTATATGAAGTCCTTACTCAAGATCATAAGCTAAGTAGGGTTGGCTTTAATTTAAGACTAATTTTGATAAACCATAAAAATGTTTAAAACATATCCGCTTAGGACCACTTTCTGTGGAATCGCCCTGCTCCGCCCGCCTCTGTCGCATCGAGTAACGAGTATCTAGGGGTTGTCTGTACTTTCACTATCCCAAAGATTTTTGTTTTGAAATGTTACCCATCACAATACAAGTACTCCTCTTATATTCCCCCTCTTGTTTCGAGTATTCCTACGAAGGTCCGGATTGCCTAAGGTCGGTGTCGGTTTAAACTCTTATGTACCTACACCTACACATGTTAATATAGGTTTTCTTTTTCTAAGCAGGCTTTCCTATGAACAGTAAAGATTTTCCCTATATTGTATATTTTACTTGTTTTATTTGCATTTTATCGATTTATGTTAAATTTGGAAATTTGTAGCCAATTTCTCAAAAATAAATTGATAGATTTTTTAAATTTATACACGGCTCTAAAAAGATATCTTCAAAACACCCACTTTCCCTAATCAAAATATCGGGGTATAGTTTACTCCTGCAAGGACGCGCATGCTCCAAAAATTTCAAGATAGCTAAAAAGTGTCCCCCTCGTTAGCAAAATTTACGTGTGTGTTTGAGGGTTTTTCAAAAAATGTAGGGATATATAATCAAAAAACCCTTTTTACCTCTGTATAAAAAATGATCCTTAAGGGGCGGGAACGGCTGGATTATAATTAGGAAAAGCCAAATTTTACCCTTGCGGGGAATTTGAACCCTTATTATTCAACAATTATTTTCTCAGTGTCACCAGACTAACACTCTCTTTTACTACTTACATAGGTATACTTACTATAATTAATTATACTCTAGGTTTAAAGTATCCCTCCGGACTTTTATAACGGTGACAGTGCCCTGTAGTGGGATCTGTTGGCTTACAACAAGAAGCTTATATTGTTAGTGGATAATTTTGAGCTGGTGGTGACAACTTGTTATTCCACAATTTAGTTTCGGTTTGGTTAACTTTCCGAACAAGAAATTGTTACCCACTTAACTGATATACCGCGTGAACAAGTTCACATCTAGGGGGCTTGTTTTCTCTCTGTAAGAGGGCACAAAGCAGATAGAGTATAGCATGTATTAATAAGAGATCGCGATACTCACGATTCCCGTAGAAAGCGTTCCAGAGTTGCCAAAGGTAACAACCTAAAACAACTGTTTGGGACGACAACGAAAATTAATAAACAGAAAATTATTTACTTCTTAGAAACACGCAGAATTTTCAGGTATTATTCTGGTTGCAAGTAAGACACGCCGTTTGGGTTACTGTCCGTTTTTCAAAAACAAGCTTTTCAAAAATACTTTTTTCGAAGACAGTTTAATCGAGAACCTTAATTTCGAACATTTTTTTCGGAAACCCTTCCTTCAAATGAAGTTTTTTTTCAAAAACATTTTTTTGGAATTACTTTTTTTTCAGTGATATTTTTTAGAAAAATTATTTCCTTAAGATAGCTTTCCTATCTTTGTTTTGGGGAATCAAAATATTATCCTAATCTCTTAAATTGATGGCAAATATTTCCTGACCTGTCCATTGGGGATATTTTTTGTGGACGAAAAGTGTTTAATGAATAAATTTACATAAACCTGACCAAGTTGACCTTCCGCGAACCGAGTACCGACTTATACTGATATTTTCGCTAATCTGACAACGTTAGTTTTACCCTTTTCTATTCGCCCATGCAATCCTTATAGCCCATACAAAAATCCTACCCTTAGATAGAAGGCTGGCCACGTTGTATAACATCAATATCTCATACATACCCATAAAAATAATTTTTAAAAGCTCTAGGCTCCTGGGTGCTTAAAAGTTGGAATTGAAATTCCCAAACTTCAAAAATGGTTGCCTGCCATTTTACACATAAAATCATATTCGATCCTTCTTCACGGGCGGTCATTGAGGGGTGGAGCATAGGTGCCCTGATCTCACTGAGAAATCTTTTTGTGCAGAAAGTGACAGCATTTCTACGTTAAGTCCCTCGTTGATATTACGCCTGTATTTTACCCTGACCCCCCTCACCTCTTGGAAATTCGATATGACCGCCACTGTCCTTATATTCAGAAGTAGAGTACAAAAGGGTAACTTGTCAACGCAACTTTTGTGAAAAGATTTTGATACTTACGGAAAGAAACAAAACCAAAATCGTCGGTCGTTTTACATAAAAATAGTTGCCTTACAGAAAACCAATTTACCCTAGCAATAGCATTATCCTCTTTTTTTTGGAGCAAAACGAATTTAAGAGCACCAGAGAGGCTAAAGACGTGTAGCAAAACAAGAAGGATGTGAAAATCCCTACAAAGCTCAATCAAAATTCTGGCAACGTGTGCTGTTTATTCCCCTACGATTTCGAGCGGCAATGTCGCACCAGTAATTTAATGAGCTGTATAATGCATGCCGAAATCACATACTTTATAATAACAGAATATATGCGGAATGTGAGAAGCCTTAAATATTTAGGTTTTCTAATAAATGTTTTTGCTGAACTATTAGCAACACCAATTTACGCAACAATAATCTTTTTTGTTTAATTGCCACACCTTGACACTTTACCTTATAAGCAGCTTAGCTTCGTATGCTTAGGGGCAGTGGCGTAAATACAGTCTTGCCTGAAAGGCGCTGCTTACCCTAGATCAAATTCAAAATCCTTTTTTTTCAAGCGAGTCGACTAACTGTGAGAAACATTCAGCGAGCGATATGATGATGCAGATGAAGGCCAGTACACAGAAGAGTTCGGTTCGGTCCGCTTAGCAGAATATATTATGGGCCAATATTATTAATTTCGCCGTGTGGTCTTAAACACACACAATATTTTTTTTTTGCGCCACTGGCTGTCCAGCTGATTTTTGTAAGCAAAAATTAGGTAGGATACCTTTTTAGTGAATATTTTATACTGACCTTTATCATCCATGGGATTGTTAGGGTTTTATTGACAAGCATAGTAATTATGTATATGCGTTTTAGTTGAAGAAGCAAAACATGTGCAAAAAGACTGTTAGTACCCTGTCCTGTCTGTATTAAGCACAAGTGGATTGTGAATGTTTTAAAGGCAAGTAACAACGTTAGTCTCCAGTAGTTCTTTTGCGGAAGGAATGTGAATCAATCCTTAAGAAATATGTCGTTTAGTAGATAGGGGCAACGAACTGGCAGCATAACCGGGTTGAATCTCCCTGCAACTTAATTAAAACTGACCAATAAAACAAAATATTGTACATTCGGTGGCATATAGAATTTACACCGACTATACATATTTGCCTCACTAATATAGAGGCAAACCAACAAAAAAAAATTGAAAAAACAAAATATGGTATTTTCCGTTTTTGCTGATTGAATGATTTATTAAATACACCAATTTCTTTTGTAAACACAGCGTTCATATATTCGCCTTAATCCCCACGCCTTGAAACGCCACCCATTTAACAGCTTAGCTTCATATGCTTAGGGGTGGAGCAAAGCAAGGATAAGGTTATTGACTTTTATTATGCACAAATGCAAATGGATTGTAAACTATTTACTAGCAAATGAAAAAGTTACACCTCGCGGTTTTTATGTGTATATAGCATTTAGTAGAAGAAGATCATTTACCTTTATTATGTACAAGTGCAAGTTAACGTTTTAGTTAAATATAATGACGTTAGTCCCCCCGCGCAGTTTCCTTGTGGAAGGGACGTGGTAAAAGCTATATACATGCACGGTGGATAGAATATACCGGTGTTCGGATCTTATAAATATATGTCGAATTTTCACGTCACTGGTGGTCCAGCTGATTTTTAGAAACGAAAGTTATAGTTATATATGAACAACTAAAGTTTTTTGATTTTTTTGAAAACTTAGGCAATTTTCGTAGTATTTTTTGGTATATTCTTATAAAATAACTTTTTTCAGACATACCAGTCGTTATTTTTTGCAGCCCGCTTCTTTTCTCTTTACACAAAAACTAAAATTCGAAGAAATGAATGTGTTCGTTTCAGCTTCAAAAATTATCCGCTGACATACCTCTTTGTTTACTACCCAAGAGTCCTCGGTTCACCTTTGATATTAAACGATCACATTCAGTTTGACTTGTAGTTGAAGTTTTGTGTAATAAAAAATAAAGCGGACTAAAACAAAATAACGACATTACATCTAGAAAATTACATTTTATAAGGATGTACTAGAAAACAGTAGAAAATGGCCTTAGCTTTCAAAAAATTCAAAAAATATTAGTTGTTCCGTTGTATCAACAGATCTAACTTTTGTTTACAAAAATCAGCTGGTAATAAATCTTTCCCCAAGTTAATTAAGACTGACCAACGGAACTAAATGTTGTACATTCGGTGGCATACAGAATTTACCCTTACTCCATTATACAATAGAAATATTAATATGGAGACCAAGAAAGCCTTTAAAAGTTAACTATGTTCTACGAGAATATCGGTAACGGTTTTTGAAGCGAGTGTACACTGTAACGAAAATTACCATGCAGAGCTGCTAACATTGCTCCTAGATGCACAATAGTGGCCAATAGTCTAGCAAGAACCTAAAACCGAGGGGTGGTTCGGTATTTCCTTTTGGTGTACAGACAGGCTAGAGGAAATACAGGAAATACTAGGAAATATGTAGAAATACTTAGGCAATACTAAAAATTACGTGGAAATACCTGGGAAATACTAGGAAAAATTGACGATCAAGCCACCCCTTGCCTAAAACTGTATGAAAATCTGAACTTACAGTATCTATAAAAAAACAGTGAATTAGAAAATATGGATCTATTTCTTGGCACATGTGCTACGGCAATTATTTTAATAAATTCTATAGTCTTTTTATGTGACGTTTAAAATGAAGCTCAAAACATCTATTTAAAAATGTATTTTACACTTCCTGAAAATTCCATAAGATTTAGAACCTTTTGTCCAGATATAAATTTTCAAATTTAAAAAAAATTGATAAAAATACCCAAATTTTCACGAATTCTGTCAATTTTGAGTAACTGACTATGCTGTATATTTCATGGCGCAATCACACAATTTATTATAATAAAATCTATGCGAAATATGAAAAACTCTAAATATTTTACTTTTTAAATAAATATTTTTGCTAACTAAATGATTTATTAACTACACCAATTTATTTTGTGCACTCAGCAATCATCTTTGCTTTAATCGCCTCGCCCTAATGCTCTACCCTATAGCTTTGCTTCGTATACCTAGAGGCGTGGTAAAGCTAGGATAAGTTCATTGACTTTTATGATGCACAAATGCAATGGTATTTTGAAGGCTTTTATGGCAAATAAAACAATACATTTCGTACTTTTTTGTGGAAGAGCAAACAAACCCTAAAAAATAAAGTACCTATATATATTAGTCGGCGGAGCAAGATGAGAATAAAATTATTATTATCCTTTATTATACACAAGTAGATTGTGAACTTTCTATTTGTCAAAGTTACCCGCCCGTAGTTTTTCAGTGGAAGGGACGTGGACCAAACCTTAAGAATGGAGGAAAAGCTTATATGTATGTAAGTATATGTCCTTTAATGGATAGGGGCAACGAACTGGCTCCGCTGCCAGGTTAAATCCCCTCCGCAAATTAATTAAAACTGACCAACGAAACAAAATGCTGAACATTCGGTAGCATAAATAATTTACCCTGACTCCATTATAAAATAATAATATGTTATCTGTTCTTAGGGGCGAATCAAAACGAGATTTGAATTTTTGACCTGTATCATGCACAAATGCAATGAGATTCTAAAGGTTTTATTTGCAATAAAACAACTACACCTCGTAGTTACACAAAACGAGAATAAAATCACCACGTTTTATTATGCACAATTGGATTGCTAACGTTTCATGGAAAATAACATCATGACAAACGTGACGGGACGAGAACAAAGCCTTAAGAAACAGAGTATAAACTTCAGTAGATGGAGGCTCATGGTTACTTAGAATAAGTGTTTAATTTTTAATTTGACGCTTTTTAATAACTAACGAAATTATAAATTCTACCGAACTAAACTTCAGGAATTTGCCTTAAGTAATATATATAATTATTACGCAACAAATAAAAATGTCAAAACTGCAAACAAGCCGACCTGTTCACGCAAAAGCACATGTACATAAAGAATCTATGTATGCATATGCGCTGTACCGATACATGCCAAAATATGCATTGATTTATATGAACGCATCGTTTGTTTCACGGATTTAGGTACCTTTCTTTCTAACCACAGACATTTACAGAAACCGTCGCGTTCAGTCTGCATACCGCACGCTCATGTGACTCTTGGCGCAAATTAAAATCTGCCGTGAAGCTTTCAGCCCTAAAAATATGTAGATATAGAAGCATGAAAATATAGATATTTATTTAATATCATCTTGTTGCATAGATAATTTACCTTGACTCCATTGTAGATTAGAAATAATAATATGTTATCTATTCGCTTTAATCGCCACTCCTTGGTAGTCCACTCCATCAACAGCTTTGTTTCGTATGTTCAGTGATGGAGCAATGCGAGATTGGAGTTTTTGACCTATATCATGCACAAATGCAATGGGATTCTAAAGGTTTTGATTGCAATAAAAACGTTTAGTTTTTTTTTGTGGAAGAGACGTTAAGCAAATCGTACAAAACAGAAGTACCTATGTCAATCAAACAAATCAGTCAAAAGATGCTATGATATATATGTATATGGTCTTTAGTAGGTTGAGCGAAACGAGAATAAGATCACCACGTTTTGCTAAGGACAAATGGATTGCTAACGTTTCAAGGAAAATACCGTTGTGACAAACGTGACGTGACGTGAAGAACGCCTTTAGAAACAGAGTAAAAACTTCAGTGGACGGCGGCTTGTAGTTGCTTAAAATTAGTGATCATTTTTATTTTAATGCTTTTTAAGATCTAGCAAAATTATATGCGTTTTCTTTTATAAATTCCACCGAGCAAAACTTCATGATTTTAGGAATTTACCTTAAATAATATCTATAATTATTACGCAACAAAAAAAATTTACAAAACTGCAAACAAGCCGGCCTGGTCACGCAAAAGCACATGTTCACATAGAATCTATGTATGCATGTGCGCTGTACCGAAACATGCCAAAATTTGCATTGTTTTATGTACCTTTCCTTCTAACCACAGGCATTTACAGAATTCGTCGCGTTTAATTTGTATACCGCACGCTCATGTGACTCTCAGCGCCGTGAAGCTTTCAGCCCTAAAAATATACTCAGAGGCGGAGCAAAGCGAGATTGGAGTTTTTGACGTATATCATGCACAAATGCAATCGGATTCTAAAGGTTTTGATTGCAATAAAAATGTTATACCTAGTTTTTTTGTGGAAGAGACGTTGAGCAAATCGTACAAAACAGAAGTACCTATGTGAATCAATTAAAACATGCTATGGTATATATGTATATGTCCTTTAGTAGGTTAAGCGAAACGAGAATGAGATCACATTGATATGCACAAGTGGATTGCTAACGTTTCATGTAAAATAACGTCGTGACAAACGTGACGGGAGGTGAACAAAGCCTTAAGAAACAGAGTAAAAACTTCGTGGTTATTTAAAATACTTATTTTTTAATTTGATGCTTTTTAATAACTAACGAAATTAAATACGTTTTCTTTCAACAAATAAAAAGTCAAATTCCTTTAATGATGTGATGGAAGAGGTGGAGAGAGGAGTAAATTTACCCCAATACACATCATGCAAAATTTAATAGTTCTTGAGATATTTAAATTTTTCTCCAAAAGGTAGATCTTAAGGGCTTAAAACTAATGGAAAATCTGCTGTAGTTACATATCTTTAACCTTTTAACCAGAATACATGCCCAACATTATGATCTTATGTTTGCAATAAAAAAAATCTGAAAAAATTTAGATAGGAAATAAATTGTAAATATTAACTTTTAATTTTTTTCTAAGTGTATTGCATTTTCTAGCGGTTATTTTTTCTAACAACCTTTAAGCTACATTTGTCAAAATTTTGTTTTAAACTTTCTTATTGCCATAGTTAGCTAACAAAATATGCTATCAAAACTTGCTTGATACGGTTAGGTAATTTTTAAAAAAATAGTAATAAAACGCACTTGAAAAATACCTCAATCCTCCCATAAGACCCTTGGTAAAACCGGTTAACCATTAACAGCTAATTTTTTTAGGTTCGACGCCTGTCAAACTACAACAAATCTTTAACCAAGGCCAACAAGTAAATCAGCTCTTAATGGTGAACCGGTTTTTACATTGGGTTTTATGGGAGTTCCAAGGAATTTTTCAACCGCGTTTTTACAATTCTTCTAAAAGTAAAAAATCGTGCAAAGCAGTTTTGATAGCATTAGTATTTTATATTATTTTAAAATTTTTGACAAATGTAGCTTAATGATTATTGGAAAAATAAAAAAATGACGACGTTTTATTTACAATCTAATTTTTTCCAGATTCTTTTTATTTCAAACATGAGATCATAATGTTGGGCATGTATTCTGGGTAAATATGTACAGTAGGTTTTTGACAAACTAAGTTTTAAACCCTTAAAATCTACCTTTTGAAGAAAAAGAGAAAAACTTAAATATTTCAAAAACTGTTCACTTCTGCATGATATACATTAGGGTTGAATTTCCTCCTTATTACCTCCTCTATAATTTAGTAAATTACCAATAACCATGCAGAATAGAAATAGTAATATGGAGACAAACCAACAAATACTTTAAAAGATGTAGATGATCTTTACAAGGCGGACCAAATGCTTTAAAAAATGTAGGTAGATGATCTTTACTAGGCGGACCAAAACGAGACTAAATATTAAGGCTTTTAAAAACTCCTTTTCGCTGATTGAATTATTTATTAAGTACACCAATTTCGTTTGCGCACGCAGCGATTATATGTTTGCTATAATCGCCACGCCGTGACATCTCACCCTATCAATCAGCTTAACTTCGTATGCCTGGGAGCATGTCAAAGTGAGAATAAGGTTATTGACTTTTATCATACAAAAATGGAATGGGTTTGTAAAAGTTTTCATGACAAAATTATGTATATGGCATTTAGTGGGCGAAGAAAAATAACAAATTTATAAAAATATTTAGACTGTCGAAAAACCGTTTCTGCTGATTAAATGATTTATTAACAACACCACAAGTTCTTTTGTGCACGCAGCGATAATCTGTTGCTTTAGTCGCTACACTTTGATATCCCACCTTCGCAAGAGTATAGCTTCGTATGCTTAAATGCATAGCAAAGCGAGAATAAGGTTATTAAAATGTAATATGCACAAATGAAATGGGTTTGTTAACGTTTTAATGACACTAAAAACCTTGCAGCTCGTAGTTTATTGTGGAAGAGACGTTGACCAAACCTTAAATAATAAAGTACCAATGTATATGGAGTTTACCAGGCGGAGCAGAATAAAAATAAGATCATTATGCTTTATTATTTACAAGTGGATTGCGAACTACGTTGACCAAACCTTAAGAAAGAGAGTATAAGCCTAAAAGTATGTGTATGTAATTTAGTAGATAGGGGCAACGAACTGGCAGCATGGCCAGGTTAACTTAATTAAAACTGAGCAACGAAACAAAATGCTGTACAGTCGATGGCATAGAGAATTAACTTTACCTTTGCTTTAATTGTCACGCCTTTATACCCCACCCCCCTAATAACACCTTAGTTTTATTTGCCTAGGGATTTATCAAAGTGACTATAACGTTATTGACATTTACCATGCATAAATGGAATGATTTTGTAAAGTTTTAATGAATGGCAATAAAAACGTTAAACCTTTTAGTTCTTTGTGTAAGGAACGTTGACCAAAGTATGTATGTACATGGCCTATAGTAGTTGTAGCATTATTTGTTTATACTGTTGATAGGATTAACCAACAATACAATACATGGTGCGTACAGCTGTTCTTTGTCTGGAAGCAATGGGTTGTGTATAAATATGGAATTTCCCTGCTATTTGAACGCCACCTTTTTTAATGAAAAGGCTGAAGTGGAGCTTCTAATAAATATAAAAAAAAAAGAAATATGTTTATTAACATTTACCGAGTGTTGTGTTGGGATGACTCTAACCTTTTTATTAGTTAAACATTGAAAAAATACAACCTAGAAAAATTCCGAACTTTGTATTCTAACCACATTATTCAACATAATTACAATTGCAAATTGCTTATAAAGAAATTCAAGTCACTCTTGCTATACTCGATAGGTGGCCACGTAGCGAGCGCAATAACAATACAAAAAAATGTATAATATTATTACTTATGGAAATGGATTTTTGTGGAATTTCATGTTTAATCTAATGACAATAACACATAAAAAATTATCTTTGAGTAAGAAAAAAAATATGGAGCGATTTCATCTTATTAATTTTATGATAAGCTCGAAATAAAATTATTTTTATATAAAAAAAACAATACCATCTGAATGCTGTTTTCACCCTTGTGTCACAAGGAAGATAAGGTAAGTCAGGGCTCCGCAAGGCAAGTTAAGGCATATGCAGGACAAGGTAGGCACAGCGCAGGCTGCATACCATCGAATCAGGCGTTAAGGTCTATAAAAGGCAGGTTGTGAGAGCGACTATTCAGGCACTCTGAGTGAGGAAAGTCAGAGAAACAGCCGGACGAAAAACCCCTTTGCTCGGGGCTGTGAGAATTTTATCCAAAAATTTGCTTAGAATTGATCATCTCGCCACAAAAGAATTTTCCGCATATAGCCTAAACAGCAGCGATTTATTCGCTGTAATTATTTTTAAGCTATTTTTAATATTTAAGCCATAATTAATTGACGAAAAATGGACGGACCTTTTCAACATAGAAAATTTTGGAAGAAGAAAGCCACCGGTAGTATTATCAGATCCAACCAAAACTTTTGCCAAGAGAAGTTGGGGTTGTTCACCGATACAAAGAATTCAGGTTCACGTCATATGTCAAAAAAAATGTAAGCAGTGAGATAAATTACTATTATAAATTGGATACGAATATATTAAATATAAATAAACTCAAAGTATTAAATTCCTCCATTAAAAATCGGAAAGGGATCTCTAATTATACGGACAAGAAATTATGTTACCAGTTACAAAAGTTTGTGAGTGCAAACAGGCAATAATGGTAAGTTAACAGTCTGGTGCAAACAGACGTTCAAAATGTGGTGCAACCGGGCAGCTAATTCTTGGTAAGCCATTTGAAAGCAGATTGAGTGCTGACCAATTAAGAATTTGCTGTCGAGTCACAAATTGAAGTCAAAATATAACAAATTGATATAAGGTACATAACCTTAAAAAGTCAAAATAAATATTCTTAATACTAGTCCTAATTTTTGAAGTATTTTTCTTTAGGATGAAATAAAAATGCTACATTCGGAAAAGCGGAAAAAAATATCAAAATATATAAAAATATTTAGGCTGTTCTAAAACTGTTGTGCTGATTAAATGATTTTTTAGAACTACACCAAGTTCTTTTGTGCATTTTTTTTATTTGTCAAACACACTGTGTTTATTGTATTAGAATCTAGTCAGTAAGACTAATTAGCAATTCTGTTTTAATTTAATTTACTAGAAAAGTCAGATTTAAACTTAGGGTTTACTCAACAGTTCTTCCGGCTTTGTTTCGTTTGTAAATCACAATTGTGTTGTGTTTCTGGCATTATTATGTTTTATATAATTCACTTAGCTTACTAGCTCAGCTTAACTCTTTTTAGTCTTCGAACTAGCATAGTATTATCTAGAGGCTAAATTGCTTCCACATTCACATGTTGATGGAATCTATCTTCATGGCTTTTTGCGTACTTTTTTATAGTCTCTGCTACAGTTTCGATTTTTAGATCCCGATGAAGGTCACTATTTCGAACGTACCAAGGTGCATTCACAATGTTTCTTAATACTTTATTTTGAAATCTTTGTAAAACTAGAATGTTACTCTCTATAGCACAGCCCCATAGTGGAATACCATATGCCCATACTGGTTTCAGTATTTGTCTATAGAGCAGTAACTTATTATAAATTGTTAGACTTCCTTCCAATTAGCCAGTTCATTTTTGTATACCGTATCTCAAGTTCTTCTTTTATTTTCTAAACATGTGCTTTCCAGCGCAATTTGGCATCAAGTGTCATACCGAGATATTTTGCCTGATTTGAATATGGTACGGGAATGTTGGTAACTGTTATTTGTATGAGATTTATATTTTTGTTTGTAAAATCAATATGAATTGATTTGGTTTCATTTAATTTTATTCGCCACTTTGTGGTCTAACTGTGAACTTCGGTGACTGCATCCTGAAGTTTTTCTATGCATTTTTCAATAGATTTTTCTACCGTCAATAAACCAGTATCATCTGCAAATGTTGCTAAGTGACCATTTTCTGGCTTTGGGATATCGCAAGTAAACAATAAGTATAGATAAGGGCATAGTACGCTACCCTGGGGCACGCCTGCTTTAATTTCTCTTAAATTTGTGTATGAGTCTTCCTGTTTTACTCTGAAATGTCTATCAGATATGTATGATTCCAAAATATCCGAATATTGTTTTGGCAGAAACCGTTTTAGTTCAAAATTAAGGCCTTTATGCCACACTTTGTTAAATGCTTGTGCTACATCTAGAAAGACTGCAGAATAAACTTTCCCTCTTCTAGTGCTGGTTTTCCCGGTTTTGGAATCATGATAACTTGTGCAACTTTCCACAGTTTAGGTACATACCTAAGCCTAAAGAACGCATTAATTTGGTTGCACAGTTATACGATAGCTTTTTTGGGGAGTTGTTTTATGACTACCCCGTTAATAAGATCATACCCTGGAGCTTTTTTCGATTTTTTTTCTTTTGTGCATGCAGCGATAATCTGTTTGATTTAATCGCCACGCTTTGATACCTCACCTTGCCAACAGCTTATGCATAAAGGCATAGCAAAGTGAGAATACAACTTGTAGTTTTTTGTGGAGAAGACGTTGACCAAATCTTAAATAATAAAGTACCTATGTATATTGCCTTTACTAGGCGGGGCAAAGTAAGGATAATATTATTACGCGTTATAATGCACAAGTGGATTGCTAAGGTTTTGTTGGCAAATAACGATATTGCACCACGAGTTTTTCTTATAAAAGGAACGTGAAAACGTTAAGAAATAGAGTAAAAGCTTATATGTATGTCCTTTAGTAGATAGGGGCAACGAACTAGCAGCATGGCTAGGTTTAATCACCCGCAACCTAATTAAAACTGACCAACGGAACAAAATGCTGTACATGCGGTGGCATAGAGAATTTACCCTGACTACGTTATAGAATAGAATTAATAATAATGTATGTAGATTGTCTCTACTAGGCGGAGCAAAGAAAGGATCAATTATTGGGCTTAAAAAAAAACAGTTTTTGGTAAATAAATTATTTAAACTAAACCAGTTCCTTTTGTGCACGCACCGTTAATATGTTCGCTCTAATTGCCACGCCTTAATACCGCACCCTATCAACAGCTTAGCTTCGTATGCCTAGGAGCATATCAAAGCGATAATAAAATAATTCACCTTTATTCTGCACAAAGAATAAAATGCGATTGTAAAGGTTTTAAGCAATAAAAACCTTACGATTCTTTGTTGAATAGTGTAAGGGACGCTGACTAAAGTATGTATGCCTTTGTTGGGCGGAGAAAAACAAAAACAAAAATAAATTATTTAAGCTGTACAAAAAGCGTTTTTGCTCATTAAATGATTTTTTTAACTACATTAATTTATTTTGTGCAGACAGCGACAATCAATTTGATTTAGCTGCCATGCTTTGTTAAACTACTTTGTCAACAGGTTAGTTTCGTATGCTTAGAGACATTGCAAAACGTAAATAAGGGTAATAACCCTTATCATGCACAAATGCAATGGTTTGGTAAACGTTTTGATGACAATACAAAAGCTACACCTCGTGGTTTTTTATATATGGCTTTTAGTAGACAGATCAAAACAGGAATAAGATCATTTAGGTTTATTGTACACAAGTTGATTGCGAACGACGTGGACCAAACCTTAAGAAACAAAATAAAAGTTTATATGTCCTTTAGTGGATAGGGGAACAAACTGGCAGCATGGTCAGGTTAAATCACCTGCAACTTAATTAAAACTGACCAACGAAACAAAATGCAGTACAATTGGTGGAATATAGAGTTTACCTTGACTTCATTATAGATTAGAAATAAAATTATGCATAGAAACGAACAAAAACTTAAAAAACACGGTATTTAGATGGCCTCTACTAGGCGGAGCAAACCAAGAATAAATATTTGGGCTTTTAGAAAAACCGTTTTTACCGATTAAATTATTTATAAACTGCACCAATTTCTTTTGTGCACGCAGCGGTCATATGCTGGCTTTAATCGCCTTAATACCGCCCTACCAACAGCTTAGCTTCGTAAGCCTAGGAGCATATCAAAGCGATAATAAGATTATTCACATTCATCATGCATAAATGCAAAGGGATTGTAAAGGTTTTAAATGCAATAAACACGTTGACTAAGGTAATTAAAGGAAAACAAAAACAGGAATAAAATAATTAGGCTGTCCGAAAACCGTTTTTGCTGATTAAATGATTTCTTAACTACAATAATTTATTTTGTGCATGCAGAAATAATCTGTTGATTTAATCACCATGCTTTGATAATTGATTTTGTCAACAGCTTAGCTTCGTATGCTTAGAGGCATAGCAAATCGTAAATAAAGGTATTAACCCTTATCATGCACAAATGCAATGAGTTTGTAAAGGTTTTGATAACAATAAAAACGTTACACCTCGAGGTTTTTTGGGAAAGAGACGTTGGACAAAAAGTTCCTATGAATATGGCCTTTAGTAGGCAGAGGAAAACAAGAATACGATCAATACGCTTTATTATTCACAGGTTGATTGCAAACGACGTGGACCAAACCTTAACATTCAAATATAAAAGCGTATATGTATGTGTATGTCTTTTAGTGGATAGGGGCAACGAACTGGCAGCATGGCCAGATTAAATTCCCTGCAACTTAATTAAAACTGACCAAAGGAACAAAATTCTGCAAATTCTGTGTCATAAAAAATTTACCCTGACTCTATTTTAGAATAGAAATAATATTATGCCTACAAACCAACTTAATTAAAACTGACCAAAAGAACAAAATTCTGCAAATTCTCTGTCATAAAAAATTTACCCAGGACTCTATTATAGAATAGAAATAATATTATGCCTACAAACCAACAAAAAACTTAAAAAACATGGTATGTAAATGATCTGTATCTAATAGGTAGAGCAAATCAAGAATACGTATTTGGGCTTTCAAAAAAACCGTTTTTGCTGATTGAATTATTTATTAACTACACCAATTTCTTTTGCGCATGCAGCGGTCATATGTTCGCCACGTCTTGATAGAGCCCTATTAACAGCTTAGCTTCGTAAGCCTAGGAGTATATGAAAGCAATAGGCTATCCAAAAATCGTTTTGGCTGATTAAATTATTTATTTACTACACCATTTTATTTTGAACATGCAGCGATAATCTGTTTGATTTAGTCGCCACGCTTTGATATAGTAAATAAAGGTATTAACCCTTATTATGCACAAATCCAATGGATTTGTAAATGTTTTGATAATAATACACGTTACACATCACGGGTTTTTGTCGAAAAGACGTTGAACAAATCCTAAAAAATAAAATGCCTATAAGTTTGCTTTATTATTTACAAGAAGATTGCGAAGGACGTTGACCAAAACCAAAGAAACAGAATAAAAGCTTATATGTATGTGTATATCCTTCAGTAGATAGGGGTAACGAACTGGCAGTATGCAACTTAATTAAAACTGACCAAAGGAACAAAATGCTGTACATTCTGTGGCATAGAGAATTTACCCTGACTCCATTGTAGAATAGAAATAAAAATATGGAGATAAACCGACAAATAACTTTAAAAAACAAAGTATGTAGATGGTCTTTACAAGACAAAACAAATTGTGAGTGAATATTAGGTATTAAAAGAAACGTTTATGCTAATTAAATGATTTATTACCTACACCAATTTCTTTTGTGCACGCAGCGTCTTATGTTCGCTTTAATTGCCACGCCTTGATATTCAACCCTGTCAACACATTGGCTTCGTATGCCTTTGGGCGCAGCAAAGCTAGAATAAGATTTAGATTTTTCTTATGTAGAAATGCAATTGAGTTGTAAAGGTTTTAATGGCAAATTACACCACGTAGATTTTTTTGTGAAAGGGACGTTGACCAAACCCTAAAATATAAAATGGGTACCTATGTAGCATAGGCGGTATGTATAAAACTCTAAGAAATGGAGTAAAAGCTAAATATGTATGTAGGTAACTGACCAACGGAACAAAATGCTGTACATTCTGTGGCATCGAAAATATACCCTCACGCCATTATAGAATAGATATAATAACATGGGAAAAACAAACATTAAAAGTTAACTTGTGTAGGGCTGCTGAAATTACATAACTTATACAAGCCTGCAAATGGCGCAGGTTGCTTTATTCTGAATCACATGGCAAAAAAAGGTCAATTCTTTAAGAGTGGATGACCCCTTCAAAACTTTTCGTAAATGAGCACTTGACTATACCCTTAATTTTAAAAGAGACAGGGCATACTGCAAGTGCGGTGGGAATTCATGAAAAAAATTACTTTAAAACAAAAAGATTATTGCAAGATGCGTGATTTATTTTATTGGTTAGTGTCTTCGAACATTAAAGAGTTCAGTAGGTTTTAGTTAAATTCTTTATTATTCCTTCTTTGAGAGAAAAGAGTGAAAAAGACTTACCATTATTCCGGTACTCACGGCGATCCCCCTCCCGCAGTAGGTATTGGGCACAATGTCCCCGAACCCCACACTGAGAAAAGTGATCGCAATCAGCCACATTGCGTTTAGCAGGTTCGCATGTTCTTCGTCGTGAAACCTGGAAAAATAGAGAAGACGAATCTCAATTACAAATCTAAAAGTAATACATATGAATAAGGACTTTTAATTTACAATTCAGGGTGGTACAAAGGCAAAAAAAAGCATATATTTATCCCAGGCGATTTTAGTATCTCTAATTCTATAATATTTTTGACAAGACTATTACTGGAAATAAATATATCAATAATTCATTTCTAAAAAACGAAGCAATTATTTGTTGTCAGAGTTCAGCAGAGCTAATACCTAATAATATAACTAGAGATGGGCCAACCTGTGATTTTAGTGAAGCAGTCACAACACGTGACTGCTACAATCGCGCCACGGTGACAAATGGTAGTAATTTTTTGGAGCAATTTAAACCAATACATGTAACTGCTACACCGCTGCGCTGTGCTGCTGCGTCGATGCGACGCGGCTTCCGAAGTGGGCCGGCAAAGAGTAACTGTAACTCAGCGTTGCCACCCTGGACCCTGAGGTCTTCGGTAGAAGGCTTCGAGAAAAATCGGTAGATTTCGGTAGATTTTTTTATCATCTTAGCAAGCAGTGCTGGAGAACTATCGATAGTTTGATTTAGTAGGTAAATTGTATTTCTACGATTTGTTTTTACTGAAAAAATACCAAAATTAAGAATTAAATAAAAAAATTAGGTACATATTAGGTAGATAATATTTTATAAAAAAACAAGCCTTAAATAACTATTTATCAATCTGTATCTTTATTACAGTAATAAATAAACTTATTTTAAACAAAACATAATATAATAGTTACAATAAAATCTTAACTAAAAGAAGTAGGAAAATACAAAATGTTTTAGTTTAATTCTCATTTTTAATTTTTCCCTTTTAAATTTACATCCGTCTAGAGATCGCGCCATAAATACACTTTTAAAGACAATGGCTTGAAATAAAATTTTTATTCTACAAAGGATCTTACATGAAAAGAATATTTTATTTATGATGTTTTTTTTAATCGCGATCACGAGGCGTATAAAAAAACAAGTTTTTATCGAAAAAAAAAATCGGTAGAAAACTATGGTAATTCGGTATATCATAAAGTAAAAGGCTAAATAGGTAGATCTTCCAAAAAATCGGTAGAGGTGGCAACGCTGCTGTTTGGAGTACACGTGATCTCGACTTATGCTGCGACGCCGTAGGTGACGCGGGGGTTCGGTCGGGCCGCGTATCTACGTTTCCGTGCTGATTTCACGGCAGCGCTGTTTTGAAATAGACACGGAAATGTTGCAATATATTTGGTTACAAATGCGTGTTGGTTTTAAGGCGCCGAGGCTCGAACAAGGTACGGATTTGTATTGAATTACGCAGCGCAGGAGTTTACTTATTAGTGCACATTTGAAACTTAAATTGGATTCACGTTGTTTATTAGTTTGATTTTGAGGTTATAGGTTTGTTAATATGAAAATTATGGAGCAGTTTAAAAGTATTTGTACTAATATTACTCAAGATTTTGAAATTCTTTGAAGTTTGAAGAACACTCTTCCATTAACTATACTTGCAAAGTTCAGTGTTCATTGTCTTACACCGGCAACTACGACGACAGATGTTGTTCTGTTATTAATAAATTTTAATGATTTAAATGATTTTCACTTGATTTCTAACCACATGAAAATAGAAAGTTTCAAAACCCTAACCTAACTAAACCGAACCAAATCTAACCTAACCAAACTAAACTACAACACTATTCATTCACACCCTCTAGGATCCCGGGAAAGAAGTCAGGAAAGTTTGTTTTTTAATTGTTGGTTCAGTTTGCTTTGGTTCGGTTCGGTTCGGTTTGGTTCAATTCGGTTCGGATTCACATCCTCTAGGATCCCGGGTAGGAAGTCAGGAAAGTTTTTTTTTTGAAAAAAATTATTGGTTCAGTTTGCTTTGGTTCGGTTCGGTTAGATTTGTTTTGATTAGCTTTCGTTATGTTAGCGTTTTAACCTGACCGTTGAATACGCTTTTGTAATAGTTTAATGAGCGATGTTCTCTTACAGATCCGTGCTCATTTCGAGATCAAAACTCTTAAAATCAACACGTATTTGAACCCAAATATATTGTAACATTTCCGTGTCTATTTCAAAACCGCGCCGACGTGAAATGAGCACGGAAACGTAAATACGCGGTCGGGCCGCTCAGTGCTGAACTGTGACAGAATGTCACTGCTATTTCGTTCGGACTGGAGCAGAACGTGACTGCGACAGACGAGTCATAGTAACAAAAAACAGTTCGTGAAATCGCATATCAAGATACAATTGATGCCATTGGCAATTTTACTTAAACAATTTTTTAGGTTATAGACGATTTAAAAGTTTGTTGGATTGGTGTAGACGATTTAAAAGTTTGTTGGATTGGCGTTTTTTGAATTATGATATTTGTAGATCCTTATTACCATTAAACGACTTAACGACTGTTTTATGCAAATGTATGGCGGTTAGAAACTAACAATCATCTTTGTTATTTTACTTAACTTTCCCTAAACCAAGCCACTCATTTATTATCTTCCTAGCACGCGCAGCAATGACTAGAAAAGTTAATATTTTTAATAAAGCAGAATAAGAGTATATATATATATATATTTATCGGTTTCACAACGTTCTACGTCTTCCGATACCCAATCTCCACTCGTTTCTGTTTGCCCATAATTCATCATCTAGGCCTCTTATTCTTATTTCACTATCTATTCCTTCTCTCCAGCTTCTCCTTGGTCTTCCTCGTTTTCTTCGGCCAGTTGGTTTCCATTGTAATATTTGTTTAGGTAGTCTTCCATCATCCATTCTTTGTACATGTCCGTACCACACCAGTTGTTTTGTTCTTATATCATCCACTAGAGTATGTTCACCCACTGTCATAATTTCTCTTATTCTTTGATTGGTAACTCTTTCTCTTTTTGATTGAATAAATAAGAGTAATTAGCAATTAGAATGAATAAGAGTAATTAGCAATTTTGTAAAAACTTCTTTTACTACAAAAGTTTAACTTAAACTTAGGGTTTCATAACAGTTTTTTCTGCTTTGCCTGAGTTTAGAGCATTAATTAATTTGATTTATAACTCAAATAGCTTCACTTTTTTAGTCTTCGATCTAGCACAAAATTTGTCTAGAAACTCAAGCGATAACATATTTCGTTATGTCGATGGTTCATTATAGACGGTTTTGCCGTAGTTTTTTATAGTCACAGTTTTAATTAGTAGTTACGTTACTGAGAATACCAAGGTGCGTTAAAGGTTTCGTAGAACTTTGTTTTGAAAACTCAGCGCAACTAGAATGTACTCTTTAGTACAACTACAAAGTAGTGGCGATTCCTGCATAGGTGCACATATTGCATGTTCAGTACCCAATTTTACTTAAAAAAATATTAAAATTTGATCATTCTTTAACTAATAATTTCATCATTAAGTATGAAGAATCCCCAAAAGGAATTCATCAAGGACTTGAATACTCACTAGAAATTAGTACTTTGTATGTATGTATTTGTATTCGTGTTCAAACCAGGTGGATGGGGGGTAGGCCGGCTCGCGCCGTGCTGTACTGGACCCAAATTCTGTGGACCGTAGATGTTATGTTTCTAATTACGAAATATAATATGATATGAGGATGATATGATCCTATAGAATTTTACAGTACATAGAATCTGGGCCTTACTTCGTTTGTGCTTTTGTGCAAAAATAGCGAGAATCGATGCCTTTCTTTGGCAGAATATAATGTAGTTACGAGATTGGCAGAATATAAATACTAGGTATGATATATTTACTTTTTTTTAAATAAAAACAATAATAATAGTAGATAACTAATATCGAACTAAATATCTAATTTTTTAATTATTTGCTTTAAATTTTATGATATAATGGCCCACGGTGGGCGTGGCACTTAAAAAAAATGTTTGCCTGCGCTGCAATTTTTTTTTTAATGTGCACCCCGAAAGTTTTACACCACGCGCCGCCACTGCTACAAAGTACAAAGTTAAATACCAAATTGAATATTTTCCGTGTTTGTTTATACAATCATATACATCTCCTTTAATATTTGGGAATATTATTTAGATTTTTTTCTCGAGCGATTTCCTTCGTTTTCTCGAGCCAAATATTTTTCCGCTTCATTGTGTGTAAAGTGCGTTTGTATGCTTTGTTTTAATATGGATTGGTATAGATCTAAAATGTCTCCTTGCATTACGAGCGACCGTTTATTTCTCTCAGTAAATCCTTTTGTCAATAATAATACGTTCGGATCCGATGTTTATTCGTGCTCTGGCGCCATTCATTTTGGATTATATCTTATGCTTAACGGCTTTGCCCTGACATACTCTAATAAAGCCAATCGGAACAGGAATTATAGAGGCAAAAATAAGAGCCCGACTCTATTGCATTTATCCTGTGATAGCGTGCAGGCTGCAGGTCATGAAATGGTACAAATCATAAGACTACAAAACGGAAATACTGCCAATAGTCGTTTAGTAGAAACCTGAAATTATTACGTTTTTAGACTTTGAAGTGGACCCAATTTCACAACGATCCTGGTCAATAACTCTTTGCTACAAAACACTATACTGAAAAAAATCCATCATGCCAAAGCAAATACATCGTGTCTTTGACGTATGTTTAATTGACATAAGTAGTCAGGATTGATTTGAATTACTTATCCTCTCCCCCCAATTGCGCGCCCAATAACAATAAAAGCTAGGCACTCTAAACCTCATTAAAAATTGCAATACATAAAAACGATTGAAATATTGAAAAAAAGTGCGCTATAGACGAAAGTTTTAGAAAAATTAACTTGCAGTATGATGAAACTAGTGATGCGAAAAACACCACACCCTGAGTTAAGATTCGTAAAAACGTCATTTAGCGAATTTTAGGGTAGGGAATCCAATAAGACCAAAATAGCCAACACAAAACAAAAGCACCAAATTGCAGTATGGTGGGGGCCATAGAGATGCGAAAAAACCACACCCTGAGTTAAAATTCGAAAAAACGTCATTTAGCGAATTTTAAGGTAGGGAATCCCATAACACCAAAATGGTTAAACTCCATATTTCAAAAACTATACAGTTTATTAACAAAAGCACCAAGTTGCAGTATTGTTGGGCCATGGAGATGAGAAAAAACCACACCCTAAGTTAACATTCCAAAAAACGACATTTAGCGAATTTCAGGGTAGGGAATTCCATAAAACCAAAATGCCCAAACTTTGAAAATTCATATTTCAAAAACTATACAGTTTATTAACAAAAGCACTGAGTTGCACTATAGTGGGGCCATACTGATGCGAAAAACCACTCCCTGAGCTAAGATTCAGGAAAACGTCATTTAGTGAATTTTAGGATAGGGAATCCCATAACCAAAATGGCAAAATTTTGAAAATTTATATTTTAAAAACTACACAGGTTATCAACAAAAACACCGAGTTGCAGTATGGTGGGGCCATAGAGACGCGAAAAAACCACACACTGAGTTAAGATTCGAAAAAACGTCATTTAGCGAAATTTACGGTAGGGAATCCAATAAGACCAAATTGACCAAATTTTTAAAATTCATATTTCAAAAACTATACAGTTTATCAACAAAAGCATCGAGTTGCACTATAGTGGGGCTATAGTGATGCGAAAAAACCACACCCCGAGTTAAGATTCAGAAAAACGTCATTTGGCGAATTGTAGTATAAGTTATAGGACCAAAATGACCAAACTTTGGAAATTCATATTTCAAAAACTATACAGTTTATCAACAAAAGCACCGAGTTGCAGTATAGTGCGGCTATAGAGATGCGAAAAAACCGAATTTTAGGGTAGGGAATCCCATAAGACCAAAATGCCCAAATTTTAAAATTCATCTTTCAAAAACTATAGTGTTTATCAACAAAAGCTCCAAGGTACAGTATGGTGGGGTCATAAAGATACAAAAAAACTACACCTTATGTTAAGATTCGGAAAAACGTCATTTAGCGAATTTTAGGGTAGTGAATTCGATAAGACCAAACTAGCCAAACTTTGGAAATTTATATTTAAAAAACTATACAGTTTATCAATAAAAGCACCGAGTTGCAGTATGGTGGGGCTATAGAGATGCGAAAAAACCATACTCTGAGTTAAGATTGGAAAAAACGTCATTTAGCAAATTTTAGGGTAGAGAATCCCATAAGACCAAAATGGTTAAACTTCATATTTCAAAAACTATACAGTTTATCAACAAAAGCACCAAGTTGCAGTATTGTTGGGCCATGGAGATGAGAAAAAACCACACCCTGAGTTAAGATTCGAAAAACGACATTTAGCGAATTTCAGGGTAGGGAATTCCATAAGACCAAAATGCCCAAACTTTGAAAATTCATATAAAACACCGAGTTGCAGTATGGTGGGGCCATAGAGATACCAAAAAACCACACCCTGAGTTAAGATTCGAAAAAACGTAATTTAGCGAAATTTAGGGTAGGGAATCCAATAAGACCAAAATGGCCAAACTTTGAAAATTTATATTTAAAAAACTATACAGTTTATCAACAAAAGCACCAAGTTGCAGTATTGTGGGGCCCTAGAGATGCAAAAAAACCAGACCTTAAGTTAAGATTCAAAAAACGTCATTTAGTGAATTGAGGGTATATACATAATACCAAAATGGCAAAATTTTACTAGTTTATCAACAAAAGCATCGGGTTGCAATATGGTGGTGCCATAGAGATGCGAAAAAATCATACCCTTATTTAAGACTCGGAAAAACGTCATTTTAGCGAATTTTTAGATACGAGAAAATCATACCCTTATTTAAGACTCTGAAAAACGTCATTTAGGTAATTTTAGGTTAGGGTATCGCATAAGACCAAAACTTTGAAAATTCATATTTCAAAAACAATACAGTTTATCAACAAAAGTACCGAGTTTGTGGGGCCTAAGCGCGGATTTGAGGGGGTAACGTGGTAATTACCCCCCCCCCCTAGAAAAATATATATCCACTGTTAGTTAATATAGGGTTTAACAGATAATTACCCCACCTAAAAAAAATCATACACAAGTATTTTTTTCGTCGACAATTATTCCCCCCTAGAATTCACGCTTGCGTTTAATTGTGGTTTTTATCGAGCAATAATTTATAAAAAAGGCAAGACAAGTGGAGAATTCTTCTGCACACAGTTTATGTGATAATGTTGCCTTTTCCTAATACCAGAGATTAAACGTAGGCATGAGTTCTGTACCGCTATAGTTCTACGGATATCTGTACAGTCCAAGAAAAGAGCGTAAACTACATCTCCAAAATTAAATCTTAATTGAACTAAGAAATCACACACGATTTCCTTTATGTTAAAGCTAAGGTATTGCCTCACATGGAATATACTTTTAAGGTTCATATTGTCAGGATAGAAAATAATGTCCTATTAACTAAATGGCACAAGTTAAGGAAATGAACTTCTGTTACAGTTCAAATTGTATTAAAACGTGTAATAAATTGTATACGGAATTATAAAGAATAAGCGATTGAACGGTCATCGATGATGTTTATACAGGAAACGAAACACATCTCGATATCTTACCAATGGCAAACGGTTTGTAATAAAAGCATCTCCAAAAGTGTTTAGCAGTTAAGCTACAGAACTTAACGTCCCACACGTAGTTAACAGTGAAGACAAGTACAATAGTCAGAAGCCGAGCGTATCTTGTAGACAAGATGTATTTAATGTAAGTAGGAATTATAAGTATTGGTAAATAAAACCATAAAACCTAACTTAAACTGTGTTACGTCACGATAAAACCCCGTCGTGACAATATAAGCTTATCTTATACAGTTATTGATGTGAGACTTAATAAACCTTAAATAGTTGTCAAATCTTATAGTCGCATACAGATGGCCCGAGAATAGGTTTAAATAGATACCCTAAAAAACCGTATATAATGGTTTTAGAAATCTAATAATAACTGTCTGGGTAGCTATTCTGGGTCTTGAACGATGGGATAGTTCCCATCACATCTTTGGATAATGGCAAGCTTTAAATTAGCTCGGAGCCGTCACCTGCTATGTGAAAAGACCTCCATTGTGCAAGCTTCTTTTACGATCCGACCGAGAAACGTTCAGTAGGTACGGGGCAAGAGACCAGATTTTACTTCAAACGCGTAAAATTCAACACGGGACCGCTCAGTGTTTGCTATTGGTCAAACCGTGCACTGTAGATGGTCACATCGTTGAAGACCAAGAATAGCTACCCTGGTGTTTTCGTATCATGATGGCTTTATTCCCAAAATTTATAGTTCAAAATATATAAATATTTAAAGATTCGCCACCTGCGGCTTGGCTAAAAACCGTAGTGTGTTGAGCTTTCTTAATGCAGGTATAATTTTTCTTTCCAAGAAGACAAATTGGACAATTTCGTTATACAAGTTGGCTGTCCCATTATTCTTAGAGCAAAAAAAACCGTTGGAAATCAGTTTTGCCTTAATTTAATGTTTTAATAACAACAACTAAGCTGCAAAAACTTAATTGTACAGGGTAAAAAAATTATCTTACGTCAAAGCAAATTGCTTTGAAGAAAAATAATTTTTGCTTTCCTATTCACCAAGAGAATATTTTCTTGATTAAGCACAAAAAATGTCTTGCCTATTTATTTTAATGTGAAACAGAAATTGTTTTATTATAAACTGGAACTAAAAAATACAGGCACCGTTTTCTCTGGAAGCAAAATATTACTTATATGAAGACAATTTGCTTTGTTACAAAATAGAGTATACTGAAACAAAACAATTAAAGAAGAAAAATAAAGTCTCATTTCAAGACTAAACGCTACGTTCAATTAAAAAGAAATATTTAAATTCAAAACAAATTGTTTTATGGTAAAACAATTTATTCAAGAAAAGAACGTGTTTTCATTGTAGATAAAAATTTTTACCGTGTACATTTCGTGTTACCTGACCACCAAAAATAAATTTATAGACAGAATAAAGATAACCTACTTTCTAACTGGATTTTGTAGTTTATTATTAATTTAACTACCTTTACATCATATGCTCACAGATAATTAAAGAGGCTATTAAATTCAATTTGGGGCTTACTAACTCAGGAAATTTAGAGATCCCTTAAGTGGAAGCTTAAATTAACTATTAAATACGTTCATGTCATCTGATCTTTTGCTATAGCAATTTAAGCTGTACTATAGCTAGGTATTGAATATACAATATTCTCAAGTCATGCTGTAGAGATCAAATAACAACATTTATAACTACAATAAGCATTATTCAAACGTTGTTTGTAGACTGTACAAAGGCTCTTATGAAGCCACAGGTTTTGCAAACGCGTTTGTGACCCCGTCCAAAATAGTTATTTATTTGTCACTTGACTCAATGCAGCGGTGTGCGGTGCTAATCAAAGCAGAGTGAGCAAAAATCGGCGTTGTTTTGCCTTTTATATATTTACTGCATATCCATACTAGATTATAAGTTCTAAACATCCGAAAAAAACTCCCGCAATAACTACTACTACTATGTCGGTTTGGAACGTTTTTCTACGTTCTTTGACGCCTATCCTCCACCTCCTTCGGCCCTGACAATTATCTTCTGTCAGGTTTTTTTGAGACAATGATCTTTCGATTGACTGTTGCCATTCCAGTTTAGGACGAGATGGCGTCCTATTGGTTGCCATTCTAGGACCTGCTTTGGTAATCTCAATTTGTTCATCCGTTGTACATGGCCGTACCATATCATTTCTCTTTTAGTTATGTCATCCGTTATGCTTCCCTCGACTTCCATTCTTTCTTTTATGGTCTTATTTCTTATATGATTTGTTCTAGATATTCTCATTGATCTTCTTATTGCATCTATTTCGACACCTTCCATTTTGTTTTGTATTCTTCTGTTACACAACAATTTTTTTCATTTCATTTTATACATATAACAGCGTGCTTTTTACAAATATTTCATATGTGTTAAATTTTATATTCTTTTTTATCTCTCTGCTCCATAAAATACTGTTAAGAGAGACAGACCTTTTTTGCTGCTACTATTTTTTTATAGTTTTTAACAGTTTATTCCTGTCTTATCATTTGTGAGACCCAAGTATACATAATCATTACATGGAGATATTGTTTGTCCATCGTCTAGTTGTAACTCACTTGATACGTTTCCCATACATAAGTACTGAGTCTTGTCCATGTTCACTATTAACCCTTACTTTTGGTATTCTTTCGTTAACTTTCTTATCATATACTCCATGTCTTCTTTACCATTAGCTACAATAACTTGGTCGCCAGCAAAACTGTAGTGTGTATATGGTAAATCGGTCGTTAAGTGTATTCCAATGCTGTGTACTTTACGTTTTCAGTTTTCTAGAGCTTGGAGAGATACAACATCTCTGTCTTAAGACTCTTGTTACCAGGAATTCTTTTGAAAGTCGATTTCAAATTTTAAATTTAGATTTTGACCCTTTGTATAGTTCCTTTATCGCTTTTATGTATGTATGTACTTTGCTTTAACAGTGTCCAAAATTTTTCAATTGGAACGGTATCATATGCTTTTTGTCAACAAAGTAAACATGAGTCTTTATATTTTTGGTTCTCCTTTCTTCAATTACTTGTTTAAGAAAAAAAACAATGTCACTACAAGATCTGCCTGGACGAAACCCACTTTGCTGTACTTCTTCTTGTACATGAAAATCATTCTCTATTAAATCTTTAAGAATCCTACCGTACAATCTAGTTAAAGTACAGGTTATTGAAATTCCTGTGTAATTGCGGCAGTCAAAAATAATATTTTTGATATCTTAATTTTGATTGACTCAAGATCTTGCAAACGATATATATTAACAGCTCGGGACGACGCGACGCGGCGGAACGTCGAACAATAGCCCTTTATTATGCACTTCACAATGGTAGCTCCACAGTTTCAAAATGTTAATTAAATTCGAAGTAGGTATGACCTACATTACATTGCTAGGCAGGAGCGTCCATGTAAGCGCATTGCTTCCCTTAAGAAATCAGATATAATAAAAATAAATTATTAGTAGTTCTCTATTAAAACTTGACGTGATTAGCGCCAGTCCTGTAGGAGTGGTAAGACTGTATCAGAAGCAATATATTTTGCGCATACCTATGTACTAGAACAGCGGCATCTTCTGTACTAAAGCTATATGTATACAGGTGAGGAAAAATACCGGAACCCTTAAATATCTTGATAAATATGAGTTATTCGAAAAAATGTTTCAATTAGAAATTTTAGATTGCATTTATTCTATTTAAGCGAGACATTGACATATCTGTCAGCATTAGGGTATTTTTAGGGGTCAACATTAAAATTTTAAATAGAAACCTTAAAAGGTTGTAGATTATTTGTGTACCCCCATATTTTTTTATGTCTATAACTGTGACAATGACATTATAACTCTTATTATTGTGTAAAATCAGTTCGCAAATTGTTCATTATTTTTTTTAAAGAATTGAATTTTTTTAAATGTTCATCAGATTTTTATTCTCCATGAATTGGTGAAATACAAAAATTTGGTTGCCATTTAAAACTTTAAAGTTGACCCCCAAAATACCCCTAATGCTGACAAATAAGTCATTGTCAATGTCACGCTTAAATATAATAAATGCAATTTTAAAACTTTTATTTCAAACATTTTTTAAAACAACTCATGGTTATCAAGATATTTAGGGGTCCCGGTACTTTTTTCTCACCCTCTATAATGAAGACGCGTATTAGAAAAAACAGCCATGTATGCAGTTATCTTTGTCGTACGCGTAGGAAACGAATAAGGCGCGATTCATGCTATACATACCGGCACCGTCACGTGACCGTATTGTCACCACACCATCAACGACACAATATTATATTCACTTTTTACTATGCCGGTATTTCGTCTAGTATGAATGCATTCATTGCTTCCAATGTAAAATATTTGACGTGTCGTTGCCGATGCGCTGACGGTACGGTGACGTGACGGTGACGGTATGTATAGTATGAATCGCGGCCTTCGAGTTCATTGGTGGTCGGCATTGATTGGACCCGAGAGCAGCTTTGCTTTAGAAACAACCGCCGCTCTACGCGGCAGATACAATTGCTTTAATCGTTATGTAAAACATAGTGGAGGGTCAACGCATGCAAGCCCAATGTACGAATTCAGTTCGCGCCCTTTAGCCCTGAAATAAGCATTCTGTTGGATTACATAAATACGAGTTTCACAATGGCGTGCCAGCAAGAGGCTTCGGTTTTGTTAGAGGATATTGCAACGGCCGTTAAAACTATACAGTTGTGTAATTGTATAGTGTGTTTTTTGATTAACAAAAAGTTTTCTACCAAAAATTTTAATGAAAAGATAAATAGGTATCTTCAATAACGGTAAGCTAAAGTAAGAAATTAAAGTTTAGCAAAAACTAAAAAGGTAAAAAAAATACAAATAAGCAAGTTTAAAAAAATAGCTTACCTCATCTCAAATTTCACCGCACGCCCCTGTTGCTAGGACATATTAACTTGTTTGGGACGCACGTCATTAATTCAATTAATTAATAAATAGGTAACTTTATTCCGGAGAGTGTTTCATTTTAAGCTTTCCACCAAACACAGCCTCAACTTTTCTAATCAAACTCCTTAAATATGGAAAAGTTCCGAACAATAAAATGCTATAATATTTCCGATACCTGTTTTGCTTCCCATGGGGTGTTAATTAATAACGAGAGCGTGAAGCCACAGATATTAGATAGTTTTTGGTCGTGCCGAAAACGGTCGACGACTAACGCTATTTGAAACTGTTGACATTTGAATGTCACATGTAGCAAACTCATTGACGGTTTACATAAGAATTTTGACGTATGTAGATACAATGAGTATATGACCCATATAGAGTGGCAACCAGCTTCCACACACTTTGCCACATTGAGGGGTAGATAGCTCTGAAATAAATTCGTCTAGTATGCAATATTCAGGGACTACTAGTACGATTTAGTTGCATATGCGAGTTCCGGGGTTCATGTCTATCATATAAATACCATTAGATCATAGTACTGTCTCTGAATATGGCGTAGTAGACGAATTTATTTTAGCGTCATCTGCCTCTCTATATGGGTCATATACTCATTGGTAGAACGTACGCAATTGTGTTTTAGCGAGCTTCTATTGCATTCCGTATCATTTAACTGGCGCTGTCTACACAGGTCACTGCAGTGTTGAGCGAAACCATTGAGTAAGTTATATGGGTTGTATTCTCAAAGGTGGAACCGATTTATTTGACATAGGGGAATATGGGGGAATAAGAAATTCTTTTTTGTTGCAAATTGATTTGAGTACTTAGTGCCTTCAATTTTGACAAAAGTGGCCTATGTAAAGCTTTAGATATGGCAAGTTGCAAAAATATTAAAAGGCATAATATTTGTAGAACAATATTGCCATTAACTTTTTAACGCATTTTTGAGGCTACAGAAAAAAAATTCCCGGTCACTAATTTTTTAATGGAACTTATTTCCTCTCATAATTTAAAATTTTGAGCTAATTTGAGAGTTATTACCTGTTTTTTTTGTTGCCTAAAAAATGTGTTTAAAAGTAAATGGCAACATTATCCCCAAAATCAAATGCTTGGTTTAGTCAGTCCGAAGCTTAAAAGATTTCTGCGCCCGCGCATTCTGTCAGGAATCACTTTCAAGAATTTTCGTAAAGAACAACGTTAGGCGACTCGGCTGAATGAAGCTATGTACTAGAATTCAGCCTATTAGTCATCACTTAAAAAATAGACCGGTGTACTGTGGACTATTTGCGTTAGATGTCATTTAATATTTCTGCAACTTGTCATTTCTACAGCTTTACATAAGCCACTTTAGTCAAATTTGAAGGTCACATCACTACTCAAATCAGTATGCAACAAAAAATATTATATTTCTTATTGTCCCATTACGACGTTTTTTATTACCTCACGATAGACAAAAGACAGGGGTAATACAAAACATTTCCATTCTAAACTACTTGTTTAACACAAGAAAAACCACATAGCTGCAAATAAAGTTTTTCTCTAGACACAAAAAATATTCCTTCATCTTCCCCTATTCAATATCTCGATTTTAATAGTCTTTCACGCCAAACGAGAAATAACCGCACCTTCGTCGGCGGCGACTAAAACCGATGGCAAAAAGGCTTCGAACTGTCAAATATTGTTAAAGTTATAGTTGTCGGCGAAGTTATCTCTAAATTTGCTATGACCAAAAACTATCTATCAAATGTTTTGTTTAAGTTTGCTCCACTTTTAAAGTTTGTTAAATTAGCGTAAGAAAACTTCTAAGTTACTATCTAAGGGTGCGTGGCCAATTAAGATATAATCTTAAGAACTACTTTTGACAGTAACCGTAAGCCAGATATCAGACGAGGCCCGGGTAGAGTGCTGCTCACTAATGGATATATTGAATTTGATTTCGCAGAACAACTCTCGAACTACCAATCCATTTTAAATTGCGACAGTGCTAAAGCAAAAAGCGTGAATTTTCAGTAGAGTACAAATTTATAAAAGAACTCTCAAATGAACAAAGAGTTGGATAATTCGGGGGAACCTTTCTTCTTCACCCGAATTTAAAAAGGAAGGTTGTGTGGCAATTGATATGCCAAGTTTATAATGAAAAAGAACGCCTGTGGGCACATTTTTTATAAGGGGGATATTATAAGGCCGTACCTAGGGGGGCGTAAGAAGGATCAATCTATCCCCCAAGCAATTTTTTTCCTGGCTACGACCCTAGGATATTCGTAGTTCGTATACGAATACGAGCAACTATTATCTCTTTGAAGATTTGCCGACAAAATTTATTTTTCTCTTGGTCTTTTGACTGTGTCCTCGCAATATCTTTTTCAATTTATCAAATTTATAATGTTTAATCAAAGCCCAAAATGACTGTCTCACTTAAAAACAAAGAGATTTTTTTTCTCAAAAAGTCCTTTGGCGTTAACTAACTACTTTAGGAGCATTAATTTGCTGGTGTTCTTTTAACTTTCAAAAATGATAAAATTAAAACTTTCTCACTCCCGCCCCACTCAGCTAACGAAGTCTAATTTTGAAATTATAAAACAAGAGGAAACTTCCATAGTTGCTTTTGATTACTTCTCTTTTCTTTCAAATATAATAGAGTGCAATAATAGGAAAAACTTTTTTAATTTACTTGCGAATGAGTATATCTGTTAGGACCTCTTAAATTTCTAACTAAACGTTAATAACTTTATTAGTTATCATTATTGAACATTCATCAGAAGAATTGTAGAATTCAAATATTAACGAAAGAGGCGAAATATTGAAATATGTTTTTCATATATAGCATTTAAAAAAAAGACTGCATCTGTGTCGAATACAGTAAAAAATTCTAATAATAAAAAATACTTTTTTTGAAGTATTTTTCTAAAATTTGAATCTCCAACTACAGCGGTTCAGGGATTTTGTCTTTACCTAGTTTAATTTATTTTCATCCCACTTTATTTGGATAAAATTAAAATTTTATTTGACGATTTTTTTTAAAGTAAATTAATTTTCCTTCCAGATTTCCTTAGATAAATATCTTGTTATGTATTTTCGGTAAAAACTCATTATTTATGGGACAGCAGAACCAATATGGGACATTAAAACTGTTTTCAGTTTTGCCACTCTAATTCGACAGCCGACCAAAATTGATCACAATATTGTTTGGTATTTAGTTGCAACCTGTCAGTATATTTTTTAATCACAAAAAGGTGTAAAAAATTACTCGTTTGTGTATGCCAACTTGTCTTATCTGACATTCGTGAGCCACTTTTCAGGTGGGAATTTTATCTCAACCTGCCTGTCCTTGTTCCATGGTTCTACACTCCAAAATCAGGCAGAAATCTTAGGGAGTACAAAAAAGTACATGGAAAAAAAATCTACACAAAGAACATAGCCTCCAATTTTTGTTATTGATTTTGATAACAATTCTTCAATTTTTAGTTACAGTTAGGGGGTGGTTTTTTGTAATCAAGTTTCTACTGGGAGTAAAATTTCAAATCTTTATAAATTTTTTCTTTAAAAAAGTCTAATTTGTCTATACTATTCCACTTTGAGAAGATTAAGAATACGGTGATTATTAGTGTGCCTTACCTCTCGCATTGCCGCAACGTCCAACTCGCAATGATCCAGAGTGACACCATGAACACTAGAAGGACAGTCCCTGGACAGATTGTCATCAAGGTCTTCAGTACGAACCGCGTATTAAAATTAATCCTATTTAAAGCACCGATACTACGCGACGACGCGTCCGTAAACAGTTTACTATGGAGTAACATTACCCTGCAAATGAGGTACAGTCTAAGGAACATCGGCAACGAAAGAGGCACATCGTACGGCACGCACTTCGATCCGATACCGCCAGCTTTGTTCGCTAACTTAGTGGTCCACACAAACCGATAGTGGCCCGGTACCGGGTGCACTGCACATATCACTAACTCCATCGTGATCTGGCTTATTCTCTGCCACGTCATCGCTATTCGCCAGTCGTCGGCACAATTGTCTATCATAAAAAGCTGCAAAATACAAAAAAGCTGTATTAGTAAACTCTACTTTAGTACGACTAGTAAGCAAATGGCTACCATACTTATTTTTATAGTGATCACTTTAGTGGCGCTTATCCTAACTTCTATTCTTAAAAGCTAATTTCTTTGGAATTTTGGCTGTAGGGATTAACCACAGACTATATTAAAGGATCAACTTTAAGTGATATATAAAACTGTTATCATGCGACAAAAACAGGAACGGTGTCAAAAAGCATTGAAGAACTCTTATGCCGCATTTATATCACAATGAGCACGACCGAACGGATTTGCGTCTTTGTGCATTGCAAATGCAGCACTCCCACAGAAGCAGTAGACACAAAAAAGTTGATATTAAAATACTGATGTGTTATAACTTTTTCCTCTTCGGTTTTTCTCACTGTTAATAGGATGGTGTATTTGAAAGAGATTCTTCATTAATTAAATAGAAATTACATTATAAAATGATTTTTTCTTTGATAGATGCTTAAGTCTTTGTCGAGCGACGTTCATTTTATACTAAATTAATCTAAACCCATATGGCGTTCGTTATTGCACTAGACAATATTAAAGTTAAATTAATGCGGGCCAATTTACCCTAAACCGCTTTTAATACGGCACTAAATTGTAAAGCTCCAGTTTCTGCAAAAGATATTACAAGGTTTTACTACCTAACTGGTGAAATTAGTCGTACTTTACTGCGACAAAGAACAATATTTGACTGCGTACACCCGATTTGTGGAATCCTTATACATACGAAATTTTAGTTAATTGTTTAGAAGTGTTATAATGCTTCAAAGGATTCAGAGATTTATATTTAGCTCTCAGTTTATAGCGTCTTATGTAACTTTATTACAAAAAAACGAAACCAAATTTTAAAAATCTTTTCAATTTCTTTGGGATAGGTTCGAAAAAACACTTACAAAAGCGAATTAAGAACAACTAAAAATATTTGGCAGAAAAACTGTTTCTCAGATTTTTGGAACACTGTAAACAGAGGATGGTTATCGGTGGACAAGAATAAATTATGAATTAGGACAACTAATGTAATGTTTCTAAAAAGCTAAATTGGGTAAGAAATAATAGTTGAACCACCTAAGATATGCTGACGATATCATCTTAATAACCGATAAGAAAGAATAAAGAATACGCTTGACTATTAACTACACTAAAACTAAAATAATAACGAAGATATCACGATCAGGAGAAACCAAGAAAAAATAGAACATGTAGAGGAATATATGTATCTGGGACGAATTATTAAACTAAAAAACGAAAACCAAATAGCTGAAATCAAGAGACGAGTAAGATTGGTCTGCACAGCATTCGGTAAATTAAGCTACATATTAAAAATATCCTTAGTACCTCAAAACGAAAGTGTATAACCCATGTGTTCTTCCTTGATCTATAGATTCCGCACCAGGACAATTACAAAATCAAACATGGATAAGGTAACAAAACCCCAAAGATGAATGGAAGATAAATATTATATACAAAATCTAACAGATAAAAAAAAATTAATGGATAAGAAACAAAAGTAAGAAATGTCATAGGATAGGTAGCAAAATTATAATTGCAATTTGTCTGTCATAATATCAGACAAAAAGACGATCGAGGAAACAAATGTATTGTAAACTGGAGACCTTGGGAAAATAAAAGAAGTAGGGGAAGACCGCAAATGAGATGAGAGAAGGCCGAAGAAGGCCTTGGTTGGATATTTATACAGAATGGATGAGACGAGAACCCCAAGAAAAATAATACCTGGAGACCTGAAGGAGGGATAGTAAGAGATCATGAAAAACATAGATAGACGATGACGAAGATGACACAAAGTTTTTAAAACTTACCTAAATAGTATAATATTTGTTCTCCGGAAGACTAAATACCCAAAAATAAATTCAACCACGTCAGACAAAATTATATTATATCTCGGCCAAAAAATAAAGTTTTTATGACTTAGCTTGTCTGGAAGAAGTTTTTAAATAAAATATAAGAAGAAAAATCCTTTGCGGGAAATTTTGGCGAAGGTTGGGCTTAACCTAATCATTTTTCACGGATCGCAAAGTTTCCAAATAAATTTCTCAACAACTTTTTTACTTCCTTACGGTACGGTACATAAAAGATTTTTCTAATCAGAAAGGAGGAAGGAAAAACTAATATACCAGACCGACATATACAGCGAGGTAATGACGAAAATTACTCCTCCAAGACTGATAAAATACCTAGAAAAAAAATAAAGAAAACCTTATCTGGGTATTACGCTACTATTAATAATATTTTTTAATTAAGAAACCACTGCGTTTCGTCTAGAAAAAGAAAAATCACTAATTTGCTAGTGGTTTATAAGAAAAAATAAATATTTGACAAACAAAATTTGAAAAACTTATCTTTTTGATAAACCACGCAATTGCGACGTTTCGATTGTTCTTCTACAATCGTTCTCAAGCATTACAAATATACAATTTTTAAATTATTATTTCATCAATGTTGTTTACTCTGCTTTATGTTTGTTATTTTTTTATTTATTTCTGACAAAGTTTCAAAAGATTATGGAAACAAATGATATACCAAAGGGAGCATGATATTATTTCAATGTAATCTAATTTTTTCTAAAATTTACTATAATTATCAAAGTTTACATCAAAATCACATTTAAAAATTAAAAAATAATATTAATCAAAATATCATTATAGTATTAATCAATTTTGAGAAAAGCTTTTTGTGAATCTTGTTTTAGAATAGAAAGCCAACTTTTATTTATGTCAACAGATACACTTGAATACACAGTTATCTTTATTTAAATAAATACATGTTGATTCTATGAATTTTCTTCTGTCATTAGATTCTTTTTGTAAAATTTGGGTTTCTCCCCATTTTACTCTATAAATTACTGTCAAAAGAATGTTGACAAACTCTAGATCTCTCGTAATCAACTCTTCTAAGATTATACTTTATACTATATTATTATATTAAAGTTCCTTATATTGAATATTAAGTGTTACTTCAAGAGAAGTTTCACCAATATAAATCTTACCACATTCACAAGGTATTTTATAAACTACGTTTTTTGAATTTTGTTCTCAATTTATAGGTTTTGTTTTTGTTAAAATAGAATTTAGTTTATTTTCTGTCTAAAAATTGTATTTATATTATAACTATTTGCTATTCTCTTAATTTTATCTGATATACCAGGTATAAAAAAATCATTAATTTTTTAGTTTCTAGATTAAATCCATTCGCATTGCCCCTTCTTTTTGGGAACTGTATTCTATGAAAACAATTTTCTATTAATTTTTTATTAAAACCTCTTTAATTAATCCTTTTTTTAATTAGAATCTGTTATTATCAGATCAAATTATTTTTGCTCTATCTTAAAAACTTTTAACAGCACCTTTTTTTATTATAGTAGAGTGATTTGATTCATACTTTAAATATCTATTATTATGTGTCGGTTTTCTATATGTGTGTAAAGTATTTTGTTTTTCAATTAGTATATCTAGAAATGGAAGTCTGTTATCAATTTCTGAGTCTAATGTTAATTTAATAGATAGTATTTTCTTTATTATTCATAAAATATAGAAATCCATCTAATTTGTTTTCCTCATAAGGCTTCATTGGCTGCTTGCAATTTTTTGTACCTTTATCCCATATACATAATATTCCAATACCCACGGTAATTGCCAATTCATGATGCAAACATGAGTCCTGGCAGTCCTTAAGCACAAATGACCTGATTGGTTGCTTTCAAACACATATGCCTATTATTTCCATAGAGTACTTATTATGGCAATATCTACGGTACCTTTCGATGCATAATGCAAACATATTTGAAATAGCAATGTCAATAGGTATAAGTCTATCCTTTTTCCGGTCCTTAAGATAAAATGTCCTGATTGGTTATACTTTTACGCATACATATTATTTTATTCTTGTATTCGTCACGTCAAATCATAGGCTCAGATTTAACAAAAACTCTATCTATGTAACTTTGGTATCTGTGCATTTTTCGTATCTTTATTTCTGAATGTTTGCATCAAATGCCAGCCAATGTGTAAATGGGTAACAGGGAGTATTGGAATATTACGTATATGCTCTATCCTTGTATATTAAGAATACGTCATTGCAAAAGGAAATTTAAAACGCTCTTTTTAAAGTAAGGTGCGACTAAATAGAGATAGACTTTGAAATGTTTGTTCTGTTTAGCGTATGCCTGAGTAGAAAATTGAGTTTACAAATCAAGAATTGAATAAAGGATGGAGCAAGATTGCATGAAACTTTTTACCGTTATTAGGAATAAATTTACGATTCAGAGTAATCATTCAACTGTCTTACACCGTTTTCTATTTACGATAAAGAATCACTGCCAAGTGATCCGAGATAAATTCCAAAAAGATTTGCATGTCTTATTTAAAGCGTAGCCTCGCTCGAGCTAAGATTTGTAACTTTGATTTGGTAAAATGGTTGCAAGACTGGTGTTGCGTGGATTGATCTCTGTTGCTATCTGTTTTGGGATAATCAAACTGTTTGGATTACATCTATATACCAGACCCTACTTTTCAAGTTGTTTTTTTGGCGTGTTTTTTTTATTTTTTCTTCTTAGTGAGCAGAACATTTGCACTTTAACCGATATTTTGTGCTCTCAGGTTCTTCCTTGTCCCGGTAACTGCTACAATAGTGGTCATTTGCCTGTAGGTATGTCTAGGGCTGGCATGAATTCCCAAGGGGCCGTGACCAGTAATAACATACGTGACTTCTCTAAGAATTCTACGTCTGTAGGTTAGATAACTGTCCTTGTATTGTATTTGACCATAACCTCATTATTATGCTGCAGGTTTCTAACCCTACCCACTTTGTCTGTGCTAGCTTTACCACAGTATTGTTAATGTGAGATTTGACCAGGCTAAATACCGCCTTATTATTAAGATGTAGTGATATATAATTACCAAATGTTTTAAAGTTTATTCTTTGATAACTTGATTGAAGTCGAGGCAAACAATCAGAAGACAAAGTAAAGAAAACAAAAAGGTAGAGTGTCACTTTGAAAAAGGATTTCTTTTGTGGTGAAAACTTTTTCATAATCAACCAGCCGTTAAAGTACAATTGTGAATTGCGGTTAAAAAGATTTTTTTAGCTAGATAAAAAGTTTTACCACATTTATTTTTAAAATGTATGTTGTTGTTTTTGTTTAACAGATGCAATTATTACACCAGTTAAATAATAAAATAACTCATAAAAGGTTTTAGGTTTCACGACAAAACAAAACTAAAGCAAATCTGGCAACTAAAACTCCACGTAACCAAATACATTAAAAGTTTTAATTTACTTAAATTTGCATCAAAAAGATTATGTATGTGCATGTTAATGTTAAAGTTTATTTAACCAATTCATTTAAAAAATGCATGCATATTGGAATAAAAACAGGCACGAATTGTGCCAGGAAGTATTTTGACAGTTTTTTCATTATAGGAACCTGAGAGATGCAGTAATTATTAACTTGCCTTTTTTTTTTAAATTAAACATTAATAAACTACTTTATTATAAATTCAGTTTCTTTATATCAATTTTTTTTAAATAAACGCCTATAATCTAAAACCGTCAAAATTCTATTACTACCTAGCTTTTTTTCTTGAATGACTAATTAATTTTTAATAATATAAAGAGAAACGGGAGGAATGTAACACAATAAAAAAGTTAAGCTTTATGACAAATGTAGCACTTAACTTTTTCATTAGCGATATTATTCTTTAGGGTTTATGGAGCAATCTAGACTTCATGGCAAAACTTCAGATTTTAAGTTAGTAAATTAAAAAGAAACCACTTTTCCATTAAGTTTTTTTACGGAAGAAATTAGAAAGCTGAATTAGCGTTGTAAATTGGTGTATGAACAAGTTTAAATAATTTATTAATGACTTTATAGAGATCTATTTTTAAGTTAGTAAGTAGGTCAAACGTGTAAATCGATTTCTAATAAAAAGAGGTCCGTCCTCCTATTTGCCTTAGACCGTTTGTGACGTCATCAAATATCGATAATGTTACCAATCGTCATTATTTGTATAAACATAAGTTCGCCTACGTATTTATTAATAATATGGTGTAATTTAAAAATAATGCTTACATTTGTTTGTATTTCTAATTTTCCTTTAAAAAAGAAAATCATGGTCTCAAAATTTTTTTGCAATTTGTTTTTTATTATTGTAAAGATTTAAAAGACTAGAAGATAAATGCTAATGAACTATAACAAAACGGTATTTGTTTTTTTTGTTTAAAACAAGAGACTAATAAAAACCAAAAATAATTCGAAATTTTAATTATACATTAGTTTTCTTCATTCGTTGCTGTAATTTGTTCTATTAGAAAGCTAAAAAAAAATATTTTATTCTACACAAATATACTAAATATGCATTTCGTATATTTTGGTAAAAATTCTGCTTTCTGAATAGGATGTTCGCTACTGTTGAAAAGGGTTTTTATTACATAGTTACCTATTTGTAGAAGCCAAAATTTGTAATATCAGATATAATTAGTAATATCAGACATAATTATTAGAAACAAACTGGGAAAATTCGTGCGGAAGATAATTCTATCCTATTAAGCATAAATAATTTGAAAATTCAATTATAAATTAGTTTGAATTAATTCTAGTTTGTCCAGCTAAAAAATTATTTTTTTTCTACAAAAATACTAAATATACATTTTATGGGGGTGTTTTATTACAGCAACTCTATATCCCATGGAGTAAAAATAATAATTCGAAATTTCAATTATAAATTAGTTTGCTCCAATTTTAGCTTTAATACTACAAATACTAAATATGCATTTCGTATAAATTAGTAACAATTCTGCGTTTTGAGAGACGTATTCGCTACTTTTGATAATATAATAATTTGTATTTTTTATTTTGTACATTTCTAAATTTAAAATAATTATCCGTATACGCATCTAATGCTTACCCATAGATAACCTAAACCTTTTAATTTTTACTGCAATACTCTTGAATTTCTGTAGCCAAATGTATGAAATTTCCGCATCATAAAAGAATAAAAGAACAAAATTCTTGCAGTAAAAATTTAAAAATTCAGACGGCAAATTTATTGCCCAGAAAAAGGTATATTAGGAAGGCCAAATATTAAAGTAATCTTCCATAAAAATAAATATTATGTCACATTCACTTATTAATAACTATTAAAAATTACTTACCTGTACTTCTAAAGCGTGGTAGGCTATAATCAGGCCTAGCAAAATCACAGTTGAAACGGATATTAAAGTTTTGAGCGCAATTGAGTAAAATTCATCCTGAAATTTAAAAAAAAAACCAAAGAATTAATATGGATTCAAGCGAATTAAAACTTAACATTACTATTTTAGTTGAACGTTAGCATATTCATGTCTCTCTTAATTTTTTTTAGAGAAAAAATAGATAATTATGTGCCAATGTCGAATTGAAATGGTTTAGTAGAATTTATAAATGAGTTATAAACTACATATTCCCTAAAATAACCATAGTAAAGTATTATGATATGATCATACAAATGCAAAAAACCATATTAATGTACGTAAATTTTAGTTCCCGCGAATTTAAAAATCCAAGAACTTTCGTGGCTAATTGGGTAAAAAGAAGTTTTTGTTTGTCTCATTTTTTCCCGTGGGTAGCTCGATAGCTTAACCTCACGGAGGTCCAAGATCTAATGGAGACCTAATAAAAGTTGACAGTTAACTGTTTCCTCCGAATTTTTATCCTTTAATTAGCCATGCAAACTTGTTTGATTTTTAAATTCACGGGTACTAAAATTTACGTTTGTTAGTATTATTTGGCCTAAAAATTCCGCTGAATGATTGACGTTCACATCTGAAGGTGGGTAAAAATGCTAATCAGCACTGATCTGGCCTGAAAGACAATCGATCTTCTCATCGATCGGCATATACTCGCCTGCTCTGGTTCTAGTTTATCTCGTATCTCGGTAGATGGTGCTTCTTGCGAGGGTTTTCTCACTATAGACGTAGGATGAGAGACAAAACAAAACTTCGCAAGGGTGTCTCATTGACCAAGCAGTTTTCTGAGGAGTCCCATAAGGATTAAACAGTTAGCTGTTAACATTTATTAGGTGTCCATTAGATCTTGGACCTCTGTGAGGTAAAGCTTTCGAGCTACCCACGAAAAAATATGAGAGAAACAAAAACTTATTTTAACCCAACTAGCCACGAAAACTTATTTCATATTAATTTAGTTAAAAAAAAACGCAGAAAAAAATATTTTTAGTCTGACGCTGTATAGCCTTAGCCCCATATTGTAGAAAAGCTTAATCCAGAAATGATAAATGAATTTAAATATTGGTTTCATAAGGCACAAGCCAGATGTCAGCAAATCGGAGAATCGTTTTTTATGGAGTATTAATGGATGTGATCTAAGCGGTTAAAAAACTTTTATACAATGATGAATAAAAATTCCTGGAAAAATGTCTTTTTGAAGAAATATGAAACGACTGATTTATGGTTGCTTATCAAAACCAAAGCTTTTAATAAAGTTAAAAATGTGAAATTGACATGAAACTTCTTTTGGCGAAATTGATAATCTATTTACTATAAAATTCCAAGAAAGTTATACAAAATACCAACGCAAGGTTGCAAAAGGACAGAAACTTCTAATTTTAAATGAAAATTTTTGCTGTAATTTTTTTAGTTTTTATCTATACAAAGAGTGATGAATTATGTTAAAAAAATTGCGTTTTAGACCTGTGTACTCAGTTTTAAAAAACAATAAACTAGTCTTAATTAAGTAGGACCTACAATTTAGAATGGACCGTATAGTCCAATACAGCGAAGAATATGGATTATACATCAACGCAACAAAGACAAAATTACAAGTGTTTGCAAAAGCAAATACTTTTGCCAACTTAACAGTAAATGGACGCATCTTAGAACAAGTTAAAATGTTCAAATATTTGAGTATAAACGTGAATTGCCAGTGCGAAGAACATAACAGTATTTTACCTCCCATGACATCAACATGAACCTCCGAATGCAGATGGTCAGATGCCATGTATTTTCCATTTTGTTGTACAGGTGTGAAGGATGGACTCTCGATCCAATTATCGAGAAGACACTGGAGGCGTTTGAGATGTTGTACTTGTATAGGCTACAGATGAAGATAACGTGGGTACAAAGAATATAAATGAAGCTGTACTTGACCGAATGCGCAAACTACTTGAAATTCTCATTACAAACAATATAAGAAAGAACAGATACATTGGGCATGTAATGAACGGTGAGAAATATGAGCTGCTTAGGCTAGAACTTGAAAGATACAAGGCAGAAGATCAGTTGGAAGATGACAAAACTCTTGGTTAAAAGACTTGAGAAGATGGTGCGGCTGCACGTCTGATATTTTTAGAGCAACGGCTTCTAGAATGATTGCCAGATGAATTGTCAACCTTCGGTAAGAAGACAGCGTACTTAAGAGAAGAATTAAGAATTGGATTTTACACAAAATCCTATACCACAATAACGACACGTGGGATAATTTTGTAGAGCTCAAAGGCTCAAAAACTTTAGTACATATTAGAACAAAGAAACTTTATAAGACTCAATTTCGTCCAGACGTACACACAATTTTGCGCAAATAGCACTGCAACTTCGGTACTTTAAAACTTTATTTGACTTCTAACAGCGTTACTTACTTAAGGAAGTATTGCCTAATTTTTGAGAAAAACTCGTGCTACTGTACCGGGTGGGCCAAAAAAAAACGGACAAAATGTTTTTCATTATAACCTTCGAAATATACCATCGATTTAAATGGACCAAACCGCACTTTGCAGGGATCGATCTTTTAAGCAAAATAATTTTTTTCGCCGCCATCTTAAATTTCAAAATTGCAGACAGAATCAAACTTAACCCTTTAAAAAGGCTGGTTTATTCCGAAAATTTTATAAAATGTTTTTTAAATTCGTATAAAAACCTTATTCCTGCAACCCACAACGAGGTATCAATTATTGAAATCAGTTTAGCGGTTCCCCAGAAATACGTTTTTTAAACCACTCTTTTACAATTTTGTCTGCATTAATTTCCCCATAAATGAATTTTTACTGCACCGATTTTAATGAAATTTAAAGCATTGTAATAACAATCGATCGCTATTTCAAAATAATAATTATCAAATTTGCGGCCATTTTGAAATCCAAGACGGCGGATTTAATCGACTTGAGCCTGCATAAAGGATGGTTCTTTAATGTGCTGCAAGACATTCCTTGACAAAACTTTGAACTACAAAACAGATTTAGGTGAGTTTTGAGATTGTCTATAATCAAATAGAGAAGATACGAATTTTCGTTTCTTCAAGTTAGCCGTTTTTAGTTAGACTTTATTTTAAATCCAAACCTATGGCTTTTTAATAAATTTCATCCCCTAGACTTTAGAATTTGAGAAATAAACAAGTACAAAGGTGTCTCGGACAAACGAAAGACCATCTAAAGTTTTACGACTGCCTCTATCAAGTTTAGAAATGGCTATCCGCGATATCTTATTTTATGGACAAAATTACTGCTCATTTTACTGTAATGTGCTTCACTTTATTTTATGTGTAGATAAGAATGAAAATTAGTCTTCGTTGTCAATAAAGTATATACAGAGTGGGAGAGCAATGTCACTCCTTAGATCTTAGCTTATGCTTATGAGATAAGTAGTCTATGACAAGAAATATTAGTACCCAATTTTATATAATAAAGTGGCGGTTTCTCCTTAAGTGCACATGTGCACGTGAACTACCAAATTACATTTTAAAAAAAATTAAAATTTGATCATTTTTTAATTAACAATTTCATTACAATAAACCGCAAAAGGAATTCAACAAAGACTTAAATACTAACTAGAAATTAATACCCGGTATGTATGTGTTTATATTCGTGTTCAAACGAGAATACGTAGGCCGGCTGCCGCTGGCGCCGCGCTTAACTGGACCCAAATTCTGTGCACCGTAAATGTTAAGCCACATTCTAATTACGAAACATAGAAAGAGACATGTCCCTAGAATTTAACAGTACACAGAATCTGGGCCTTGTTCCGGTGCGTGCTCTTGTGAATCAATTGCGGTGATCAGTGCCACCCGCACCTCCGGGATGCCACCCGCGACCACGGTTACCGTTAGCTTAAATTAGTGTACTGAGACAACTTGGCATTATCGGTACATTGTATTGTATAGTATTGTTTTGATTTCGACGAGTACGTCGTTTTTTTTGGATGTGCAGCCCTAAAATTTTACACCGCGCATCTGATATAATCCATATAAAAGTTAAAATTTCTTTTTGGTTTTTTGCTTAAGTAAAGTTATTATTCATTTCAAAAATATAACTCCCATGCCATATAGTAGGAAGCAGCAGTGGCTCATTTTTCAAAATGACACACTGTCTAAAGAATTTTTTAAAAATTTGCACCTAGCTTGAACTAGCTCGTTTATTTTGTGTCTTACTCAGATGATTGATTTTGTATATCAAGTGTGAAGGCGAAAAATCATATACCATTCTTGAGATTTAACCCATAAAATATAGACACAAGAATAGTTATTTGATTGATTGATTTCATTCTGTTTGGTGATTAAGCAATTTTAGCGTTTTATTAATCAGGCCGCACTGAGTTTTTCCCTTTACCCATTCTACCACTATTAGTTTTCGATTACTATGAAAACTTCTTTCTTTGGGTATAAAGTCAGGATCACTAAAGAACGTTTAACTAAATAAAGGCCTTTTTATTTATTTGCTAATAAAAAAATTGCAGCTATGGCTAAATCTCTTAAAATCTCTTATTGTTTAAGTCAGTTAAAAATAGAAATAAATTGAGTTTAAAATCGCTTTTATGTTAGCGTCGCCGTCCGTCGGGAAAATTTAGAGTTTTCAGATTTGAAAAAATATAAAAACGGCATTTACCAAATTAAAAAATTTAAAGTTGCACCAACCTTTTAGACAAATTTGTTTTCTTTAAACTGATTTACAATTTTATTACATTTTCCCACTCAAAAGTTTACGTAATTTAATACTTGTTTGAGAAAATTTGCAAAAACTTAGATTTTGCTATGCTACTGCATAACTCTAAAAAGTTAAAGGATAGTCGTAAAGTTTATTACCCGTAAATAAAAATAAAACAATTTTTCGTGGCTGAGCGGGCATAGAAAGATTTTATTTCTTTTGAATTTTTCCGTGGGCAGCTCGATAGCTGTATACCCACGGGTGTCCAAGATCTAATAGGCATCCCTTAAGGGACTCTTCAGAACACTGCATGGTCAATGTGACACCTTTGTAAAGCTAGAGAGATTGTATATCGAGTTGTATATACATACATCTCATCTTACAATATTGCTAAGAGAAATGATTAATATTGCCTGAGATACCGTATGCTTTTCAAAGAAGTGGCGACATCTACCGAATACGTATATCGTAAGATGAGATTTACATACCGTCTCTCTAGCTTTACGAGGCTGTCACATGGACCATGCAGTGCTCTGAAGAGTCCCTTAAGGACGAAACAGTTAACTGTCACACTTAGTAGGTGTCCATTAGATCTTGGACTCCCGTGGGTGTTCAGCTTTCTAGCTGCCCACGGAAAGATAAAAGAAAAACAAAACCTTTCTATGCCCGCTTTGCCATGAAATTTTTTTATTAAAGGAAAAGTTTTTAAATTTCCTTGTGCGATTATGTCAAATCTTGTTTCGGATCATGTCTATTATCGGGGAATACATGAGATTCCTGTGAACTTCTAAATCCAAATTATCATGACTAAAATAACAGTAATAAATTAACAGCTAAAAACTTTTTACAGGTTTTTGATTAGTTTTATTTATCTTGATGCCGTTTATTCGTTTGTAAATATGGCAATACAAAAGTTTAAAGTCTAATCAATTTACTGTAAAAACGTAGCAATAATTTAATCTATTAAAGCCGATGCTGAAGAATGAACCGACATCACTAATACAAAGTGATCAACCCAGTACAACAACTGATACAAAGTGGTCCCTACTAAACATACCTAAGTAAAATGATGGTTACTCATTGTGGCCCATAACGCCGATTCTCTACGGCCTATCAAGTCTATTCCTTAGAGTACGTATACACAGAACTGCTCGCTGGTCACGCGCAAACACGAATTCGTCCTGTTTTTGTATTTTCAAGTTGCGCGCGCGCCGGTTGCAAGCCGTTTGACGAAAACCAGCTTTCTTCCAGCTTTCTTCGGCTCGTCTTTGTGTGTTCGCAGATCCTTAGGGACGGCATTGGCAGTTTTTTGTCGAGTTTTCATTTCAATGCGTGTTTGCTGTTTTTCCGTGGATTGTAGAAAGTTCGCTAAAACGAATTCGGCGAGTAGCGCATATACGGAGCATGAGCAGCGCATATACGGCGCGCGAGCTGCGAACATGCGATCCATTCTCTCTAATCGGATCCCTCTTATTACATTATTGGTGTACTACGTTGATTACTTTGTATTAGTGATGCCGGTCTATTGTTCAACATCGGCTTTTTAGACGAAATTAGTGCAAACTCAGCAATATTGATCATTTTGCTACGCTTTTATAGTAGATTCATTAGACTTTTGTATGACATATCTGTGTTTCAAATTTTGCGAGAGAATTTTTTTATCATTTTAGAGACTTATATTTTGGTTATACAATTCAATATATTTTTTCATAAAAAATAAAAATTGCGGATCGGAGATTTTATAGACGAAATTGGTGCAAACTCAGCAATAGTGATCATTTTACTACGCTTATATAGTAGATTGATTAGACTTTTGTATGACATATCTGTGTTTCAAATTTTGCGAGAGAATTTTTTAATCATTTTAATTTTGGTTATACAATTCAATATTTTTTTTCATAAAAAATAAAAATTGCGGATCGGAATTTTTTTTAATTTAATTATAAACCGATTCGGGTCAAACTTAAAGCTTGATGGTCTGTAAGGTCACCTATACTATACTATACTATAATTTTTGCCTAAAAAAACTTTCCCACTTATAAAACGAAAATGTATCAAATTTAAAACTTCCGGATGTTTAATGTCGCTAATTATTTTTTTTGCTTATACTTAAAAAAAAAACATGGCATCTTCAAAATGGCGGATGATTTGCCTGGTACTTAAGCTTGTTTAAGGGTACTGGGGTAACCGTACATGATGCTATGCTACAGAAAATAGATAAAAAAATTAAGCTATACCGAAAAACTAGAAAATAAGTAGTTTAATATCTTGTAGTTTTTGATACACCTAATGATTTCAAATAAAACCGTTTAACCTAAAAGTTTTTTTGCCTATTTTTATTTTTATATAATATTACCCATTAAAATAGATTCTTACCTTACGATAAACTCCGGCACTTGAAAGCTCGTTTTCTATAACCATAACGATAATACCAAACATCCCCATCACCAGCGCGTAGTCGCTTATCCTTTTTCTTTTTTCAAATAACGCTTTACGTCTACCTAACCTATATCCTATATTAGGCTTGTGCTTAAGACTACCTACAAAAACAAAAAGTTGATATCAGTTTTTTTACAATTTTAACAATAATATTAATAATACATGTTTTAATATTTTTTTAATTACTATTTATGATTCACGGAATTCTGTCCTTAAAAAAATAAATTGTTCTATTTTTGGTTTTATTGTGTTCCATAAAATTAAACAATTTTTTGAATATTTTTTACAGTATCATGTTAAGATACGTTTCCACTTAAACATTAGGTAAATGTCGTCTTTGTTGTTTGTTTCGAAAAAGGTTCCTCAGCCTTGCTGAATGTTTCCCTATGTTATTACTGAAACCGTGTAAATCCCCGTTAACAGAAAACATGGGTGAACAAATAAATTAGGTTGGATTAATGGAAACGAGAAATTGATTATTGTTTCTGCATTTTCCAGTAAACAAATTATAACAAAAATTTGCTCAATCTTGCAAAAGTAAAAAAGTAGCTTAAATATTCTGTGGATACAGAGAGGAACAAAGAGCTAAACAAACTCACCTGAAGAGGGTCCCTTGTATCCCGTACCTAATCCTATCGTCCGGTCATCCATGAACCTTGGATATTCTACCCCCACTAAAGCTACCCCCACCCCCTCGTCGTTCATCCTGCCCCCTCCCGAATCCCGACTGCTGTTCTTCACCGCACCCGGAATGGACAGGGTAGAGACTGGCTTTCTGAGCTGAAAAAATTTTAGTTGTTATAACAACAACAATCGTTTTTTCAATATGTTTTATGTACAAACAGTAAACATTGTTTATCAAGTTTAAACTAGTCTTAAGCAAAAATATCGTGAACATTCGTTTGAGCCCGGGAATGATCGGTGATGTCTCGTGCGTATTCGATTCCATTCGGCAAGTATTATTAAGGTGTTTTTAGTCAGCATATTTTTCAGTGCATTCGGGCTTATCGTTAAGTTGACACAGTAGCGACCTGTAACGTCGTTATTTTTAACAGTCATACCGGTTATAGGTATTTGCGGATCTTAATGGTAACAGTACATTATCGTTAAGCCGTTTGTCGACTTCGAGCGGCAAACCTTCGAAAATTGGAGCTCGAGGTAGCCGTGCGTAATCGATACGTACATTGAAGGGTGGGCGAGTGCTAAACGTCACAAAGTTATAATAACTGACTAAAAACACCCTAATTTGATACAATTGTTTTTGAATTCTCCACCGAGGCTTTATAGACCAGTGATGATGATGATGGTGATGATTCATATGTGAGCCCTTCCACTGCGACCACCAGTGGGTCTATTGTGGCTCACTTTTGAGTGGTTTCTCACCACTGTATGCCTAATCCTCCAAAAAGGCCGGCTATCAGTTTGGGTGTTATAGACCAGTGGGTGGAGATACCTTTAAAATTTTTTTTTAAAAAACGAACAGTCTGAAAACTATTGGCAATCGAAAAAAACAACAGCCAACAGAAAAAATAAATTAGATGCGATCTGAGTTACTAGGGTGAAATAAGGTAAACTATTAGGGGGCGGTAACAGTTTTTATGTTTTGTTTGATCGAAAAACCGCAAAACCCATTATCTACCCCTTAAAACTCACCCAGTTTTACCCCAGTAACACGGATCGAGTCTAACTTGATTTTCGTATCGGCTGCGATAGATTTTCTTTTATTTACAATAGTTTTCAAGCTGTATACTATTTTTTTCCTTTCAAAAGGTATCTGTACTGGTCTATCACTGCTGTGAACTTAAGAAATCTGTTTTTAGAAATACTATGTACTCAAAAGATAAGCTTTGTCGTTTCTAGTCTAATTTGATGTTCCACTAAATGAAGGGGATTCTCGGTGTTTTAAGCACTTCAAGCACTTATAAGCATACATTTCATTTTCCTGCAAAAAAAATTAAGCTGCAGCAAGAGAATCTCTTAAGTGACTATGTACACAATGATGAAAGCATTTTCAAGCGGGTGAACTTTAATTTTTAAATCTTGTTTCTGTATTAGACTTTAAGCGTAAAATCTTAATACTTTACTTTATTCTTAAACATCTTTAACAATTTTCTACACAGAAAAAAATAAGTTTTTTAGTTGAGAAAAGTAGTTTTCTTGAAAAAATGATCTTGACCCAAAAGCAAAAGTCTCCGAACAAAATGTTTTCTTTTAATCTAAGCAAACCGCTTGTCTTGGGAAAAAAAAAATAATTGTCTTGGTAAATTGTTTTGGTTTAAACAAACTGCCTTTAGCGAAGAAAAAGTAGTTTTAAAGCAAGATATAAAATGTCTTACTAATACTACCTACAAAATCTTCTTAACTCAAATAAAGCTTTACTTTGCCTAAAGACTTTTAATTTTTTAACTCAAAATATCCGGCATCTCAAAACGAAAATGGCGATTTATTCCATAATACTAGAAAATACAAGACAAGAAGGTTGCCGCTTCCATTTAAAACAAATCAATTTTCTTGGATAAAGGCAACTTTTATTTTCAACGGAATCCAGCAGTTCAAGAGAATAGTTTTTTTTGTTAAGAAAATATCGTCTTCGTGCATAGGAAAGCAGATTTTCTTTTAGATCAAAGCAATTTGCATTGACTGAAGACATTTTTTTTCTGTGTAGGTAGGGCAGCTTAAACGTTTTTTGAAAAGGCATAATGCTAAATTGTGCCAAAATGTGATATGATCCACATTAAACAACAAAGTGTCTGTTATATGGAGCAATGCTTTTTAAATATGTACAAGAAAAATGAGTTCTTTCCCAAAATTTTAACAATAGGCTCTAGATTTAAAGTTTTAAAGACCAATATTATGTTTGTTTAGCTTTCTCGTACACAGAAAAAAATATATATCGAATCTAGAAAACGTATTTTTATGATAATATTATCCTCTTTGAAAGGCAGCTGACGTGTAGCTCTCCTTTCCAACAATATTTTATTTTTCTTAATAAAGAAAACCAGTACTTTAAAACAAAATACTGTTTTTCAAGAATTTTATTTTCAACTTTTTCAAGCAAGACATTTCTTCTCTTAAATAAAAACCAATATTTTCTTAATTACAAAGCTATATTTTTCGACTAAAGAAATAAAACAATAAGAATTTTTACAAACAGAAAATTCATTTTCTCAAATCAAAACAAGTATTTTTCTCGACTGAAGCAAGTCTTAATTTAAAATATACTTATCTACGAGAGAACTTAAATAACAGGATATTCGTATACGTATATTACATTGTCAATTTTGGTCAGTTATATTATTAATTTTAAGCTTAGAGTGCCCTATATAAAGGCTAACTAAAAGAGGATTTAAGTTTCTGATTTATTTTAAGTACTTGGCTGACTGTACTTTTCTGGAAAATTAAACTCAAACAATTTGCTCATAGATCCTAAGCGGCTTAAGAGTAATCCCTTAAACCTAGAGTTGCAGCGAGAATTGAAGGTAGTTTCTTCTACACAAGCATCTCCCACGCAGTTTTTTGTTACAGGAATGGATTTCCTTCTCGTAATTAACATTTGTTCGTCTCCTAATCTAATATAGCCCGAGCTGTACACCCTAGACACGTGGGAAATGGAGGTAAAAGCATGAAAATGTGTACACATATTTTGTGGAAAAATTCAAAATTTTTGACTTGCAGCAACCTTATTTTGCTTCACCGTAGAAGGGGGGGGGGATTTCTTTTAAAAATGGCGAAAAAAATTTGTTAAAAATTAGGTTATACCTAGACCTATAGTCAAGATAATACTTTTTTTTATGTAATTTGTATTCAGTAATTTATAAAAAATGGTTTCAAGGTCATTAGATCCTACACGACTGAAAAATTAAGATTTATTCGAAAAACAGGATTCTTGAGTTTTTGATTGAGAAAATCACCAAAATTTAAGGTTTATCAAAAGCAAAGCAAAAAAGTTTTAAACTATAAACAAGACCAGTAGGAATTTGCTACCTATTTTTTTTCAATGTCATTCAAGGTCTAATAGTATTTAAAAAATATTATTAAGAAAACTATACTTATAAGTAGTACATATGATATCGAGAACATTTTGATCATAATCTTCTACATATATTTTCACACTTGATTAAAATATTCCATTAAAAAAAAATTTTCCCCTCCACCCTGAAATTGAAAAATCAATTTAGATCAATATTTGTAATTTGGCACATTTTTTTCTTAAAATCTAGTATAAACATGAAAAAAATAATGCCGTAGTGCAAAATCTACATAAAATGTTTTTCTAATAAAAGCCAATTTTAATGGGGCATTTCTCCTGGACTAATAGCGCTAGATAAAAAAAAATGAGAAGGTGTGCTTTACGGCATCCTTAACCCTACCTTGTATTATTTTATTTTAGGTTTTTTTAATGTAAGCGCAGTGAAAATTAAAAGAAAACACGAAAACATGCAATTTTTTCTATATATGTAAGATGATTTTATTAAGGTCAAACAAGGTCAAGTCTATACCAGTTTACTTTATTTGAATTCTGCTGTTTTGGGATATTAGGAATCTAATGTCGATGGGTCAAAAATTGTTTTGTGCTAAATTGGAAAAAAAAATATGTTGATACATATTTTGATAAATTTGACGCTATCTTCGAAACAATGACAGGGAAGTCAATTTTTTTTTTAAATATTAGACATTACCTCCTTAATGTTTGTTCCAAATTTAGTAATTTTCAATCAATTTGTATGGGAGTAGAACGCACCAATGTTGGGTTCTCGGAATAAGTCATTTTCTATGGGGTATTTATCAAAGTCGAAAAGCTTTGAACGCCACAAAAATATTACAGCAAATTTCTACAGGTCTTGTTTAAAGTTTAAAAGTTTTTTTGCATTGCTTTCATAAACCTCGAATTTTGGTTCAAAATACCTAAGAATCGTGTTTTTTCGAATAAATCCTAAATTTTCAACGTCGTGTAAGGTCAAATGATTTTAGAACTATTTTTTTTTATAAACCATACCAATTATATAAAATCGAGTATACCCGTGACTATATGGGAATAAACTAATTTTTGACAATTTTTTATCCGCCATTTTTTTTAAATTTCACCCACCCCTTCTACGGTGAAGCAAAATAATGGTGCCACGAATCAAAAATGTTGTATTTTTTGACAGAATATGTGTACACATTTTTATGATTTAAAAAAAAAACTTTCATATTTTTGTATGTTAAAGTTATTAGTCAAAGTTTGAGAAAAAAAATTAAAAAAAGCCGCCATCATGGATTTATGACATCACACAGGCCCTCCCACTCAAATTGGAGGCAAACACCCGGTGACTTAAAGTTGTGTTATGTACTTTAAATCAATCTAACGGAGTTTTAAAAAATCTTTCACAACTATCCCACAAGACATGATTTTTGACTATAAGCCTCTAAACTGTACCTATGTATGTAATCTTACGTTCTCCTTAATCTTAAGCGTGGCAATTGGGTACTTTAGCGTGGCACGTGGCACCAAATAGAAAATCGTGGAAATTACGCCTAAATCATGGCATCTGGCAACTCTAATCTATAAGTCCTAGAGTTATTGCAATATCAGTCAAATTATAATACGCCTAGGCTTTTTCAATACGTTTGGCCAAAGCGGGGTATCACAATAAGCCTGCGGACGAAACGAAACGGATGAAACCAGACGCAGTCATGTAGTAACGATCGTACTATGTTGTTGGTTTGTTGCCAATGTTATCTTAAATACTTAGTTTTCACTTAATTTCATTATTTTTAGTTTGCCTTTAATATGTCGATTTTTGGCCAGAGTTTAAATTATTCGAAAGACTACTTTAGTATTCATTTTGTAAGGAAACAACTAACTTCGCGTGATAGGTATCTTCTAGTCACGCCCTACATTTGTAAATAGGTACAGTAAATAGTGCTAAGTGCGCAGTGTGTTTGATAAACAAACGTTTTTTTTTGTGTTTCGTTTTGGACACGAATTGTAATAACGGGTTTAATGATAAACTGATTAAGCTAAAGATAAGAAAAATAACATTAAATATTCAAAATAGAAAACCAGAATCGTTCAACGTTGAACTAATTTCCAATATTATCTATTAGTTGAGTAAATGAGTAATCTTAAGAAATTCAAAAAGAGTATTTTTTTATATTTGGCATGATGGTACCTAACACTCAAAGCAAACCCCGATTTTCCGGCTTCAGAATCCAAAATGACGGCTGCCAAAATAGGGATTTTTTTTCTTTTTTAGGAGAAATTAAATTAATTTGTGGTGGGACCCACTTAATATAAAACGGTAAAAAAATCATTTTACTTAAAATAATTAAACCATATGTCAGGAATTTGGCAAGTCTTTGACATATGTCATTTTTGACATGTGATTTTGATGATTCATGAAAAATCCTTTAACTTTACTAATTTAGACGTGTTAGATCAATATTGATGAAGATAAAGAAAATATGGTCAATCATCCGGTACGTGACATATGTCAAGTTTTATGACATTTTTTAAAAATCTATGTTTTTTTAACGAGATGTCTTGTTGTGTCCGGTTTTCTTCCTTAGCGTACGAAAAAAAAACAAAAATGTTTTTTCTTTAATTTTTTCGCATCCAACTTTCAAAAGTAAAGGAAATTTATTTTTTGTGTACATTATATTTTAAAACTAGCTTAGAGTACCTAATATGTGATTACACTTTTTGGTAAAACATTTTACCAATCTAAAAACAATATTATTGTTTTTATATTTTGAAAGCCGTACTTGGATTATATTAGACATATTGTCGGGGATCTGACAATACCTGCTAAGTGCAAGTCAGACTATTGTCACTTGATCCTGAAATGAAAATGTAGCTTTGGCTCATAGGTACTACTACGCCAAATATAAAAAAAAAACTCTCTTTGCAGCAATTTTTTTACAAATTTACTCTACTATATATACATTTATGAAATTTTGAATTTTCTGCTATAGGTGAGGTTTATAGTCAAAAATCGTATCTCGTGAGAGATTTTTTTTTAAAGTACCCTAGATCGATTGATAATCATCACACAATTTTAAGTCACCTGGTGTTTGCCTCCAATTTGAGTAGGAGGGCCTGTTATTGAATATCTCAAAAACTATTAAAGATATTTTTTTTAACCAAAAAAAAAAAAATCAAGAAGGAAATTTTAAGTCGCCTCATATTCTAGTAAGACTGACTGACCTATATGATGTCATAATTCTAAGCTTTACAGAAAGATTGTATAGGTTTCGATTTGTTTACAATAAAACAACAATTGAACTGTCGTTTTAACAAGCTTTTTTTCTTAATATTGGACGTGCAAGGAATGGGTCGAAAAGTTAATGAAATAGTACATGAGTGCAGCAGAATGAAGGTACACCTTGCTGTACTAACAGAAACGAAAAAGAAAGGAAAAGGATCTGAAAACCTAGGACAATATGACCATTTCTATAGCGGAGTGGCAAAAGAAAAACTTGCTCAACAAGGAGTATCTATTTTGGTCAACAAAAGATTTTGAAAATTTATCACCAACTGTGAAGCAGTCAATGAAAGGCTAATTAAAATGAATATAACAATAAAAGGAATGAGACTTACGATTTTTGAAATCTATGCGTATAACGACGATGCAAATGTAGCCGTGAAAGACAATTTTTTTGAAGAAATAAACAATGAAATATCAGCAGTAAGTACATCTAGAGAAATTGTCATAGTGGGAGATTTAAATAGTAGAACCGGTAACAGAGTTAATGATCTGACAGTTGGCCAATATGGAGAAAATGTTGTTAATGACAATGGAAACGGGCTAATTACAGTATGTGAGCAATTAGACCTAAAAATCCAAAACGGTTTTTTTCAACTTAAGGAAATACACAAATATACCTGGACCAAACCCTCACAAAACCTGAAATCCGTCATTGATTATCTTATCACTAAACAAAAGACAAAACTAAAAATTCAAGATGTCAGAACAAGGCGTGGATCAACATGCGGAAGTAATCACTATTTTCTGGAGTCCAAAATTCTCTTTCCTTATCAAGGCCGAAGCCTGCATCAACAACATCTTGATGATACAGTGATTGAAGAAATTGATCACTGTAAATATAATCTACTAAGCCTAGAACATGACAGCGTAAAAAACTTATACAAAAAGAGACTGAACGAAAAACTTAATACAAGTTCAGGGGAAACCCCAGATGAGGAATACGAATGTATTACATTAAGCATCCACCAAGCTGCAAAAGAAGCACTAGGATTAGTGCAAGAAACTTCTAAAAGAAAAAACCATACTGGTGGGATGCTGAGATTAAAAGAGAAATAGAGGAAAAAAGGAAATTATATCACACCTACTTATTCCAAAAGACAGATAGAAGCAGACAAGAATACAAAATCGCGCAATCAAAGGTGAGAAGAATGATCAGTGATAAGAAAAATCATTCGTGGACGCAAGAGTGCCAGAAAATAGATTCTTACTTAGGAGGTAGGAGAAGTACCGAAAGCTGGAAAACTATAAGATCGATTAAAAAAGAAACATGCAGAGATAGATATATAGATAGATAGAACTTATTAAATATGGCACTGAAGAACTGTTTTGGAGATTACGGAATCTTTTCCAAAAATATTTAAATGGAACTGTAGTCCCAACTGAGTGGAAAACGTCATATATATCCACAATACACAAAAAAGGAAGGAAAAATATATGTGACAATTATAGAGGTATATCTGTGACTAGTGCGCTAAGCAGAATATACGGCAAAATAATAAGAAATAAAGTGGAGAGCGAATATAAAGACATGGAGGCAGAAGAACAAGTTGGTTTCAGGGCGGGTAGATCGACTTCAGATCATCTCTTTTGTATAACCCAAGTTATTGAAAAGAAAATGGTATACGGACATGAGCTGCAGCTGCTTTACGTGGATTTGCAGAAGGCATATAATAGTATACCACTAAATCTACTTTGGAAAGCGTTGGAAAACACAAACATAATGTGCAACTAATTAAGGGCATCAAAGAGTTATACCGCAATAGTGAGGCAAAAGTTAAAATAAAAGCAGAACTAACCACAGGCTTTCAAGTAAATAAAGGTCTTAAACAAGGATGCTGTATCTAGCCCACGCTCTTCAAGATATACTTGGAACAAGTCCTTAAAGTATGGAAGAGAAAATGCCAAAACATGGGAATTCCGTTGGACGAAACCACCTTGTATACTTTATGTTTTACCGATGATCAGATAGTAGTGGCTCAGGATTATGACGAACTCGAATATATGACACGAAAACTAATAGAAGAGTACAATAAGTGTGTATGGGTGGAATGAAACAGGATCTAATCTTAAATACCGGGCAGTGAATCCAGTTCTGTGATGAGTATAAATACTTTTTCTTTCTTCTTCGTTTCTGTTAGTACAGCAAGGTCAACCTTCATTCTGCTGCACTCATGTACTATTTCATTCACTTTTCGACTCAAAATCATATTCCTGTTTCTTTGCTTGGTTCGTCTTAGGTTTTTCATTTCTTTCCGAGGTGTTTGATTGGGTTTTTTATCAGTGTACGTTTTTTCCGGGTATCAGAGAGTTAGTCTAATGCCCCAACCCCCAACCTGGAGGACCAGGTGATTTTTGATCGAGGTTTTCTTCCCCTAGCCTTTGACGATTCCAACGCCGGTACTACAAGGCAGCATCTTCTTCTTTTATACTATCCCTAAAAGAAAGGGTTGCCACCTGCGCTATGATCACCGTACCGAGGTCCATCCTCTCCGCCTTTCATACCGATGTGGTCTTCTCCCGTAACCCTGGGAATGGGACCCTAAACAGGTGCTAACTCTCCGGGTCAGAGAGTACCTGGAATCTACCGAGGGCAGGGGTCGATTCATTTCCCCTGATAGACATCTGACGAGGTCTACCCCGTACCCCCTTTTATTTTATTTTTATTAATAACTAAAAAAGATATTAATATTTTTTAAATGGTAAAAAAATTATAAAAATTTAGGATTGGGAAGAAAGAAGAAATTTAAATAATGTATTTGATTTTAGACTACCCTCGATTTATTGGTGATGGATCACTCAATTTTAAATTGCTGTGTGTTTGACTCGAATTTGAGTAGGAGGGCCTGTAGGACGTCATAAATCCTAGATGACGGCATTTTTCGTGTTTCACAAACTTTGGCTTATAACTTTTACTAAATTAGTTTTACAGAAAAACTCAAAACACGCTTTTTGTTTACAAGAGAACATTAATTATTACGGTGAAAATTTGTCTTTATATTTTAAAAACTAATAAAGATATTAATTTGTTTTTGAGTTAAAAAAGTGTTATATGTTTGTTAGTTTTTAATATATAGAGCTTACTTCTTTTCTAAATGAATTGTTGTAAAAAAACGTATTACAGTTTTTCTGTAAAACTAATTTTGCAAAAGATTTAAACCAAAGTTTGTGAAAAAACATGAAAAAGTCACCATCTTGGATTTTTGACGTCACACTGGCCCTCGCCTAAAATTCTGCGATTACCAATCGATCTACCGTAGTTTAAAAAAATCTTTCATCTTTATTTGTGTGTTTTTTCCTACTTGAAATTCGGAAAAGTAAAACAAATAAATTGTGAACCTTACGTCTGTCTGTATATAAACAGTTTTAAAAATTTATTTTATTTTATTTCTTTAAATGATTAATTTTGACAGAAAAACAATCCGGCAATTTAAAAATTCTCTGACTGTATAAGTTTCTATGATAGTTCTAAAAAGATCCTAACTGATAATCATTTTTTCTATGAACAAAAATAATATCTATGGTGGCAATGTTTCTGTAGTCAATTAAATAATGATTACACACGATGTTTGCATACAAAATATATACCTATTCTTCTATAAAAACGGGTCGATATTTTAAAGGTGTTTCTTGAAACAAACAATCGCAACTGTAGCGTAAAAATATATTTTTTAAAAAGCACCAATCTGATTTAACCGAATTAATTCCCTAAGGCTTGTTTCATTCATTTGTAACGCTTTTCCGAAACCAACCTTTAAAAGTAGTAATTTCGTAAAGTTTTCGTTGAATTGTTTTTTTAATTTTTGAATATTTTTAATATTTGAAATTTATTTTTTTTTGAAAATTCAAGTTTTTGAAAATTTTGTGAATTTTTAATTAAATTTTCTTTTGATTTAGAAAATTGTTAGTAATTTTCAAACTATTTGAAACCTCAGCGGCTTGGGGCTCTTATGATTTACATATGAAGCTTTATTATTCTCCTTCCATATCACACATTTTTTGCAATTTCGTTGGTTTTGTGACAGCTCAACTTTAATAAATTTAATCTTTCTTCTTGGGATAGTCTGTGCAATTACGCGCAATTTCCATAATGTAATTTAATTAGGATGGAACAGTCTTTTAAAGACGTCGTTTTTTCTAGTTCGAAGAGAAAAGTAAAGTGAAGTAGTGCTGAAAAGTGAAAATGGTGTATAAGAAAATTTAATATTGTGTCAAAAAGTTATAGTGAAATTAAGTGCTTTTATAGTGCTTAAGACATGAGAAGTTAGGAGCTTTTGGTTTTGTTTATATAGTGATTCTGTCGTTTTCTATGAAGTTACAGCTACAATAAGCAAAATTATAATCACAAAATTACAATATACAATTACGATTTTGCCCGGTACTAGGTAGACCTACAATATTATTGCACAATATCTTTTGTGTGCAATACTATTGAATGGCCCCTTGCACTCAAACGATCAATATTTATTGTGCAATATTATTGAAAGCTTATAAGCTTCAATATTTTCGGACCCCCCATACCATTATAGTCTTCCGTGTTCGAAATGACTGACCAAGATTTCGCTGCAGCTATCGTGTTGGTGCTTCAACTTAAAAAACGAAAAAAATATCCTCTACCTTGAAACAAAGAATGTTGACTTAAAAATATTGCACAATATTAACTCTATACGGCGCAATAAAAAAACCTTGCGCAATAAAATTTAAGTTCGTTCAAACTTTTGCTCAATCATTGTGCAATCTTCAATGCTAAGCCTATACGGTTAAAAATATTGCGCAATCCATAATATTGTGCAATATTATTGACCGCCTAGAGGCCGCCGCCTTACAGCAAGCATTAACGAAAGAATTCATGTCGTTCACTTTTGTTGGCCAAATGCATTTTTAATAAGAGAAATAAATAAATGAACGTAACTCCCTTCGAGCGTTGGTATGCGCCAAGTGGTGACGTAAAAAAAATCACATTGTGGGTTTGATATCCAACCGAGCGATTATGGATTCAAACTGAGGTTCCAATAACTATTTAACTTAGCATATTTTATTATTTCATTAAATAACTAACTGCCAAAACTTCAAAAATATGTTTATTTCAAACAAAATAAATGATCATTTTGGGATTACCTCATAAACAGATTAGCTAATTCATCGACATATCGTGGATGACCAAAAAGCATTTATAGCATTAAAAAGCAGTTTAATTTTTAATTGTTTGTAAAAATGCCGGCTTTGCTCAAATAAAGGAAATAGGGACAAAGTTCGAAAGTTGAAATTCCCGCTGTTTGCAAGATAAAGGGGAAAAGTTACGGGTGCTCTGAGAAGACAGATGGCAAAGGTAGGATGTATCCTTTCAAAGAGGAAAATTGCCTTATTTATAATCTTAAATAATGCATTTAGAGTTTCATTTGCTTATATTGATCACAAATAACCGCATCGTAACACAATCTTTAAAAATCAATAAAAAAAAATAAACGTCATAGGCACTAAAATCGCAGTAAACCAAGCTTTATTTATCGTCAACGCCAGGCGCGGATCTAGGTGTGGGGAAAAGGGAAAATTTCGCCCCCAAATCTATTAAAACTATACTTAGTTTTGACACACAGAATACACCTTCTGATTACTATATGCAAAATAGTTTTATGCAATATTTATTGTGTTATTTCCACCACCTCCCCACCCAAATAAAGTCCCCAGATCCGCTCCTGTATGACCCAAAATAATAAATACGTAAACATAAAATAAATAATAAATACGTTTATTCAAATTTAAAAGTTTACAAGAATTCTTACAAAGATTTTCAGTTAAATTTAATTATTAATAATAAATAAATATTTAAATAATTACAAATAAACGCAAAAGAAGTCATAAAAGCATAGTCATGCTTGTTGACTTAAAACAAAATTATATCAAGTAATTTAATTTAATTTAGTTTTTACCTAACATAGTTTAAGTTGATTAGCTCATTCCATTTATTTCTGTTGTTCAAAATCCAGTTCCTTACAAGTTTTTTAAATAAAAATAATTTTTGAGTAGTTTGTATATTTGGAGGAAGAGCATTAAATATTCTTGGTGCAAAATATTCAACAGAACGTTGAGATACAGTTTTTGATGCAAAGCTAAATTCAAAACAATTATTTCTTCTCATTTCATAGTTTCTAACTTTTTGCCTCAGAATTATTCTACCTTTGTGAATATTTTTTGTTATTTCCAAGCAATAAGGTTGGCGTATATCCAACATATTTGTTTCCTGAAAAAGCATATTTGTGGGGTAGGTTCTTCTTTTGCCGTAAATCAGTTTTAGGAACCATTTTTGAGTGCAATTTAGCGTTTTTAAGTAACTCCACTCCACCCCATCCTAAAATCCCATACGAAAGATCGGACTGTACTAGGGAGAGGTACAGCATCCTGAGATGATCTTGTTCTAAAAATTCTTTTAAATAACCAAATTTAGGCAACAATCCACGGATTTTATTTAATACATTTTTTATTTGTAACTCCCATTTCAATTGGCTATTTATGATAACTCCTAGGTATTTTATTGATTGTGCCTTTGGAATTCTTTCGAAATTATGAATCTCTATAGGTCCAAGATTTGGCAAATGGTTCTTATATACAGCAAAAGGTACATATTTAGTTTTTTCATAATTTAGAGTAAGTATATTTATTTGGAACCAAGATTTAATGTTTTTGAAATCCTCTTCAGCTAGAGTTTTTAACTCATCCCAAGTTTCCGCTGTGTAGAATATAGCAGTGTCATCAGCAAAACTTATTATTTTTCCCAAGGTGTTCAATTTTAATAAGTCATTGATATATATGCTAAAAAGCAAAGGGTCGAGAACAGTACCTTGAGGCACACCAAAGTTTATTTTTGTCGTATTGCTGATAACACCGCCAACATCTACATGCTGGGTTCTATTGGTCAAATAGCTTGTGATGAGTTTTAAGACCCCACCCCTCAGACCACACTTCTCCAGTTTTGATATTAGTATTGGGTGTGAGACCGTGTCAAACGCCTTAGAGATGTCAACAAAGATGCAAAGACTACGCTTGCTTGCGTCAAAAGAGTCTGTGATTTTAGAAGTTAAATTAAGGATCGCGTCCTTTGTTGATTTCCCCTCTCTAAATCCGTATTGAGCATCTGATAAAATATTAAATCTATTAAAGAAATGCATAATTCTGTTTTTCAATACTTTTTCAAAAACTTTTGAAAATACAGACAACAAAGACACCGGTCAGTAGTTTATAACATTGGTTTTCTCTCCTGATTTAAATAGGGGTTTAACTTTTCCCGTTTTTAGGCAGTCTGGAAAGCAGCTTTCTTGAAAGCATAGATTTATTAAGTAGATAACTGGTTGAACTATTTCATTTTTTACTTCTTTTATTGTCTCTGATTTTAATTCATCCCAACCAGGACTTTTTTTATTTTTTAACGATGAAATAGCCTCAATAACTTCTTTTTGATTCACCTGATTATATAAGCTATGTTTTTCTTGTATACAATTAAGCAGACCTTTTGTCATCCATTTGTTCAAAAACACTTCTTTCTTTGTCGAATTATTTTGTGAGACTTTGGTATTAGCTTTAGTATAATTAATAATTTTTTGTACAAATAATTTGACTGCTTTATTAGGATTTTGTTCATTGTAAACATCAAGCCACATTTCACGTTTTAGATCATTTTGTAAATTTTTATAATTTATATATTTTTTATCGAATTTGTCACTTGTACTTAAATTCGATGTTACATTGCTTTCAAAAATAAAAGGATTTATATTAGTTACACTACCGGAGATTTTATAAAAAAATGATCTATACACGTCTGTAAACGTGGTCTCGTCACTTTATTTATGTAGGATACAAAACTAAACGATGCGAGTATGTTTTGATATTCTTCAATATAATCCAGAACTCCCAGCAAATTAATATTTAAATCCCCAACTAATATGTAAAAAGTATTTTTTTGTCTTTCAATCAAGTAGCGAAGTAGCTCCTGATTCAAAGACATTTCGTCTACAGTGATTTGTAGATTGCAGTAAGACAGATTTTTGATGTTTTGTAATTTACTGTCAATTTGAGTGCCTTTACGTTCCCTAAAGAAACTATGGAATATTGATAGATGAATTTAGATTTAAGGTACACGACAACTCCATCGTTCTTGTTTAAATTTCCATTATTATATAAAATATCATAATTTTTTAAAACCAATGGAGTTTCCGTGATATTTTTTTGCATATACGTCTCGGTCTGGACTATTATATCAAAAGTAACATCTAGGGTGCTTAAAAACAAGCAAAAATTATCAAAGTTTTTACCTAAACTACATATATTACAGTGTATTATTTTTAGGTCATTTTTAGCTTCAAATTTGTAGTCTCTGTTAAATTTTAAAACGTTACTTACAGTTTTTGTGTCCACTTTTTTTTCCACATAATCTCTTAAATAGGCATCCATTTTTTTCAACGATTTGAAGTAGGGCCGATTTAAATTTATTTATTAAAATTATCTTTATCAAAATAAAACCGAAGATTAAAAAAATAAATAAAAAAAACACAACAAAGCGACAAACCGACAAACACGCGCGTACTTCGCGATAAAATATTAAACAGTATGTTAAAAAAAAGACAAATTAAAATTATAAAATTGACACACACACATTAAAATCTATGACAAAGTAAAACTCTTAAAACACTTTTTTATTGTTTTTATCAAAAATTTTTTCAGCGGTAGTTTGCCTAGTTGATCTAGGTTTAGTAGGCGTCTCAGTTACGCTGCTCTTCTTGCGCTCTTTAGTCTTTGATCTCTCCTCTGGCTTTGTGATCTCTATTTTAGTTTCCTTGGTTTTTATATAACCTTTTTTATTTGGGTATAGTTGTTTTTTATTAATGAAAAACTCCTCAAAAGAATCTTCGCTTACTTCCCTTAAATCGTCTGCTGTAAATATTTCGCTATTAACTGTTAGTTGGTTTCTTGAAATCTTAGCTTCAAATTGTTTATTTTTGGCTATTTGTTAGTATTTGTACAGAATTTTTTTATCCTTTTGTTGTTCAATAGTCAGGTCGTTGGTTATAGTAATTCCCGTTCCTTTTAATTTATAGCTGTTTTTCAAAATCTCTTGTTTCTTTAAAAATCTCCCTAGTCTAATAATAATTGGCCTGGTTTCTGTCTCACTTTTTTGTCCAACTCTTTAGACGTTGTCGATATCTTCTGGCTGAATAGATACTGCCAGTTTACCAGTAATTAGCTTGACAACTTGCCTTTCCAACGTGTTTTCCAAATTTTCTCTGACACCAAAAACTATAACTTGATTCTTCTTTCCTGCTTCTTCAAAGTGTGTAAGTTTTCTCCTTAAATCCAGATTACCAGACTTTAACTCGCTTACCTTATCTTCCAAGTTTTGAATTTTATCCCTGTAACTACTTTAATCAGATTTAATGCAATTTATGTCTGTTTTTATTTCGGAATTTTGATTTTTTAGAAAGAATGTCAAAATATTTTTTCTATTCTAAATAATTTAAGCTAAAGTAATAAAATGTGCCAGGCGTATTGGCCTTCAAGTAAAGATTCCTGGACTGTCATATAAAAGTTACATATGTGACCCCTAGCAGGCGTAACAGGGCAAAATCTGTTTTTAGATTATCCCTAATATCTTTCACATGCCATGTACACTCGCCAACTTTTTAAATGTCGCCTTAGGTTTCCCAAATTTGTAAATTACAAAAAACAGTGCGTTGTTCGGCAACACTGCATGGTTTCCAATAAACATCCTGATTTATTTAATGATTTTCTTTAGCAGTTCTTAAAGTTCGCTAAAATTCCGGATTTACAGAAAAATCTACTACGCTTACGAGACTTCGACAAAGACGTAGTCGTGACATGTCAATTGTATTCCACTACATATACTTAGATGCCCAAATCGCTTCTTCGTGCGTCAGCGTTTTTAATTAATTTTGTCTTGGTCTTAGGTCTCACAGACTGTACCACTCGAGGGTTATGTGTTAAGTTTACAAGTGATCTGTATAATGAAAACGGGGCATCATTTTTCGTAATTCTTTCCGAAGCCTGCACACTATTCTAAGAATATAACATAATAAAAATTGTTATAAATATTTTATATTAACTGAACTTTCGTAATAAGGGAAAATTGCTTTTGTAAGCTCGTAGTGGTAAAAGATATTCCATGCCTCTTTATTTCCGCGAAAAAATGAAAAAAGTTTTAACAAGGTTACTTTTCTACATGTACTAGAGCCAGCTTTATCCTTCTCAAAAATAAAAAAACCAAAAAAATTAATTTTAGAGTACGCCGCATTAATGTGCACCTATACAGTGTGAGATTTTTATACTGCACATGATATTTTCAGGATAGAAAATAATGTCCTATTAAGTAAATGGCACAAGTTACGTTTATAAGCAAGTGCACACTAACCCTGAACAATCTAAGGAAATTAACTTCTGTATATAGTTCAAATTGTATTAATAGTAATAAATTGTATACAGAAACTATTATAAACAAGAAGCGATTAATGGGTTTTCGATGATGTTTATACAGGAAACAAAACACATCTCGATATCCTATCAATGGCAAATGGTTTGTATTAAAAGCATCTACAAAAGAGTTTAGCAGTTAGTTGTAAGCTAATAACCTAACGCCCAGGCTTAGTTAATAGTGAACAAGTAGTACGATAGTCAAAGTATAAGAAGTTGAGCGTATCAAGAAGATTTGTAGACAATATGTATTTAAGTACAATGTAAGTAGTAAATATAAGTATTATAATAAAACCATAACACCTAACTTATCTGTGTTACGTCACGACAAAATCCCCTCGTAACAATATTTATCGGTTTCACAACGTCTTCCGATACCCAATCTCCACTCGTTTCTGTTTGCCCATAATTCATCATCTAGGCCTCTTATTCTTTTTTCACTGTCATAATTTCTCTTATTCTTTAATTTGTAACTCTTTCTCTTTTTGATTTCCTTGCTGCTCTTCTCCAATAGTCCATCTCCGTAGCGGAAAGCATTTTTTCTGTTCTATCCTTGATTGGCCATACTTTTGAGCCGTACGTAATAATACTTTTTACAATGGTGTTTTTGTTATGTTTTGATATACTTTGGTCCCAAATTATTGCATTTAATAAAGTTATTGCTTTTCTTCCTTGTACGTTTCGATCTTTTATAGCTTTGTCTAGTATTCCGTCAGCTGTAATTTTAGACCTAAGTATTTATACTCATCACAGGACTGAATTCGCTGCCCGGTATTTAAAATTAGATCCTGTTTCGTTCCACCGATACACATACTCTGTCTTATTGAGATTAACCTCTAGTCCACACTTATTGTACTCTTCTATTAGTTTTCGTGTCATATATTCGAGGTCGTCATATTCCTGAGCCACTGCTATCTCTAGCACAGTTCTACCGATCTTAAATCATACTATACCTAGCTGAGGTGAAAACCCTTAATACAGGTACAGAATAGAGTTTTTAAAGATACAGTTTCTTTTTTTCAGATAACTGAGGCCTTTTCGGAATTTTATCATACATTTATGAAAAGAGGCGAAAGGGGCACTTTTTGGCTATCTTCAAATTTTTGTAGCACGCACTTTCTTTCAGGGGTAAACTTTACTCCTATATGTTCAATACGGATGAGGCCTTGTTTTGAATGTAATATCTTTACAACCGTACCAAAATTTCGAAAATCTACCGATTAGTTTTCGAGATATTTGCCTCCAAAATATCCATAGATACAATAAGACACAATTCTCAAAACGATAGTTAAATTGTTGTTGCCAACAAATCATAAACTATACAATTTACATGTAAAGTTGATTTAGCAAAAGTTAAAAGCAAAAGTTTGTGAAAAACATGCAAAAATTCGCAATCTTGGATATGTTATTTTTTTTTAGTATTTTAAAAAAATGTATATCTTTGTTAGTTATTAAGATATAAAACTAATTTTACCGTCCTAATTACTGTTCTATTGCAAATAAAAAACGTATTAACAATTTTTCTGTGAAAATAATTTTGAAAAAGTTATAAGCGAAGGCTTGTGAAAAGACATGATAAAAGCCGCCATCTTGGTTTTACGACGTCACACCGGCCCTCCTACCTATATTGGAGGCAAACAGCTGGTGACTTAAAATTGTTTGATGTATTACCAATCGATATAGGGTAATGTAAAAACATCTTCCACAACTACACCATTGGAATCACTATTAATTTTTATCAAAGGAATATTTTGCAATTAACCTTATTTCTTATTTATTTATTTTTTATTTTGTCGTTACTTCTTAAAATTGAAAATTTGGTTAAAAATATATCAGAAACAAATCACTATATATTCAAAATATTCACACGGTTGTAAAGAGATTCAAAAGGGCTTCAAAACCAGGTATCTCTCGACCCACTTTCCCTATTAAAAATATAGGGGTAAAGTTTACCCCTTAAATGGGGTGCATGCCACCAAAATTTCAAGTCAACAAAATTGAAGTGCTCGAGGGTTTATTCTTAAAACGTATGACAAACTCAAGAAAGCGTTTAATAAATACCCTGTATAAAGCATATGTATATTTTTTAATGGCGAAACACTAATTATTATTATTCATATTACATTTTTCAAATGCAAATATATTGAAAATTTTGAAAATATAACCAGCAAAAAAAAGGGATCAGAAACCTCAAAAAATCGCAAGAAATATTTTTCTGTGAATTATGAAAATGTGGTGCGACACCCTGTAAAAGTGAGTTCTTAGAATTTTACGGCAAAATATCTCAAACGGGCATATTAAAATTGGTACAAGGAAAAAGTTTAACCTGCTTTGAAATGAAAAAGTAAATTTTATTGCCTACGTTTGAAATTTGAAAGTAAATTTTATTGCCTACGCGTTTTGATCAATAACGTCCTCGTAAAGGTCTGATGAAACCCCTCAGCTTCAAAAATACTTGGTTCAGTTAAGTTTATATCTTGCTACAACCCTTTTAAAAATTTACCCCGTATAGTTAATTATCAAGCGAGAGAATTTTAGCATGAACAAATAATATAAACTTAACGAGGGAAAACTGCGAAATGTAATTTTCGAGTTTTAAAAAACTTGGAATAAATTAACAACCCCACCCTGAAAATCCATTAAGCTACGTACATAGCTGTGCGCCTGCTTTTTTCAATTACCAATGCAAGAATCAGTATAATCAGTTAGCGGAACTTGTTTTTAAAAATGAAGTATATCACCAAAGTGAATTTGATAACTCTAATTTGAAGTTAAGAGGAGAAATCATGTTTAAGTTTATCCATTATTATTTAGAAAAAATTTACCTATGTGATTTGTACCTCTTTATTACATAATTTTTTTTATCATACTTTAAAGAGAAAAAATAAAAAAAAACCGGGAATTATGTTTCAAACTTCAGTCTGTATTAAATTAAAAATAAATACAGTAATTTTGTATAAGTATTACCTTTGAATAAAAAAAAATAAGAGTTTTAGAAAAACAAACTTTTTGTTTTAAATATGAATGAACTTTTATTCATCGTTTCACAAATTTTGTAACTAAAAAACTAAAAAGTTTTGTATAAAATTTATTAGAACTTTTTTTGTGTTTTTAACCTCCTATATTACCTTTTTTAATTTAATATATACCGGGCGGGCCAAAAAAAACCAGACAATTTTTTTAAGATGGTGGATAGAATCATACTTGAGTCTTCAAAATGTCGTGTTGTTTTTCCGAAAATGTTTTAATTTTTTTTGTATTCATAGAAAAGTACTACTTTTCCCCAATACAATGAGGTACAAATTGGTAAAATTGGTCTGATGATTCTCAAAAAATATATTTGTGTTGCAACCATTTTTTATAGATTTTACGATGGCATTGCCAATCCAGTCTGATTTCATTTCCTTATAAATTCGTTATTATTAAACCGATTTTAGTGAAATAAAAAAAATCATGTTGAGAATTGGCTCTTTAAAGATTATAATCAAAATTTGTCAGCATCTTAGAATTTAGGATTTCGGACAGATTCATTCTTGATTCTTCAAAATGGCGTGTTTATTCTTATTTTCCGATATGTTTAGTTTTTTTTTATCTATAAAAACAACACATTTTCCAGCTGTTTAAAGATCAATCAGTATGCACCATGATGTTTTCTATTTTACTATAATCGGTTCAGTAATATTGAATTTATAAAGAACTGAATGCAGACAGGATTGGCAATGCAATCGTATAATTTGTAAAACAATGGTTAAAACTAAATCAGATTTTGTAACAACCACCTCACCGATTTTGTTACTTTGTACCTTGTTAAGCGAGAGAAAAGTGGTGCTGTTCTATTAATTAAAAAAATTTTTTAAAAATAGGAATACACGTGCCTCTTTGAAAGGTCAAGTATGATTCTGTCCGACATCTTAACTTTTAGGATAGCGGCAAATTTTAATTATAATCTTCAAAGAAGAATCAATTATCACCATGATTTATTTTATTTCACTAAGATCGGTTTAGTAATAGAGTTTAGAAGGAAATGAATGCAAACAGGATTGGCAATGCAATCGTATAATCTGTAAAACAAGGGCATAAATAAGATTTTCTGAGAATTACGGCAGCGATTTTACTAATTTGTACCTCGTTGTGCGGGGGGAAAATAGCGCTTTCTATAAATTAGAAATAAAACATATTCGGAAAATATAAATAAAAACGCCATTTTGCAGAATCAAGTATGATTCTATACGCCAAATTTTGATCATGATCTTTAAAAAGGTATTAATTCTCAACAGGATGTTTTTTAGTTTGTCAGGATCGGTTCAGTAGTAATGAATTAATAAGGAAATAAATGCAGACATGATTGGCAAAGCAATCGTATAATATTCAAAACAATGGTTGAAACAAAAATACTTTTTTTAGAACCACTGAACCGAGTTTGCTAACTCGTATTTTGTTGTGAGTGGCAAGAACGCAGCTTTTTTACTGATTAAAAAAAATAATTAAATCATGTTCGCAACACAAGAATAAACGAGCATCTTTGAAAGGTACAATTTAATTTCGTCCGCCATCATCGGATTTTGAGAGAGCAGACAAAGAAATATATCTGGTCAAAACTGTAATTAATTATCTGCCAAGTGCAATTTGTCCCATTAAAATCGATGGTACAGTTCAAAAGTTATAATGAAAAAAAAATGGTCCCGTTTTTTATTCCACCCGGTATATACTGTTGAATTAACTAACAAAGATCAAAGCGAAAAAAATTAATTTGATTGGAAAATTAGTGGGTAGTTATTGGGTCCACCAATATCATTTACGGGGAAATTTTCAGGTTATCCTCAGCGGTAAACCAATTTAAAGTTGAATCAGCGAAAACCCGTTGCAAATATCATCCGTATAACCCAATTATATTCGAAATGTCGTTTTGATTTACCTACATAATTTGAATATTATTCGGAGATTCTAATTTTACGATATTTCATGCTGTAACAACCGAGCTATAAAATCAATGCCACAAATAAAAAATGAGTTTTATGACAGCCCTGAAATATACAATTCAGTTAATATTGGCACGATTGGCTTTCATGGAACTCGTCTAGAGGCGAATTTTCCATTAAGTGAGACTGAAGCGCTAAATATACGATGAATATGAATTCGTGAAAAAATTAATATTGTTGCTATGCGTTTTCTTGTTGTTTATTGTCTTTTTAAAGTCATTTATTATTAAAATATTACTATCAAAAATGCAATATTCTGGCATACACCGGTCTGTTTGATAAGTCATGAGTACAACAATGAATAACAGGCTGAATTGTCATAAGTTTAATTTTGCAGCGACCCACAACTTTCTGTACAGCGAAAAACCGTGAAAGTTATTCCTAACAAAGTGTGCAGGCTTTAAATCTCTAATTAGTATATGTTAAAAATCATTTCATATCTCAGATATGAAATAATAAAATAAAGGATATAAACGGCATAGAAACGAACGTTAAAGAGAATATCAGAAATATCACACAACTATTCGATGCAGAATTGTACTAAACAAAAAGAGAACCATCGCGAGAAACAATTAAGAAACTCCAAATAAAAATAAATAACATAAACTCAGAGCTTCAACCTAAAATAAGCAAAAAAATTACATGAAAAAGACGGAGTAATGGCAGAAATGCTCAAGTACGGTGGTAAAGCTGTAGTAACCTTCATATTCTCTTGAATAAAATACTAAAAAAAAAAAATAATCCCAAACAACTAGAAAGAATCCACATCCATAATTTTACACAAAAAATGCGATACAGTAGACCTAAAAAACTGTCGACCTATAACCCTCCTCAATGTAATTTATAAGCTTTTCACGAAAATAGTAACAGATAGACTAACAACAAAATTTGACGGATATCAATCAAAAGAACAAGCAGGCTTCAGAAAAGGTTTCAGTACAGTTGACCACCTACCAACCATGAAAATCCTAATAGAACTAGCCAACAAATACAACATTTCACTATATATTATACATATATAAACTTTGAAAAAGCCTTCAATAGCATTAGCATTACTTGGACAGTAAAAGCATCGTTAATTAATAGCCAAATAGATCACAGATACAGAGATTTAATAGCCAATATATATAGCGAAGCAACAACATCAATCAAAATCCACGAAGGAACCAAGCTTCAGACAGGGTGAGACAACATCCCCTAATGTTTTTAAAACTTAGATTATGAAGAAATAGGCATTAAGTTAAGCGGACAATACTTGAACCACCTAAGATATGTTCATGATATCGCCTTAATAACAGATAAGAAAGAAAAAGTGAGAAAAATGCTGAAAGAACTGGATACAGCAGCTAAAAATATAAGCTTGAGTATGAACTACACTAAAACTAAAATTATAACAAATACCTAGAACAAATTATTAAACTAAAATAAGAAAACCAAACATTCAACAGCATTTGGTAAATTAAGCTACATATTAAAAAATAAAAAATATTCTCAGTACCTCAAAATCAAAATGTATACCCAATGTATCCTTTCTGTACTTACCTTTGGATCCCAGACCTGGACACTTACAAAATCAAACATAAATAAGTTAACAAAAGCATAAAGATCAATGGAAAGACAAATATTATATGTAAAGCTAACAGATAAAAAAAGGACTGAATGAATAGGAAATAAAACAAAAATAAGGGATGTCAGAGAAGTAGCAAATTGACATGGAAATTTTTCGGTCACAATATAAGACACAAATACGATCAATGGGGCAAATGTATTTGGACTGTATGTGCAAACTCTCGAGACCTTGGGAAAATAAAAGAAGTAGGGGAAGACCCGAAATGAGATGCGAGTACTATTTAAACCGAACCGAACCGAACCGAACCGAGACCTTGGGAAAATAAAAGAAGTAGGGGAAGACCCGAAATGAGATGCGAGTACTATTTAAAAAAATATGCAGAAACTAGTTGGATAAAAACGGCGACAGACAGAGAAGAGTGAAAGATATTGGGAAAGGCCCATGTCCAAAGATGGATCGAAGAAGACTAAATAGATAGATAGATAGAAAAAAATCATTTAGAAGTAACAATGAATTTTTTATTAAATCCAAAGATTTATGATATTAAACATACAAAAAGGTTTTATTATAGAAATGAGATACCGACCGTGTCTCTCACCCCAAACATGTCAAAATAAAGAGATGAAAAAAGTAACAGTAAAGAATTAGTAGTTGGGTATTTTTTTCTGTAACTTAAATTTACTTGAAAGTAAATGGCAACATTTTACTACAAAATCGTTTGCTTGGTTTGGTCAGTTCGACGGTCGAAAGATATCTGCGCCTGCGCACCCTGTTACGAATCACTCTCGAGAATTTTTAGAACGGAAAAAGTTGGGCGAAATACGAATTTATAAGCATGAAACAATTGCGGTATATTTTTCAAAAGATTTATGCTTAGTATTGCTTAATAGTAGTAGTGCATTTTTCTTAAATAAAACACGCCAGAAACTTTTCTGCCATAAAAGTTTTCTGTCAATGCCAAAATAATGAACTAACATGTATGTCTATGATAAAATCTCTTATTTGTCTTGAAAGTTGGTCTACTCCTGCTACAGAAAAAAGTTAATTGTCCAAAAACACTGAAAGTCACTTTACGGCGACCATCTTTTACTGTTTAAAAAGTTCTCCATTAAAGAAGCTAAATCATGGTGCAGTGACGTAGCCCTGAAGTTGATTAAAAAACTGAAGCCAATTTTCTATATAAACCAAATAAAACTTATAAAAAAATTGATAAATATGTCATCACATACATGATTCAGTCTTAAACAATTAACTGAAAAAAGGAGTGCTAAAAATATCGAGACTCATGTTACCTTTGTAGACCTAAAAAGAGCATATGATACCATTCCAGTTATGGACACTGTTAGAGCAAACTAATATAAATCATACATACATAAAAGCGATAAAAGAAATATACAAAGGGTCAAAATCTATGTCGTATTTCTATAACTCTTTTTAAAATATATATCGCAGTAGCTCTTAACAACTGGAAACGTAAAGTACGCGGTAAAGGAATACAACTTAACGACCGGTTTACCATATACACACTACGTTTGCTGACGACCAAGTAATTGTAGCTAAGTGGGGTTTAACAGTGAAGGTTGACAAGACACAGTACTTAATTATTGGAAACCAGCAATTGAGTTAGCAATGAGTATGTATACTTGGGTGTCAAATTTAATAAGACTGAAACAGACTGTAAAGAACTGAAAAAAAAGCAGTAAAAGCAAAAAAGGTTATTGGATGTCGTAACAGTACCTTATAAAACAGAGATATAAAAAGAATGTGAAATTTAACACATATGAAAATTTGTGAACACGCTGTTGTATAGAATTAGAGACTTATCGCGTAACAGAAAAATACAAAAGAAAGATAGAAAGTGTCGAAATGAATACAATAAGAAGATCAATATGAATATCTAGAACAGATGATATAAGAAAGAAAATAGGTCATGAAAGAAAAAATGGGAATCCAGGGAAGTATAACGGATGGCATCAGTAAAGTAAAGCAACTGATATGGTACGGCCATGTACAACGGTTTAACGACGAAAGATTACCAAAGCAGGTTCTAGAATGGCAACCAATAGGGTGCATTAAAAGAGGACGTCTTAAACTAGAATGTCCAAAGATCACTGAGTCAAGAAAACCAGACAAAATGAGGTAGATAATAGGCGTCGGAAAACGTGGAAAAATGTTTTAAACCAACATAGTAGTAGTAGTAGAAATATATTTTGGATGAAAACGATCTAAAAGCTACTCAATCAATTTATAAGAACATTCGAAAAAAGTTGGTTAAATCTCACGTTGGCTACGCTCCTGACCATTTAATTCTCTTTCCGCTTGAGAGTCCAGATTTACGAAAACCACGTGATTTCATGCTTTAGAACGGTCGAAAATTGGTTGAAATCGTGGCTTCTGACAGAAAAGAAACTCGCAGCTATGTACCTACTTTAACAAGAAACTGCAAAAAAAAAAATATTTTAGAAAATTTAGTCTATCAAAAAATGCTAATAAATTTTTTACCTCAAAAGATTTTAATAAAACACGATGTATGGGTAATCGGAATCATAAATATATCGCAACTCATATTTTAGAGGGACAAATTTAGGCTAGCTTGACAAAAATGCATCTTAAATTATACAATATCAATTAAAGAAGCCATCTCCAAGGTTGCGCGTTCCTTATGTGGTTCGTCACCAGTCACCATCTTTAAGATTTTACTGCCTTCTAAAGGATAAAATGGATGTTACAAAAAAGGTAAACTGATATCGTTCTACCTTTTTTTTATTTATATATATGGTTTCTAGTAAGTACCACAATAATTTTGTTGAGATGGCACCATCCAAAGAATTGTGTTTTTCCAACTTAAAAATGGTGCCATGCTAAACAAGTAAAGTACAATATTGAGCAATCAACCTGCGCTGGTGTCAAATTGTTAAAAGTACGTCAGATCTGGGGAAACTTTTACGACTTTATTGGTAAAACCGAGTGTACATCATGAGCAGTCTCTGAACAACAATCTGTTTATGATTCTTCGCAAAAAAAAATAAGGATTTGACACGATTAAGTCTTAAGTAAAAATTGAAACACAGCATAAGCTGGTATCTAACATTGTCATCTGGGAATCACGCAAAAAAGATGATAAAAACTTTTTGTACGAATGCCAATCTTAGAACTTATTTTTTAACTTTTTCTTGTTCTTGTTATCAAAAACAGTCAGCTAATAGGATTGACATGTCTTTTCTTTTTACACTCGGCCATTTTAGCTGTAAATTCGACGCCAAGGCCAACAAAACTTTAAACCCTTTCGAAAAACTTAAATGAACATCTTAGTTAAGTAAACTTTAGAGTAGTTAGAAAACTTGGTCCCGAAAACCGCTGTTCGATCAAAACTATTTTGTTTATATTACAGAGTTGATTTCCAGAGCCGTATTGTGGCCCAAATACGGAAAAATTCAATGATATCAAAATATTAAAGCAAATTAAAAAGAAACAGCAAGCTGCTTAAATAGTATGCAAAATTTACCAGAATGGAATGGAGCAGAGACAGGACCTTTTTCATAAACTGGTGTCAGGTATGAGGTTCAATCGTGTTTTAAGTACAAAGATGGGTCAGTATCAGTGTATGTAGGCATGTGCTTACATAATCAATCTATATAATTCTCTCCGTTTTGTTAGTTCTTTTGATGTTATTTTTATATAGGCAGAGCCATCTCTGTTAGGCCCTTTGTTTACCAGACGCGAACGAAAAAGGAACTTTTGCTGGCTTGCTAATTGGTTTTGAAATTTGTAATTAGCGTTTTGTTCTCTAACGGATGTAAAGAATAAAAAACTTTAAACGTTCACCGGCTTTTGGTAATTATTATTGCTGTAAGCCTGCACCTTTGTTATTAATTTCTATAATTAAAAATCCAGATTTTCTCATATTTTAGGTTGCTTCAATTTAAAAATTAATAAAGCTTTCCACTATATTTTTTTGTTGTCTTATATAACACCTAGTGACTTACTGCTTGATTATGTTCCATTCTCATTCTTTTGAACTTTTGTTCTTTAAATTCCTAGTAGGAGTGAATCAACTTTCAAGCTCCAGCTTTGTGTAAGTAAGAGAAATAAAAAAAACATTTTCTTTTTATTCATTTGTAAGTTACTCGTAACTATTACTTTGCTATTTTTGATAATGAAAACCGATTAAACATTATCCATGATCAGTGATCGTTCGAAATGCCCTAATAATTCCAGCGATAGTAATTAATAATTGTAAAGTGCATTCAGATAATCACTTCAAGTGGCATTATAATTGTTTTGACATTTCTAATTACCAGTTCTGTGCATATTTGTTGAGAGTCTTGTCCAAGCTAATAACACTTATAATAAGTGGATAGAGTGTTTAGCTATGGCTACTGAATTCGATAGAATAATATTGGAAAATACCACATTCTGCAAAACCATCATTAAGCTTTTACGCATAGTTTTGTACCACTGTATAAACTGTGTAAAACTATTAGCTTTTATTTTATTTGTGGTTTTCAAATTTTGTTTCTATCAAAACTTGGTTCGGTTCGAGACACAGACAAAAACGTTTCCAGTTTAAATTTTAATTCCTTAAAATTACCCCTTAAAACTCTTGTAAAATTCCGACTAGAGCACGGCAATACAATCTTAGCAAAACGCATTAAAATATGTAACCAAAAGGTAAAAATGCTTCTACTTGGTATACGCTGTCAAAGTTGGGTTTAAGCTATAAAACAAAGTGATATATGTGAGCTCCACATCGACTAAAGCTGCTTTTGAAACTCTTAAGTTTCGTTGTATAACCATAGAAATAGAAACTTATAAAGAAGACATAATTCTTCCTGTATACGGTAAGCCAAAATTAGCATCTATGTCAAAAATCCAAAGTATTGAATTGGTACTTTTGATGCCTTATATAAATAAACAAATATTATTGTTGATTTATTTATCCTTTGTGTAACATTTTAAGTTATAATAATTCTTAGTTTTTTGTTTATACCGACAGAATCACTATATTTTGTAATCAGGGCAGCACTACCCAGGTTTTTAGGCTATGGCCTAGGGTATCCTAGAGGGGAGCAAAGACATGCCAGAAAAGTAGCTGAAGTGGGAAAAATAAGTGCGTAAGTTCAGTTCTAGTAGAGGAAATACTTGCGGTGTTGTGAGTTTTATCAAGCGCATCCCATCCTAAAGGACATATTACTGTTAACATTACCAGTGATAATAAGAGATTAAACTCACATCACAAGTGACCTTAAATGCTATTCAGCTGGGGGCTTAAGAGGAAATTTGGTAGATTTTGTTTCTTGTTAAATCAAAATACATGAAATCTGCGGGAACTCGATGTATTTCTGCCCATTAGTGTTATGATGCAAGGTATTCCATCATAACTTGTTAATATGCTGTTGAGCTTTAATATGATGTTAATATCGTTAAGAAAAGTTCTAGAAATTCCAATGAAACTTTAAAGAAACTTTTTAATGTCACGGTCATTGTTAACAGTAAACTGTACTTTTGGGGACAGTGTAAGTCACATAGCCTCAAATATATACTCAGCTCACGTGTTTTTTAAGTAATAAAAGGAACCGAAACTTCCGTAAATTTTATGTGAACCTAAATGGTTTCTTAAACAAAATAATATGATTTACATAACATTATTGGTGTTTGCAAAAGAAAATTATTTTTTAAGGTCGAGTTAGCATGTTGGAAAATTCATTAAAACCACAATATAAAATAACTGAGTTAATTGAATTTGCCAAAAATTTTAAGATACTTTTATACGCGTAAGTACACACATTGTAAGGAAATTTTTTTTTAAATTAGTTGTTTTGACTTTCGGGAAGCTTTTATTCATGAATAATTTATATCTACCTACATATATTAAGTTTCTGTATGAAACCTTAGTTTCAATTTCTTTAAAATAATTATTTTAACTGTTGCATACATTTACATACAGACCTAGTTGGTTCTTGTTTAATGCTAATATCCCGTACCATAGTGTAGAAACTATTAGTAGTTTAGAAAGTAAAACAAATAATTTTATGTAAAATTATAGTAAAGCAGATTCAAAGAAGATAAAATTTGCCAAAGTCCGCATATATAGGGTGTTCCATTAAGGATGGCAGCTGAATTTATATCAAAAACTACTACGGCTTTGGAAAATTTTATTTTATCGCAAAATTAGACGTTGAAAATGTATATAAAAATTTTTGGGTCTGTAGTTCCCCATTAGAACACTGTGACTTGCTTTAAAAATTATGTACAACCACAAATGTACTTGTAAGTCATTTCCACATAGGGTGGGAATAAAAATGTCACTCTTTATTAAATAAAATAATTACGCCTATGTGGTAACTAAATCTGTTTTTGTTATTTATTCGACTCGTTAAGAAAAGCCTAGAAAATGCAAATATTCTTGAATTGTTGTCCAACAAAAATTTTCCTACCAAACCTAAAATTCTTGAAATTGAGATATAAACCCATTAATATTTTTACCTAAAGTTGTTATATATAACATTTTGTGTATGTACCGGGTGGGTTCATTCAAAAAAAAAACCGGACAATTTTTTCTTCATTATAACTTTTGAACTATACCATCGATTTTAATGGGACAAACTCCACTTTGCAGATAATTAATTAGAGTTTTGACCAAATATATTTTTTTGTCAAGATTGCGGACGAAATAAAATTGTTTCCTTTAAAGGTGCTCGTTTATTCTTGTGTTTTTCAAATGACTAAAAAAGCAGTATTCTTGCCACGTACAAAAAAGTGTGAATCAGCAAAATCAGTTCGGTGGTTATACGGTTGCCTTACCAAACATGTCTGCATTTATTCCCTTATAAATTCATTATTACTGAACCGATTTGGATGAAATAAAAAACATTGATTGCTTTTAAAAGACCATTATCAAAATTTATGATGGTGGACAGAATCATACTTGATTCTTCAAAATGGAGTGTTTATTCTTAGTTTCTGAAAATGTTTTTTTTTTATTTAATTTATAGAAAAGCACTACTTTTTCCCCACACAACAAGGTACAAGTAAGTAAAATCGGTGTAGTGGTTCTCGAAAAATATATTTTTGTTTCAACCATTGTTTTACAGATTATACGATTGCATTGCCAATCCTGTCTGCATTCATTAACTTATAAATTCATTATTACTAAACCGATTTTAGTGAAATAAAAAAATCATGATGAGAATTGATTGCTCTTTAAGGATTACAATCGAAATTCGCCGCCATCTTAAAAGTTAAGATGTCGGACAGAATCATTTGTGAAAATTTTCTAGTTTTATAAAGCTACTTGACCCTTCAAAGAGCCACGTTTATTCTTATTTTCCAAAAATGTTTTAGTTTTTTTTTTATTTATAGAAAAGCATTTAATTAATTTGTATCTTTTTATTCGGGAGAAAATTAGTGTTTTTACTAGCGTTTAAACTAAAACATTTTCGGAAAATAAGAATAAGCACGCCATTTTGAAGAATCAAGTAAGATTCTGTCCGACATCTTAAATTTTAAGATCGCGGCAAATATCGATTTTAATTTTTAAAGAACAATCAATTCTTATTATGATTTTTTTTATTTCACTAAAATCGGTTTAGTAACAACGAATTTATAAGGAAATGAATGCAGACAGGATTGATAATACAATGGTGTAATCTGTAAAACAATGGTTGAAACAAAAATAGATTTTTTGGGAACCACTACACCGATTTTACTAATATGTACCTCTCTGTATGGAGGAAAGATATTGCTTTTCCAAAAATTAATAAAAAAATAAAACATTTGCCGAAAATAAGAATAAACACGCCATTTTGAAGAATCAAGTATGATTCTGTCCTCCATCTTAAATTTTAAGATGGCGATAAACTTTGATCATGATCTTTAAAAAATAATCAATTTTCACCAGGATGTTTTTTATTTTAATAAAATTGGTTCTGTAGTTATTTATAAGGAAATAAGTGCCGACATGATTGGCAAGGCATTCGCATAATTTGCAAAACAATGGTTAAAACAAAAATATTATTTTTAGAACCACTAAACCGATTTTGCTCATTCATACCTTGTGCCTGGCAAGAACGCAGCTTTTTTACTAATTTAAAAAAATAGATAAAACATGTTTTCAATACAAAAATAAACGAGCATCTTTGAAGGGTCCGCCATCTTGGATTTTGTGATGGCGAACAAAAAAATATATTTAGTCAAAATTCCGATTAATTCTCTACCAAGTACAGTTTGTCCCATTAAAATCGATTGAATAGTTCAAAAGTTATAATGAAAAAAAATGGTCCGGTTTTTTTTGGCCCACCCGGTATTATGAGGTAAGACGTGGCTTATTTCATATTTCACACCTCCTATAATTTTTGACAATTATTGATGATTTTGAAAATCAAACGGTAATAAACAGAGGTCAAAATATAATATACAGAGGTGTCGAGCAAAGTAAGATCACGTTAATCTTATAATCCGGGTTTCAACAACTGATATAAATATTGCTTAACAACTTCAAGTAAAAATATTCATTTGTTTCAATCTAACTTGTGTAAGAAATTTAAGTTCTTAAGTATGGTACTTTTTCTTTCGACAAAATACAAATTTGGACAAAAGTTCAAGACTCATATCACATTTCTTAGTCTTTTTTTAATAGGTGAAAATAAGGACAGAATTATATACCATATAAAAGTAATTAATTTTAATTTTATCCCTATTATCATTCACATAAAGATAAATTTTTCAATAAATATAAATATGGTATGTGGGGAGCTACAGGAACAAAAATATTTTAGGTAAATTCGCAAAGCCGGCTTTTGTTTTAAGTTTTGCTTTTTTCCTGAAGTCGTAGCGGTGATAGTTAAAAAGATAAATCCTGCAGCTATTTTTAATGAGACACCCTGTATATTAAAGCCTTTTGATCTCCCCTTGCGAAGGCCCAAGTTTTTAAACTAATAAAACGTATCTTAAATTTTACTTAACTTGGTTGGGTGCCAAAATATTTTTTAAATAGAAAAAAGTCGTGAAAGATAAGCAATTTTATTTCCAAATTTTCAGCACACCTACATTTTAAAAACGGGTATTAAGCATTAACTCATATCCTTGTAACATTTGAGTTTATATTTTACTATCTCTCTTTCAAAGAGTGAGAAGCGAAAAGGGACACTTATGCGTAATACTAGTTTTTTTTAAATTAGAACCTTCCATATTTAAAATATTTTCTTTTGATATAATTCAATACTTGACCAAGTAATTTTTTGAACTATTGATCTTGCAAATTTCTAGCTTTTTGAAAATATATTTTTATATTTTTTTAACAAATATAAATATTACCAGTAAACATAAAAAATTTAAATTACCTGATTCCCGTTATTGGCCGTGAATAAATTTTATATAAAATAACTTGTATCATTCTTGCCTTGAGTCAATACAGTCATAAAAAAAATAACACACACATAATTTTTTAAAGTTTAAAAACCAATTTTAGGTAAAATTTATATTTTAAACGTGTGTGAAGAGATAACTTAAGTTTTGTACAAATAAAGCAGAAACAACACATTTTAAAGGTATGTTAAACCGCTTTAAAAAAGTTTTTAAAAAAGTTTCCGTAGGGGCATGTTTTGTGTTTACAATTTAAATTATAAGTTAGTACTGCATTGCCGCAAATTAAAAGATTTTTGTTCGATAAATTTGAGGCTATGTGCTGGTGAAGAAGCGTTCAAAGGACGTTCGGATTGGAATAACAAAGGGACTCTAAAAATCAGATCATCATCCAACCGTTTTTACATAGGACACTGTGTCGCTGGGCACTTCGGTTAGAGCGCGCTTCAGTCTGGTTCGTCGCGCCTGCGCCATCATCTGTGAGGAGCACAGCATTCCAGATCCCTATAGATAAGATCACACTAGTCATCTCGCTGTTTCATTCCACCCCCTCAAATATAGTCGGGGGAACAATATACACTTTTCCAAGCATATTTTCTGAATTACATATAGTATTGGGTACACCACAGGGTAAGTGGTTTACTGAAAACATATTCACAATTTTACCTATAACACGCTCAGTTACAGTAAAAGACGAGTTAAAAGATGTAGCATAAAAGATAGGTGTTTTTTTATTGGGTAATATTCGAATATTAGAAAAGGGAGAGTATGTTTTTATTTAACTTTTAGTTGCCATAATCGAATTTATGAAAATCAGGATGATGGAGCAATTGACCAGTGCAGATGTCTTTTGGAAGGGAACCAATTAGTAACAGCATAAAAAATAAAAGAAGAAAACAAATGAAATGCAGTTTAAAAAATAGCAAAATGAAATTACTGCAATATTAATTAAATCTAACCGTGTTTCTAATAATTTTTTTCATAGTGGTGTTAATGTTTTTTTACACTATCCAAAAATAGACGTTTTGATGAAAAAAATTATACCGGTTTTTTACCTCCAAAACTTGAGCATTTTCCGGTGAAAATAGGGCTTCTTTTTAGATTGAAAACCAAAATGGAAAAATAAAAATTTTAATTTACAAAAATTACAACGTTTTGTGGACATGGAAAGGTAAGTTTTCTCCAAATTTCGTAAAAAACACAAAAAATGTGGGAACAAAAATCAAAAATCAAAAAGCGGGGTTTTATATTATTTTCGGAATATTTAAGGTAAGGAAAATACATGGGTAATACAATTGTTATAGACCTTTTTATTGCTTATAACCATGTATTTGACTTTTTCCGATAGAAAGTTTAGTTTGGATGAAAACATTGAAAAACCACTATTCATTAGAATCAGAATGTTCATGCTGGTATTAATTTTTCAATTTTTAAAAGATACCGACACTGGTCTACAAATAAAATCTATATGTTTGTGGCGCTTTCAGAACGATTGTAGAAGAACAATCAAAACGTCCCAATTGTGTTGTTTATCAAAAAGTTAAGTTTTTAAAATTTTGTAAGTCAAATATTTATTTTTTCTTATAAACGGCAAATTAGTGATTTTTCTTTTTCTATTGGAAACGCAGTGGTTTCTTTATTAAAAAATTTCCTTATTAGTGGCGGAATACCGAGATAAAGTTATGTTTGCACACTAGTCTACAAAACCTGATCGATAAAACCGTTACCTATACGCAAATATGGTCTTTGACTGTTTTATGATAATTGAATTGTGACATTCGTAACATGGCCTAACCCATCTAATGAGCCAGTAAAATCGAGTAAAAAACAGTGACACTCCGCGCGCAAACGTGTTTTCGTGTTTTCAAGTTGCGCGCGCGCCGCTTGCAAGCCGTTTGCCGAAACCAGCTTTCGCCGGCTCCTCTTTGTGTAGTCGCAGATCTTTTGGGATGGCATCGGCAGTTTGTTGTCGAGTTTTCATTTCAATGCGTGTTTGCTGTTTTTGCGTGGAACGTAGAAAGTTCGAAAAAACGAATTCGGCGAGCGGCGAACGCATTCGGGAGCAGTTTGGTGTATACGCACTGTAATATATAAATTCTAATTTAATCTTTGTCTACAAAAATTTCCGTATTGACGTATTTGATACGGCATTTGCTTAGGTCTAAATATGAAATTCTCGAAAGCAAGAGGAAAACCTCCGTGAAATAATTAATCTGAAATTTTATGCATGGACATGAAGCGGTTGCCATTCAGTTATTAAGAGACGACGTGGCGCGCGTGGCTGCTTGTGTTGTACAGTGAAACCTCTCCTTACGGACATCTCTATTAAGCGGACACTCCCTTGTCTATTCCTTTACATGTAAAATTCACTCCTATAACTGTACACTCTAATAACCAGACGCGGACAATTTATTTTGGTTAAAAAATTCTAAAACATCCCTTCCGGAAATTACGAGTACCTCTTTCCGTTTTAATGCGGAGGCTCAATACTTCTGTCGTATTTACAACATATTTTATTAGTTGTGTTTTATTTTTATTGTTTAGTTGGGTAGTAATAGATCTCTTTGAAATGGCACCTAGTAAAAAACTTCTTAGTTTAAGTGAAAAAATGAAAGTTATTAGCGTTTCGGAGGTGGAACATCTATCAGCACAACAGATCTAGAAAAATTTAATATAGAAAAAATTCAACAAGCGGAAATTGCTAAGAAATTTATAATAAAATTTCGCAGTTCTCTCTTTTAAGCGGACACCTCCAATAAGCGGACAAAATCTATGAAACCGTGAGTGTCCGTTTATAGGAGGTTTCACTGTAGTCTTGTTTCGGATGGATCGCTACTATGATATCAGCATATATTTTACCGGACTGACTCATTAGGGACTTATTGCAATAAAGCCAGGCAGTAATAGTACCGGGCACTATTCTGATAGTTGCGCATTATAAGAACAACTGTCTTCTTTTAAAATTAGGCCATTGTGTATTAACAGAGCCGGAATTAATAGTGCCGCCTTTATTAATGGAAAATAAACTACTGGATTTTTAAATTCGACTTTGATATGTCAATTTTGAAAGATCAACCGGTTTAAGGGCTTAACGTGCCCTAGGCACTAGCGCTAAAAAAACACATAACACTTTTTGGCGTCACAAAATAAAAAATTCCTCGGAAACAATACCTTTTCCATCTCTTGCTGCGCGGGCTAGGAAGGTAAAAATAAGGTTTGGCAGACCATCTTTTCGATTTTTTGTATACATTAATTTCAGCAAAGTTCAAACTTTTCTGTTTTTTTTAATGAATTTTTGAAAAAAACTGTAAATTTGGCTACTAAAATATATTCAGGCTTACACAAGACAATGCAGTTCGTGCACTTGCTATGTGCCTGACTGAATCTGCCACTTTTTGCATGATTACTCGTGCGAAAATGCATAGATAAAACTTTGGCACCATTATTTAGTCAATTTTATTAAATAATTAGATTTGAATAGTCGTTTTTCACAAAAAAAAAACAAAATTAAAAAAACTTAAACACGGGTCCCCTTGAGGCTACGGGCGCCAGACAAGTGCCTAGAGTGCCTACAGGATAAACCGGCGCTAAGATCAACTGTCAGCTTTCAATAAAAAACCGTCATAATAGTGCCCAGCGCTATTACAGCCTGGCTTTATTGCAATAAGTCCCTAAGCACGATCTTATGAGTCCCACTTTTCGCATTGTTATGTCCAAACACCATTTTCTACGCAAAACCTTTGGCTAAACTCAAGGCGATTGATCCTAGTATGGTTGAAAAAATTCAAGTATATTAAAATAAATATCGTAAGCTTGTTCCTATAAGGAACCTAATTATAGTCCGTTACTCTTAATCCCCGTATGATAAAAGTTTCTTTAGTTTTAAAGATATGATATTATAAACCATAATTTTTATCGGTGATATGATGGAAGCATATATTCGACCGGACTGCCTCGATCACGGCCGGCGTCTCGCGAGCTTGTGGTTTCGAGTTCCACTTAGTGCATGGTTGTGTTGTTATGTCTAAAAAAAACTGAGCGATTGATCTTAGTATGGATGGAAAAAGTCCCAGTATATAAAAATATAAAATAAAAATAAAACCATAATTTGGAGTGGGTAGAAAGTCTTTTGATAAAAATTACTGTCTGGGTTAGCCTCCAGACTAAATCTTTTTAGAATTTAAAAACAAGCGCGATGATCATGAACTTTCTTGGCTAATGCCCCCTTGGGGCTAATAAAACGCATGAACTAAGAATTGCCAAGAATTTCAAGGGCATTCCAGTCCAAATAATGTTTTACCGTTTGCATTCCAGGCTCCAAGCCACGGATATCTTTATTTCCGATCTTAATCGAATACATTTAAAACCGACGACGCCGAAGGTAGTCGGTTTAGTCAGTAACGTAAAAGGCACGGCAAGATTTTTTACCCTTGTGAGGAACAATTTATCAATAAGTAGAATCTTGTAACTTCTTGATCACTGTCCATAGAATTGCCGCACAGTGGTTTATATGGCTCAGAAGCAGCCATAATATTTAGAAATGAATCAGTGATTAATATTTTTGTGAAAATCAAGTATTTGAACTTTTATAGTCCCAACCTCCGGAATTGGAACATTTATTTCTATTCAGTTTTAAGAAAAAACCTTTTAAAAAGATTGAGCCTTTCGATTTTTTAAAAATTTTTGCCAAAAGATGCTTCTAAATTTTTTCTAATAATTTTAGAGTGGGCCGAGAAGTATTAACGTCAAAAAAATGTTTTTAGTTTAACTTTGCTGTTTTTAACTTTTTAACTCAATATTTTATTTGTTTTTTATTTCTTTTGCATTTTTATTTTATGCTTAAATTTGTGTAGTAGTTACAAATATTACTAATATCTACAGTAAATTACGAAAATATTGCAAAACAAAGGGCAAAACAAATAAGAATACAAAAAACTATAACAGAAAGGTTATTCTATAAAAAGTACCAACTTTATGCAGATGCGGTAACCGATTTTTAAAACGGGGGCGTTTAGGTTAATAAAATGGGTAGTTAACACAAAATCAAGAATCTTTCTCACGTTTATAATACACCAGAATGGGCCTTTAGAAAAGAGGTGCATTTCATCTCCTCTGGGATCGCCACTGCTGTATATAATATGATGATATATATCATATATCAAAAACTTAGAGTGACAAAAAATAATCTTGTATTCTTTAAAAATCTTTTAAAAAGCAATTTACACCAAAATAAAAAAATATAGACCCCTCCCAAAATTTACAAAAACCTCCTTGGCTTACACACGGATTGCTATAATATCACGGATCACCTAGGTGATCCGTGATAATATATTAAGATGCGGTGGTGCCTCCTGGCTCTCCATAGTAACGCTGCTGATATGCTGAGGAGGGGCTCAAAAAAAATTCTTAAAGCAAAACCACTTTCTTTATTAAAATCTGCATTGAATTACGCCCCGGGGAGCTTTAATTAGTACGGGAGCAGCTTCAGCACACTTTCACAAACAAAAAATTTTGGCCTTAATATTTCTCATCCCACTCTAAAATGTTAGATAATATTGGAGCATCTTTTGACAAAAAAAAATCGAGGTGGTCACTGTTTTCAAAATGGCGATTTTTTAAATTTATTGTCTTGTCCTGAGGTCACGGATGCAAATATTTATAATTTTAATATTTTTTCTAAAGCGTTTTGTTTTTGTTTTTGAACAGAAATATTTTTTTTTCGAAGTTCGTATATTTGTAGAAAAAACATAAATTATAGATATGTTTTGGTCAATTTAGTAGATAAAACACCCTGTAGATTTAGAGAATCGCAACATTTTATAAAAATTTTTATCTCGGTGTATTAGGTATCCGTAAGAGAACGAAAAATAATATTTTTATTATAATCAAAATTTTTAAGTGCAAAAGGTCGCCGGATTGACATGTTTTTCGAATATATAATGTAAAATACCTCTAGAATAAGATATATTTTAGACGATTTGTCTTACAACGACCCTTGTTTAGCTACTGACAGATAACACTAGTAGGGCAATCGGTCTTAGGAATTGGAAGACGGTGAAAACTTGGGTTAGAAAATAAATTTTATAGAATTATAGTAGGGTAGTTTGTAAATGAGTGACGTACATTTATTTCTAACACAAGAATGTAGGAAAACTGGAATTCTTAAAATTTATTTTGCTCTATCGGATCATTACCTAAACAAATCTTCAGAGTTTGTACGTAAAGGCAAACCACAAATCTTATTGCTGCTTTGGCCTATATTTGTCATAGTCCAGTCATTATAGCTTGCCATCTTGGATTTAGTGTGCACAAAAAGGTCTTTTTTTAAATTACTTGGTTACTGAACGTTTTAGAAAAAAAAGTTTTAAACAAAAGTTGAAGACAACAAAATTTTCTACAAAAACGTACGTTTTTAGTCAGACGAATGGTTTTCGAGTTATGAGGCTAAACATTTCGCCGCTATTTTGGATTTTGACCAATTTTTTTTTGGTGGCCTTGAACTTCGATACTGCTTATTTTTGAAAAAATCTGTAATAACATAGAATTAGCAACTAATAGGCTATAAAACGAGACATCACTGAGTTCTTTTGGTAGTACCCTTGCTGAGATACGAACCCAGAAGTGTACACCCCTTTCTAATATATTTCCGTAGTATATGCAAAATATACCGAAATTATTCAGTTTTATGTAATTTTCTCAAAAGGCAAGCATTTTACAGAAACTGTGTAATTAACTTTATTGTAGAAAATTAAATTATCCTTTAAACGATGTATTACCTAAGTCGACCAAGTTCAATTAATTGGGTTTTTTTTTAAGATCAAGAAAAAAAATCATGTTTTTTTTAGGTTTTATTCAGTTTTCAAAAACACTAAGCATTTTAGGAATAAATGTTAAAATTCTTTTTTTAGAGGAAATTAAATGTTCTTTTAAACGGCGTATCACAAAGTTGTGTTAAAGCTATTATTGACACTCCAGGGGCGTCCGTATATTAAAGTTAATTTTTTCTAATAATTTTTGAAAAAATTTTTTATTGGTTTTATTTAAGTTTTCGAGACGCTAAACATTTTCGATTTTGATAAAGTTTTTTTACAGAACTCAATGATATCTCATTTTTTAGGTTTTTAGATGTTAGTCTTAATTTCATGTTATTACAGGTTTTCTTAAAAATAAGCAGTTTCGAAGTTAAAGGCCACTAAATAAAAAAATGGTCACAAAATGGAGGCGAAATGTTTAGCGTAATAACTCGAAAACCATTCGTCAAACAAAAAAACATATAACACAGTTTTTTGTACGAAATTTTATTGCCTTAAACCTTTGTCTAAACCATTTTTTTCTAAGATGTACCGGGAATAAGAAATTGAAAAAAAACCTTTTCGTGCACACTAAATTCAAGATGGTGAGAGGAGCCCCAAGCTTAAGAACTCAAAAAATTTTTTGGGACTTTAATGTGAACAATATATCTTAAAATCGCGAGTACACCTGTACATGAACCTTTTGCAAGCTGGGGGTCTTTTTTTCGCTCTAGTGACTGGCCTATCAATTAATTAGCTTGATGAGTAAATTAAACTAATTTTTATTTTAAAAAAATGGTTAGTGGTTACCGTAATAGCTTAAAATCATTTTCTGTCAAACGCATAGAATATTATTTGAATTTTAAATGTCAGTGTTTTAAATTTATTAAATAATTTTTGAGTTTTATTGCGTATATTATTTGACAATCGGAAATATTTATCAACTACCGGTGTATAGAATAGAAAAAAAACTTTATTTCCTGTTTAACTTACCATTTTTATGCTTAGGAACAAAAATATTCTTGCTAGGATATTGTAACGTATTTATTTAAATAATTTTATCAAATATTTAGTTTAGTTTTAGTACGCCAAATATTTAAATGTCGTTTTCTAAAAAGTAACGAATCACAATATACAATGTTTGTCGTTGGGGATAAATCACTTAACTAGGTTTCACATATGTACAAACTACAAGGTAAAATTCCAAAAAAACTTACACTTATAATGTTTCCAGAATGCATTGAAATTTTTGTTACTAATTAAATACTACCCACTTTTCTACACAAATAGTTATTTATATTAAACAAAACTTTTACCTTAAAGGGGACAAGTATTTTCGTCGACTAAACACTTTTATTAGATTCGTTGTTCTCACGAAACAAAAAGTCATTTAAGTCGCAGGCGCTTAGCCCAAATAGGGGCTTTTCTGAATATTTAGAGAAGCATTATCAAGAGCTAAAATTAGGCGCACGGTAATTAGGAGTCGTGCCATGGAAAGGGTAACAAATGAAAAACAAAATATGGATTATTTTTCGTTTACGACTATTTTGCATAACTATACAGATTGAAATAAATACATATGTATAATAAAATATTGTTTTTTTATAGTCCCTTTAATTTTAAACACTTTACACTATTTACAAAAGAAAAGACTTATAAAACCTTGTAAGGAAAGACATATATTTTGGCTAGTAAGAATAATTATATAATAGAAAAATGCGAAAATTTTACTAAGTTTTAAAAGCCTTTAAAAGTATTCGAATTTGAATAAAAAATCTACTAAATTATCAATTTTCTTTAAAGGCTTTATAGAGCTCTTAAGAAAAATCGAGCGTACCTAATAATTTAATCGTATTAATAAGAAAATGAAAATTTTCCAAACGGTGAACCTTCGTTTAAATTTCCCGGCACACCTATTATTGAGAGCTATGTGATGCACCCTAGCTACCCTTTAATGTAATAAACTGCACTTTATATTAGAGCTGGTTTGAATAATTTTATAAAACACTTTATTTTAACGTGCCATAAAGTTGCAGATTTATTATTCCAGTAACATAACACAATTAAAAATACAATTTTAATACATAGACAGATGCGCACCCAGGGTGGGTGGCGGGGCGCTGGCCCTCGTTAAGTCTAAGATTTTTTTAGATATTTTCCACATATTACATGAATAAAAAGATAAAAGAGCATACAATACGACGTAATGAGGCTTCGGGCCTCCCCCAGAGGCCTAAGGCCCCTTAAGACATATTTCTGGGTGAGCCACTGGCATAGATGTGTCAAAATAATTTTTTGAGATATGGATGAATTAAGTAGTACCAACCTTTAGTCGTACATACCTGATGTAAGTTTTTTGTATTACTAACTGAGACAAAAACTAGTCGGCTCAGAAAATAGATATATTACATGTGTTAAGCAAAACATAATACAGCTCCATTTTTAAAATGCCATTTTGTCCAATAATATAAAAAAAGTGGACACATTTTATATGGGATGGAAAAAATATATAGAACGGAATTGGAAAACAAAAACAAATGAAAGGAAATGGCCTAGCAGAAATAGACAACCTAATACCCCATCAATAATAGGAATTTTTCGTCGCCAAGCAACGTAAGGGACCGTTCTTAAATTACGTAACGCTTTAGAGGGGGAGAGGAATTTAAGCCTTGTGTTACACTGCGTTATGTTTTTAATTTCTGGTATAGCTTGAAGATAGCGTCTGTCTTTGTTACAGGTTATTTAAAAGTCTCAAACCTAAACAAGCATAAGATGGGTGCCGGTTGTAAGGCTTCTCTTTTAATATGGTCCACTCGTCGTATCTAAGCAACTTAGGAAGCACCACTTAATCTGGCAACCTGGTACAGTATTATAATAAGGCCCAGGCGAATGTCAAAACTAAAAAGATCAATTATTAGCTAAAATGTATCTACTACCATGTAATGCATTAGTCTGATGCTGTTTAATGTAATTAATTTTGAACCCTTATTTAAAACCCAAGACAGAGGGGGTGGGGGCAAGTTTCCAAACTCCATAGTCATGACAAGGTGGAGAAAATGCCTCCCTTGCCCCTCGAAATGCCCTTGTAAAATATGTGTAATCTTATGTATGCAATATTAAAGCCCAATAAACAATAATGTTTTTTTTTCTAAATGTATTTCAAAAATATAATTGTATAACTCCATAAAGTATTGAAAATTACAAGATAAATCATAGCTTGTTATTTTGTTTTTAACAGAATTCCTTCGTTAAAATAAGGTGAGCCTTATACCTCTCTTCAACCGGAGTATATCCGGTGGTTATACACGGCGGTGTTAAGACATATTTTAACTTATAGTGTCATCGTATGGTGGCCAGGAGTACACACAAATGCCGCAAGAACTCAACTTGATAGAGTTCAGCGGCTGGCATGTCTGGGAGTTACTGGTGCGATCAGGACATCACCCACTAGGGCTATTGAAAGGCTCGCGGGACTGCCTCTATTCCTGGAATATATGGGTCTGAGGACGATGTATAGACTTTAAAGCCTCGGCGATCTTATGATTTACCTTTACAAATTAAACCATCCTGTAAGGGTCTTTGTACCCAAAAGGAAATTCTGAAAGGAATGGAAGTGTGTACATATCACCCAGAATGGAGTGGTCTGGTATACTGACGGCTCCTAAATGAAAGAGAGGTCTGGAGCAGGGGTGTACTGCAGAGCTACTGGAGCGAAATTTCATTTTCCCCTGGGTAAGTTTGCCGCTGGTTTCCAGGCAGAAGTATACTCCATTATGTATGGTTATATGTTTGGCTATATAAAAATCTACATATTTTTAGACAGTAAAGCTGCACTGTCCGCTATTAACTTGGCCTCTGAACTTGTAGCTGAGTGTAGTAATGTACTAAAAACCCTGGCAGGACACAACAAGGTTGATCTCCTCTGGGATCCCGGACATGAGGGCATTCTTGGAAACGAGGAGGCTGACCAACTAGCTAGAATGGGATCATCAGCTGATCTAATAGGGCCGGATCCCATGGTGGACATCGCAGAGTGTCTTACCATGACAATCCTAAAACATGACTTAAATAGGCGCTCTCAGGCACTCTGGGAAGAAACGGATATAATGAGGCAAGCCAAACTCCTTATCGGGAAGGTAAGCGAGAGAAAAGGTATGAGACTGGTGACAGGGCTTTCAACAGGACACTGTCGCCTTAATAAATACTAAACACCTTAGCATTCTGGGAATCGTAGCCCTAGCCATTTTCGAAAGTTTCAACCAAATAAAAATCTGTTCCTTTGCTAAGGCGGCGGGTTTGCAAGGCTGAAACAATGGACAGTGTAGTAAAACGGACCGAATAAGGTGACTTTTGCCGCACACAAAACTCCATTTATTCAATCTTAACTCTCACCTACCTTATAAAGAGATTGTATAAATCTAGCTAAAACATTTTATATTATGCGGTACTTACAGAAATTGCCAAAAGTCCCTAATACGGATGGCAATTCATTCTGCTTTTCGCCTTGCATGGTTTTTGTCGCGTTAAAAACTCCCCTTTTGTCGAGTTTTTCGGGGAAAACTTGTCAATATTTACCGGATTTTATTTTCTGAGCGTAAACGTGTATGTGCCAAAAAACATTCAGGTGAAAACTTTGTTTCACATTTTACCTTAGATGATTCTTGTTTGTAAGAATGTTCCGTTACTTTCTAGCATATCTTTATTGAGCTTTTACTGACTTTTAACAGTTGTTTGGAACAAAGCAAAGTTTTAGAAAAGAAACAACAAAAGAAGCAGAAACCATAACCTTCGCAGAAGTCTTTAAACCTGGCCAGAAAGATTTGTACAAGGTTTTTAGAAGACCTAGATAAACGGATAACATTTATTTGCAGTAGCGGATTCAGAATGTGCTAATGAAGGCTGCCCCCCCTTCCTGAATGTAAAACTTATTTTTATGCAACCATGAAAATCATGAACCGAAATTCCTTACAAAATTTTCTCGAAGAATAACTTTTTTTTAAATTTTTGATAAACATTACTTAATTTTCCAAAATAATTTTACGCATTTTATTTGCCCATAGTAGTGCAAACTTTTAGAGATAAAAATATTTTGGTTTTTACTCCCTCCTTGGGCACTCGCCTTATAGATAGGCTTAACCCTTATTTGGAGGTCCTAAGAATGATTGTTCGTGGCTTTTTTCGAAAAAAAAATGTTTTATTCTATATTTTAAAGACTAAGCGTTTTTTCTAATGCCAATTTAGAACCCCTGAATTAAAAAAAAATATGACTAAACGGGTAAAGAAACGTTTTTGATTCTCTTGTATTTTTCCGTAGGCAGCTCGGAAGCTGTACACTCACGGGAGTACAAGATCTAATGGACACCGATTAAGTGCTGACAGTTAACTTGTTTCGTCCTACCAGGACTCATCAGAACACTGTATTGTCAATGTGACACCCATGCAAAGCTAAAGAGGCAATTATGAATGTCACGTTATATATACAATATTCTTAAGAATAATATAATGTCTGCCAACCATAGACTTGTGAAAGTGTCGACATCTGCCAAATACAAGAGAAACTAGTAAAACGAATAATTTATTGCTTTACTGCAAATTGAGAAAATCTCACTCTGTGCCGGTTTCAGCTTTTTTTGTTTAAAATGGTTCAATTTCACGTAAATTTAAGTATGCGGCAGGATAATAAATAAGTTAAAGGGCATCGGCGTTAAAACTCGCGAGTGTGCGAAAGTGTTCAAGTAATTTTTCAAAGATGAAAAAGCTATAATATTTTTAGGAGACTAATAAAAATGATTTACGAACCTACTCAATTACTGCAAGCCTTTTCTCTATTTGCAGTATGGATATTTTTTGGTAACTATTTCAATAATGTAGTAGTTGTAGAGGTGACCCTTTGGTCTGGCAAGTAGGCCCAATCTCTGCACTTAAATTTAATGTCCAGGTAGCTCATTGGGCCTTTCTGTTCTCTTTACAAAGTCCAGTATGTCAGCCCGTTTGAGCAAGGGTAGCTCTTTCTGATGCAGGGTTGTTGCTCCGAGTGCCGGTTGACCCATCCTTAGGAATGTTCTGTCATGAAGTGCCTTGATGACTTTTTTTCGCGCCCTTAAACTGGAAACCTAAAGTACACGGTATGGGAATACAAATTAACGACCAATCTACCACATACAAACTACAGTTTGCTGACGACCAAGTAACTGTAGCTAATGATAAAGAAGACATGGAGTATATGAGTATTAACGGAAGAATACCAAAAATAGGGTTTAACAGTGAACGTGGACAAGACACAGTACTTATGTATTGGAAGCGAATCAAGTGAGCTGAAACTGGACAAACGAAATCTGCGTGCAATAAGTATGTTTACTTGGGTGTCACATTTGATAATAAGGCAGGAACAGACTGTTAAGAACCGGAAAAAAGAATAGTAAAACCATGTAAGATGTCTTAACAGTATTTTATGGAGCAGAGAAATAAAAAAGAATATAAAATTTAACAAATATGAAACAGTTGTGAACAGCACGTGGTTGTCTGAAACTTGTCGCGTAACAGAAAAATACAAAACAAAAATGAAAAATGTTGAAATGAATGCAATAAGGAGATCAATGAGAATATCTAGAACAGATCATATAAGAAATGAGACCATAAAAGAAAGAATGGGAATCGAGGGTAGCATATCGGACATCACTAAAAGACGGACAACGTAGAAAAACGTTTTAAACCGATATAGGTGTAGTAGAATACCCATCAGCTGTCTAACGCCTTTTTGTTTCCGTCACAGAAACCATATGAGTCTGATCGCGTTTGGTCAGTCTACGAATTATCTCTCTTAACAGGCTAAGGACAGACCGTCCTTAGCCTGTTATAGTTTCTTATGAGTTTATTAGTCTATCTTGGGCCCGGTTGTTTAGTCCACTGTGCACTTCACTTTCAAATATGTAGATTATTTTTAAAATATCTACTTTCTATAATATACACAAAAAAAAATGCGAAAACCTTTAAAAATCGCGTAAAATTGCTCTCTAATGTAAATTATTGGCTTTGAAAATGTACCTAAAATTGCTCTCTAATGTAAATTATTGGCTTTGAAAATGTACCATTTTTGCAACTTCAACATGCAATATTGCAATACTTCGATTCAGTTTTTTCGCTATTTACTTAAAGTAAACACATTATGGTCTGGCCCAATGTACAGACCACTTTTTCATTTTATGTGTCGGTATTATTTTTGTTTAAGTTTTTTCTCTGTGCCCTCTTTTCCGTGTGCGCATTTCTCGTGAGTTCTTTTTTCGTATGTACCTTTTTCTGCAACCAATTTTTTCAATGTGTACTTTTTTCGTTTGTGCTATATCCCCTGGGCGCTTATTCTTCTGAGATTTTTAATAAGGCAAATAAACAAAAATATTTTTTTTCAGCCTTTAACTTATCTATAGTAGCTACCAGCCTCGATACCTTTTTTTGGACTGTGGGGAGGGAACGGGTAATTACATTCTCTAACCCCCCGTAGAACCGGCAATGGCTAACAACTACATAATCAAAAATGCACAAATTCGTATCGATAACTATGCTGGCGGTTGAATTTATTATACCGAATTTTTAAGACAATATTTGGAAAACTTAACTGACGATTTACGAATCAACTCATAATTTAGAAATTTCCTAAATGAAATTCTCGGAACCCTATTAACTACTGCAGAATAAAAGATTTTAATTTAGAGTGACGGCGCATTTTAAGCCAATAACCTACATAAAAGACCATTTTAACTTTGCCTATGAACGTAGCGCGTAAAGTTTTGAATGTCTTGGTAAGAAATCGATATCTATCGAGATCCAGCTTTGGAAAAAATGTTTTAATTTAAAAACGGCAAACAAAAATATGCCTATTGTCTGTTTTTTATTTTACAAAAAGGCAAAAAAAACAACTTCATACGCGTCAGACTCATTCAACTTTGAAAAATATCTCTCTAAGTCAAAAGAAACGGGAAACACCTTTTCCATGTTTTCAATTTTTCCCTCTTTCCTACTGTGTAGCAAAACTTTTCAGTTATTCATACTTGTGTGTCAACGAAAATTTCTTTGCCCAAATTCAGGCGAGTAGTGTCCTTCGACCCAAAGACGCTGAAATAACAAGAGAATGTGTTTCGATAGGTTCCAATTTACATCGACAAATTTTGCTTTCAGCGAAAAAAAAAAGAATGCCATTCATTATAGAAAACGAGAAAACGAATAAATAAATAAATTTCTTGTTTAAAATATGTTATATACTTAGTTTTGATTTGTTTTTTGGGGTCCTTCTTTTCCACATTCTTCAATTCGATGATGGTTTTCCGACTTTTTTTGCTTTGTAGATTTTATTTTAGGGCCTTTTGTTATATTTATTTCTGGGTGTCACCATATGTGTCCAATTCACTTTTAACAGGGTATTTTAAGGCGGATTGAGCTTTGAATTTTAGTTGATTGATATTGATTGTTAACTTTACATAGATTTTCCAACATGTACAGTTTTTAAGTTAAAGAAGAGAAATTTAATAGTAACGTCTAGGAGTGTTGATATTGAATTGTAGCGGAATTATTTCTTGCTTTTTTTCGCGTACATTTTGTTCGTCTTCTGGTATTTATGTGCCTTTATTTTTTTGTATCTATTTTTGGAGCAGTAAACTATGCTAGCACATACAATCTATGTGGTTTTCTTTGTGATATTTTTGTCTGGTTGTCGCCAAATATTTACAATCAATTTTGCATTGTCGATAAGTTATTTTGAGGCGCAGTAGACGTTGATCCAAAAGTTATAGTAGTAATATTCGGGAAGTGATCTGTGGGTCTGGCAATTCGGCCATGATAGGCCCTTTTTGCTGTGGTCCAGGTCTATCCCTTAACACACTATCCCCACTTCTATTTAATGTCCCATTTAAGTAAGTGTAGTTCTTTCTCGCTCAGGGTTTATGTCCCTAGTACCAGTTGTGTTATTCTTTAATAACAATTACATTCCGCCAATAGATGTCACAGGATGGGCAAGTAGGTAACTTCTCGACTCCTATGTATTATTTGCTCCCTTAACCGGTTGTGTCCAGCTAAAATACCTATTAGCATTCGAACGTCTTTTCATGTATACAACCAAACCGATCCACCCCAGCAACCATTTAAGTCTATCTGGTCACTTTGATTGGTCTGCGAATTCTCTGGTCGATCTGCAATCTGTCTCCCAAGAAGTTTTTAGGTTAGGTTAGGTTACATCATTCGGTATGTTGTTTCGACTGGGTAATTTTTGTTAATATATAGAAAACTGATTAGCTTGTATTTCTATAGCTCTAGCCGTATTGATATTTAATTTCTTTATTTATTTATTTCGGGTGCAGAGCAATTTTACAAAACTTACAGACGAAATGCTACAAAAGCAGAAGCAAGATGGTTCATTCATCTACAATATTTTTAAATTTAAAAGTAACGCTAGATCTAGACTTAATTATTGAATGATTTAATGAATTCAGTCTTGTTTTAAAAGTATGAAGACTGCACGAAAAAGGGTCAAGACAATGTGTATTATACAACATTGGTGAGTTGGCCCTTCGTTGGATTGTGTTGAATAATATTAATTAAAGAATTAAAGGACAGTAAAATAAACATTTATGTTTGCTCTGAATGCCAACGACCTCAAAAATGTTTTTTGGACAGACTCCAAACTATCAATATGACATTTATAATATGGGGACCAAACTATAGGCGCATATTCCAACAACGAGCGCACAAGAGAGCAATCATTACACGTAATGAAACCAAGGTTACGCATAGCCCTATTTCTAATATCCCCAAAATGAGAAACGAATGTTAACTTGGTATCAAAAATAACTCCCGGATCTTTTACAGTAGTCACGTTTTTTTATGTTAAATTATTGATAGAACAGTGGTATTGTATTTGATTGCTCCCATGACCAAAAAAATGGACATACATTTTTTTAACATTAAGCTGCAAGCAACTGTATATCTAGGTTTAATTACGACAATTACTTTATATAAATTAAAATGGTCCGCGAACGGCAAGTAATCAGAATGAACAACCACATCTCCAAGATCCAAAATAAATAAGCTAAAAAAACTGGACCAATGTAGAACACCAGAGTGCACAAAAATATTATTGGAGATATAGTTTTTCACCCTAACCTGTCCGCTCCGTCAAAAAGCTGTGACTAAAACTTCCAAGAGTTGCACCAACTCCCATCGCCCTGAGTTTGCCTACAATGTGCATGTGACTTCCCCTGTCGAAGGCTTTCGAGAAGTCCGTGTATATGTTGTTCACCTGCACTTTTGGGATCATGGACTGAATACTAGTTTCCCGATAATTTCTGATATCAACCTTGTCACCATAGATATAGATCAGTGTTAAAAAACTTATTTTCCAATAATCTGGAAAAGTACCACTTGACAAAGATAGATTAAATAAATGATCAAGAGGTTAGAGAAAAATTGATGGGATACCATTAATTGTGGCGTAATTACTACTTCCTTGCCTTCGTGTACTTATTGTTTTTCGTCCAGCATTTCTTCGCTTTAATATTTTAGTGTAATAAACTCTGGTTTATTTTTAGAGCAGTAAATCATGCTGGCACATACAAAAACAAGTTAGACCATATCTAAATGCGAAAAATTAATAATAGTTTTTATTATTCCGATGAATAGTTGGATTTATTGCACAATATAATTACATTTTTATTAAATATTCCACAATGGCAAATGCAGCTGAGCTTAAATTGTACGTAAGCAATTTAATTTAATCGGTATAGGCAGTCGGCAATTTAAACTCCTGATTTTTAGAATCTGCACGGAAAGTACCTATCGGCGACCTCTATTAAAATTTAATTTGCAATCTGCACATTCTGGCTAACCACTATGAGTCACAAACAGTCCCAAATCATCATAACCCAGAGAATAATTTCGATTTTTTAAAAACTCGTGATTTCGGATATAAGCTTCGAATTAATCGAGTTTATACTTTAAGGAAATGTTGCGAATAAATTAGCTCAAAGGAAGCAGCCGACAGCCCCTAGTAAGCAACAAAATGGCTGCAAATAATTCAACAGTCAAGAGGAGAAGTATAATTTGGATATCCGGAACTCCAGAATCTAGAATAATAGAATTTACCCCAAATTTCTCACCCGCTCCCAAACAGAATAGGAATTCGCTTTGTTTGACTGCTTATTTTAAACGAAAATTCTCAAGAGTATTAAACTAATTTCGTTTACCCACCCTAGGACAATTTGCCGCTGCCGATTCGCCGCCCACATAACCCGCCGCCGCCAGGCCAATTCGCCACCGACCCAACTTGCCGCCGGGCTAATTTGGCACCGATTCAATTCGCCACCGCCTTGGTTTTAGTTTGCAGTTTTATGTATTTAATGGTCTAACTAAACTTTTTCTCTCTCTTCTCCTGTACTCTTTTTGCAAAATCTAATTCAGTAATAAACCTGCTTAATCTTCAATTAATTGTAAACATGTCCTAACCTGTTCAGTCGCCGCCATTTTTTCACAAAAAAATATCGTTTTTCAAAAATATATTTTTGAAAAGAGATTGAATATAACCTTTTTTTGAACGTCTTTTGACAACTGTGTAAAAATTTCAGAAAGCTATCAATTACTTTTTGAGTTAATTGCCTCCAAATTAATGTTGGAGCGATAAGAAATGATTTTATGTGCATTTCTGGGAAGAAATTCGAATGTATTTACAGTCACTTTTATTTTTACTCGTACAACCCTAACATGATATATATATATATATATATATATATACAACATAAAAATAAATCACCAAAAAACCACAAGGAAGAAATTGAGACAAAACACTGCAACCTACCATTTATTAAGTACCTCAACAAACAGCAACAACACAAATCTAGGCAAAATATTATTTAAAGCTAAAGACAAAAAAGAAAATCTAAAAAAGATTGGAATGCGGTCATCATACATTGGGAAAACAAGTGGAAACCTCGAAGTTATTAAAACAACGGAAAAGTCGGCATTTGATAATCACTTTAAAACCAAGAAGAATTCATTCAGCCCAAAATTTTCCATCTCCACAAAAAATTCCATAAGATAGACTACTTTACCGAAGACATTGAAATAAGGAACGAACTAATTAAAAACCCCACAAACCGAACCTAACAAAAACAAACAAACACAACCTTAAAAAAAAATTCACTTCTTGTACCAAGGATTAATTGAACTAGAGGCACAAATGACAACAAAGTGGTCGAAAGCTCTTTGCCTATATAAATAAATAAAAATATTTTCTCGCACAAAATACAAACCTCAGCTATAACATAAATTTACTTTCTTTGAAGAAAATAATTGGAAGATTAACGCTAGTAGGTATTATAGGATTGTTAATAGTAATGTTAACAAATAACGTAGCAAATCGGATTGAGGTTACAAAAGCGGGTTATACAAACAAAATTTTCCCATGAAAATGGGGAATATCGACCTCCACGGTTGAACAAAACTGTCCGCAAGCAAACGCATAAATTTTTGGGTTTATCTTTTGCATCTTTTTGCAATCCGACATATATGTAAACTCGTTTTCATGTCACCCTAACGTAATTTACGTTTTTTTTACCCTGGGAATTACGCTCATAATTGAAATTTCTAATGCTGTATTGTTGTAGTCATAAACCGTCTTTTTAATGGCCTCGTTATTACTTTTCTAGGTTCTTAAAAATTCTTTAAGAATACTTTTCCAGTGTACAATGTATATATAGCTCGCTACATAATGTAAAAGGCTTGACACTATCAAGAAAGCACTACGCCTCATTTTACATAGGTTCACATAGTCTCTTTGCTTCAGTTGACCTCGTTTTTTGACCACAAATAGGGTAGTGCCATCGTAAACTACTTGCTATGGCTAGAGGTCCTCAATATATTTTAACATTTGTTTACATGAAAAATGAGCAATCTTTTTAATAGTTTTGTTTTAAATGCAGGTTCATTACATATCAATAATTTATTGTCAAAATTTTAATTTGTCTCTTTGGCGCAACTTCCACAGTAACCTAATATTAGTTGTTGCCTTTAAGTTTTGCATATACAGCTGGAATAAAACAGTAAATAACTGTTAAAGACTTTATTGTATCTCGAAGTGTTCTCTACGAAAATTAATGCACTTTTGCATGCGCTCAAATGAGTTGTCAAAGCTATAATTCCACTCGTTTGTTGGTACTGCAAAAATAGCATCCTTGAAGGCGTTGACTGTTCCGTCTGGCGACTGAAATTTTTGATCAAGCACCATTCATCATTTTCGGAAAATTATAGAAATCGTTGGAACTGTATTGAACCTATTGTTGGGTTAAAAATTCAATGATTTTATATGCTTTGTGCGAACTTCCATTGTCTTGGGCGAGGAAGATTCGCTGTTCATTTGTCGAAGCTCCGCGATGACATTCGGCAAACAAATGGTAATGTATCAATCGGCAGTAACAGTCCTTTTATCTTCCAGAGGAACTGTTGGTATTTGACCTGCTTTTGAGAAAAATGTCGCGATAGTCATTTTGAATACACTTCAAAAACGTTGACTTTTCTTCATCTTGTAACAACCAAACCAACGACTGACGTTTATTTTCGGGTTCATATAAGTAAATCCACGATTCATTACCATTAACAATGCTGTGAACGTTTTTCGAGTTTCCTGCCTCAAAGCGGTCTAGAGTTTTCTGACACCAATTGACCCTAGCTTCTTTCTGTTCTTCGGTTAACAAATGCGGTATCCAGCGGGAAACTAATTTTCTTACCCCCTAATTCTTCATGCAAATTTTTTTTAATCGAGGTCTTCGAAATCCTCAACGAAGTCTAAATCTCGCAATATGTCACATGTCTATCTTCTATGATAAACATGCGCACAGCATCGATGTTTTCCTGGATGACAGCCGTTTTTGGTGCACCTGGCCTTGGATCGTCGCCAAGGCTAATTCGACCACTGATGTTGTGCTTCATTACCGAAAACAGAAATCAACTAGACAAGAATAGAATAGAATAGAATAGAATAGAATTTTATTAACGGTCAAGCCATTTTACAAATTTAAACACTTTACAAAAGCATACTCTAGTTGATAAAATAAAATTAGTATAAACAAGTATAAAAAAATAGAATCGTGCTAAAAAGTTACTAATATACACGTTATTAGATCATTTTGCTAATACTCAGAGTTATCACATAATTAAATTAATTTAAATAAAACAAAAATATGTTTAAAATCCTTTCAATCATACCTGAGAAGATATTAACAATTTAATTTAAAAGAATACATTAAAACAAAAACACGAACACTATAAAATCTTTTACTAAATAGATATATCTTTTACTGGATAGATTTTATTTTGCCTTTAAATGTATTAAAAGTAGTACTAAAAATATCTAAGCTAAGCCTATTTATCACAGAATTTGCCAGTCTAGAAAATCTTGTTATTGGAGAGTAATAGCCATAATTTGTACGATGATTTTTGGTATAAAATAGCCTTCTGTTTCTGCTATTACTACGAGGTATGTTAAATCCAATCGAAGATAATAGTTCAGGTGAATCAATTAAATTATTTACTATCTTATAAAGAATACACAAATCCTGCTGATCTCTCCTTTGTTGTAGAGTACCAATATTTAAAAGTTTTAGGAGGTCCTCATAATTGATGGACTCATATTTTATTTCCAATTTGTAAGCAACAAATCTTAAAAATCTTCTTTGGACTCTTTCTAATTGATATTTGTGATTCTCATAATAGGGAGACCAAACAGGACTTGCATACTCAAGTATTTGCCTAACTATGGCAATATAGGCATTTCTTAGGGTGAATATGTTGTTAAAATCCCTTAAACTGCGAGTTACAAACCCCAACAACTTCATAGCTTTGTTAGATATTCTCTCAATGTGTTCTATAAAGTTTAGTTCAATATCCATATAAATACCCAAATCCCTCATAACATAAACTCTTTCTAGGGCAACACCTCCAATCGAATAATCAAAAACAATAGGATTTTTGCATTTGTGGAATGACATAACTTTACATTTATCCAAGTTAAGATTTAAATGATTTTTTTCACACCATAAATGGAATTGATTAATTTCATTTTGAAGAATCACACAGTCATCAATAGTTTTAACAACAAAAAACACCTTTTTGTCATCGGCAAAGTCTAGAAATTTACAGTTGACAAAAACACTCTTTACATCATTCATAAAAAGATTGAATAATAATGGAGACAAATGACCACCCTGCAAAACACCAGATGTAATATCAATCTCGACTGAAACAACATTGTCAATTTTTACCTTTTGCTTTCGCCCTGAAAGTTGATCTGTGAGCCAACTTAAGAAACTACCATGAAATCCTATTGACTCTAACTTAACTTTAAGAATATTGTGGTCAACTCTGTCAAACGCCTTAGAGAAATCAGTATAGATTACATCAACCTGATACCCCTCCTCCAAGGCGCCAAACAATGTCTGCTCGAATTCCAATAAATTCGAAACAGTTGACCTACCTTTCATAAATCCATGTTGTTCAGGAATTATAATATTCTTAAACAATGGTGTAATTTTGTCAGATATAATGGCTTCAAATATTTTTGAGAAAATAGATATTTTTGAAATGGGCCTATAATTTGTAATTTGCGATTTATCCCCACTCTTGAAAATTGGAGTTACATAGCTGATTTTCCAAGCATTAGGGAAATTTCCTTGATGTAATGACTTATTATAAATTTGACATAAAATATAAGAGAATAGATAAATACACTTTTTAACAATTACAACAGGAATGCCATCTGGCCCTGAACTCAGATTCTCTTTTAAATGTAGAATCTTGTTATGAACCTCCATGACATCTATAGTCAAGGAGTTTAAATGGACAGATAAATTACATGGGACAATATCTATGTCAGATTCATCATATTTTTTGTAAACAGAGCTAAAGTGTTTTCTAAATAGCTCAGCAATTTGTTCAGGAGAATCAGCATTTTCCTCTTGTAACATCATTAAACTAGGTAAGCCATTTGAGTTCTGTTTGGATCTAACATAACTCCAGAATCCATTTATATCCTGTACCCTACCCTCTATGGTATCTAAGTAATTTTGATAGTTGATTGGAGCATAATCTCTACATTGCATACGTAAATGAGAAAATTTGTGGTAATCAGAAAGGGAAGATGTTTGCTTAAATTTCTTATGTGTTGCTTTTTTCAATAAAATCAATTCCTTCAAAGTGTTATCCATCCATTTTGGAAATTTAGGATCTTTATGCCTGTTTACCGGAGTTGATAATTTAATAGCACTGTATGCTTGGATCATGTGGTCTAAGTTATCAATCAGCAATAAACTGCCCCAATCAACCAAAGATAATGCTAATTCAAGGTCTCCAAAATTACACAATTTAAAATTGTAATAAAAATAATCAGACTGGCATTCTTGTTGAGATAATTTCCTTCGAAAGTTGTAAAAACTTATATTCCGAAAATGTTCTAGGTTAAATTCCATTTTTCGACTGATTTGTTAACTTAAAACTATATGTACCACACTGATATTTTAAATTTAGGTTTGGCAAAGATTGAGGTTAAGTTTTAATAACGACATTCGATCAGTGTGGCCTTGTATGTTCTATGTTCTATAGTACTATGTGTTAAAAGTGTTTAAATAAATAAAATAAATAAATGTCATACTTTGTTCTAAGAGCATGATTTGTACATGTCCTATCTATTTACTAGTAATCTGTTTTGTTTTTGTTGAAAAAATTTCCTAACCTAAAATACTAAAAACCTCAAATCTGTTTTTTTGTTAAAATTTAAAGTATTTCCTAACCCTAAATATTAAAAGCATCAAAAAGATGTCTAGAGGAGTAACACAAGTATGTCTAGCTATCTTCCAAAGTCGGTGTACATGTAAAACTATGGATTATACCAGAAAGGGAGAGCACATCCGTCATCATCCAGGGCCTCTAGGCTGAACTATCTTTTTGTATTTGCTGTCTGTGCTAAAAACATTTTACTTAAAGTAAAGTTATAATAGAGTAGGAGAACTTGAAAAAAGTTTGAATTGTAAAATTAAGTTTTATCCCAACTCGATTTAAAATTATTTAAAAACTCTCTCACAACTTCTTAAAAAGTCAAATAATCAACTCCATGAATTAAGTATAAACTCTAGATTCGTCAGGTAAAGTAGGTGAAGAATAAAGCAAAAATTATAAGGAAACATTTTCAAAACATTTAATTAAAATATAGACTTTTAACCTCTACTAGCATATTAATTGAATCAACCCGTAGCTCTACGTAGTAGGGCTACCTTTAACTCTGACCTAAGGCGTTTAAGCGGTGAAATACGTGTTGGCCGGCATTATTCTACAACTTCATTGCCGATGATACTGGCTTATTGACGGTAGAAAAATCTATTGAAGAATGAATAGAAAAATTTCAGGACGCAGTCATCGCAGTGCAAAGTTGGACCACACAGTGGCTAATAAAATTAAATAAAGCCAAATCAATTCATGTTGATTTTACAACAAAAATGTAAATCACATACAAATAACAGTTAAAACATTCCTGTACGATATTTAAATCAGGTAAAATATCTCGGTATGATACTTGATGCCAAATTGCGCTGGAAAGCACATGTTAAGAAAAAAAGAACTTGAGATAAGGTATAGAAAATTGAAATGGTTAATTGGAAGGAAGTCCAATTTAACAATTCATAATAAAAAACTTCTTTATAGACAAATACTGAAACCAGTATGGACATATGGTGTTCAACTATGGGGTTGTACTAAAGAAAGTAACATTCTAGGTTTATAGAGATTTTGAAATAAAGTATTAAGAAACATTGTGAATGCACCTTGGGACGTTCGAAATAGTGACCTTCATCGGGACCTAAAAATCGAAACTTTAGCAGAGACTATAAAAAAAGTACGCAAAAAGCCGTGAAAATCGATACTTGAATGTGGAAGCAATTTAGCTTCCAGACAATACTATGCTAGTTTGAAGAATAGAAAGAGTAAAGCTAGTGCACTAAGTGAATTAAATAAAATAAAATAATGCTATAATACAACACAATTGTGAGTTAGAGACGAAGCAAAGAGGGGAGATCTGTTGAGTGAACCCTTACTTTAAATGTACCTTTTCTAGTAAATTAGGTTAAAACCAAATTGCTAACTAGTCTTATTGACTGGACTGTAATACAATTAACACAGTGTGCTTGACAAACTAATCTATAGCCTAGAACAGAAGTCCAGAGGCCAGAGCAAACAACGAGACAATCAACGGGGAAATGCTTTGGCTTTTTACCGTTACCGTAGTAACGTAATCTCAGCGACGGGCTACAAAACCGCAAGTAAAATGTACATGCCGCGACGCAATATTTAAAAATCGTTGCAAGTCTTTTGCGGTGTTTAGTATTGTCCGATTATTTTGATTATATTTAGTCAATTTAATAATGTAATCGAGAGCGTAATAGTATGTTGTTTGTGTGTATTGTTGTAAAAATAAACTTAATTATTGTATTCGTGTGTCGTTTGTTGGAACCTCTATTCAGACGTTGGATAGATGTGGATAAAACAAAACGTTCTGTAATGAACGCGATCTACTATAACAATATTGTCTTGCTGATAGATCGAAGATTGGAGATTTTATACAAAAATTAGGTTCAAAGAAGGTAAAGTCAATGTTCTCTAGGCTCTTTTTGAACATTGCTGCAAGCGAGATCGCAAGTGACATTTATTGGCGAGTTTGTAATGTTATATAATTTTGTTAACCGGTTTTTTGATATAATATCACATATGACGTTCAGTATACAGTATGTCCCCGGATGGAGGTGACAAGATGAAAAAATCCTTTATTGTTAATTTTACGAAAAAAACTACCTCTCTATAAGAAATTCTGCTTGTTAAAAAATTAAGATTACCATAATAAAATCTTTGATTAAATATACAGGCTGTTATTAATTTAAGAAATATGTAATTAATAAGAGGAGAAAAATCTTTATTTTCTGCCTGTCAAAAAATTGAGATAACGATGTTTGATTAGAAGTACAGGGTGTTATCGAATTAAGAAACATAAATAATCTAAGAGGAAGAGGGCCGTATTTATTCAGTAAAGCAAAAGGTTATATAAACAAAATTGTTTATATCACAACATAAAATGAAAGTACAAAATCTAGGAAAGCAAAATCTATCCAGGTTTTAATTTTTAAAAGGTAAACATTTGATGAAAAAACAAGATAACATAATATGGAATAAAATATAAACCTATTACTTGAAAATTAATGACAATCAACAAAATAAATCTATCCATGTCACATTATAAAAAGTGATGTTTTTCGTGAAATTAAAAATAAAAATTTTTCTCCTCTTAGTAATTAAGTGTTTCTTAATTTGGTACACCTATACATCTAATCAAAGATTTAATCATGGTAATCTTAATTTTTCAACAAGCAGAATTTTTTTATAAAAAGTGAGTTTTTTTCGAAAAATCAAAAAGAAAGGATTTTTTCCTCTTGTCACCTTCATCCAGGGACACACTGTATATACGTTCATATGACATTTTATTTCGGTGAGTCCGCACGGTTCGCCAAAAAATAAAAATTGACGAAAAAATTGTCCAAATTAATTTTTTATGTTAATTACTTGGTATTTATATATATTTATGTATATTAGTCAGTTTACAAAAAAACGAGTTTTTTTGTTTTTATAAGGAAAAATTGAAAAATTACTTGAAACTTAAAAACGCCAAAAACACTAATATTATTGAAAATCTAAATATGACTAGTGTTTTAGAAAGTAACAGCTGTCAATAATTGCTTCGAAAATTTTGGTTTTCCATTATGTACAGGGTAATCAGTGATATTTTACTCAATACCGAGCTTTCTCCGTTAATTGTTCAGACAATAAAGTTTAAATGAGCAAAGATCTAGAATTTTTCCTTAATAATTATTAAATAAGTGACATATGTCAAATGTGTTTAATTTTTTAGACAAGACACTGTTATTTACATTACTAAATTACTCTTCATTTCTTATTAAAAAAATATAGAATAAGTCTAGGTCTAACGCATTATTTCTCCATTAGGATCCTACTTTCCTAATATGTATTTTGTGTTTTGTTTAAACTAATATAACATTTGTACTAATAAACCTATAGAACATTACATATGAAAATCATTTTTTTTTAAATTCCAAATGGACAATAGACCATTTTTTTTATCTTTTCAGCTACAAAATAAACGAAAAAACAAAGAAATGCTTTATTTCACCAGATCTGGGTCCAAAATATTAAATAAAGTACCTGTGCCTAACACCGCAGCAGCAGTGCTTCTTATTTTTATTGCCAGCCTGATCCTTTTTTATTTTGTTTTGTTTTCCAGAATTTCTATGGATAAACCCATTGAATATTGAAGTGTCGTTATGTCCCAAAAAATGTTTATCAGACCATAGACCTATTCTATAATTTTGAAATAAAAAAGGAAAATAAATCTAAAAATGTAAACAAATACAAAGTTGTTTATTCAAAAAATTAAAACGCATATCAAAAATTTTACCAAGGTTTAACATATAGCATCAGATTATGACTATTTTTGAAACACCCCACAATTTGTCTTTTTAAACTGTAATGTGTGATAAATATTAATGGAGAAAGCTATGTACTGAGTAAAATGTAACTGATCACCCTGTAGTTCAGAGCAATCCAAAACGTTTGAAGCAAGTATTGATATGCGCTACTTTCTGAAATAGTAGTCACATTTAAATTTCCAATTATAATAATGTATTTGCCTCTTTTTAATTTTCCAAATGGATATGTTTTAGGTTTTTTTTTTGTAAATTTTTAAATTTTCTTCATTAAAACAAAAACACTCGTGGAAGAATTTTAATTTTAGTTTTTTTTATTAACTTATTGTGCAAAGAATTGATTTACACAAAAAAATTTCGTATGTTTTGGCGAACCGTGTCCGATGATCACCAAAAAATATAAAGAAACACGATATAATGAATTTCTTAACCGCGCTTTATTCGATTTCTTTTCGTTTTGTTTAAAAAAGTACCTGTTGACCTGTTGTACAGTGTTTTTTTTTCTGTCAAAATTTATTATTTAAAGATATCAGAAAAAAAAGTTTTTTAAATATGTATATATAAAGACGTAGAGGTAAGGTTCACAATTTTTTTTTGTTTGATTTAAACAGGTTTTCCTAATTTCAAATAGGAATATATTTTTCTTCGAGCACGGCAATTTTAAAAGTCCCTGACTGTAAATGAGCATATGGGAACAACATTTTCAACGTAATCTTCAATCCTGGCAAGTCGCTGTCTTTTGATGTAAAAATTAACTCCAGATCTTTATTAGGTCACTTTTTATCTCTTCCAAGATGTCCATATTTCAAATTATTATTTTTTTCGACATCGTGGCCATCTGTTTAGGTAAAAGGTCGACCTTATCGAAGTCTGTTAAAGCTTTCTTAATAGAGGTTAAATAACAAAAGGGTTGGGAAACTCATAAAATCAATGAAAGCTTTTCTTAATATGTTCCGGAAATATTTCCTAAAGCCGAGCGCTTGAAAATTAGTGACAATAAATTAAGCCACAATCCTGTTCTCGTATTGATCTGAATGTTAAATTTCTCTTCCGTTATCGTTCATCTTAATCCTTCATTTGTTTTGTTTGCAATTGCTTTGCTGACTTGGCTTTTAAGGACTCCCATCCGCTTACATTTGCAAGGTAAAGGTAAAGGTGGTTTTGGGTTGTACACAAGTTTCAATGACTGCAAGCAGCACACGTTACACAAGAGCATTAACAGACAACAAAAGTCATTTTGTACTGCGTTACTCTTGGGAAAACTAATTTAACTGTTAGCCCGCGGTTAGAAAAACGATAACTGCAATGGACTGTAAATATTTTAATTAAATGAAGCGCGAACAAACATAAATATATTGATACGAAATCACGAAATAATCAAACGTCCATAGGTTAATTGTTGGTACCACACAACGGCAATCATAGACAAAGCACTCACCAGTTTGCAGCCAATTTCTCCACGTTCCAAGGGGCCCCTTTCTGGATCTAATGATGTCACCACGTAGCTGAAGGGCTGAAGTTTCTAGTTCTATGCTTCAGTACACCAAAATCGAGCACTTTTAAGTGTAGAAATTTGAAATAGTTGGAGAAAGAAATTAACACGCCATTTTCTCGAGGCGGTTGATAAGGATCTCCCTGATTCTTGGTGCGCATGTCCAAAATGCGCGAATGCACTCTGTCCTTCATCCAATTGTGTGGTTTTAAAAATTTACAAACAACCGCGAAATTTTAGCGGGAGCTAACATAACTGCCCTCCAAAACAGACAATTTTAGAATGTCAACCGGACAGATATAGATATAAGAAAAATGATCGACCGATAAATATAAATGAATGAAAACAGATAAGTATCGTAAGTTTATTTAGAGATAACAAAATCCCGAAAAAGGCAAAACAAACAAACAAAAAATTTAAAAAAAAATAATAAAAATAAAGAAAAACCTATTGTAATACCCGGTAATAGGTAGAAAAATTAAAATTACTTTTAATTTGGCAAGAGGCACAGTTTTACAACTGGCCGCTTATAAACACCGGTAACCGTTTGTACCGTCGCAACACGCACCTGACCGTCCCCGCCGGGATGCAGTTCGATGACCCGACCGACCGGCCATTTCAAAGGTGATTGAATGTGATCACTTGTTATGACCAAATCATTTAATTTGATATTTGGGGACGAATCAGCCCACTTGTGTCGCTGTTGTAGCGTATGCAAATACTCTATAGAATACCGTGTCCAAAAATCATTATGTAGTTTTTGAGAGAGGTTGAAGATCGTGTGGGTCTGAAGAGGCAGGAGATAAAGGGCGACTATTAAGTACGGCTTCTATGCGACATGTAAGGGTGGACATTTCCATGATGGAGAACTTCTGGTCGCCAACTACTCGAACAAAGTGAGTTTTAAAACTTTTGACGCCAGCTTCTGCCATGCCATTGAAATGTGGACTGAGAGGAGGTCCCAGATGCCAACGAATAGAAAGTCTGGTGGCCGCACTTCTTGCGTAATCAAGTAATTGGTTACGAAACCCTATAAACTTACTGCCTTGATCTGACCAGCATTGCGTCACGCTTCCACGTCTGGAAATGAATCGATGGAATGCACCTACAAACCCTTAGGTGGACAGTTCCATGGTTAATTCCAAATGCACGCAATGTGTGGCCGTACAGACAAACACACAGACATACGATTTGAAAGCTTTACAACCACGGTAACGATGAGGAATCACAAAGAAAGGTCCACAAAAGTCGATAGCTACACTCGAAAAAGGTTTAAGTTGATTGATTCGATGAGCGGGAAGTGAACTCATTATGGGCGGTCTATAGGGTTTAGGGTTGATTCTAAAACATTGCAAACACTTGGATATGGTTCTTTGAATTGCCCGTCTGGCAGATAATATCCAAAATTGCTGTAAAAGCAGATTATGTATTGTTTTAAACCCAGGATGAAGGTATTGTCGATGAGTGGACTCGATAAGAAGAGTAGTCAAACGATGGTTACTCGAAAGTAAGATGGGGTGTTTTGCAGAATAAGACAAAAGGTCAGATTTTTGTAATCTGCCACCGACTCTAATGATATTATTTTCATCAAGAAAAGGTGAAAGTTTTCGGAAAGGTTTCGGTATTGGTTCATCCCTAGATAACGCGGAAAAAAGCTCAGAAAAACAAGAACCTTGAACGCGCTCGATAAGAAGGTATAACGCACCCTGCATCTCACCGGTGGTAGGAAAAACAATATTCTCAAAAATAACTTTTTGGTCCGGCGGCTTAGTGAGTTTTTGATAGGAATGGTTTTGAAAAAGGGTAACTATTCTAAGGACATAACAAATGATACGTTGAATTTTTGATATAGATGAATATTTGATAAGAAGCTGATCTAAGAAGTTAACGTCAATTATCGCATTGCAACAGACCTTTGGCTTTTCCTCCAGATTAATATCTCCGAAATCAATCGGCATTTTATATTTATGAAAATCGGGCCATTCGTTTTCGGGAGACCACAAAATCGACGGTGCGTTCCACCACGTCATGTGACATGAGCTGTGAAGGGGTGGCCCCTCGTGACGCAATATCGGCTGCATTTAAAGCAGAAGGAATGTAGCGTCACGAGTTTGAGGGAATGATTTCTTGGATTCTACTGACTTGATTTCCAACAAAGGTTTGCCAGCGATTAGGAGGGGATGAAAGCCAATGCAATACGACTTGCGAATCGCAGAAAGTAACGATATTTGTAAAAGTTATTTTTCCTTCATAGCTAGATAAAACGAAGCCAATTAATTCGCTTAAAAGAAATGCGTCTAGGAGTTCTAGCCTAGCCAAAGTTTGTGACTTTATAGGCGCGACCGTAGATTTTGCAGATATAAGAGAAACAGATATATTATTTTCCTCTTTTACACGAAAATATACGACGCCTGCGTAGCCTCGAATTAAAGCGTCACAGAAGCCGATGATTTGACAGGTATTGGTTTTTGACAGTTTGATTTGTCGGGGTAATTGAAAATTGGAAAGAAGCGGGAATTCAGAACGAAGTTTGTTCCAAGAGTCGATGATAGAAGAATCTGGTTCTTGATATCCACAACTGTTGCAAAATAAATTTTGCTTGTAGCAACAAGGGACAAAGAAAACCTAAGGGATCGAAGATTGTTCCTATGATAGATAAAATAGCACGTTTGGTTGGGGGTTTGTCCTTCATTCGGCATTGATAAGAAAAAATGTCGTTTCTTGGATGCCATTGAAGTCCTAAAACTTTGATAAAGTGGGGTTCCTCCTTGTTAAAAGAGAGAGGCATTTGACGATCGAATTCTGGCAATGTTGCCAATAACTCGGGACAATTGCTTGCCCATTTTTTAAGTTCAAATCCTCCCGACTTCAACAAATCATTGAGTTCCGTTTGAAGGGAAAGAGCTTCAGAAAGCGAAGGGCTAGTTCCCAAGATATCGTCGATATAGATTGACGTTTTTAGAACAGTACTCGCCATAGGAAAACGTTCCTTTTCTCTCTCTGCCAGCTCATTTAAGGTACGCATGGCTAGAAAAGGTGAGCATGTCATGCCAAAAGTGACAGTAGAAAGTTCCCACACTGAAAGTGGGTCATGTGGAGAAAACCTCCACAATATGCTTTGATAAGGACGGTGATAAGAATTGATAAGGACTTGACGGAACATCTGTTTGATATCAGCAATATAGGCAATAGGATTAAGACGAAACGTAAGGAGTAAAGAAGCAATATCCTTTTGAAGTTTCGGTCCAGATAACAACGTGTCATTGAGACTAATATTTTTTGGGGTGACTGCCGAACAATCCCAGACTACCCTTAATTTTTTACTAAAGCTTTCCGGCTTTAATACGCAATGATGTGCTAAAAACATGATACGTCGACTTTTGGTTGACTAGATAAAACTAAACTCATATGATTAGAATCGATATAGTCTTGCATGAAACTAGAATAGGCAGTGTACAGATCAGGATTTTTGAGTAATCTATTTTCTAGAAGTAAAAATCTACGATAAGCTTGCGGATAAGTATTTCCTAGGTCAGGGTTTATTTTATCTTTAAACGGAAGATCTACCATGAATCTACCGCTCGGTCGTCGTACTACACTCGCAGTAAAAATTGATTCTGCTTGTTTTTCTTCCTTTGATAAGATTTGTTTTTTAGGCAAATGTTCGATTTCCCAAAACCTAGGGAGAATGACCTCTAAAGGAGGTGAATGACTCGTTAAAAAACAACTGGTTCGTTCCGTAAGACTACCTACTTCGTCAACCTTTCCCATGACGACCCAGCCAAAGATAGTTTCAAGGGCTGAAGGTTGCCCTATCTGTCCAAGAACCCTGCCCTCCTTGAATATCTGTGCGAATAGCTCGCAACCAATACCTAGTTCCACAGGTCTAGATTTGAAATAAGATGGGTCGGCAAGTTTAAGGTTTTCCAAGTGTTTCCACTGATTATCGTTCAAAGTGAATGTAGGCATATTGGAACATAGTTGTGGAACGGCAATTGCTTCGAAATTAAGTAAAGGAGTCCTTGTGGCTTAATGTGACATTGAACGAGCCCTTTGGAAGTAAAAGAAGACATCTGATTTAATCCGAATATTTCAGTGGTGTAACTTCGCCTAGGAAGATTAAGATGCTTAATACGCTTTTCACTGATGAATCCTGTCTGTGATCCAGAATCAAGCAGTGCCCTTACAGGTTGAAAATTTCCGCAACCGTCCATAACATCTATTATGGCGGTGCATAAAAGAAAGGTACCTGAAGGTCCTGAGGTATTTAATGACACATGAAGATTATTGACAGGTGGTGTGTGAATGACAGGACTAGTATCTTGGCTTCCAGACTCTTGATTAGTTTCTAAGATATGAGTTAAAGTGTGTTGCCTTTTACGATTGCAAGTCCTGCATGAATATTTTGATTTGCACGTATCTACCCCATGCAAGGGATGAAAACACGCTAGACATAATTTTTTCTGCTTGACGAAAGATAGGCGATCGATAGGTGAGAGATCAAGAAATGTTTGACATTTCGAAAGCACGTGACCTTGATTACACCGGAAACATTTTATTCCCGTACTTGAATTAGTTGAGGTGCCAGCCAGTCCTATAAAAGGCGAATTGAATGATTTATAGGTAGGCTTTTGCCCAAACTGATTTCGCATAGAATTTGAATTTTTATAGGTAGGCTTTTGCCCAGACTGATTTTGAATAGAATTTGATTTTTGATAGATAGGCCCCTTTTTGGGTGCTGTTGATTGAGGAAGTGATTCCAAAACTTTACATCTTTTTTCTAGAAATTGAAAAAGTGGGAATTTCGGTATTAGTATTGGCGTGACTCATTTCGAAATTTGAACGCGTCGGAATATCCAATTTTTCTAACAAAATGAAAAAAATAATAAACTCCCAACTGTCAACGTCAAAGCTAAGTGATTTTAAAATTTCTAGGGATTCAGAAAAGGTGTCAATTAAATTACTCAATTCTTTAGCTGACTCGTTTTTTAAGGTGAAGTTCATAATTGTGCTTAAAGCATCATTTGTGAGGTCTCGCTTGTTTTGATATCTATTGACTAATTTGTCGTAAGCAATTTTATAATTTTGATCAGATAAGCTAATCCCTGATATCAATTTTAAAGGCTCATCCTCGAGATATGAAAATAAATATTGAAGTTTTCGAACGTTACTTAGACTTTGATTTTGATCTATAATGTTATTAAAAAGATCGAAAAAGCTTGGCCATAATTTTTTATCACCTCGAAATATATGAATACCTAACTCTTTGAGTTTTCGAGTTTCAGATTCGTTTTGTCGAACATATGATCCCGAAAGTGTTAGGGCCTCAACCGGAAATATTTTAGAGTAAACCCCCTTACATGCATAAAAATATTTACGAGCTTCTGAAAGGATCGCATCCTGCGTTTTAAACTCCTCGTCGTCCGAGTCGTCTATCAACATAATGACATTTTTATGCATGCATTTATCGAAGGTTTCATCCAAATCGGAATACCTCACTTGAAACTCGTTTCTCGCTTTTTCGTCCTTTGCCGCGGTCTGTGAAAACACATAACACTCGGTGATCGCAGATAAAAAAACCTTGCGTTTTTTACACGGCATTTTTGACAGACATGATTTTACCTTTGAAATGACGAAATTGTCGGTAAATATACAATTAACGCTAAATTAATGCTTCTGAAATAGAAAAATGACGAATTGTCGAAAATATGCACTAATTTATCGCAATTGATGAAAATTGTTTTAAATATCGAAATGATATGGAACACACCTAACACATAAATGAGAAATGTTGTTTGTTTGTTTTTTTTTGATTGATCCTCGATTTTGTTTACTAAAACGACCACGCGGTAGACCCGTTACCATAGCAGCGGACCGAAAACAGGTACTTCGCCGACACCGAAGGTCGAACGAAACTTTCTCTCGTTTCAATACGATTGGGAAAATTCAAGGCTGTGATCTCGGCTTGTGAAAAAATGGCCGACTTATTAATACCGTCGTATGGAGTAAAATTTAAATAATTCGGGTCGAAAGGAACACTTATGTTAGCCCGCGGTTAGAAAAACGATAACTGCAATGGACTGTAAATATTTTAATTAAATGAAGCGCGAACAAACATAAATATATTGATACGAAATCACGAAATAATCAAACGTCCATAGGTTAATTGTTAGTACCACACAACGGCAATCATAGACAAAGCACTCACCAGTTTGCAGCCAATTTCTCCACGTTCCAAGGGGCCCCTTTCTGGATCTAATGATGTCACCACGTAGCTGAAGGGCTGAAGTTTCTAGTTCTATGCTTCAGTACACCAAAATCGAGCACTTTTAAGTGTAGAAATTTGAAATAGTTGGAGATAGAAATTAACACGCCATTTTCTCGAGGCAGTTGACAAGGATCTCCCTGATTCTTGGTGCGCATGTCCAAAATGCGCGAATGCACTCTGTCCTTCATCCAATTGTTTGGTTTTAAAAATTTACAAACAACCGCGAAATTTTAGCGGGAGCTAACATTTAACATTATTCTTGACTCGTTACTTAACGGAGTTACTTTTGGGGCTTTTTTGAGTCTTTCCTTCCCTTAAACTTTATTACCTACTTAGTTTTAAACTCAATTGTTATTTAATTATGATAGAGGTTATTATTTATTTGTTTGATTTATTTTAATTACCTATTTTATCGAAAGTATACACAAAACCAATTCAGCAAAGCTGTATAAAAATCTGTTATCTATTCCAAGCAGCACCTATCCCAATGTGGATAGTCTTTATTTCAAGACTTAGGATTTTTGGTCTTTTCTAGCTTCAATAATGTTAGTCGCAGAAAGATTGTTAAGACTAGACCACAAAAAATAAGGACTAATGCTTAAGTAAGGACTCGCTACCTACAAGGGTGTCTATCCACATAAAAATTATCGCAGAAAACTATCAACTCTTGTCTGTTTGAGAGTACTATCACGAATTTGTGTTTTTCCGAGAGTTCCTGAAAGTAGACTAACATGGTAGAACATTTCTCTGTGCTCCACGAGTTCGGCTATACCAGTGTCTGACAGATCTATCTATCTACCTATTTAGCCTTCTTTGATCCATCTTTGGAGTGATACCTCCCTCAATATCTTCCACTCTTCTCTGTCTGTCGCCGTGTTCATTCATCTAGTCCCCGCATGTTTCTTTAAATCGTCCGTCCATCTCATTTAAGGTCTTCCCCTAGTTCTTTTATTTCCCAGGCCTACAGTTTACAAAACATTTGTTTCATGGATCGTCTGTTTATAAATTGACCTGTAGGTATACACTAAATAAATAAATAATAGTGCACTAAGGCACAAGAAGCCGTATAACTTATTAAAAGTTGTCATGGCGAGTTAGTATTGATGACAGTATAATGTTTAAATTTATGATTAGTTAAAAAGTGTTTTAATAATTTCTGTATCTAGAGTTATCAAAAAATGTTAAATTTTTTACTTCGTAGATATCCTTGACATAAGACAGGAAGCAAATTATAAATTTTAGGACCATAATACCTAAAATTTTGTTGTCCTATCGCTCCCTTTTGGCAAGGCAGCTAGTATTTAACTGGTTCTTGTATCTTGTGTGGAAGCTATGCTGCATGTTAAAATATTTGGGTTTCTCTATATAGATCCTCTGTCGGGTACCTTCGTGGTTTATTGCAAATTATTTTAAAAAATCTTTTTTGCAATTTTTCTAGTTTATCGAAGTATGTGTATGTAAATGGGGAACAATAAAGGGTCTATAACTGTGCCCTGAGGAACTTCAAAACTCACACCCAATATATCACTACAGTGGTCCTCGATTTTTAACTGCTGTCTATCCGTAAGATAACTTTTTGTTGCATGCACGACAGATAAGGATTAGCCTTATTTTTCTGTGGCAAGCACCCTTATACGTCTTTATGTAAACTCAACAACGAAATGGTGTTATTAAATTCCGTTTCCTTTGCCACAGTTTATGTTCTGTCAGTCGTAATTTAGTGACAAAATTTATGGTTTCCGTTATGATTTCTCTCGAGAGAGACAAAAAAGGGAAATTACGATTTGATTCTAGCCAGAATCCCAAATATTTCCCTTTATTTTTTGGTAGCTCGAGGATACGGTAAGCTGAAAATGAAAATTTGATTTTGTAAGTGATTTTTAAATCCGTAATTTAATACTCCCAGCCATGGCAACACGACGGGTTAAATTGCCTTTATGCGAAAAAACTTTTTTTTGTTCTGTTGTCTGTTCCTCTGATCCTGGACTTAGTGGCGGTCATAGGCAGAGGGTGGAGGGTTTCTAATGGGTTGCTTTTTTGTTAATTGCTTTCTGAAATCATCATGGTCACGAATTTTTTTCGAGGTGAAATTATAAAATGTCCATTGCAAAACTGCTTTTTAAAAAAAGCTGGAACTGCTTTCACTGCTTTTTGAAATAAGCAGTTTTGCCCATCGCTAGAGAACTTCAAATAAAAGAAACACAGGTATTCCATAGTTAGCTATGGCCTGCTTAGGCAAAATATGTGTTTTTATCTCACACTTCTATTATATTATAGTAGCAATGGTGATCCTAATTTATTCGAAAAAAAATTGCACCGATTTTCAAAATTTTTAAAGGAAAGGTAATTAAGTCTAGAGTTAAACAAAATACATTTTAGTTTATTTTAAAAAAAGGGTGGGGGTACATTTTAAAAATTAGAGTTTAAGTGAAAATATGGCGTGTGTGATATGAAAAGAAAGGTAATTGAGTCTGGAGTTGAACAAAATACATTTTAGTTTTTTTTAAGGGTGGGGATAGATTTCAAAGATTGGCTATTGTGGTATCAAACGAAAGGGGGGGCTTGGGGCCGGCCAATTACAAGATTTTTTTAGATAATTTCCACATATTTCATGAATAATCACAAAAAATAATATACATCATATACGACATCATGAGGCCTCTCGCCCCCCCAGAGGTTTTGGGCCCCCCAAGACATATTCCTGGGTGCGCCACTACCATAACTATAATTCCTCCTGTAGGCCAAGCGTCCTTAATTAATACACGAAACCAGATGCCGCCGGCCCTTAGATATCAATGTCAATAATGACGTATTGCTACAAATTGAGGCCAATTTTATTTTCTTTTTGAAAAATGAAAGAAATATATATTAAGTGTAACATGCGTTTCTTGTAATATAAAAAAGGTAGATACCAAACATTTTTTCCGTAGGTATGAATTTAAAACTAAGAATTTTTTAGACTATTTAAAAAATCCTAATCAAAAAATATTAAAATTATACCAATGTTTTTTATTAAGTAATATTTTAAAATAAATCCTAAGTAATATTGACACACTAAATAAAATAAACTTTTAAATGAAAAAGACACACACATTTTTTATATTTTAACAATAATAGTTTCTTTTTCTAGTCCTTTTTTTACAGAAATATAATATTTTGTATGTTCCAGGTTGTATTAAATTATTATTGACATTTATGTTATTGCGTTCCGGCAACCTCTTTTCTTCGTTCTCTTGGGATGTTTGTCTCCAAGGCGTGCCGCCAAGAATATTATTTATACGTTCATGAGTTCCGCACAAAGTATAATGTTAAGCCGAACGCTGAGACTCACAGACCTTTAATAAAATACTCTGCCAATATATGGGCACCTAAGCTTACACTAAGTACTACAGATATAGTGTACGTGTGAGCTAATATAACTAAGAACTGAAATATACTTTATTTAATTCCAGATTCAATTACCTTACGTTTGATACCATACAAGCCATGTTTTGACTTGAACTCTAATTTTTAAAATCTACCCCTACCTTTTAAAAAAACTGAAATGTATTTTATTTAACTCCAGAGCCAATTACCTTTCGTTTGATATCACACACGCCATATTTTGACTTAAATTCTAATTTTTGAAATCTACCCCCACCCTTTAAAAAACAAAACTTACATGTATTTTGTTTTGATATCACATTTTTTTTGAGTTATTCTGGTTGGTGGTTACAGACAGACAGACAGACAGACGGCGCGACAAAAAGTTTTAAAATCATCTAAAACGCATATATATATATATATATATATATATATATATATATATATATATATATATATATATGGATGATTCTCAAAATTTGGGACAATTTGATGTAACCATCCAATATTATTAAAACAAGAATACTCTTTATTAATCTATAATTTTTAGGTAATAATATAAAATGCCTTTTGTTAGGATCTTTTATTAAATTATTTGTTTTCAGTTTAAAAATATTTTTAAAAACAGCCCAAAGGCATCAAAATTCCGCTCCATGGACTGTAACCATCACGTTTTGCCTAAGATATTGCTTTATTTAAAAAAACCTGTTTTTTTTCGGGTCATAACAGCCATTTACATCAAAAGATTAAATGTCAATAAGTATTATACTATAGCCAAAAACAAATATTTACTAAAAATAGTTATTAAAAATTATTAAGAAAAGTGTGTACCTACATTTGAATTCTACTACGTGGACCTGGGAGAATTTTGCCGTCAAGGGTTGGTACTAGATTATTAAGCGCGCCTGGACTATTTGACACTTGCGTTTTAGTTTGGTTTTCTCGTTCGATATGATAGCATTGCTCAATTTTGTGCGGATTGGTCGTCATGATTGTCGTAGTGCTCGTTGGCAGGTACGTATTTTTATTGTTTTCTACTCCATGGACGCGTTTAAAATTTTTTAGCAAAGTTAAATTTTTTTTAAAAATATGCGTTTAGTTGACCATTTGTTGGCATTTTAATCTTATGCGCCAATTAGCACAGCTTTTTTTGTTTCGCGAATATATAACTATTTTTTTCCAAAAAAATTCTACTCCATGGACTTCTGCTCCATGGACATTTATAAGTCCATGGAGTAGATTGGTGTCTGTGGAGTAGAAATAATAAGTGTTTTTTAACCTTAGCAGACGTTTTAATTTAAATTAATTGCTAGTATTTGTTAAGTACTTGTACTGGGGTTGAAGAGTCATCTCCTAGGGTGGGTTAATATTTAGCTATATGACTTTGTATTTATTTAAAAGAACAGCAAAAATAAACTTTAAAAACGTATACATTTTTGCATTAAATACAGGATTTCTGTTCTTGTTTTCGTGCTTGTGAGAAAATCAACAAATAATTTACTCATGCTGCATTCTGATTTTAGACTATAATAGTAAACCGGTCATAAAAATTAATTATTTTTACATAGATTTTTGTTTTAGCAAAAATATGGCGAAACCAAAGGGGGTCTTAGAAAAGCGAAGACAGCAAAAAACAGATTGTCAGCAATATGAAATGGCAAAGCAGGAGAAAAGACAAAGATATTACAAGCGGCAAAAACAAGGCAAAATTAGGCTTATTGGGACAAAAAATTAACGCAGCGGTACAAAACAAGACTACATAGAATAATAATAATTATAATAGAAAAATTCTCCATTAACAAAAATTTGTTAAAAGATCAAACCGTTTCTTCGGAAGTCAGAAGTTTTAAGAAAACAACTATTTACCAATTTTATGTCTATGAACAAAAGCTATAAGGCTAAAAGACAGTTTATAAAATGCACATCCAGGTAAAAACGATGTAATTACCTCCAAAAAAAGTAAGAAACAAAAGTGATACTTAACAGACATAGACTAAATCTCGGAAAACTGATAAGCAACAACATAAAGAAGATAACTCAAAATATGATATAGTAGTTAGCCACCAACAGCAAATCTAAACATAATACTAATCTTGAATGGATTCAATGCCTAAATTGTCTTAAATGGATCTGTAGCAAGTGCAATAAGGGGAGCTAGAACGCGTTTTTTACTTGTTCTGTATGCGACGACAGCGACGACGGTTATGCATGCAAAATTATTAAAATAAATTATCCTCTGTTTAGCGTTTTTTTATGTATTTATACATACTAAGTTATTTAAAACCTGTTTTTTTTAAATACGAGTTTATTGTTTCTTTGTTTATATACTAAAACAGAAAACCTTTCTTTTCTTTAAAAAAGTAAGCTTACCATCCGTTTTATTTTCTCTCTCCTTAATACAGCATTTTTAGTAACATATACCATGCGAAAATTTTAGTTTTAGAATTTTTTTAATATTAAATTAATTCTAAACTACATGAAATTTCAACTCCGTGGAGAAACCATTCCACTCCGTGGACACGAATTTTTATTTTTTATCAATAATATTTCAAATTTTGACATAGATTTTTGGCCACACACCTAAACATTATCAGAAAGCGATATTCCATGCAAGTAAATTAAAAAGAGTGTTAATATTCATAACTTTGGTCGATTACACTTTTACCCCTCATATTGTCCCAAATTTTTAGAATGACCCATATATATATATATATATATATATATATATATATATATATATATATATATATATATATATATATATATATATATATATATATATATATATATATATATATATATATATATATATATATATATATTTATATATATATATATATAACTTTTTTTTAAATCGGAGCAACGTTTTTTTTTTCAAATTAAGATTACCATAGCTCACACTACTAAAGTATAGTAGTAGTGTGAGCTAATATTTAAAAAATAGATATAGTTTTTGCAAAGTCACCTGAAATGCTCCTAATACGGGGTTCTATCGATTTCATGAAATTTTGCTTCAATCTGCCCTTCAAAAGTTATCCAAATTCATATAAAATCTTCCTGGTATAATTTCAACCCTACCGACAGAGAAAACGCGCAGCTCTTGGCGGTCCGAGCACAAAGTATTTGTTTTCCGACCGACCGAGCCCAGGTGGACGGCACCTGATTGGTAGATTTTTTTGAGATGCGCTTTGAACTGCTTTTGGGTGTTCCTTTCGGGACCTCCTTTGTCGTCAGTATGCAGAGTTAGAAAATAAACCAGTGTCGTTCCTGTAGGTGTAGGAGTAGAAAGTTTTATTTTCTATTTTTCTTTCTTTAGCTTACGCCATAATTAAATGATATAATTTTTATGATTATATCTACCGCCGCACATCACTTTCTATGAAGGATATGCCGATGGTCGGCTTTTATCTTTGTTCAATTGACTTTGCAATTACTATACGATGTTTTGCCGAAAAAACTCGATAAATTAGTGACAGCTCGGGTCTTACAGATCCGGCGCCCGGCCTGTAGGATTTATCAGTGATCGCTCATATTTACTTACCATTAATTAAAAGTTTTTTAACGACTAAAAAGGGATGATCCTACCTACTACCTTATTTCAATTTTATTTCAAACGAGAACAAAAACGCGAAAGTGCAATTCTGTAACCTGCCCTCTTAATCATTAAAATTTTGCAAAATAATTGAAAGGTCAGACTTGAGGTTTGGTCAAAAACAAGACATGAAAATTTCATGAGAATATTTAGCGCATTTAACAATATCATGGAGAATTAAATAATAAGTGAATGCAACGTGGTGAATTTTAGACATTTCAACGTTAGTTCGTAGGTATATTAGAAATGTTGACTTCAAAACTTAATGCAATAAAATTAAAACTGCCAATGCCATCCCAATGGATCTGCGAATACACAAAGAGGAGCCGAAAAAGCTGGTTTTCGGAAAATGGCCTGCAAACGGCGCGCGCGCAACTTAAAAAACCAAAAACAGGACGAATCAGTGTTTGCGCGCGGAGTGTGTGCAGCGCGCAAGCGGCGCACATAGTGCGAGTTCATGGAGCAGTTTGGTGTACACGTACTCTAAGAAGCTACAAGAACACGTCAACAGAACATGGAATCTAATTATAGGTCAATCCTATCTAATAGCAATATTTGCTGTACATAGTATTGTATTTTTAAACTTGCTTCTGTTTTTATTTTTTAATTCTATTTTTATAGAAACGACAAAACATTTTCATAACTTTTATATTTTCCTGTTTTTTGGCAGTAAATTCGCACATCATGGAAAATTTTAATTTTTGGGTAGAATTTCTACATGAAAGTAACTGAGTGACACTTTATCAATAAAATAAACCAAACCAGTTACAAAAATATATTTGTTTTTTTTTTCTAAAATTCGCACAGTACGAAGTTTGGAATTAATATTGCTACAGTGGATATTTTTACGTATAATTAGTAGGTGAGAGGGTTTTAATTTTTTTAAAGGACACACCATAGAAAAATTTAGGTTTTTGTTTTTTTCCTGATTTTAATTGAAGTGAAAGAAAACAAAAACATCTGCGTACCTTTATCCAAAATCAAATTTGCTACCGCATTATTTCCAATATTATCGGGGCAAGATTGCTTTTGTACTTGCCTTTTGGACCAAAAATAATTTTGTTTAGATAAAAAAAATAATAATTTGACTAAGAAAAGTATTAGTTAAATGAGACTGACCCTGATAAGAAATATAAGGAATGCAAGACCGTATATACGAAGAGGCGAGAGATCATCAAGACTATAGAAGTTAAAGGACCAGTTTGATGTGGGTCCTAGGATATTGACAGTATTAATAGTATAGACAAATTAGACTTTTTAGAACAAAAATTTGTCAAGTTTTGAAATTTTGGTTGTAAACTCCTAGTAAAAACCCGAATACAGATCCGATGAGTTCCCACTCCCCTTTGCCCAAATAGCCACCCCCAAAGGTGACCTAAACGGTTTTTTTGTTTTCAGCACTAATAAAAAATGAGCCTTGCGCCGATTTTTGCGTCGATTATCTCGAAAAGTATTAGTGTCAGCAGAAAAATTTATAAAACGAAAATGTAAGGCAGTTCTTTTTCTACAAGATCTATATTATATGATAATTTTTGTACTTGTGAATTTTCTTTTGTTCAAACCAAAGCAAACAAACTTAAGAAATCAATTTATTAAATATCATTAAAGGCAATATTTCTTTTAAGAAAGTAACTTCAGCTAGTCGGCAAAGATCGGAAAAGACGAATAAGTAGGACGGGGCCGATCGTCGCTTTAAAATTCACCACTCGCGGACCGCAGCGTTGCCAGATGAACGACAATTATTGATTTAATTGATGTACGATACTAGGTCTGCGAAAATAGCCTTTTGTAAGATAATTTGCCTATTTCTAATTATTTTATTCCTGATTTGGCAAATAGCAAGAGTTTTTCCAAGGAGAGACAAACAAATACCATCCATATTCAAATGAATGTTTGTTTGAAGTATTGAAGTCGGATGGCGTTACATGCCGCGGGTCCAATCAAAAGCTGTTCACCGCGGCTTTGAGGCACGTACACATACGTATGCTTGTTTGGCTGAGCAGCAAGGCATTCGAATTCTGCCTCAAATGAATATGCGGCTTTGGAGGAAGTATCTATTGCATCAGAGTTTTACATAACAAATTGCAGTAGTAACTTTTTTGACACGCTCCGTTAGATAGTTGCCAATCCAATTTTTTTTATCAGGCCTTTTATGTACCTATAATCGCATCGTCCACTTAATACTAAAGAAAATATTGAATAGAAACACATTTCTTTAAATTCTTCAAATGTGGGAAAAACAAGAGGCAATTAAAAAAGTGTACATTGTAATCAGTACAGGTAAACCTTGTGATAAAAATGACTTTTTCATTTGAGATGCGATCACCCTACTCAAGTTGTTGTTTATCCCTAGGTGTACATAAAATACTGATTTTTTTTTATGTTATATTTTAAATAAATATAAAAGTTTAACGATTTTTAAAACTTTTAGTATTGCGTTCGTTATATCTAAAAGTCGAATCAAATTAAAAATCTAAACCTCAATTTTAGTACGATAATTTTCGGCAAAAAACAATAACTTTCACGATAATGTACGATAATTTTAATTGCGGTTGATTCGATAATTTTCTAGCGAGTATCTGGCAACACTAGCGAAGGGTGACAGTCAAGAGTTGTGGGCGGTTTAAGCAACAAATTATTGTGTGAATATCACAGCGATAACAAATTGTTTTATTTGCGAAAAGATGCTTGAAAATGGTGATTGTACGTGATGAACAGGTTGTGGCGAATTTGATAGCTGTTAGCAAGGCTTAATACTTTCTCAAAAGTATTTTGTTTAATATGTATCTTGTAGAAACAGAACTACTCTACAATTCTGATTCTATAAATTTTTGCTCACGCTAATAGTTTTTGAGGTAATCGACGCAAAATACAACGCAAGGCTCATTTTTTGTTCGCGCTGAAAAACTATGCTTATTTTTCATGGTTATTTATTAGGGCTGGGTGGAAAATTATTGAAAATCTAAAAAGTCTTAGGACTTTTTTTTGTTACAGTTATAGTTTACGTGCAAAACTCAAAAACCGTAATGTTCACATTTGGGGGGGGGGGGTTGGCAAAAGGGGATGAATCTTCCCCTACTGGGAGTTCATAACTAAAATTTCAAAACTTTATACATTTTTTCTTCTATTCCTCGTTTTCTTATCTAACTTGCCTACACTATAAAACAACTTGACGAAGCCAAATAAAGTCCAAACAAGATGTCCTGTGCTACCAGAGCTAACCAGCTAAATAATTATTTGACTCAGCTAGACAATGGCTACATTTGTCTCCAAAATGCAAAGGAATCCCCCTGGAGGACCCAAAACATTAATGCTTCTATAGGCAAAACTCTCAAAATAAAAAAATCTAAGATAACTTAAATGTCAAAATAAAATTTTTATATGTGGGTGCAGGTATTTTTCACTCTCTAATGTTAATTTGTTAAAACGAAATCGGAAAAATATGAGAGCACTGACTCGGGAAACCGTTAAATATTTATACCGAATTTCCAGCAGATCCAAGGGGCAATGACAAATGAGAAGGGTTCGCTTGGAATCCCAACTCCTAGGAAATCATTTTCCAAAGGTTATTTACACAAACATTGTGAGCCACTTGAAGGGTTAACTTTCAGTGTTGTTGTTGATCAAAATCCTCGCCGACGCTGACCCTTACGATTAACATTTGCGGTGAAGTGAAATGGAAAATTTAGTTATCTAATAATTTATTTTAATACATGCCAATATTGCATTTATATTATAAAGCAAAAATGAATTCGTTGACTTTACTCTTCTGGATTTTAAAGTAAGTAACGATATTATTTATTGCTTTTATACAAAACTAAACCACTATATTTCTATTCCACATTTAAAATAAAATTAATTTTTTTAGCATAATCCCTCTTTTCATGGACGTACGCAGCATGAAACTTATGCAGGGACAAATGCACAAACTTAAAAATAAAATAGGTATGATATAATTTATTAAAATAAACAAACAAAAACAAAAACGAAAACGAACATACATAAACATCAGTTTTGTAAATCCTATTCTAATACAGTAAAACGTCTGGAATCTTCAGCAAATCTGCTTAACACCTCTTCTTCTACTTGTTTATTTTTTTCTGAAATTAATATCCGATGTACAGTCAGTATGCGCAAACCGCTTAATCTATCCTCTGAAAAGATCGTTCTACGGTCTATCTATCTATTTAGCCTTCTTCGATCCATCTCTGGACATAGGCCTTCCCCAAAATCTTCCACTCTTCCCTATATGTCGCCGTGTTTATCCATCTACCTCTCCTCTGACATCGCCCGTTCTACAATACCACATCGCAATGCTGGAAAAATATGTAGTGCAGTTTTTGTTGATGGAAAACAAATTCTGCTTGCTTGGCAATTTCTTTTTGTTAACTTTTTTATCTCTCCATTATTTGTACCATAATTTACCCTCATCGTCAAGCCCATTTAAATGATAAAATTCTGAAAATTGTTTATTGCGCATCTTAAATCTACTGAATGACAAGTCCAGCATAACAAATGGATGTAGTGCCAATGGTTCGAAAACTGGTAGGTTTTCATCAGAATAATGTATTAATAAAGATGTTTTCCATTGCTCTGGTGGGTTATTTGCGGGAACGTTCATACAATTTTGCTGTCGCCCCACGATTCTTGGCACCTGTAACTCTATTCCAAGGTTTTCGGCATGTGTGCTGGTTTCAGGTAAGATAGTGTTCATGACTTCTCCTGCAGAGCCGCGATGATGTTTAATTAGATCTAATACTTTTTTATTGTGATTTTCACATTGCGATACTTTAGATTGCAAGAAATTGGCCATAGGTTCCAAAAGCACAGAATACTTTGCTATCAGGCATGGGCAAATAATAAATACCGGCCTTGTTGAAGCATGGTGCTGAAAGGGCAAATTTTCTAGTTGCATAATTGCAGTCCTAGGATAGATTTTAAAGGCCTCCAAGGATGCCCAAAAAGTTATTTTTAAATACAGCAATACTTTTTTAATTTTAAGACCTCAAAAAGCAGAGGAATGTTTGGACCATACTTTCTTTGTAAAACTAATTCACGGAAAAAACGAATTATATCCTTCACAATACATACCATTAGGGATAAGTGTATCTATTGTATAATATTTTGTAGATAAGAATAAGTTTAATCGTTGATTGTTTTGCTTGCAAATTAGGAAATTATTAACTTATTTTCAACATTTAGAATGGGGGCAAATGTCTCTCCCTGCCCCTTGCTGCGTACGTACATGCCTCTTTTGCAAAATAAATTCTTTGAGTTTATCCAGTTTTCCGTAATGGAACGTAAAATGTTATAGGTTGGAAGATCTTATCGTTTTATAAATCGAAAAATATTAATTAAGCTCTCATGTTTTTTGAAAACCAAAGAGATATCTGATAATTTGTAAATGTACGGTATATTTAGTTGCGGTCTGGCAAAAAATTCAACTCTGGTTAAATATGCAAGTTTATCTGTGCGCAAAACTACATAAAATATTGTTCCTGCTAAAAATTTAATAAACGACAAAAACACAAATGAATCATGTTTTATAATTTTTTATCCAGGCATTCAATTAACCACACACGAAACTCACATTTATGGTAATAATAGAAAAAAGATAATAAAAATGATAAACTGTAATGCATTTAATAGAATTTTTATTGGAATTAATAAGCGATCAAGCAACGATGAGTTTGTTGCTTTGACTTTTCAGTTCAATTCAGGTTTTTGTTATTGAATGTGGCTTTCTGTCATCACCGATCTAAGGTGCACTAATGTGTTGAGTTTAGTTGCGTAGCCTGTTTAGGTTCTTATCCAGTTCTTTTTAAACTGTTTTTGTAAGGAACATTTAGAGTTATTGGTTGACTAAGAACTTTTTTATTCTGCATTATAAACGAAGCTTCAATAAACTTTCGTTTTCGCCAATGCGACCCCTTATGCAAAGCTTTAGCTCCTGACCACTAAATCCTATGATCCCTAATTGGGTAGTTTTTAGATTTTTCATTTACTCTAACCTGAAGAGGGCGTTTCGTTTCACTTACATATAATCTACCACACTCACACGGGATTTAGTAAATACATTCCTTATTATTTGAGGGATTTTCTGGTTTTTTTTTAGTTACAAAACTTTTTATCGTATTTCCCGATAAAAATACTGTTTTTATATTATAGTGATTGGCTATTCATCTTGTGGAATGTTAGAAGCACCCAACGGATTATTATTTTGAGAATTTGCTACATTTATTTTGTTTTTAATTTTAGAGATCGTTGAGTCTATTAATTTCTCGGAATAGCCATTCTCAGAATAACCATAACCAACTCCTTGTTTTGTAGCAACAGAATGATTAGACTTAAAATTTAGGTACTGTCCCTTGTGTGTAGGTTTCCTATATATAGTGGTTTGAATGTTTCTGTCTAATCGTTTGACGAGAATATGCAAAAAAGGTAAGGCTAAATCTTTTCTAATTTCCATGGTGCATTTGATTGTTGGTTGAATACCGTTCAGTTGTTGCAGAAAATTCTGTAGTTCGTCATCATTTTCTGGCCATATAATAAATGTGTCATTCATGTATCGTAGTCATAGTTTTAGTTTGACCGTTGCTGTGTTGATTGCATGGTCCTTGAACCACTCCACGTAGATAGATGTTTGCTACCACTGGCGAAAGAGACGAACCCATTGGAAGTCTATCATTTTGAGCGTAAAACTTATCTTTCACTTGAAAGTACGAGTTACGGAGACAAAGCTCTAACAAATCCATCACCACCTCCACCGATAGCGTCGTGAAATGTCACATCAGTTTGTAATCTGTTTTTAATGATACTTAGTGACTCATTTATTGGCACGTTGGTGTAAAGACTTTCTACATCAAAAATATCGTCGGGATCTAATTCGATCCTTTTTAGAATCTCGACAAAATGTTCCGAGTTTTTGACAAAAGATTCGGTCTTGGTTGACGGTTGAATTATATCCAACAAAAACCTCGACAAAGTGCTCGTCGGTGAGTCCCTGTTGCTGATAATTATTCGCAGTGGTATATCCTTCTTATGGATCTTCGGTAAACCATAGAAATGTGGTGCCTTCCTGAGTCAGGCAAGTGTTTCAAACAAATTTAGAATCTTATAGGTTGCTTAGTCTTTTCATTTCTCTATTGCTGTAAGGTTAAGTTTCTGTACACGTTCTAGAAGTTCCATGTTTTCAATGTAGTACAGGCTCCAAACTCCAACGTTGGCCTAGTAGTAATAGTAGTGGTGGGAAGACCATTTTTGGTCTAGCGACTAGGCACACGCCGCGCCCTTTTCGCAAACCACGATTGGCCGTACATCATATATCAAACTGATGGACGTGCCCTTTAGGATGCAAGTTTTCTTTCTCTAAGAGGACTTAATTTTGCCTGACACCTCTTTGTCGAGGGCAGGGATCTTTATACTGCGTAGCAAGTATACACAGTGGACCTACGCTTTTAAACCCCTTCCGAATGGTGGTCCTTCTACATGTTAAACTTGCATCTATCTAACATGGCTATCGTCCCAGCAGAACTTGGTTATAGACGATAGACTTCTTTCCTTTTCAGCGCAACAGTCGTGGTCGTCGTGAGTTGACTGTAGGAGATTTATTCTGGCGCCGTCCTGGTTCCGACTATATAGCACTTATAGCAGGCTCCTGGGTTATTATCCCTGGTTCCTCGGCTGGCTGCGTGTCGGCTCCTGGACTACACCTGCGTATATTCTCGATGTTGAATGTCGACTTATATTTTTTGCGTGCATCGCATTGCATGCTTATTCGATGACGGCTGTTGAACGCTGAAAAGGAAGTCGGCGACAGAGCGACAGTTGTTTTTGCATCGTTTGAGCCGACGACCATGCCACGGCACTACCCTGCCGCCTAACGTTGACCTAACGAAGTTGTAGCAATTGTGGTAGTGGGTCGCAGAAAAGTTTGTGTGAATTAAAAAAAAAAAAAGAAATAATGAACTTAAAAATAAATTAGCTCGTACAAAAAAAATACTGAGAAACCATTTAGCGAGCTCTAAAAAGCCTAATAACCACTTACGGACAATGATATAAAAGTACCCTATACCGTTTAATGGCCGCCATATTTCAAGGGTGACAGTTTGGGAACTTATTCCTTTAAGATGGACTGAAAATAATGGATGACATTTCTCATAATTTCGTATTTGAGTCCGTTATGGAAATAAAAGATATATATTAAAAGAAATGAAATAATGACTACATTCATCTGAACATTTTCCAACTTACTTCTAAAATGCATAATTTAACTTTGAACTTTTGAGCTTTATTGATGGTAATATTTCCTAAAGTGTCTGATTTAAAATGTAGATGTAAAGAGAACACTATCCTGGGAAACTGCAACGAGTTGCAGGCAGACCAGATAATTTTTAGACCGACCAAAAGTGACCAGACTTAAACAGTTGCTAGGATAGACACGAAAAAACATTGGACTGCTGAAAGGTTTTGCATATACAACTGAAATAAAACAGTAGATAACTTTTAAAGACTTTGTTGTTTCGCGAAGTATTCACCACGAAAATTAAGGCACATTTGCATGGACTCAAACCAGTTGTCCAAGCTGTAATTCCACTCCTTTGATGGTACTGTCAAAATAGCATTTTTCAGATCATCGACTGCTTCCTCTGGCAACTGAAATCTTTGACCATGCAGTCTATTCTTGATTTATTTTCGGAAAAGAATAGAAATCGTTGACACTTAGATCGGGATCGTATAGCAGCACACTGAAACAAATGACTGACGTTTATTTTCGGGTTCACATGAGTAAATCGACGATTCATCACTACTGACAATGCTGTACTTACAGCTTTTTCGAGTCTCTTGCCCCAAAGCGGTCTAGTTTTCTGACACCAATTGGCCCTAGCTTCGTTCTGTTCTTCAGTTAACAGATGCGGTATCCAGCGGGAAACTAATTTCCTTAACCCTAATTCTTCATGCAAAATTTTTTGAATTGTGGTATTTGCAATTTCCAATGAAGCCTCAATCTCGCGATATGTCATATGTCGATCTTCCGTGATGAGCATGCGCACAGCATCGATGTTTTCTTGGGTGACGGCCGTTTTTGATGCACCTGGCCTTGGATCGCTGCTAAGGGTAATCCGTCCATGCTTGAATTCTCCAAACCAACGAGAAACTGTCGACTGATGTGATGCTTCATCACCGAAAACCGAAATTAACTCGGCAAGATATTCCTGTTGAAATAATTTCCTTTGAAAGTTATAAAAAATTATGGGCCGAAAATGTTTTAATTCCATTTTTTAACTGATTTGGTAACTTCACTGTAGCTATAAAACAATACGTATCTCACTGACGATTTTAATTTAGATTAGATAAAAATTGAAATTAAGTTTTAGTAACGACATTCGATCAATGTCGCCCTCCATGTTGCTATATGCAAAATATAAAGGCAGGCCTCGTATAGGAGTCCAAAACTACCTGACCTGCCCTGACTTGACGGAAGAAAACTCATTAAAGCACTTTTGGGGCCTACTCAAGTATGGGACAACAAGCACTCGGGTCCGAACTCTGAGGGACGAAGAGCTGCAATTACTTAAGGACTGACATACTTGACTGTGTAAAGAGAACAGGAAGCCCCAACGAAGAGCTACCTGGACATCAAATCGAACTATAGAGAGTTAGTTACGGGATAGACCTGTGGTATGACAAACAAGGCCTACACTGGCCTACTTGTCGGACCTGAGGGTCACCCTTTTCTACTACTTCTGGTATAAAATGAAATCTGATTTGACTTCCTGAAACCTTTTTTTATTTTACATTCTCAATACTTTTTTGTTTATCTCATTAAGTATTTCACGACAGTCTCAGGATAAAGGGTCTCGAAAAACTGTTCCGATACAAACATTACGAATAATGGATGCTGTACACGTTATACCACTTTACCTAATGTATATTAGATTTTTTCTTTTTCTTCGGAAACCCATTTCGCGATTGGAGCTTGACAACTCAATCTTTTAGGTTTACGTATTGTTTTAACCTTTTTAATTTTATTTCTGATAAGAAAGATGCAAAATTCAAGAAATATTTGATGGTATTTCAAAGTTAGTATTTAATTTAAACGGTCGCTTCAGTTAAATTATAAAAAGTAAGTACGGGGACGGTCTTTTATATTTTGCATATAGGAACATAGACACAGAGACTTAACCTCAATCTTTACCTAAAAATGGAATTAAACCACGAACATTTTTGGGTTATAAATATTTATAACTTTCGAAGGAAATTATCTTAACAAGAATGACATGTGACACATCGCGAGATTGAGGCTTCATTACGGATTTCAAAGATCTCGATTCAAAAAAAATTGCATGAAGAATTGAGGGTAAGAAAATTAGCATCTGTTAACCGAAGAACAGAAAGAAACTAGGGCATTTGGTGTCAACTCTAAACCGCTTAGAGGCAAGAAACTTGAAAATCGTGTACAGCATTGCAAGTAGTGATAATTCGTAGCGATATTTGTCTCAAAAGCAGGTTATGTAGCAACAATTCCTCTGGAAGATCAAAGGACTGTTCCTGCCGATTACATCACCATGACGTTAGTTTATGTTGACCTATAAAAAGGTATGTCTTTGTAAAAGAATAAACGAATTTTGCAAGGTGACCTGATATCGGTCTACCTTTTTCTTGTGTATTCATACTGTTTCATGATTTTTGTAGTGTGCTTCTGCATCTATTTTGCCTCGACGTTCCTTAATGCTTCTTCTTTCTGTCCACCAGCTGTGGCCACCCCAGCAATCATTTAAGTATGGTCGCTTTGTTAGGTGATCCGTGTCTCTAGTCTGTCTGCATCTCGCTTCTGTACTGTACTGTACTCTTTGATTTGCTGTGCGATAAACGTAACTTCGGATATATGGGCGAATAGAGCTTGGAGTTTTCTAAGAGTTAAAATATAACAATCTTCAAAAGGCCGTCGAAACATAAGGTATGAGAGAAATAAACATGACTTTTTCGTTTATTTTTTAAATACGAAAAATCGCCTTTGTGCCAAATCGTACTAATATTCTAAAAACGACTGAAACCTTTACGACACTATTTATGAACCCGAGTGTACATTTTTAACTATTGCTTAAAGGAAAATATTAAAAATAAATATTTGGATATGATTTTTATTAAACATAATTATCTTATGGGTTATATCATTGTGATAGGGCGTCTATATTGAAAAGTTTTGGAGTGCCAAATTAAACATTTTTAAGACTAAGTATAATAGTAAAAAATTAAGTTTTACAAAATAATAATTTATGATTGTTTCCCTCTAAAGTCTGACATTCTTGACCGAAGTGAAGCCCACAGAATACTAAAGTGAAAACCAAACATAAACTTAGCTATCAGACGCAAACAGAAAATTTTTTAAACCACGTTATAACTCTAAAGGCTGGAGTTCAATATACCTACTTCAATGGCAATATTTGGTTAATACGGTTAAACTTTGTAATGTGGTCAAGGCAGTATTTGCTTTCCCATTGAACTGCTCCTGATATAATACTACCAAACAGAATTGGTTAAGGGCCTAGTTGGCATTTACATCCTCAAATATTTAGACAAAATTTGCTTGATGTTGACTTCAACCTGCTGCATCCAATTAGTGGAAGGGCTCACTTTTCACATAAAACATGGGAGAGTATCTTTTTGCTGAAGACTAGAGATTTAGAGCTAGAAATGGAAAATAAGCACGTTCCTTAATTATTTTAATGAACTTTTTATTCTGTCAAAAAACAGAAAAAAATATATTTTCTATTTTTAACACAAGTCTGTGCTTTGTAGTTTAGCACCACAAGAAAATTAAAAAATAGATTCGCTACTGCAAGGCACTATTCCAACTTTAATTAAACAAGTATCTACTTACACTCTGACCTAATTTTTTTGACTTTTATTTTGACATAAATGTAAGATACTCGTAAGCTACTAGGCAGACTTTGCCTTACATCAATTCACTCTATTTAATATTTTGAAATAATTTATTACTTAAATTTGCTAAATGTTGGATAATCGTAAGTTTCTAGACTGACTATACCCATATGTACTTATCATAAATTACGTAACATTCAGGATTTGTTACTACCCCTCTCCCTCTTCGTAACGCATTTTCAATAAACAACACTTTAAAAAAACATTAAGTGTAACGCAAGGCTAAACCAGTTTCCCTGGATCATTACCCTATTTAAGAATGGTCCTGTGAATTACACAGTACACAGACCTATTTTTTAAGTGATGAGTAACAGGCTAAATCTTCATAACTGGACAGTCAGTCCAAACTTTTTTCTTTATTAAAATTCTTGAAAGAAATTCCTACTAGAGTGTGTAAGCGCTAAAGCGATGTCAAATTAGTAGCTGTAAAAAAATTATGATAAAGTAGTAACAATCAATTCTTTACTTAAATCTAAAGATTATATGATATAAAACGTGAAAAAATGTTTGCTCTGTAAATTGGGTGCTTTGACGGCCGTATCCCCACCACAAACATGTAAAAATGTCGAGATGAAAAAAGTGAAAAATAGCAAACGACAATTTTTTTCTCTCTAGCTCAAAAAATTAGTTTGCCGAGTTGATTTCTGTTTTCAGTAATAAGGCACAACATCAGTTGACATTTTTTTTCGTTGGTATGGAGAATTTAAGCGTTAACGGATTAGCCTTTGCTACGATCCAAGGCCAGGTGCACCAAAAACGACTGCCACTCAGGAAAACATCGATGCTGTGAGCATTCTCATCATGAAAGATCGACATGTGACATATCGCGAGATTGAGGCTTAATTGGAGATTTCAAAGACCTTAATTCAAAAGAATTTGCATGAAGAATCAGGGGTAAGAAAATTACTATTTCGCTGTATACCGCATCTGTTAACCGAAGAATAAAAAGCAGCTAGAGTGGTGTCAGAAAACTTTAGATCGCTTTGAGGCGGAAAACTCGCAAAACGTGTGCAGCATTGCCAGTGATAATGAATTGTATAAACGAAACATATACGCCAGTCGTCTGTTTGGGTACTTCAATATTAAAGAAATGTCAGCAAAAGTCATCCGTTCGCAAAGTGTATCCAAAAAGATGGTTGCAACATTTATCTCAAAAGCAGGTCATGTAGCAACAATTTCTCTCAAAGAACAAAGGAGTATTACTGCCGATTGGTACATCACCATTTGTTTGCCGAAAGTCATCGCTGGACTTCGAATAAAAATACAATTTTGACAGTACCAAGAAACGAGTGGAATTACAGCTTTGACATCTGGTTTAAGCGCATGCAAAAAGTGTATTCATTTTTGTGGAGAATACTTCGCGAAACAAAAAAGTCCTAAAAAGTTATCTACTGTTTTTTTCCAGCTGTATATGCAGAACATTAAAAGATGTCTGTGCCTGCACACTTAGTCAGTTTTACCTTTTAAGAATTTTCGCAGAGAAAAAAGTTACGCGTTTCATTTTAAAATGAAGCTGTCAACAAAAGTTCAGCCTGTTCTGTTAATCGTATTTTAAAAAATTGACCGTTATACTGTGAAGTATTAATAATAATTAATACAGAATTTAAAAAGCTCAAAAACTTCTATTAATAAGAATATATCAAGGTAGTAACCTGTGAATAAAGTTACCTATACTCCAAATTGTTTTGGAGTTATCTGGGTTAAGTAATCTTTAAGGAGTACAAGACACATTTGTTGTTAAGATTAAGATCTTAATGTCTTAAAGACCAATAAAATTTATTTATTCGGAAAGAGCGCATAAATTAGAGGAAGTTTATGTGAAAACTTAAAAGTACGACAGTTATTTGAAAACATTAAACTTTATTAGTTTTATCATTAGAGTTTTACCACAAATGGTACACTGTTAAACGAAACCCGTTGTTTTAAAACGCATTTGAATGTAATAAAAAGTCCGTGTTAATTAGAACACGTTTCATATCACTATTATCCTGTATTATCCCTATTTTCCTCAAAATATTGATTAATAATTAACCTTTCAGGGTCACTATCGATTTTTTACATGGCATTTTATTTTCTTTGTGGCTTTGATAATATATGTCTTACTACTATAATATCTTTCTTTATTTCCTACTGATTCAGTCGTGTGTGGTGGAAAGTTGGCATTTTTCCAGTTGAGCCCAGTGAAAAGTTAACACAGTGTTTTTAAGAAGTGTTTACTAGAATTTTAAGAGGCTCTAGAACGTTTCGGGGTGTTTACTCAGAGATTAAGCTAAAGAGAGTCTCTAGTAAGACTTCATTTTATTTTAATGACATTTTGCTTATAGCAGTGGTGGTTCGCCCAATGACACAGATGAAGTGCTGCTTCACCTCAATTTTGCAGACACAATATAATAATCTAACAGTCCAAAGAGGGACAAAAAATTAAAAACCGGAGCCGCGCCCCGTCAGCAAAACCGAACGAGCTCTTAGTCACCTTATTACGTAATAACCGAATAAAAACGTTTAGCGTTCTCTGCCGCGGATTCGTGCAGGCCTGTGTCTACTCGATATGCCGCGGGGCGAAGCGTCCGTTGGTTGTCATGATAACGTCGCATACTTCGGCAGGGCAAAGAATCAGGTGTTGAACCAGTTTACATTATTGAAATTATTGTTTACATTCGGTTCTGATTCGGTTTTTATTTTAATTATTATATAATTTTCATTTGTACGATGCAGTGTATGTTTTACTTGAAAACCAATTTTTGAGGTGGAACGATGATGACAACAAAGACTTTTGGAACTCTAAAAAGCCGCCCCATATATTAAACGTAAATCAACCGGCTAAGGTTCAAGACACATTCGACATTTTAAAGAATCGTTGTACAAAAATTTAAAGGATAGACGAATTTGCCTCACACATAAGCAGTGAAATTTAAATTTAATTGCAAGTGCATCATCGTGAACCTTTTACCTACCAGATTTTACTGAATTTAGGTAAGTTCTTTATAGAATAGGTATTTACATTATTATCATACTATTATATATTTATTATTTATTTGTGTCTATAAAAATTGGGAGAGGGAAATCCTGCATCACCTCTTGTGAAAGTGACGAGCCGTCACTAGCCCATAGTTAAGGCAAAAAATCTGAAAAGGCCGCTCTAGCAGCATTTCATATTACTTTTAGGTAAATGGTCATCTCCTCCAATTTTGACTCCGCTAAATCCGAATATATTGGTTGCAAACACCCGAAATGTCAATAGGAATTTTTTGGAATAATTCAGTTTATGGGCGCCCCTGGAAAGTTGCCCATAATATTCTGTAATACACCATTTGACAAAAAACAAACATTATCCACCGCAAACTAAGAAAGGATTTGTCGCCAAAAGCTTACTTTTTAAGAAAATTGAACAAAATATTCAACAAAATTAATTTGTTTCGATATTTTGAATTGAATTGATTTAATTTACGGACTCCCCTGAAGATTAAAATATAAAACTGATTCGACCTTTTTATATAGCTTTTAAAAGTAAATTTAATTTTTAACGATAAATTATTGGACTCCTATGTAAGTTATTAACAAAAATAATGAACAAAACCTTTCTTTGTTACTTTTTTAAATTACGTTAATAAAAGGGCGCCGTTGTTATTTTGTAATCAGTCTGTTCATAGTCATGGTTTAAGGGAAAATTGGAAAAAACCTAAATCTTTTAGATTTCAGGGTGTCGGGAGGTTTTTGACGGTTGTTACAGCTAATTAAAAAAATACTAATACGGTATTACTTTTTGGGTATACAATTACAGATTTCGAATGCATACATATATCAAATGGGGCTTTACAACGTCAATATAAAAGTTTATGTCATGTTGGCTGCCATCTTGAATATCTCAACATTTCCAGCAAGCGGGATATTCGAATTTAAATATGAGAGGGATTTTACGAGGTCTGGTCAAGAATAAATAAATTAATGTTCGAGCTGGTCCTCAAAACAGGGTAGTAGTAACAGACGTAGGCGGCAGGGTAGTGCCGTGGTATGGTCGTCGGCTTCACATGTGGAAGGTCCCAGGCTCGCGTCTCGAACAACGATGCAAAAAGAAAAAAAATCCCTCGCCCTGTCGCCCACCTCCTTTTTAGCGTTCAACAGCCGTCATCGAATGAGCATGCGATGATGCACGCAAAAATATAAGTTAACTATAGGTAAATTTAGTGGGAATAAGGACACTGTTGTTCTGGTAAATATACGTTTTAATCCATCGGTAACGTTTCGACAATGGTTTTTGTCTTCATCAGACCTTCAGACTAGATCGTACATCTAGTCTGAAGGTCTGATGAAGACAAAAACCATTGTCGAAACGTTACCGATGGATTAAAACGTATATTTACCAGAACAACAGTGTCCTTATTCCCACTAAATTTACCTATAGTTGCATTGCAAGGACGTGATAAGTTTACCAAATATAAGTTAACCTTGAACATCGAGAATATACGCAGGTGTAGTCCAGAAGCCGACACGCAGTCAGCCGAGGAACCAGGGATAATAACCCAGCAGCCTGCTATAAGTGCTATATAGTTGCAACCAGGATGGCGCCAGCATAACGTACAGTCAACTCACGACGACCACGACTGTTACGCGGAAAAGGAAAGAAGTCTATCGTCTATAACCAAGTTCTGCTGCGACGATAGCGGTGTTAGATAGATGCAAGTCTAACATGTAGCAGGACCACCTTTCGGAAGGGGTGTAAAAGCGTGGGTCCACTGTGTATACTTGCTACGCAGTATAAAGATCCCTGCCCTCGACAAAAAGGTGTCAGGAAAAATTAACGAAACTTGCATCCTTAGGGGCACGTGCATCAGTTTGATATATGATGTACGGACAAATCGGGATTTGTGAAAAAGGTGCGCCGGCCGTGTGCCTAGTGTCTAGACCAAAAATGGTCTCCCCACCACTACTACTACTACTAACAGCCATATACATCAGTGTTACATTCTTCTTAGATATCGTCAGTTCGGTACAACGAAAATGAATGAGTGGATATCCACTTTAAAAACCAACGGTGGGTATCCACATTTCCTTTTCCTTTTCCAGATGTAGTTCCTTGCTTTTCCATCCATTTTAGTTGAGCCGTACTGACGATGACTAAGAAGACTGTAACAACGATGTATACGGTTGCTACTACTACCCTGTTCTGAGCAGCGGAGAGGGAGAGAAAGAGGGGCCCGGGCAGGGAAGGTCCTTCCTGGCATAAACCTTTTTTAGTTCAAGGAAGAAAAGGCCAATGCATGAACCGCAACGTTAAACAAAATTTAAGTATTTTGTCACCTGTGAATTTAAATATCAGACTTAAGAATTATTATAAATAAATGCCAACAAAGAAATAATTAGGTTTTTGCTTCCTCCTTGGACCCCCCTCCTTTGAAAATCATGGATCCCACCACTGGTTCTGAGAACCAGCCCCAAAATTAATTTTAGTATTCGGATTTAGACGGTTTTAAATAACATGATTTTAAAAGTCGATTTTCAGAACTACTGCCTTGACTATTTCACTGTTATAAATATACAGCTTTTTTTAAACTAGCTTTAAATTTCGTTCTGGTAATGGAAACCTTATATCTTACCTTATTGGGCCATATTTCAGTATAAAAAAATTATACTGAAAACTGAATATTAAAAAAATAAAACTGACCTTTTTATAGAATTAAATCGTGTGACCTCATACCTGCCGGAAGTTACGCATAGCTCCATTGATTCGAAGTGAGTCAGCAGCTATGCCTGCGAAACCGCTCTGCTCCCTTTCTTGATCTTTGAGTTGACGAAGCGATGTTGAGGGGTGCGCGCCATGGTGATGACATCCGGCACCGCAGCAAGGAACTGCCGACGCTTCAGGTTGAGAACTCTGACGTATTATTCGGGAACCAGGCAAAGTTGTAATTGCTGCTGCGGGTGCCGAGGGACAGGAGTTGCACGACACCTGGAAGGTACCCAAAATGGTGCAGGTCAAACGAAAGCTAATACTCGATTTGCGGAATGTAAATAGTAACTGTCATTTTCGAACAACATACTAATTGTAACAAGGTACTATCCTTGTTACAACACAATATCAATGCGTTTGGTTTGGGTTTTAAACTAATTGAGTCTAAATGTAAATTTAATTCAACACTGCTGATATGTTCTAATATCCCAGTCAAATATGGAAGAAACCTCAAAAAAATAGGTACTGGCTAAATTTTTGTATTCCTTATTTCTCAAAATCTGCTATACATCCCCATATATTTTCCATAAAAATCCTCATTCAGCTTTCATTTTCTAAAAAAAAGCAGCAAAAGAGAAAAATATTCAAAAACATTGGATCTAAATCAAAACAACCTAACCTTTTAAAAATATACTTAAAAAAAATTATTTTCTTTTTTCTCACCCTAACCACAGATAACAATTTATAATATTAAGCTTGATCCCCACTTGTACAAAACACCATGCAATTAAAATTATCTTTATTTTTTTACGGGTTACGTCAATGTTCAGTTACAAGTGATTTGTAAAACACAGTTCGCGTCCGCAGTTAAGAGTTTGTGAGTGCTCTTTTGTGGTCTATTCAAGGGCTTGTATAGCCAATAAGAAGCTAAATAACATAAGTAATATATGATCAGTTTCTGCATTTTAGATAGTGAATGCGAACCTTACCAACTACAAGTATAAAACTTGGCTATCTCTAAATTGCGAACTGCCGACGCGAACTGCATTTATATATCACGTGGAATGTTGTTTCTGCCTAGAAGTTGATATTTTTACAGTGCTTAATTGTATAAAAATATTTCTTTTTCACAGTCTTTTTTTTTTCTCATTTGATAACCGTGACTCTTTCCCCGACACAAAGGCCGCCATTTCGAAACGCCTAATTGCACGGGTCATCGGCCACACTTGGAACCTCCAGACCGGATAGTTTTTCATCCGGTCCTTTTGTCCCTTAGAATGGCCTACCGACTGAAGGCGTGTGTAACAAAGTCCGCCTTTACGAGATATCCTCATCCGGCCTGATTACCGACGTAGATGAAGTTGTAGAAGAATATTACAGGAATCCTATAAATGTCTCTCCAGGAATCCTATAAATGTCTGCCGTACACGACCTCGGCAACCGACGGGGATCGAACCCGCCACTGTAGCAAGCGAGATTCCTTTAGCTCACTCGTTTTCAATGCGCGAATGCACCGAGCCACCAAGGCTACTTTCACAGTCTTGTTGGCCCATTGTTATTGACTATTTTCCTAACCTTTACTTAAAGTTGTTTGTCTTAAAAAAAGCAAAAACTAAATTTAAATACATCGTGTTTTGTAGAGTGGGGATCAAGCTTAATATTATAAAATATTAAAATTTTAAAACAAATTAACTACAGGATTCGAAAAAACAAAATTAAAAATAACAATTTTTCTTCAAATATATTTTTTGAAATATAAGGCTAGGTTTCTCTTTCTTTTATAGTAGAAAACAAAATGGTTTCATTTATTTCTTCCCTTTTAAATCAGTGGCGTACGTAGAAATGAATCATGAGGGGATTAGGGAATTTTAGGGAAAATTCATGTTTTACGGGTGAATATTTAGTGTCCCTGGGGGGGGCATTAGGCCCGACGCACCCCCTCCGAACCGACCTCCCGCATACGCCACTGGAAAAACTGCTGCAACAAAAAAAAATTAGGAATCCCAGATGCTAAGGAATACATATACAAAAATTCAGTCGGCATATTTTTTTAACGGTTTCAAGTTTGGCTATAAATGCGCCAAAATCGCATCTATTTTGCTTAAAATTTCTTTAAAATATTTCCAAAGTTTCGAATTTTAATTGCAGGAGTTTTCAAAGTAAAATATCTCAACTCGAAATTTGCTAAATGCAAATCAAAGTGCGCTTTTTCCCAGGCCACAACAATGTTTGAATTAAACTGAAAATAATTTTTTATTATATCTAAGTTTATCAAAATATGACAATAGCTTTGTTAAAATAAAACAAGCGTGTTTCACATTCCAAAAATTTATTTCTGTACTATTCTGTAAAGACTATTTTTAATATTAGATAATCTATAAGTTCCATCTAATCTATTTCCTTTATTATTTATGAATCAATCAAAAATGACAGTTAGAAGCTTTTTAAAATGATATAGTGTGAATTAAAAGCATGTTAAGGTAAAGCTAGAGACGATTTAGCAGGGCGAATAATGAGACAAGAAATAAAGGGGTGCATAAAATGATTTAAAAAAATTTTTTTATAAATAAGTTCGTAAATAAAAATAGTAGACAAAACACAGTGCTCAAAAGATTAAAATTTTGTTCATGTAAAGCTTTAACATACCATTAGGGTACAAAGCTATACTGACTATGAAGATTCTGCTAAGAAAGAGAAAAACTAATTTGGCAGGTGTTTAGATTAAAAAAACTTCCCCTCTTCCTCGTCACGAGTCTTGCTCCAAATGAATTTTATTGTATTGTTTTTGGTAACGATAAAGATATTTATTTACCTAGTTTGGGTGTGGTCTATAACTCTATAAGAAATGACCCATTTTACATTTATTATTGTCTCTAAACATCGCGCTAAAATAGGCTGCCATATCCTACGAATAAAATTTATTTTTTACACTGCTGTTGTCCCGGCATAGCCGATTCGACAGTTTAAAAAAGTAAGAATATGTGATTTTTAAAACCTTACAAAGTCCTTTCAAGAGCTACCAAATCAATTAAATGAAATGGTCAAACTTGCCACCCTATTGTGCTGAACAATAACCAAAATGGTTATAAAATCGTTGCCGTACATTGCTTAGCATCTCAGGTGTAATCGAATTAAAAGCCTCTTCAACTTCAAGTTCGGCTAAATAATGAGCTCGAATGTGATCAAATGTAAATATCTTATTTTTGACATAAGGACAAAACAATCACATACAGACAATTCAGGTGATCTAGGGGTTCGTCTGGTAATACTGCGTCTGCCTAGAAGTCGACGGCAAAAAGTTTCGTCGAAAAATTTCCTGGCGGGTAAAAAGTCATTCGCCGTCCAACATTGTGGGTGTCCACCCATCCTGCTGAAACTAAACTTGTTGAAAATCACAATCGTTGAATTGCAGAAATCACTTGATTTTACAATAACTGACAAAATTTTCATCCTGATTTGCACGATCCATCATTTTTTCACAAAATTCCATCCTTAAAATATTATCCTCGAGAAACAGTTTCTGAGGAATATCATCAGGTCTCTCTTGAACTTGAACAAGGAGGGATTACCTCAGCCGCAGTTTCTCGCTGTTGCCTTTATTCTCACATGTGTCTTGAACCCTCATCCACCTCTTCATTGTCGCTAAATTTTCTGCAGAGCCTAACTTATTTTTATCATAAGGCCAAAAAAATCACATACAGAGAGGACAGGCGATCTAAGGGCCAATCTGGTAATACTGCATCTGCTTATAAGTAGTCGGCGAAAAGATTCGTCGAAAAATTCCCTGGAGGGTAAACCGTCATTCGCCGTCCGGCATAGTGGGTGTCCACCCATCTTGCTGAAAAAAATACTTGTTCAAAATCACAATTATTGAATTGCAGAAATCACTTGATTTTGAAAAAACTGAAAAAATTTTTATCCTGATTTGCACGATCCATCATTTTTTCACAAAATTCCATCCTTAAAATATTATCCTCAGGAAACAGTTTCTGAGGAATATCATCAGGTATCTCTTTAGCAATGGCTGCACTTGAACAAGGTGGGATTACCTGAGCCGCAGTTTCTCGCTGTTGCCTTTGGTCCCACATGTGTCTTGGACTCTCATCCACCTCTTCATTGTCGCTACATTTTCTGCAGAGCCTACGTACCCAAATTTATCAAAATGGTTAATTATGTTCAAAATGGTAGTTTGGCAAGAAATATCACGGTCCTTATACTTAGCAATACACAAATTTATTACATCTCGAGCAGAGTTTCCTGCAAAATAAACATTTGAACCTTTTTTTCCATTGAAAAAGAAGTTAGCAAGTTGTATAAAAAATCTCGCTCAGCAGATTTAAACGAAAAAGTAATATCGATCCCCTGATATCCCGAGTCAGCTCTTGTCTACCTGCCTATAATTTATCCTCTGTATTCCTTCTCTTCTTTAACTTTTAGTTTACGGAACGGCGCGATTTGCTGAGATTGGGGTGCACCCTTATGTTTTAATTTTTATCTAAACACCTGGTAAATTAGTTTTTCTCTTTCTAAGCCGAATCTTCATGGTCGGTATAGCTTTTACCCTAACGGTATGTAAAGCCTCGTACACGTAAGAAAATTATTTGAGGTTTTACCGACTGGAACAACAAAACATCAAAGAATATTAACTAATAAATTAAGTTTTTAATTTGTGCATTATAGCAAACAAAACTTAAGCAAATTGTTATGCTTTTTTATATACAGCGATCGTTTAACAACAAATTAAAATATAAATAACTAGACATAATAATATAAATTTTATTATAATAAATAAACAAATTTATACAAAGGTTCAAGAACAGGATGAGTTTATTTAAATGTTACAGTATCTTAAAAGTAGCTAAAACAAAGTTGTTACTTTCTGTTTTTCTACTAATGTTTTTATAAAATATTGTAACATTTTAAGGATTAGATTTTGTAAATTTTAAAATATTTTTTGTAACATTTAAAAAACTAAAAGGGGCGGGAGAGTAATGTATTATTTTTGAAAATGCAAATAATTTTGGATATTGTGCAAGGAAGCTAGCATTAGGACATTTCAAGAAATTAAAAGTTTTTGAAAGATTTTTTTATTAAATAAATTTAGCCAAATTTTAAAAGTATATTTTGTTTTACCAATCAAGTAATTTTTAGTAATAAAATTAGAATGTTTACAAACAAACTTTTTTCGGATAGATAAACAATTTTGTTGGATTCAATGCATAATAAAAAAAGTAACTTAATTTTAGCAAAAAAAAAATTGAGGAAGAAAGTTTTAGACTACTAAATCGATTGGTGAATCTTTCAGTTTTAAGTCACCTGGTGTTTGCTTCAAATTTGAGTAAGAGCGCTTGTGTGACGTCATATATCCATGACTGCGATTTGGTCCATGTTTTTTTACAAACTTCTGTTTGTAACTTTTACCACATCAAGTTTAGAGAAAAATTGAATTGGTTATGATTTTTTCGCAATAGAGCAACAATTTAACTGTCGTTTTAACAAGCTTTATATCTCTCTTTCTTCCTCAATCAAGAATTTGTATAGTTTTTTTAATATTTAAAAGTATAACAATATTTTTTTTAGTTTTTTAAATATAAAGCTTGGTAGAACGGCAGCGAAATTCTTGTCCTATTGCAAACACATCATAACCTATACAATTTTTCTCTAAAGTTGATGTGGCAAAAGTTAAAACAAAAGTTTGTGAAAAATCATGGAAAAAATCGCAATCTTGGATTTATGAAGACACGCAGGCGCTCTTGCTCAAATTTAAGGCAAACACCCAGCGTCTTTAAATTAAGTGATCCATAACCAATTGATTTGAGGTGGTCTCAAATTTCTTTCTTTATTTTTTATTTCGGGTAAAAACAATTTTTTTTTGTATTTTTAAAAAAGTTAATCTTCTGTGACGCTAATTTAGCGAAAGTTAGAAGCCAAAGTTTGTGAAAAAAACTTTAGAAAAGCGGCCGTCTTGGACTTATGACGTCACATAGGCCCTCCCCGTGAAATTGGAGGCAAACACCCGGTGACCTAAAATTCCCTATATCTATTACCAATCGATCTAAAGCAGTTTTAAAAAATCTTCCACAACTATCCCACGGGACACGATTTTTACTATAAGCCTCTCAACTATTAGTAACAATAGTAATTGTAGTTGGATTCACAAAAGAATAATAATGTGTTCGACATAAATTTTAAATATTTTTAATAAAGGCAGTTTTGATAGTTGTTTCGTTAAACTGCTTGAAATGCCCTAATACACATTTTTTGAATTATTGTGCTAATAACGCGAACATATTATTTAGTTTTTTTTTATAGAGAGCACTTTTTTTTGTGGGAAAAATTGTCAAACAAAATAGTATGAATGATGAGGCAGGTGTATATTTGTTTTTTATTTTCAACGCGTTGCAGATTAAATGGTACTTCAAAGAGTTTTTGTGTGAATAAAAAAAACTATGAAAAAAATTAATGGCTTGATGAGAAAAATGTTTGACTAAATCTTTGCCCACCTACCTAGTAAGGTTTACAGTTGCACTTTGTTCGTTTGATGCACCAAAGTTTTTGTTAAAAAATCGTTCCATCTAATTCTCGCACTGTCTGGGAAGGAGTAGGGGAGTGTGGCTACGTGCCTGTTATCTAAAGGCGTTCGTTTATTTATGCTACTGGTGGTGGTGAAAGTGCAAAATGTCTAGCACTACTATTTCGGAAAAAATGTCAAGGAAAACAAATTAAACCGATATTTTTTCATGCTACTGAGATAAAATTGTAAAAACCAGGCCAGGGTTTTTATTTGTAGAAATGTACATTTTTAATAACGTTTTTAATTGCTTTTATTTGAAAGAACTTTCTGTTATCATTAGCGCATAATTGAGTTTTTAAATCCGAAATAAAACCGATTTTATTTTGCTCTTAAACTACACTATATTGTTTGTATTTATTGCACCGAACTTTGACATTCAGAAACCATAAATCTTTGAGGATATATCCTATATATCACGACAAAAAAAGAGTTTTCGTATTAAGGGTATCATACATTAGTTTTAATAAAATGCAATAAAAAAGCAAGTTTTAAAACTTAGTAAAGTTCTTTTTAAGGTTAGCGGATTAGAACCATAGTAGGCCTTTCCAAGTAGTGGCTGGCAGCCTGGAGAGAAAGTAGAAAACAGGGATGATTATAAAGAATATATTTTTAAAAATTATCTAAAATGCTTTTATTTTTAATGTACCTAGAATAAGTCTTATTTTCTCCTACCTTTAGGAATTTTATATGAGGTGAACGTGGCATTTTAGAAACACAAACTAACGATATATTTTTTTACGTTCAGATAGCCAACATAATTTTTAAGGCTTCCAAGTCTATGTTAAAGTAAACTCGTTAAAATGTTTTTGCTATTTTAAGTTTAAATTATCTACATGTACTTAATTGCTTAATATAAAAGAAAATATTAGTTAATTATATTTTGCTAAAATTTCTTTTTATGTAAATACAAACAACTGTTTATTAAATTGGCAATTTAAAAAGTTGAGAGTTATATATTTTGCTGCACTCAAAGAAATTCAATGTTTTTTTATTTGATTATGTAAATAGGGAAGATTCGCATGTGAATGTATGTTTTTGATAAATAATTATTATTTTGATACAACCCTTTGTATGGTTATTAAGTTTATAAATTTTTATTATCAAGGTTAACTTAAAATTGATTAAATACTTTTTCAATTTTCAATAAAAAACATTGGAAACCATTAACAATATTACTGTTTTTTTTTTGCTTTTTGTGAATCTTCGTAAATAAAAAGCTCGAAATCAGTTTTTTTATTTAAATATTTACAAATATGAATACGAAACCATGTATGTAACACAATGAAAAATCTACAATTTTTCAAATTACATTTTGCTGTTTATATACGAATACATTTTATTAATCAATTCATATTTACAAAAAAAGTATTTTCAAATGAAAACAAAAAATCAATGCACTCTGGAAACCCTTTTTTCACTTGTTTCATATATCATATCTTTATATGTGAACCACAAATAATATAGTAACTAGTTTAAAAATCAAATACATACTTTTTTATATTAACGTTTTTTTTCTAATTTAGTTCAAAAGCAAACTAATTTAATTCCCTACCTTACCTAGAAAAGTATTTTATTTCGAAAAAAAACAGGAAGTCCCAAATACATAGATATTTAATTTTTGTTACAACGACACTGACCCATTACTTTAAATAAATATAACGCAAATACTTCGGCTATATAGATATAAACAGAGTATTAAATCATTTGTTTTTCATTTTATTTCAAGTGCAATTTTATAAATTACTGTATTATTTGCCACATTTACATCTATACCAAGGAACTTGTACTAATTTTAAACTTCCCTTATTTTTTAACCCTTTCTGGACGGCGCTCCTTCCCAACTTTTTGGCACGCGGACGGGAGATTTTGCAGTGACAGACAGGCGGCTGTCGTAAATAAAGGACTCTATAAAAAAATTACTAGCTATTAGAAAAAAACTGAAGCTATTTATTTAAATGAGGATTTTATTGAGCTTAGAGATAGTAAACTTAAAAAATCATTGAATAATTTCCGTTTGTCGCTTATAGGCGACAGTGTCGTGAATGGAAGACGCTCGTCCGTCTGACAAGCAAATACACTGTCGTAAACGTTCCGACACCCGCCCATGTGCCAATGCAAAAAAAATATATGTTTCCAAGGGAACGGCAGCCGTCCACAGGTGTGGTCAACAGACGACAGTCGTCCCTCTGCCAAAAAAGTTACTATCGTTAGGGGTATGGAAGCCGTTACGGAAAGGGTTAAGGAAAGTTTAATTTTCCGGCCGTTGCAGTAACAAAAATTATGTGACTGATAACTATGTACGTTTAAGCTAATATTGCGAGGTGTTCTCTAATAAAAACAGTAAGGTTTTCAAAAGTTGCTGCTTGCTGACAAACCTTTATTACTAAATAAAAATTATTAGGAGTTATTTAAGGGACCCAAAAGAAGCCAAATTTAAGAAAATATAAACATTCTAAACAATGCTTGGTTTGGTTCGGTTAAAGTTTACACTATATTTAAGAACTTTTTCTATTTTCTATAGAAGGAGGACCTGTCGGTTCATAAACCAAAGGATTGTGTTATCCTTAAAATATGTTTTCTGGTGTGGTGTTTTCCAGGTAGGCTAGCAAATCCATTCAACTTAGGTACCTCCAAATCAACAGCGGCGTGTTTTTATTGATGTGGGGAAAGAGACGCAGAAAAAAAATTCTGCTTCGTAAAAAGTGGGGGTGCTCCCCTCGCAATGTGATGCGCGCGATTCTCAAAATCATAATTTTTTAATAAAAATCAAAAGAAAACTTTTAAAAACCACCAGCAAAACATAACACAAATGCAGCATAACGTCAAAAATTAGTTAAGCTTGACCAATATTGGGCGTTTAAGCTAAACATCGTTTAAAAAAATGACGCAAAAGAAATTAACCAATTAAAAATTGTTTAACGTTAACCGACCATTAAAATTTAAATGGTGCACATCCCAGATCATAATTTAAATCCTGAGCAAGCTTAGCACCCAAAATCGGTCTCAACTACCTGGTCCCTATTGGAGTTGATTGATGCTAACTAAGTGATGTAAAGTTAGCCCAAAGCAGAGTAAAGTCTCTAATAGCCAATTTCTAGTTTGGCCTCGAGTTGGCCATTAGCATATCAATGCATGGCCGACTGGATATTGCCGATCACTGGATAACCGACCCTACTAAATATTATCTATATTGAGCCTATTTCATGTTAAAATTTTAGTACTGCCATGGAATTTGCTCCAATTTTAACCTAGAATTAAATAGTTTCAATGACGTTTGTTACTTTGACCACAGATCTTCTATTTGGGTAAAAAATACCCATAATAAAATTTACCTACTTAAAGCACTGGTATTACCGTTTTTCTCAAAGTAATACAGAAGGTGTATGTTACAAAATACTTTAAAAAACATGCTAAATAATAAAACCAGAAGCAAAGAAAGATATAGATTTAAAACACTAGCAAAAAATTTAATAATAAAGATAATAAAAATAAATGTTAACTCAATAAAAATTTTGTTGGTTTTATCTACGTTAATAGAAATAAAATTTATTAAAACTCTGAAAAAGGGGTTATTTTAAGCCTTTTAGTCATTCGATTGAAGATAAATAAAATCATAACTAAAGCGATATAGAGAAAGTTACGTATGGAATATAAAAATAAGCGACGTTAAAACAACACTGCTACATCGACTAGCTGACAACCAATTGTCACGATTGCGTGTAATTTTATTTGCGATAAAATTGTCAAAAGACTATCAATATTTTATTGGAGTACAAAAATAAAGGGTATGAGCTGTAACTTAAAAACTTCTTTTAGTACAACCTATTTGCTAAAATATTTTTAAGTTAAGCTTACACTTTTTTTATTTTTCTTCTTTGATTCTTAATATTTTAAATGGGTTTGTTCAGCTTATCTTCTTATTATATTTGTTTGTTTATACAGGGCGACTTTAAATGGACTGCTGGCCCTAGCGGGTTAATTTTTGTTTTTTTTTTCGAAAAAGCGAAAACAACGTCACCTAAGTTTTTACGCTTGCGCCGGCTTTCTTCCTGACGCAAACAAATTTTTTGTCGTACTCTCGGAAAGGATTTAATAAAGTGTGAAATATTGATTTTTTCAATTTATTATTTGTTGGTAGTTCATTCAAAAGAATATGAAAAAAGAAAAAGAATTAAATATTTTTTTTGACATACGTCAATCAAAATGTTAAAAAATACTCATGTGTTATTGTTTTCTTCCAAAAAACCAAAAGTCAAACATTTTTAAAAATTATTATTTGAAATTTTATTGGACATATATATGTTACCAGACAAACCCGATTTCAGGATAAACTAGTTTTTCCTAGGCCAAATCTGTATATCCGAAGAGCGATAGGATGAACTAGTTTATCCTAGTCTGAACTAGTCTGAACTGCTTTGATGGTAGCCGCTTGGCTTTGGCTCGCAGATCACAAGGATTTAGTTTGCACGCGTACATTGACTATCTTATTGCAAAATCTTGGCGTATTGTGCGTGTTTTCCATAAGCTAGACATTTTAAAACATTTTGTGTTGTTTATGGATCTAAAGTTCAGAGTGTATTCTGTATCTCGTTATCATGGATAAGGCTCCATCAAGTGGGCACGCAGGTCAAAAAGAGTGGAGGCAGAGATTCTTGGTAGATGTTTTAAGATCTGAGGACGAAAAATCAACTCATTTTAATGTTTTGACAAAAGGAAAGTATTTGGCACTTATGCAACAAGTGGAAGAAGCTAAAAAAATGAAAAATAAATCACCCTTGCAACATAGAAGACTGAAAAGACTTGATGTGGTTGAAATCGGAGGTGATAACAAACTTACTGCACAAAATGAAGAAAATACAAATAATATAAAGTATTATCTCACCGCTGATGAGTTATATGACGTTATTGACGTAGCTCATATAGCAGTGGGACGTGGTGGTCGTGACAGAATGTTGGCTGAAACTTCTAAAAAAATTGCAAATCTCACGAAAGAAATGATATGTCTTTTTTTATCTATGTGCATGGTGTGTCAACAAAAAAAGACGAAAAAAAAGAAAGGACTAGTTTTCAAACCGATTTTGCACTTCGAAATGAATAGCCGATGCCAAGTCGATCATATTGACTTCCAGACACAACCAGATGGAAAGTTTAAATTTATACTGGTGTATCAGGACCACCTAACAAAATTTGTTCTGCAATCGTGTAATTTTAGAAGTGACAAGCTTATGGCCAGAGCTCAAAATCGTGCATGGAAAACCACGAAATAGTCAAAGTCAGGGATCAGTTGAAAGAGCAAACCAAGATATTGAAAACATGCTGAGTGCTTGGATGAATGACAGCCAGACAACTAAATGGTCAGAAGGACATACAGTTTATGAAAAATTTAATTCTGGAATTAAACAATTGCCTTATAAGGCAATGTTCGGTGCAAAACCTAAGGTTGGCCTCTCTTCTACTTCATTGCCTTCGGAACTGCTTAAGGTGATTGAAGACGAGGACGATCTTCGAAAACGGTTTGATGGGAAAAACATAGATGGACATGAAAATGAAGGCAGTGGTGGATATGAAGAAATGGGTGGAGACGAAGAAACGAATAAAGACGCAGATAGGAGTGGAGACGATGATGTGGATGGAACCTCACAAAATATTTTAGAAGCACGTTCAAAGGCTGCGCTGAGCCTTGAAAAACAAGCCAAAAGGATGAAAACAACCTCTGACAAGTCGCATCCACCAGCAAAAGTTGGAGATAACATCATCATAATACTCCTGATGTAGACAGGGCTAAAAGAGATCTTCGGAACGTTATTGGAGTTGTGCTTGAAGCATCTGATGATAGATTTTATAAGATTGGAACCAAGCATGGTATCTTACAAAAATTATATTGCAGTTAATTAATTATTTTGTTGCAATTTTTATTTTATTTAAATTAAATATTTTTATCTTAGAAATGAATTTGATATCTGCGCACAAAAGTTTTTATTGAAAGAAGTAAACAAAAACATTGAACTTTCATTAAGAACCGCAGTGATCAAACATTCAGTTGGAACAGGCCAAGGTTTCTTTAAATGTAGTTGTACCAAGAAGTGTACGTCGAATTGATGCGTTTGCAAGAAAAATAACGTTGTCTGCAACTCGAAATGCCATAATAGTTTGATATGTAATAACAAGTAAATAATTAAAATTAGGAAACATGTTTGTAATAATAGTATTTTCTTTAATTAATTAGTAGTAAAAACGTTACTTTTGTAATCAGTCCGCAGTAGTTTAGACAAGGACAAATCAGTTTTTCTAATCATAATTAATTTATTTCAGAAAAAACCAGTTTAGGCTAGGATAAACTAGTTCATCCTATCGCTCTTCGGATAAACTGATTTAGCCTAGGAAAAACTAGTTTATCCTACAATCGGGTTTGTCCGGTAACATATACATAAAATAATCCGTTGTTTTTCTTTTTTTATAAGGTTTCCAACGAGGTACCGCAAATGGAACATTGCATCTGAAAAAAAGTTGTATGTAAATAGACAACTTTCCGGGGTCCGAGCAAAAAATTTTTAGCATCAGAAAGAAAGCCCGTAGAAAAACCTAGTTTGTGTAGTGTTTTCGTATTTTTCCAAAAAAAGCAAATAAGCGGGTGAAAAGATAGCATTCCATTTAAAATCCCCACCCTGTATATTGCGACAAATTTTTCAGGCACTTCCTAAAAAGCTATAGAATAAAACTTTGGTGAGTTTATAAAACAATACAATTTAATATTGTCTTATTACAAAAAAAATAAATACAATTTTTAACTCAAACCAAATGCAAAAATTAAAATGAAGGATTTTAATCGGCGGACTTTTCCATTTATGAGCAGATAGTTTTATTTTACAAACTATAACTATAATAGGTATTACAGCATATTGAAAATAGTTAAGTAGTATAGTAGTTAAAGGTTTGAAGTTTGGCATAAAAAAACTTATTTGTAATTTACCGAGAAACATTGCGAATGTAGTTCTTTAAAGTAAAATATACCGTTATGTAGATACGATGATTTAAATTTGGCATTGTTTGAGGAAGTTAAGCGTATTTTGTACACGACCGCATTTTACTTCGTTTTGAGATTTACCCGGATTTTCCATTGTGTTTTATAAGACAGAGAAAAATATTGGCATTGATATAGAATGGGAATTTTCGATGTGGCTTTTCCGCTGCTAAATTTTCTCAAACCAGAATGCGCCGAAAAAGTTTGGTGATTTATATCAAGAATAAGAAAAAGAAACACAGTGGAACCACAAAAATGCCAGCGAACATAGAATGTACATGGTTTTTTTTAAAGGTAATTGGGACTTTTTCGGGTTTGTTTTTGGAAAATTTTTTCACACGTCGATTATATTTACAAAGAAGAAGCTTTTTGGCTATCTTGAAATTTCTGTGTGACGCACTCCCTATTAAAAGGAAACTTTACCCCTATATAAAAATGAGTTGAGTGATACCTTGTTTTGAAGGTCCTTTAAATGTCTTTACAACCATCTTTTTGGTAACATAATCTATTAATTCGATTTTGAGATAATTGCCTCGAAAATTACTATGGAGCGACAAAAAATAAAACAAGGAAAATAAGTCGACCTGTTTCGGGATTTTTTATCGCTTCATCGTAACTTTAGTGGCAAATATCTCAAAAACTAATCAATCGATTTTTTTAACCTTTTTTAAGAATGGGCCTTGCTTAACGAAAATGCCGTATGTGCTATAGTAAACCCTATGTAGATACGGCTTTTCCTTTAGGCAAGGCAGCAAAGAAATTGCGGAGAAGAACACTTCAATTGCATTGCAATATCAGAACCGCTCTTCTCTAGGTGATTGTGCTCTTGTCTTGTTTTTAAGAATGACCTTTTGATAATGTCCGGTTATTGATAATTCCGTTTTTAACTTAGGACTGTTATACCATTTTCCTTTGTGACCTTAGACGATTTTTGATTTGTCCTTTAAGATAATTTATGGGGGCCCTTGCATAGTGATATTTCTTGATATTTTTTAAGTTGTTTCTCCTCAAAAGTGATTTTCAACACATGTGCGCTACGGAATAAATAAATCACTATCATAACACATACATTTAGGGCGCATTGCATAGTATTTCAATGTCGTTCAGCGTTGAAATATACGAACATAGACATCAATATCGTCAAAATTTTGAAAGGGAAATATCGGCAGGTTATTTAGTTAAGTGTCACTTAATTCTTAAAATAATATTTTATTTTAGTATTTTCTAGAAATACCTTGAGAAATATATAATATACAGTGTTCAATTTAAAACGTTCCATCCATGCCGAGACACGTCAATTTTGTTTGCGTGGAAGACCAGTAGCGTGTCATGCATAAAAGGGCGGGGGGGGCGAAGACCTTAAGGGGCGCAAATATAGGTATGGGAGTCAAATAAATGCCAAACCTTTTTTTGAAAATAATAACGAAAATAAGGACGCCAGGGGCGCCAAGCGCAGAGCGGCGATGGAGGGGGCGTTCACCCCCCCCCCCCCGGCCCCCTTTACGACACGCCACTGTGGAAGACCTGCACAACTGCATTATTATGGTTATAAGGACTACATAATTCATAAAATCATCTCCTCTCCCCCTCTTGCCTTCAAATTTGACCATACCCTTAATGGAAATCCCATTTGAAACTAAATTAATCATTTATCTTTCTTCTGTTTGGCTAAATTCATTCCAAGGTTAATTATTTTTAGAATACCACTAAAAAAGTAAATGATAAATTTTTCGTTGTATTATTCGTCTATTCTTTTCCCGAACAAATTGGGATTTTCACCAAGGGTATGGTCAAATTTGGTGGCCAGAGGGGTGAGAGGGGATGATTTTAATTTAATAAATTCTAAATCAAATAACTCAAAAACTGGTTGATCGATAAGAAAAATAAAATCAGTTCTGAATAAAGAATTAAAAGACCTTTACAACTAAGTACCACTCGACCCACTTTCAATAATAAAAATCAAGGGGTGAGACGCGCCCCCGCTAGGAATTGATAGATAGAGATGATGCAAAATCGCAAAAAACTGTCCTCCTGGCAAAAAAAATCGACGTGTCTCGGCAGTTCTCAAGAAATTCTGGATGAAACTTTTTAAATGGGACACCCTGTATAATATGAATATGAATAATTTTATTGTAAAACATATAAAAGAGGGCTGCTAGGAAAAATCTATGTTTTAAGGTCGTTTTATTTTAAAAATTTGTTTTTATAAAAATTACAGATATAATTTATTTTTGAGTAGGTATATGAATTCCCAATGCACTTTAGTCCAATTTTATTGGATAATTTAAGTTCAAGTTTTTAGTGGCTAACGTTAGACGCATTTGAGATAGCAAAATTTTTCAAAGTGAATAGGCATTCCCGAAAGGATACTAGAAATTCGTCTTATAAGTTTTCTCTGCGAGATCGGTAGAAATAGAAACTTTGTATCAAATTCCGATACGTACCTACATATATTTAATAAATCATAATGTTCCTAAGAAAAACAGTTTTGAAGCTTCCGTCATACGAGGATTTGAGGGGGGGGGGTAACATGGTAATTACGCACCCTGTTGGAACTGATATCAAAAGAAAATGTGATAAATGTGATAATAAATAGAATATAATACAAATAGAATTTGACAGTAAATTGAACAAACATTAAATTCAAAAATGACACCTGGGGGTCGATTTTGACCACAACTTGTTAAATCTCTCATTCGAGATTTAACACGGGTACAATCTCTAGTACAATCTCTAGAGTCAACTTGGCCATGGAAATTTTAAAACTACCATTGTGTGTAGAATACAGACTTTTATGTAATATTTTTTATGTTTTTACATACCTTTATGGAATATTCTTTATAATTTGGCCCCACATGTTTGCTTTTATCACTATTTTGCGAGTTTTTTGAGATTGTCGGAGATTTTATTACATTGTTTTTACTTTTAAACTGTCACTTTTTTGATTTAACCAACACAGGACAGGATTTATTATTTTTTAATTAAAACTTCACCTATGCATAATTAATAGCAATTTCACGCACTTTTTTTCTAATTTTTTTTTATTATTTACATTTTTACAGGTTAACTTTTTAATTCCCAACGTTCTCAATCCTAGAACGTGAAGTTAAGCAACAAAGATGTGTGTGTTGTTACGCGATAAATATTTGTTGTGCGATATGAAGGCCCACACAATAATGGGAACGTACCGGTTTTACTACACTATTGAAACATTACCTGAGAACAGAATATACAATTTAAGCAAAAGACAGTTCGGTTTGGTTTGGTTCCTTTTGTCATAATAGAATAGGATCATGCTAATTATTAAAACGTTTTTTGTTATTTGTTAAAATCTTTAATATATTTGTCATTAACTTTATATTAATTCTTTCAAAGTAAAACCTATGTTGAATATATTTTGTTTATTTATATTAAAACACCAAAAGGAGAAACACATTCTACATTTAAGTACGTCTTAAGTCCTACTAAAACTATCTTTAGTTTTATTAAACTACCAAACATTTTTTACAAAGCCTAGGACGATGACGAAACCTATTTTAGTCGTTTATTAGATTTTTTTACCTTCCCGTTTTTAATAAAGTCTGTTCTGAATTTTAGCACCACATATAAATAAAATAAGCTGTAGGTGAAATATTTTAAAAAATAACAATTTTCTTAAAAATTGCGCTTTGTGCATTTAAAATATTATACTTACATAGGAATGTTTTTCCTCTGTTTTGCGAATTGTCTTTGAAAAAGTCTATTTTCGGTGTTAGAATATGGTAATTTTAAAAGTGGACACACCTTTTTTACAAATTTAAAGATCAAAGATGTTTTAAAAGTTTGTATTAAGTTTTAAATTTTTTTTTATTTACGGGTACTAAGATTTATTGTAATTATAAGTTTTATAAATTAATAATAGGGACCTATTGCAATAAAGCAAGGCACAAATTGTGCCGGGCACTATATTGACAGTTTCACATTATTAGAACAGCTGTCTTCTTTCAAAATAAGGACTGTGCTAAACAACCAAAATTACATTTTACCCTCAACACTTGGTGCAACTGGCCATAAATCTGGGGGCACGGCTCCGCCAAGTTCGCGTAAACTGCTGTACCATCTTGTCTTGAAACATTTCAGCCCATATTTTACCTATCTAAAACTCTACTTCGGAATGAGCTACGAAACTCAGACTTTGCACAGTTATAGATCTTCATAGAGTTAACAACCCCGCCAAGTTTCATGGACTTCCATGAAGTTGTAAAGTAGTTGCCTTTTAAAAAACGTCGAAAATTGCCACTCACTAACTCATGTATAGATCATCAAAATTCTACTGTACTTCTAGACATGCTACAAAGCTGAAATTTGGCAGACTGATTATGACAGAAATTATGACCAAACCCTTAAAAAAAACTATCTTGACTAGATAGTTACTGTGTGACAGTGCTGACAGAGCGGTAAGCGGGAAGTATTAGGTAATTGGGGACTTATTGCAATAAAGCCAGACAATAATAGTGCCGGGCACTATTTTGACAGTTTTCCATTGAAAGGTGACAGTTGATCTTTCAAAATTGACATACCAAAGTCAAATTTATCAATCTAGTCGTTTATTTCCATTAATTGTGGCGGTATTATTATTGCCGGCTTATATAATACACAAAGGCCTAATTTTGAAAGAAGACAGCTGTTCCTATAATGCGAAACTGTCAAAATTATTGCCACAATTATTGCCTGGCTTTATTGCAATAAATCACTATTATTAGATTAAAGTCAGGCTATAATAGTGCTAGGCAGTATTCTGACAGTTTCATATTAAAAACTGACATTTTATCATTTAAAATTGACATGCCACAGTCGAATTTAAAACTAAGGCGTTTATTTTCATTCATATAGTAAACAAAAGCCGTTTATTGAAAGATCACAGTACAATGTAAAATTGTCATTCCATATTCCAATAATTCTCTATTTTCTGGTATGATGTGGTATGCTACATCTCACTTACATAACATTCAGAAAAAAAGATTACTATTAACCACGATTGGGTTTAAAATTTTCGCAAAAAAAGGCTAGTAAAGTAAATCACGCGCTTCTGGCCTGCATATCGGTATATAATATTTTTACAACACGCACCCCTTTACTGACCTACTATATCTGATGTCGATCTTCGTTTAAATTTTAAATTTCCCGCATTTTTTACCGCGTAGTTAGCGTTGAAAAAATAACGCTCTTTCAATTTCTCAATTGTTTTTTATTGGAACGATAAAAAAATTTCGTTTTTATAATCGTGGTTTTTAATTATGAACAAAAAAAGAGAATATCCTAGCAACCAACAAGTAAATTTGCTATGTGCTTTGGTAGACAAAGATTTATTGTTAAGCGCAAACCCGCATTTTAATTCTACTGTAAGTGCTGAAGTGGTTGCTGCAAAGTGGACAGAGGTCGCAGAAAAATTAAATAAGCTTCCTGGAGCCACAAAGAATGGTGATCAATGGAAGAGAGTAAGTTTTTATTTTTTGTATGCTCTTTAGGGAAAAACTACGTACCTTTTGTTTAACCCTAATTTTAGGGATTACAACAGTAGTATCTATTTATACTTAATTGGTATAATTGGCAGCCCAATAAACATTTTTTTTCGGGTCGACGCGATTTTTTTGTTAAAATAAAAACTTATCTTTGTCGCATAAAAACTTTGATTTTTTTACAAAGAATAGCGATTTTTTATGTTCTTAACTTAACTTTAAAGTGTCTTTGCCGCCCTGAAATTGCTCTCTCGTGCGAAAAAGTATTACTTTCCACACTTGTTACGTACAACATTTTGGTTATGTACGTAAATTCTTTAAAGTTTTTTTTAATTTGAAATATTTTGAACCAAAAATCAATCTATAAATTATCTTTGATTTTTTAAATAGATACCTTTAGAATAGTTTGAACTTAAAGAACGATTTTTTGTCAACCCGCGTGCCTTATTGAATAAAATGCGTAATACAAAGTTTATAGAAAACCTCAAGGCAAAATCTTGATTTTTAAAGCTTTTAAGTTATTTATTTAATTTATTACCTTTAATTATTTTCACCAAATATCCTTCTTAAAAAATGTTTTAAAATGCTGGGTCGTTATTGTATTGGGCTGGGTTTTTTATAAACTAATAAGTTGTAGGCAACATTGGGTTTTTCGTTTTGGAAATGTTTAAGGAAGTAAAAAACTTTTTGATGAAAAATATAATACATAATAAAAAAAAGGGCAAAAATATGTAGGAAATTTTATTTGCTTAAATATGTTATTACTAGAGCCTCTGCTTTAGGTGCGCCCAATTTTTTATCAGTTTTATATTTTTTAGACTTGGAGGTTGTTCCGATCCCGAACAAAAAAGAAAATTGGCAACAGAATTCTAACTCCGGCAGAGGAAATAGCGAAGGGCTCGTTTGGTTCTGTAGAAATCAAGGGTCACAACATATTTGAAACTCCTATAAATTTTTCATTTGTAAGAATGCCCTTTAACTTATATATCGCACCCCCAAAACAACAAAGACCTAAATCAAAAAATTGGGAAATCGAATTTTTCTCAAAATCTGACTTAAAGTAAAGCGGAAGGTGCTTTAATAAGACACTTAGGCCTAACACCTTTCTTTAAAAAACCGCTACCTTTTTTCAATGTAGACAAAAAAAAGTTACAATTTTTTTAGAACAATAATATCTTAACAAGCAATAAAAAAAATAAATGTGCAATCATCTTTGAAACTGGATTTATATATAAAAAAATAAAAGCTACAAGAAATCTATTATCAATTATTTGCATTTCTTGAAGTTTTTGAGTTAGGTCTTTGTAGTTTTGGGGGTGCGATATTATTATACTCCTATATAATTACAATATTAATTTGTTGGTGGTGGCCAAGTGGCCTCCCTGTCATTTAATGCGCAGTATACATACTGGTCCGTTGAAAATAAATTCGCGCGGAAAGATACGCTCCATGGACGTGTACAGCGGTTTTTCCGCGCTTTAAAAAAAATCCGCGCGGAAAATACCGTTTATCGAGGGGTACCTTTACGGTTATTGCGTGGGCCTTTTTATAGCTGACAACAAATATCTTTACACGTCAACTTCACCTTGTACTAAAAGGTTTTGAAAGAAAATCTAACAGGGACCCAATTCTTGAACCATCTAATTTTTTGTCGTATACGAGTAAAATTCGAATGGCGGTTTCGAGAACTCGGAAAAATGGGTATTCTTGAATGCCACTTGAACGCCATTTCCGTGTATGACTTTTTTTTCGACTACACTACTTCGCAACACTGTTTTCGTATAATTTTGGTCAACCTACCGTCGGTATGTCCACCTAAACTTGCCGCGATGAAGTAAGGGACTGTCCTTAAATTACGTAACGCTCTAGATGGGGGAGGGGGTTCGCTTTACGTACGTTACACTCTATGTTTTTTCTTGAAAATGCGTTACGAGGGCAGGAGGGGGGGGGGGTCAAAAATCCTGAATTTTTGCGTTACCTAATTTAAGGACGTTCTCTAAGATTGACAGTAGATTGACATATTACCGCCTTTGTTTTTGTATTTTTTTAGTGATTTATTTTCTCGATATGTGTTTTTTTTTGGTAACGGCAATGATTGCGTAATCATTGGTAACGGTAAGTACCAAATTATAGTAATGAAAATTTGGGGCCTAGGGGCATCTAACCTCTTTGAAGTGCGGAAATTTGGGGGTGAAATTCGCAGTTGTTGAAACAAATAAACTTCATAAGTATTCTGAAGGGGTCTTGAACTTAATGATGAGTGCCTCTGATGAACTTTCATACATCCTTGCTTTGACAAATATTGTACAAGCATTAAGTAACATAGGGGTTTTTACTGAAACATTTGGAGTGTGCATTTTTTTTGTAGCATAGAAACAATTTAATATTTTTCTTCCAGTGTTTTTTCTCTGTTTATTTTTGAGTAGAACAGTTTTGCTTTTTAGTTCACTTTTTTTTGGACATCTGCCAATTATTAAAAAAAAATTATTTATAATTAGTTTTTAAACAAAGTGCCAAGTGTAGTCTACCAGTTGAAAAAAAAAGTTGGTATTACTGGACCTCTTGTCAGAGGTCCAACACCTATTTTTTTCATGAAATTATAGGGTTTACTTAAAATGACACTTTTATTTTCCAAAAATGGCAAAAACATTTAAGTTATTTTTTTTATATTTTTAAAAATATTTGATAACCTTTCTAACAAGATACCTTAAGGGGGGTCATTCCATCTTAAAAAAAAGTTGTATGCTAGTAAACCCCTTTCTAGAGGGGTCTATCCAAAAAAAAATTCTGTAAAATTATTGCCGGTTAAAAAACTCAGTTGACATGTGTAATTTTTTCCAAAAACTTAAATTTAACTGACTAGCGAGTTTATTCCAACTGGCTTGTTCACACACTGTGTAGTCATATTGCATGAGGTTTTTAATGCCCTTGACAGTACTTATTATGCACTTTGAAATATAAATAAAAAAAATCATGTTTTCATATATTATATTTATTTTTGGTTGGTTAAATGGTTGATAAACTGTGTTAATACAGAGACAAACAAGACAAAAAAATTCCACAATACTCAAATTTTTATTGAAACTTTTTAATCCTCTCTTCCCGAACAGGCTCATGGAGGGGGCAGTGGATTACCCTTGCGTTCCACTTAATGATCCTTTTATATGTTTTCTTGAAAATGTTAAGTTGTAACTTTTTAAAACTATTTTTCTTTTTTAGGTAGGTATAAGGAGCTGTTAAAAAAACAGTAAAATCATTAAAAATGTCATAAATTATTAACGCAAAAATTCAGGATTTTTCACTCCCCCCCCCCCCCCCCCAATCGGAAGGCATTTCCACGAAAAAACAAATTAAAAAAACCTTGAGTGTCACAAAAGGCTAAATCCCCCTTCCACCTTTTTACATTCTTTGCCAAATCGCGTCTTGTTTGAGAAGGCCTCCCAATTTTTTTTTAAATAAAGCATCATTAAGCACACACCAAAAAATATATTAAAGTAAACAAAAATGTTAGGTTAGATTACTTAGATTTGTATGCGGGAATTGGGATTCGAGTGGGGTTTACCACTCGACTCTAATTCAGAACGAAAAACTCGTATTCGTTTCGCCGAATCCGTTTATGGATTTATTTCAAGAATTGGGTCCCAAAGTTCGGTTCGGTCCGCGTGAACGGTCAATATGTTAAGCTAACCGGTATAATGTAAATTTTAGTGTTTTCCAATAAATTGTAAAAAGAAATTGAAAAAAATTGTAATGTTCGAAAAAGTGCGAAAGGTGCTATTGTAATAAACAAAGCATAGGTGAAGTTTTAATTAAAAAATAATAAATCCTGCCCTGTGTTTGTTAAATCAAAAAAGTGACAGTTTAAAAGTAAAAACAATGTAATACAATCTCCGACAATCTCAAAAAACTCGCAAAATAGTGATAAAAGCAAACATGTGGGGCCAAATTATAAAGAATATTCCATAAAGGTATGTAAAAACATAAAAAATATTACATAAAAGTCTGTATTCTACACACAATGGTAGTTTTAAAATTTCCATGGCCAAGTTGACTAGAGATTGTACTAGAGATTGTACCCGTGTTAAATCTCGAATGAGAGATTTAACAAGTTGTGGTCAAAATCGACCCCCTGGTAAAAATCAACAACTAGTATAAGGAATACTTCTTTATTTCCAACATCCTTGGGACGCCGAATGACAACATGATACAGGAACATAAAACTTCATACCTACATCTTTGTGATTTCGAGTAAAATAAACTTCTTACAAATTCAAACCTTTGGGTAGTTTTAATTTTCTCCCAAACCTAGATATACTTGTATTTCTATTAATTTTTTCGTCGTCTATATTTTCATTTTCTTCTTGAGATTTTTCAGGCAATGCGTCAGAACCCAATTCAGTATCATCTAATAGTATTTATTTAGCTTTCATCTTTTGGTTGTTCTTAGCTTCTAATAAATCTTCTGTCTCAGATTTTGTAAATTCTAGGAGAAATATTCTTTGAATGGGCCTTAAAACTTCACTATTTTTGGTTTTTACTTTGACAACTCTGGTAATCCCGTCCTTTCCAGCATACATCTTTATGATTTTACCTGATGGCCAATCAACACGTTTTTTTTTTGTCTGATCCAATTAAAACTACTTTACCAATTTCAAATTGTCTAAACTTTTTTAGTGTTTTGGTCTCATGTACTAAATTTGCTAGGTATTCTTTATTAAATCTTATTCTTAAATGTTCTGTCAAATATTGTAGAAATTTGTCTCTTTACTAAATGATTTATTTCTATTTCGTCGGGTACTTTATTATTTTCTGCACAGTATATATGTGATTTAGAAAATTCACAAATATAAGTTAGGGTTCTTCTATTTATTATATTTTCTACATGATATAGTAAAGTATATAATTCTTCATAGTGTAACGTTGATTTTCCCAAATTTCTTCACAATAATTATTTTTTCATTCTTACCATTCTCTCAAATCATCCAGTGATTTGAAAAAACAACAAAAATAACACCTGGTACAAATCAACAACTAGTACAAGGAATACTTCTTCATTTCCAACACCCCCCTAGAAAAAAATTATATGCACTTTTAGTTAAGAAATCAAAGGCTAACCGGAAAATTACCCCCTCTAGAAAAAAAAGTTTTTCCGTCGACCCCTCGCTAGAGTTTGATCCAGATCCGCGCTTGGCTTTCGTTGGAAACTTAATTAAAACAATTGCTGTTTTGTTTCCTTATTTGACTTATATGTTTGGGACACAGATATATTAATCTGTGGTTGAGATAAAAGCGGTCTACTTAATGCAAGCGTACGGAAGTCTAATAACGTTAAGTTCAAGCTCTTGAATTATAGAAACGTCACATATAATCTAGAATTGCTTTTATTTCCTGGAAAGGGCGAATACATTTTTCTTCCAACAACTCTGTTCAGGCACGGAACAGAAGAGGTTAATAAAACACACAAACACAAAAAAAAATAAACTGTTATTGTTTATACAGATGGCTCAAAAATACTTTACCAATTTCAGATTATAAATAGTTTTCTAAACTTCTAGGCTCTATGAATTGGTCTAAATTTTTTGATATCGCTGCTTTCCAGAAAGATTGGAAAAACTCAAAATATGCAAATTTACAGGAGAGGCGCTTAAATATTTTGGAAATTGAACCTGACCTATATTCGAGGAACTAACATATAGGTATAGAAAGATTTTGTTTCTCTATACACGCTTAGCAACAAAAAATTGTTGTTTTCTTTATTCACAGGTACTAAACTTTACGTTTGTAATATTTTTGGCTCACACGGATATAAAACGTCGCGAAGCCGACTAAAATGGAATATGCATTGACCCGACCTGATGGACAAATTATGTTAACAGTGTCGGTCCCAGTAAGGGTAGGGGAGGAATTGTTCCCCTCACCTTTGTGCAGAGAACTTCAAATATAAGAGGCAGATTCTGGTGCATTACACACCAGGGCAAAAAATAAGCATATTATAGAGTTATCAGCCCGCAAACGATCAAAAATATATTTTTTTAATTTTTATATTATTATAAACAAATCTAAATCCCCCCCTTATTTGAAAGTCTAGGACCGCCCTGATGTTACTCATGTCTTTTTCTTTATTTATTTCCTCCACATACAGGTGACAAGCACCCAAATTCCTAGTTAGGTCCGAAAGCGCTTGGTTACTTCAGATGCTTAGTTTTAGTGGTTTTTCAACATAATTCTTTATGGCTTGACAAATTGTCAAAAATAAACAAGTTATGTTCAATATATTTTGTTAACATTCGTTGATTTTTTGCTAAATCTTATCAAGCTGCGGATTAAATTTGAAGTTTCTCAAAATGAAATAAAATTGTGTGCGATAAACCCTGTAAAGTGTACTCTAACCTCCAGTTTTGAGAGAACCTCGGGCGTTTGTGCATTTTTAATGTAAGAAATTGTTTAACTGCAGCTGTCTCTAGAACTTAGTAAAAAAGGAAGATCATAACATAAACATTTCATGTAAAAAAAGCAAAGTACGCGAAAATGGCATTTCACAAAAAGAATTGAGATAAAAGTAAAGCCACGTTCTTCAATTCAAATTTTAAAATGAAAGTTTCTTACTAGTTTGAATTTTTTTTAAAACTTTGCTATTACAGCGAAACTTCTTTATGTTCAGTTTAGCACTGTACTTAAGAGTCGTAATATCCAAGTTAAAGAAAACATTTCCAAACTAGTAAGAACCATTCATTTTGAAATTTGTATTGGAGAACTTGGTTTTACTTTTATCTCAATTCTTTTTACGGAATACTTGGCTTTTTTTTACATGAAATATTTTTGTTATAATTTGCATCTTTTTTTAAAGGATTTGGATATAATTAAGGTTTTTGAGTTGTAAAATATGCGGAATATTATTCAAAACATTTGCAATGCCTTATATTATTAAAAATGTTAAGGTATTTTTATTTTTTCCTATGGTTCCTGTCAGCCTGCTAATGCTCAGCTCTCTAGCGTTCCTGGAAGTGGACAATGTTACTTTTACATAACTTTACATTTATAGGGGACGGAAGAAAATTAAAATTTTGGTGTTAAATTTTTTCCTATAGCTTTATCATAGTTCCTATCAGTTTTCCAAAGCTCAGCTCTCTAGCGTTTCTGGAAATGGGCAATATTCCTTTTCCATAACTTTACATTTAGCTTAAAAATAAATTTCCAACAATTCTTCGATATTCTCAGATTTAAAATGCAAAATGTAAACAAACAAAAAAATGGTGTCCATACAGCTATCCTTTGCGATCAAACACACGTCTGCGCACATCAAACCGTAGACCACTGGAGTCTTATATTGTTGTTTCCAGGGCAAACTATGATTGCTTTAATTTCCCATTTTGTATACCAAGTATCGGATCATTGAAAGGAGATATGGAAAAGCAATTTTTTGCTCCTTTCTAATACCCGTCTCTGAAGTATGTGCTTGAAAAGCGTATGGTGTAAAAATGCAAATACTTTAAGACAAATTGTGTACTGTGTGTCTTGTCACTTTACTGCAGCTGAGGGTAGCTATGAAGCCCTGTAACTCATTTATTATTTTATCTTGTTTGCTCTGCGCGACCTTGCACTGTGGTCATTCCTGCTTTTTGGGAAAAGCAATTCAATTCAAATTTTTGCAGAGTAATACAGAAAAACTTCATGACCCTTGTTTTATTCGTTCATTTAAAAAATAAATTAAAAACTAAGAAAAATTGCAATTTACCTCAATAAAAGCGATTTATATAAAGTTAATTTGAACAAAAAATATATAGTATATTTTTTAATTTTAAACATTTAAATTTTAGTATGTCTGGATAATATTCTGTAATTATTTTTACAAAAAATAAATAAATTTAAACTTGTAACTTTTTTATGTTATTTTTTTTAAAAATGAAGAAAAATTGGCCAACGTGTGTCAGCTATTCTAATATAATCAAACTTATTTCACTTTAGATAGAGAACGAGTGGAAAACATCGCCAGGAATATATATTTGCGCATCTTTAGACAGATTTAAAAGATAAAAATAAATAATAAATAAATGGTTTTTTAACAGAATACATCATTGTTCTGAAATTACATTACATCTCAGCTTCAAAACCAGCTACGAATAAACCATACTACCCCCAAAGTTAGCACTGTAAGAGATAAAATAAAAATCCTGCATCAAAATAAATTTTTGAGATACTTGCATTTACAAAATAGACACACATATACACAAATATAAAATATTTACAATAGCAGAAGGCCAAGCAGGTATGTAGAGCTGGTCTGCATCAAGAAATAAGTAGGTAAAGGTTATCATTTTCATCCTGGTGAGTCTTTTATTAGAATAAAAGCACACATGGGAAGATTAAACAAGAGATGGACCTTGTAATTACTAAAATACAAATTAAAAGTAGTTTGAATCATATGTCAAGTCCTACGAATTATTGTATCTCAACTTACAAAGGGTCTTTCGAAGCTGATTCCTAGTTAATTACAGCAAAGGAACGTTTTTCTTAATTACATATTAACTTAACATACATGGTGCTTTTCTAATAGAAGGCAACCATAAACACGCCGATGTTGTTCTTGACTAGGACACTTTTTGGCTACTATATAATATTCGTAGCACACATTCCCTTCGAGGGGGTAAACTTTACCCCTATATTTTAAATAGGAAAGATGGATGAAAAAGCACCTTGTTTTGAATGTGTCTTGAATAGCTTTACAACCGTGTATTCGGAAAATCCTTCGATTCCATATTTTCAAATTTACCATAAAGCGATAAAAAAATAAAATAAATTAAGAAATAAGAATTATGCCTTCGATAAAAAACAAATCGACATGTTTCGGAATTTTTTTAAACGTTTATCGGTGCATGGTTAATTTGAAGGCAAATTCTTAAAAGCAAATCAATAGATTTTAAAGAATATTACCTGGTTGTAAAGACTAAGAGGCCTTTAAAACAATGTATCAACCGAACCAATTTCCATATTCAAAATATAGGTGGAAAATTTACCAATCAAAGGTGCGTGCTACAGAAATTTCTAGATAATCATGCAAACAGTGTCTCCTTAGCAAACAAAATTGACGTGTTTAAAAATTGTCAATAATATACGAATAAATTAATTTGTTTCGTGACTTTGATGTACCTGTACCTGCCGCATTGTTTTCTCCGCAGTCCCTTTAAAACTTTGACGATATTGATCTTGTTGCATAATCTACTCAAATTTAGTGCTAAATCTCTTACATAGATAACATCAGGTGTTTATAAAAATTACTTATTGGCCCAGTCATATTAGGTGAAAAAACCCTGAAACTTGGTAAAAAATAGGTGCAAGCTCAATTTTTGTATAATTATTCCTTAGCATCTAATCTCCACCTATTCTCCGCCAAAAATCCCCCTTGAGCTGAGCTAGATATAAGGCCCCAAAAGTCCCAAAAATCAGTTTTTTGCGATTTTCTCGAAAACTAACAATTTAAAAAAATGTAAAGAGAGAGAAGATACGCATAATCATGCGGTCTGTAACGTAAAATTAAGAAAAAAGCCTAATTTAACATTTAAACATTATTTTTAATTTTATTTTTTCTCACCCTGTAGTGAACTTGTTTTAAAATGATAATACTTTATAATATTAAGCTTGATCTCCACTTTTACAAAACAGCATGTACTTAAATTAAGGTTCTGTTTCTTTAAAGTTAAACAACTTTTAGTAAGGGTTAATAATGGTCAATAATAGTTCGGCTAACCGAACCGAACCGCGAATGGGATTTTGAAAAAAATATTTTTATACAATTAAGCACTGTATGAGTAAAAAAAGCGTATACATATAAAAAAAGTTCAACTTCTGGGTGGAAACAACTTTAAATTATGCGCAAATGCTAGAGGTGTTGATTATCGTTAGTTTTGAATACTTGTTACTAATGGTTACTCGACGACTAAGTAATCATTTTATATATTCGTTACTTTGATTACTGTTTTCGGACTGTCGTTTATTCGAAGATCATTTACTTGTGGTTATATTTTTGTCCACTTTATCCAAAAAATAAAATAAAGTGGAGAGCGAATATAAAGATATGGAGGCAGAAGAACAAGTTGGTTTCAGGGCGGGTAGATCGACTTCAGATCATCTCTTTTGTATAACCCAAGTTATTGAAAAGAAAATGGCATACGGACAAGAGCTCCATCTGCTTTACGTAGATTTGCAGAAGGCATATGATAGTATACCACTAAATCTACTTTGGAAAGCGTTGGAAAAGACAAACATAAGCGTACAACTAATTAAGGCCATCAAAGAGTTATACCGCAATAGTAAGGCAAAAGTTAAAATAAAAGGAAAACTAACCAAAGGCTTTCAAGTAAATAAAGGTCTTAAACAAGGCTGCTGTATCTCGCCTACGCTCTTCAAGATATATTTGGAACAGGTCCTTAAAGTCTGGAAGAGAAAATGCCAAAACATGGGAATTCCTTTGGATGAAACCACCTTGTATACTTTATGTTTCGCCGATGATCAGATAGTGGTGGCTCAGGATTATGACGACCTCGAATATATGACACGAAAACTAATAGAAGAGTACAATAAGTGGGGACTAGAAGTTAATATCAATAAGACAGAGTATATGTGTATTGGTGGAACGAAACAGGATCTAATCTTAAATACTGGGCAGCGAATTCAGTCCTGTGATGAGTATAAATACTTGGGTCTAAAAATTACTGCTGACGGAACACTAGACAAAGCTATAAAAGATAGAAACGTACAAGGAAGAAAAGCAATAACTTTATTAAATGGAATAATTTGGGACCAGAGTATATCAAAACATAACAAAAAGCTTATATATAACACCATTGTTAAAAGTATTATTACATACGGCTCAGAAGTATGGCCAATCAAAGATAGAACAGAAAAAATGCTTTCCGCTACGGAGATGGACTATTGGAGAAGAGCAGCAGGGAAATCAAAAAGAGAAAGAGTTACCAATCAAAGAATAAGAGAAATTATGACAGTGGGTGAACGTACTCTAGTGGATGATATAAGAACAAAACAATTGGTGTGGTACGGACATGTACAAAGAATGGATGATGGAAGACTACATAAACAAATATTACAATGGAAACCAACTGGCCGAAGAAAACGAGGAAGGCCGAGGAGAAGCTGGAGAGAAGGAATAGATAGTGAAATAAGAATAAGAGGCCTAGATGATGAATTATGGGCAAACAGAAACGAGTGGAGATTGGGTATCGGAAGACGTAGAACGTTGTGAAACCGATAAATATATATATATATATATATATATATATATATATATATATATATATATATATATATATATATATATATATATATATATATATATATATATATATATATATATATTTGTTGTTGATATTATGGAAATATTCAATTAAAATTTTCAAAATTAAAAAATAACGTTAGGTATTATGTAGGAACTGTTATGTGTACAATTTTGTTTTAAAAATCTAACGCCTTACATACGAAGAAATACATACTTAAAATCTAAAAGTAAATAAAAATAGAGAAAAAAATAACAATCTCATAAATCAAAAAATATACAAAGTTTGAATTACTGAATACTAAAATAATCGAAGAAATCAAAGTAATCATTTGATTTTCGGATCGGTATTCGTTACTCCGTTATTTATCGAGTAACGAAGTTACTTTTTCAACACCTCTAGCAAATGCGCACACTTTTATTATATTTGAAATTCCAGCCAAACTTCTACTGATACCAAAAACAGTGTTTAACTAAACCTTAATGGGACAAAGGAGTTTAAACAAAATAAATGTAACCTAAGGCTAATTTTTTAAGGGTTTAAAATTATAATCATAAAGTTTTACCGAATAGTCGTAGTTTCATGATTTATTCCCAAATATATATTTAGCTTTAGCTAAAAGCTTTAGTTTCTAAGATATCTACAAAAAATAATTTATTCATGTACATATAGCCTAGTTCTTGACAGCCTTGGCGAAAAATCATGACAAAAATCTGAAAGTTATGTAAGTACCTCTGTTCATATTTTTTAACCTTTAATAAACTACCCTTATGTTCCATTTATTTTGTAAACCCCTTTGTCACATTTAAGTTTAGTCAAACAAATTTTCTAAAAATGACTTTAATATCTCTTAAGCTGAAATTTCAAACAAAATAAAAGTGTGTGCATTTGCGCGTATTTTAATACTGTTTCTAACCATAAGTTGAATATTTTTAATATTACGCATACAGTTCCTAATTGTATAAAAAGTAAATTTTCAAAATCCCATTGGTGGTCCGGCTGGTATTAACCATTTTCCTAGCCTTTACTTTAAGTTGTTTAAGTTTAAAGATACCAAAAGTAAATTCTAGTAAATGGTGTTTGGTATAAGTGTAACTTAATATTATGAACTATTACCATTTTGAAAGAAGTTACCTACAAAGTGGGAAAAAATTTGAATAAAAAAAAATAATGTTAGGTTAGGTTTTTAATCCCAACATTATAGCATAGACCGAATGATTTTGCGTATTTTTTCTCTCTTGACTTTTTTAAAAAAATAGAAAATATTTTTAGAACATTTGGGGATTTATATCTAGCGAAGATCATGGAGGATTTTGGCAGAGAATATGTGGAGAGGTGTCCCAGATGCTAAGAAATAATTATACAAAAATCCACCTTGCACCTATTTTTTCCCAGGTGAATTCCTAATATAACTGGGCCATATTTATATTGCATTGGATTATTTATGGGAATGCGATTATAAGATCTTTCTTTTATTATTTACTTGCCCAAACCACAAGCTATGTCGAAAATGAATAAATAAATTTGTTGCTGTTAAACATTGTTGTCTTTTTGATAAATACCCACACAATGCAAAGTTCGTTAACAGAGCCAAAGTTGGAGCTTCTTCGTCATTTAACAAACTTTATAAATGATTAGAGGCTACTCTAGCCCAATTTATTTTATCAGAACGTGGACCAGTAATTTATTTAGAAATATAGAGCAACGAGTTCGAAAATCTTCCCAGTTCCGCAATTTTTCAAAGTTGGTTGGTTGTGTAAAATGTTTAGTGGATGATGACAGGTGGACCATAGCGATAAAATTAATTTTTATTAAATTTTCATTAAAACTTTTAAAGTTCCAAGAAATTTATTTTTAAGTTAAGAGAATCAATTTTCGAATTTATTTTGTTTGGTCTCGTCTTAACAGGTTAACTTTTTCATAAATTAAAAAACTCACTCACAACTCACAGAGTACTTTGTTTGTGTTGTGTTTCACAATCAGTACCCTCAGTGGCGATATCAGGTAGCTTATATGGAGTTTACAGATTTCAAATAGCTCTAAAATTAGAAGTCTTGTTTAATTTCTAGTCTATTGGAAACAACGTCTACGAATAAAACAAAAAAATCACTTACCGGTGCATTCAAACATGGACAAGTACAGTGATGGGCTGATCTCACACTCTCTCTTGAGACCGACCTTACGATTTTTAGTGCAGATACAGGAGTGGCCGAAGTCCTGCGCTCGAAAAACCCCCGCGAGACCATTGAGGAATGAGGTGCCGGTTGAAAGGCGTTCGAGGAGCTTCGGTTCCTCGCTGGGTGCTGAGTTAGTCGTTGGTTGCATCCTTTTACGTCTAGCCTAAAAAAAGGAAACTCTAAGTTCGATCTGAAACATTACCAGGAGCATAGAGCATTTGTGAGAGCTCTCTAAAGAGAAAGCTTTTAAATATGATTTCTACCTATGATCTTCTAGTACCAATAACTACGTGTATTTCTTAGCAAATAGGAATTTTAAAATCCGTAGTTCGTCTAAAAGATGTTTAATACTTAAAATGGTAAACAGCAGACAATATTTGGCAACAAGTTCCACATTTCCGCAACTACTTTCTGAGTTTTAAATGTAGGATTTTGTAGATCTTAATCAGATCTCCTTTGGCACTCCTTTCGTAGTCTGTTTGTATGCCTAATACTTCTAAGCGTTGTTCATAAGTAATATTTCTTACTGTTTTTGGTAGAATTACGTTTCTTTGTGTGATATTTTGTTATCTATGCATTTCAGACAATAACTGTACCTATTTTTAAGTACATGTCTAATATATTGATTTTAAAGGAAACTTTCGAACGAATGGGTTCTTTTACCAATCCTGACAATACATATTTGTTGCTTTAGATTATGACTGATTGCTACTCACATATCCATCTCCTCACTGTCAGGTTAATATTTTTAGTGTAGTAATTTAACATTGGATTTTTGTAGCGAATGTGCAAGAATTGTAGTTAACAGTATTCAGACGAAAAAGTCACTTTTCAGTCCAGCCTTCGAAATAAATAAGATCTTGTTTAGTTTATTTGTTTGGAAAGTATTATATAATATGTGCTTTTACAAGTTATAAATACGAATATTTAATAACACGAAATACAAGATTTTTTGCGTTGTATATTGACAAAGAAACATACAAAGTAATAACATTTACATAATTATAATTGGGTATAAATTATTCTGGTAAATTTTGCTCTGAGTGACCTTCATCGGCATCATCATATCACTCTGCTGACTGTTCCTCTCACAGTTAGTCGGCTCGAGCCGACTTCACCCGAATGAGCGTTACATAGCCCAGCGTGACGGCTCAGTTCAATTCAGTACCCACAAAAAGTGCTTAACGCACCTAAAGAAGTGTACACTTCAAAAAGGAGATAGATTAAGGTACAAAAATGTGCATCTTAAAAAAGAGCTTATTTAAAATAAGATTGCGTGAGTTTAAAAAGATTTTAAAAAATAATTATACAATTTGGTGACAAACATTACACAGATTAAAATGTACATATATCTTAAGTTAAAATCACTCTCCAAGTACTCCTCTAAATTTTTTACTTTAAATTTAAAGTGATTTATAGTTAATTTTTTATCTCTGTTGGTAAAGCATTAAAGAATTTGATACCAAAGTGAGCAGTACCTCATCTTGTTCTTTGCAGTATTTGGTAGTATATACATCAAGTTGTAGAAAATAAAGATGCAAGGGAAAGTCTACAGTCTCAAGTTTTTAAAAGTATGTCTACAACAATCTCAATATTTTAACCCAGCGATTATCACAACATCGTTATAACTTAATAGTTCAGGCAAGATTCGGGAAAATCCACTTTCTAGAAGCATTTTATATTACTATTTGGCAAATGGGTAATTCCCCCTATTTTGACCCCGCTGAATCCGAATATCCCTGTTGCCAACTCGAAATATTGACATGGGCTGAGATATTCAAGATGGCGGCCAAAATGGCGGCGGAATTTTAAAATGCCGCTGGAAAGCCCAAATTGTCACAGGTGTACATTCAAAATATATATTTTTAGATTTTAAATGACTGCACAAACCTCAAAAAACCCCCCCAGACTCCCAAAAATCTGAAAGTTTGAGGTTTTTTCAAATTTTCTTAAAAACTAAGCTTCTAAGAAAAAATGTATAATATACTTTATTGTAGACAATAAAATTCCCTTTTCAACATGGTATAACTTAATAAAGTTAGACTAATAACAAGCTCTCCAGCGGCGTCCGTTAATTGAAGTAATTAAAAAAAGTTGAAAAAATTCCTACGTTTTTTCCAAGATTTATTTAATTTTAAAAAAAACTAGTATCTACAGAAAACCATATATTACATTTTGGAATACTCAATAAAATTTCCTTCAAAATGACGTATATATATATATTTTATCGGTTTCACAACGTTCTACGTCTTCCGATACCCAATCTCCACTCGTTTCTGTTTGCACATAATTAATCATCTAGGCCTCTTATTCTTATTTCACTATCTATTCCTTCTCTCCAGCTTCTCCTTGGTCTTCCTCGTTTTCTTCGGCCAGTTGGTTTCCATTGTAATATTTGTTTAGGTAGTCTTCCATCATCCATTCTTTGTACATGTCCGTACCACACCAGTTGTTTTGTTCTTATATCATCCACTAGAGTACCTTCACCCACTGTTATAATTTCTCTTATTCTTTGATTGGTAACTCTTTCTCTTTTTGATTTCCCTGCTGCTCTTCTCCAATAGTCCATCTCCGTAGCGGAAAGCATTTTTTCTGTTCTATCTTTGATTGGCCACACCTCTGAGCCGTATGTAATAATACTCTTTACAATTGTGTGTCCCAAATTATTCCATTTAATAAAGTTATTGCTCTTCTTCCTTGTACGTTTCTATCTTTTATAGCTTTGTCTAGTGTTCCGTCAGCTGTAATTTTCAGACCCAAGTATTTATACTCATCACAGGACTGAATTCGCTGCCCAGTATTTAAGATTAGATCCTGTTTCGTTCCACCAATACACATATACTCTGTCTTATTGATATTAACCTCTAGTCCCCACTTATTGTACTCTTCTATTAGTTTTCGTGTCATATATTCGAGGTCGTCATAATCCTGAGCCACCACTATCTGATCATCGGCGAAACATAAAGTATACAAGGTGGTTTCATTCAACGGAATTCCCATGTTTTGGCATTTTCTCTTCCAGACTTTAAGGACCTGTTCCAAATATATCTTGAAGAGCGTAGGCGAGATACAGCAACCTTGTTTAAGACCTTTATTTACTTGAAAGCCTTTGGTTAGTTTTGCTTTTATTTTAACTTTTGCCTTACTATTGCGGTATAACTCTTTGATGGCCTTAATTAGTTGTACGCTTATGTTTGTCTTTTCCAACGCTTTCCAAAGTTGATTTAGTGGTATACTATCATATGCCTTCTGCAAATCTACGTAAAGCAGATGGAGCTCTTGTCCGTATGCCATTTTCTTTTCAATAACTTGGGTTATACAAAAGAGATGATCTGAAGTCGATCTACCCGCCCTGAAACCAGCTTGTTCTTCTGCCTCCATATCTTTATATTCGCTCTCCACTTTATTTCTTATTATTTTGCCATATATTCTGCTTAACGTACTAGTTACAGATATACCTCTATATTCCTTCCTTTTTTGTGTATTGTGGATATATATGACGTTTTCCACTCAGTTGGTACTACAGCTCCATTTAAATATCTTTGGAAAAGATTCCGTAATCTACAAAACAATTCTTTAGTGCCATATTTAATAAGTTCAGCTGGGATATTTCCGGGTCCGGCAGATTTACCGCTTTTTAAGGTTTTGCACACGTTTTTGACCTCAGATATTGTGAGGGGTACTGGAGATCCCATCGTTCTAATGATATTGTCTCTTTCGTCTTCCTTGAATTCTGCTCTATCTTCAGTTAAAAGTTTTTTTAAAATGCTCATCCCATTCTTTGTCTGGTATTGGTGAAATAATATCTCTGCATGTTTCTTTTTTGATCGATCTTATAGTTTTCCAGCTTTCAGTACTTCTCCTACCTCCTAAGTAAGAATCTATTTTCTGGCACTTTTGCATCCATGATTGATTCTTCTTATCACTGATCATTCTTCTCACCTTTGATTGCGCGATTTTGTATTCTTCTCTGCTTCTATCTGTCTTTTGGGATAAGTACGTGTGATATAATTTCCTTTTTTCCTCTATTTCACTTTCAATCTCAGCATCCCACCAGTATGGTTTTGTTCTTTTAGGAGTTTCTTCCACTAATCCTAGTGCTTCTTTTGCAGCTTGATGGATGCTTAATGTGATACATTCGTATTCCTCATCTGGGGTTTCACCTGAACTTGAATTAATGGGGTTTCACCTGAACTTGAATTAAGTTTTTCGTTCAGTCTCTTTTTGTATAAGTTTTTTACGCTGTCATGTTCTAGGCTTAGTAGATTATATTGACAGTGATCAATTTCCTCATTCACTGTATCATCAAGATTTTGTTGATGGAGGCTTCGGCCTTGATAAGGAAAGAGAATTTTGGTCTCCAGAAAATAGTGATCACTTCCGCATGTTGATCCACGCTTTGTTCTGACATCTTGAATTTTTAGTTTTGTCTTTTGTTTAGTGATAAGATAATCAATGACGGATTTCAGGTTTTGTGAGGGTTTGGTCCAGGTATATTTGTGTATTTTCTTATGTTGGAAAAATGACGTATAACATGATTAAATCGGTTTCATAAAGAAACCTTCAGGGGCATCCGTAAATTAAATTAATTTTGAAAAAACAGAAAATATACCATTTTTGTTACAAGTTTTATCTAATTTTCTCAAAAACTAAGCTTAACATGAAAAACCTTGTTCTACACTTTTTTGTAGACAGGGAAATTCCCTTTTTAAAAATATGAAGCACGGTGGGGTCTGACTTATAGCCAACTCTCCAGCGACGTTCGTCAATGGGGGTGATTTCAACAAATCATTAAAAAAAACATGTTTTTCATACGTTTTATTCAATTTTCCTAAAAACCAAGCTCTTTATCAAAAAATGTGTTATATACTTCGTTATAGCCAATAAAATTTCCTTTCCAACGATGTATAACAGTGTGAAAGTTATTTTATATTTACTGCTCCAGTGGTGTTCTTAATTTAAAGAAATGATTCAATCAATTCAAACTAATCAATTTTGTGTCTTATTAGCTTTTCGGTGGATAATAAAGAGCGGCGGATAAAAGGTCGAAAGAACAAAAGGTCGAAAGTACAAAAGGTCGAAAGTACAAAAGGTCGAAAATATAAAAGGTCGAAAGTACAAAAGGTCGAAAGTACAAAAGATCAAAAAACAAACGGTCGAAAGTTCAAAAAGTCGAAAGTACAAAAGGTCGAAAGTTCAAAAGATCGAAAGTACAAAAGATCGAAAGTACGGCCGCGGGTCCACATCGACTGGACAGGTCAATTCGACTTAATACGGTAAATTTGTATTTTTAATTTTGTTTTGTCGATTTTTTTCGACCTTTTGTACTTTCGACCTTTTATGGCTTCGGCGGCGGGCCGGATAATAAAATGTCCTTTTAAACAGTGTGTCACAAAATGTGACCCATAGTATAGAAAACTCTCCAGGGACGTCTGTAAATTGCAAAAATTACCAAAAAATATTATTTTTGTTACGGGTTTCATTCAATTTACGAACCTTTTTGAAGTATTTATCATAACATTAACATCACTTTGTAATATATGATTTAAAAAGAAATTGTCTTATCATCAATAAAGAATAAAGGCACATTTTTTTCTGAAAATCTTAGTTAGAAAAGATATTTAAATATACAAGAGAAACCGATTATTTCAGTTATTTTTAAAAATAAGTTTATATTAGTACGCCCCTGAAGCCTTCAATATGGCAACAACCCGACATTTTAATAAAGTTTTTAAAAGAAATTGTTATGTTCTACAATAAAGTATACTACATATTTTTTCCTAAAAAGTGTAGTTTTTGAGAAAATTTTGAAAAACCTATAATAAACATGTTTTTTCTAAATAATCCCAATTTACGTACGCCACTGAAGAGCTACTTGCTTTTCTTAACCTTATTGAACAATACATCGTTGGACAGGGAATTTTATTCTCCACAAAAAACTGTTCTTTGCAATTTTTGATAAAAAGGTTAGTTTTCGAGAAAATTGCATAAAACTGAAAAAAACAGGTTTTTGGGGGTTTGGGGGGGATGTTCTTCGTCCCTGTCGATTTTTCGAGTTGGCAACATAGATATTCGGACTCAGCGGGGTCAAATTAGGGGGAAATGGTCTGTTGCCAAAAAGTAATATGATTTGCTTCTAGACCGAAAACGGAAAGCCTTTTAAAATAATATGCTCGGACTATAAGTATTTGTGCAGAATTAGGATAATGACCCCCAGGTTAAGACTGAATAGGACAAATGTGAATAAAAATATCCATAGTATGCCAATAACCGTGTGGCTCTAGATACATTATTTGATAAACGTGTCACTGTCTAAAACTGATCGAGCATTTAGCAGGGCAAACGCGATGCTCTGAGGTTGCTGTAATTGCTAAAATTGGGCAAGTTATTTATGTAGATCAGGATTAATAAAGGACCCAGCACTGAGCTTTAGGGGACCCCGTGCAGGATTGGTAGAGTATTGCTCTCGCCCTTCTAAATAGGACTCGACAAGAGCAACCCTACATAGATCAAAATTGTAGTTTATTTTTTATGAAGAGTTTCAAAGGTTATGCAGTCAAATGCCTTTTTTAAGTCCAGGAATGTGGCAAACGTGCTCTGCTTACTCTTCAGGCCTTCAGCAGTAAATTTAGTTAAGCGGTTTATAGCTAGAATTGTACCTTTTTTATGGCGAAAATCATATTGATTTGGAGTAAAAAGAACGTTTTGTACAAACTAGTCATTTATTTGATATTTCAATAGCGATTCAAATACTTTTGAGACTATGCGTAAGAGTGAAGTAGGCCTGTGTGTCTGATTTTCAGGACCGCCTTTATCTTTAAAAATATAATTTAAGACTGGATGGAAATTCTCGGATGCACTGTTGAAGAGATCGGTCATGATATTTTTTGAGAAATTTGATTATTTTGCTTCCGCTGTTTTTGAGATTAAATTTTTTTTATCAAAGACCATTTTTTTCTGATACCACATGGAATCTGAAACAAATTCCGGTTTACTGTTTAGTTAAGTAACTGCTATAGGAATGGTTAGCGGTTGGGATAGATTTGATGATTTCATCCGCTAGTGACACAAGGAACTCATTAAAGACCTGAGCATTAAGACGGCTAGTGTCTGGTATTGAGACAGAGATACTATGTGACTTAATGATATTCCCCATAGCTAGGGATTTATTTGATGCAATACTGATAAAGTTGAATACTTCAGACCTATACCGTTTTTTGTATACTTTAACCATGTTTTAAGGTACCAAAATAGGGTTTTGTTTGTTTAAAATGCTAAGTGTTCGGAGCTTGCTTCTCATGTTTCTAAGAGTCATTTAATTTTTTAACCCTGTAGTTTTGGTGCATAGCTGGTCTTCCACACTTGCATCAGCTTGCGTACTGGAACCCCAGCTATAAACCTCTAATTTCTTGTATACATTTTTAAGACTATCAGTCATCGGCATAAATGTAATTCTTGTGCTGTGAGCAGACGCATATTTCGGTAGGGTGGACATACCACGTTTACACACGTGTCCGAAAAGTTTTTTCCCAACCATTGCCTATGCTATGCTTGATCTTTATTTTATTAGGGGTCGCCTATTAATTACGTAACAGGATTTGGAGGGCTTCCTAAAAGTTTGGCAAAGTGTAACGAGGGGTAGGGAGGGCGCTTCTCGACTTTGTTAGGTAAGAACTTTTGCCTGCAATAAAATAAATAAAGCTATCAACTAGTAGGTACCTAGTGTTACTAGAAGATGGTGTGTTGTTAGTATGAAACATATTTATATCCGTTCTTTGTAGCAAAATGCCTATGATTGTTAAAAGGACAACATAATATTTCTTGAGAAGTTCGCTTTTATTCGTTAATTCTAAAACAACGCAAAATCCTGGCGTTAGCTTGATCATTGAAAACACAGAGCAATGAATATTTATATTAACACCACAAAGGGTTATATTGAAAAGTAAAAACAGCACGTAATATAACGATTGTTTCACCAAAAATTTACAATCGCGCGACAAGGTTAAATAAACTACATGCTCGTATTGTGAAAAAGCTTAAAGATCACTAAGATTTAGCTGGGAAATCTCAAAATTGCTCACTGCCCGTTTCCGGGAAAACGGATGACGCGACAATTGTTTTTCTTTTACGACAAATTCACGACAGTTAATGCATTTATTAGTTTTTGAAAATTTTAATTTTTTCTGGGGTGGTAGTGCTAAGTTGAGACTCAACTTAGCATTACATACCCTTTTCAGGAAAACGGGTGGCGCGACAATTTTTTTTCTTTCACGACAAATTTACGACAAATTTACGACAATTATTCCATAGATTAGTTTTTGAAAATTTAAATTTTTTCTGGGGTGGTAGTGCTAAGTTGAGACTCAACTTAGCATTACATACCCTTTTTAGGAAAACGGGTGACGCGACAATTTTTTTCTTTCACGACAAATTTACGACAAATTTAAGACAATTAATGCATATAAATGTTTCTTGAGAAGTTCACTTTTTTTCATAATTTCTAAAACAACGCAAAATCCTGGCGATCAATGAATATTTACACAAACACGGAAGCGGAACGTAATATAATGATTGTTTGACCAAAAATTTACAATTGCGCGACAAGGTTAAATATGCTACATCTTCGAATTGCGAAAAAGCTTAAAGATCACTAAGATTTAGCTGGGAAATCTCAAAATTGCTCACTGCCCGTTTTCAGGAAAACGGATGACGCGTCAATTGTTTTTCTTTTACGACAAATTTACGACAAATTCACGACAATTAATGCATTTATTAGTTTTTGAAAATTTTAATTTTTTCTGGGGTGGTAGTGCTAAGTTAAGACTCAACTTAGCATTACATACCCTTTTCAGGAAAACGGGTGGCGCGACAAATTTTTTCTTTCACGACAAAGTTTCGGCAAATTTACGACAATTAATGCATATATTGCGAATATCCAATTCTTAAGTGGTAATGCTAAGTTTATAGAGGTGATAGATTCGTACCCCTTAATGTATTCTCTCAGATCTACAGAAGGAGGTTATTGCTGAGTAGCCTTTTATTTTTATTTGAAAATACTTAGCCAGTACTCATTCGCGCAAAAACAAGCTGCTTTCGAGTCTTGAAGGAGCAGTTTAAACTCATATATTTTTTCTCTTATACCTTACACATTAGCATAAAAGATTTTTAGGTTTTTGTTAGTTAGACCCTTGCGATTTTTTGTGAGTGAATCTTTTTTTATTGTTTCATCATTTGTAGGCTCGTCATCGCTACGGTTCTGGTTGTGTCCATTTGATGTTTGGCCATCTCTGTTGTCGCGATTCTGGCTTTCTTTGCTTCAGCCCAAAAAATCACCTAAAGTTTGTAAATTGATTTGTTCGCATATCAAACCGATTAATCTCTACCATTTTTGGTCAGGAATTAGGGCTATACATAGTTTCTTTTTCACTCCATGGTACAACCACTAAACATTTTCTTAACTTGTTTTCTTCTGTTGGCATTTCTTTTATCAAAAATTGAGCCTCTTCAAGTCTGAATTTGTTGAATATATAGTTTTTTATCATTTCCTCATTTGCAAATCTTTTACCCTATTTATCTTTAACCACACTCTTCGCTCTCCACTTGCAAATTCTGCATTCTCAGGCTCACTATTATCAAATGTGATTTTTACTATTCTCCTTTTTTTGTAAATATCTGGTAATGACCATTCTCTTTCATGCATTAGGTTGCCATGTTAATAGGTTGGATCTCCATGTTAATTGAAATCATCTAAGATATGCATAATGAAGGTCACTCAAAACTGGGCTTGGTCAAAATAATTTTATGAATACACAAAATATATATAGTTTTTGTGCATTCAATTCTAGGATCTCTTTTGAAAGAGATATTGACAGTTAAAGGAGTTAAAATTATCATAGTCCATTTTCGCATTTTTATTGGAGTTAAATGGATTGAAAATTGTAATTCATATCATTATAAAAATAATGTTATTCCCAGGGTATTTAAAAAAGACAGTCTATCGAGTCTTTTGGTTCATTTCAGTTCAAATACGAGGCATGTATACTTAGCGTGGGTACAAGACATGATCTTTTATTCGACAGGATAAAAAAGTAGATAATTCTATTTTTGCGTCTCTTGAGGACGGTCCAAGATACCTTCGAGTCAGATCGATACCACAATACTGTCCGGTTTCGTTCTCGTCTGGAATTTTTATTTTAAACCACTTTTCAGCGTTGTAAAGTTATTTTGTACGACATACGCTATCATTAAAAGTTATAGTACCTATGGCGATAACTGTGTGAGTGCGTACTATAAAAAATACTCTGCCAATATATGGGCCCCTAAGCTCACACTAGGTACTATAGTTATAGTGTACGTGTGAGCTAATATAAATAAAAACTAAAATATATTTTATTCAACTCCGGACTAAATTACCTTTTGTTTGATACCACACAAGCCATGTTTTCACTTAAACTCAAATTTTTGAAATCTACCCCCACCCTTAAAAAAACAAAAACTAAAATGTATTTTGTTAAACTCCGGACTCAATTACCTTTCGTTTGATATCACACACGCCATTTTTTCACTTAAACTCTAATTTTTGAAATATACCCCCACCCTTTTTTTTTAAATAAATTAAAATGTTTTTTGTTGAACTCCAGACTCAATTACCTTTCGTTTGATGTCACACACGCCATATTTTTCCATAAACTCTAATTTTTGAAATCAACCCCCACCCTTTTATTTGGTTTGTGCTCGGTGGATTTTGTTCATTTTTAAATGGGACCATCTCGGCCCAAAACCCAGCCTAGGTACCAAATTTCATTAAAATCGGCCAAGCGGTTTTTGAGTTATGCGCGTTGGTCGTTACAGACATACAGACAGACAGACAGACAGACATACAGACAGACAGACAGACAGACAGACGGCGCAACAAAAAAGTTTCAAAATCATCTGAAACGCAAAGATATATAAAAATTTTTGAAATCGGAGCAACTTTTTTTTTCTCGAAAAAATTAGGATCACCATAGCTCACACTACTATAGTATAGTATATGTGTGAGCTAAAATTAATAGCAAATATGTATGTAAGCGAATAGGAGAGACTACTGTTGGACTTTCAGCCAATGAGTGTACCAATACCTATAGAAGTTGGGAAGTTGGAGCCTACCAGACACTTTTCGCCGGGGTTATTACACGGTATTGGCACAAGTCAAGTGGTATAATGGCAGCCATGGGAGAAGCATGACTACTGAAGGACGGCGGAGCTGTAGAAACGCAGAAAATGCAAGTACTCACCCAACTCTTCTGAGAAAATATTTTGTCCTTTATTTCTCCGTTGCACAAACAGAAACCGTATTTAATTAAAATTCGAATTTATAGATATCTAAAATGCCTTAGGTCTTTTGAGTTCCAAGATCCACTAATTTATGTTGTCCTCTTATTTCTCATCTACACAGAAAAACACAAATTATTAAATTTACAGTTTTGATATTGTTAATTTTCATATATTTAAATTAAATAAATTTAAATCATCGTAATATTGTTAAATACGCTTTGGTTTTGTTTATGTTTATATTTTTATATTAACAATGCCATTCTTTAATACGTATAGATTTAAAATTTCATATTTTTAAATTAAAAATACTATTCCATTAGAAATGCCCCTCCAGTTATTAATTATTACCATAAAGAGATAGATGACGCCACACTACTCCATTTGACACTTATTTCACCTTACCAGTTCCACATTATGTTTGGTAATGGGCAAAATTGCTGTTTGGTCAGTGAAATCAGTTGTTGCTTTTTCCAAATAGTAGCGTTTAAATTGCTGCTTTCCAAAGAAATTTGCATTTGATGGAAATTTGCCTCAAAATAAAATTGACGAACAAAAAAATACAAAATAAAATAATTTTAAAAATATGGCTTAGTCAAGGAAGATTCGTAGGATTATAAAATGATTTCTTAATTGAACAATATTTATCATGCCGTAGTTAATATTACAAGATTGTTAACTTTAACAAACCATTTGTATGTTTATATATAACAATATTATTTTGTTACCTAACTTAATAATTTTTTTTTACTTAAAATATTATTTTTTTCTGTGTAGACGCCTAGCCGAAGAGTAGGTACAGTCAGGGACTTTCAAATTGCCTGTGCATTTTTTCTTAAAAAATTTATTATTTAAAGATATCCAGATAAAAGAGTTTTTTAAATATGTATATATACAGGTGGTTCACAATTTTTTTGGTTTGGTTCAAACTGGTTTTCCTAATTTTAAAGGAATATTTTTTATTTTCGAGCGTGGCAATTTAAAAAGGCCCTGACTGTACAAGTTACTTCAAGAAGAAAAAGAAAAAATACAGTCAAGAAAAACAACAACAAACTTTAAGTTTTTGTAGGAAAGTCCATATACCAATTATTGCTTATTTACAAAGAGTTCTACTGTTTAATTTTTTGTAATTGATTTCTGTATAAAATTACCGCTGAAAACAAAGTCACCCAGGATTTAAAATAATATTTCTACACTCTCTGTTTGATGGTTATCGAATCACATGGTTAATTTTATTTTCCGAGAATATCGAGAAAACGTCATTTTTAATCAGGAAAAATTGAAAAGCATTTAAAAAGTTATACTGAAATAAAAGGAGCTGCCAGTCTAACGGCAAATGCATATTGATTTTCAAAACCGTGACTTTGTAGAGAAAATGATTATATTACCGTGCCAATATCGAGAGTCTATAAACTCTAAGGCGACTTTCTTAAGCTCTAATTTTAACTTCGACGGAAATTGGGAAATGCCGATCAGTAGCGTATTTAACCTTTGATAATTTTGTAGAAGAAGAAAATGATACTGACGTTATAAAAGGCTTAAAACTTGTATTTGGAAAGCCGTTATGGTTATTTTTAGTTGTCTTAATGAACGAGACCCACATAATCAATGTCAATTAAAAAAGAGGTTATGGAACGTCTAAACAGTCCCTTATTTTCAAATGTCATCGCTGTTTACTTTAATTATTTTACTTCCCGGCGATACTTTGTCATCGCGAAGAGCCTGGAGGGCCCAGTCATATACTAAATAATAAAATGTGGAAATTATATTGAAAACTAATTAATTTCTCATAGTGGCGCTCCACTAGTGCTTCATTCTCTTTTTATCCATCAAACCTATAAAGTTTTATCAGGAGAGGAGACCTCGCATGTGCGAAAAGGAGCTAAAACCTGACAGTATAGCATCAGTTAAAAGCGGACTAAACGCCTGACTTGCATATCCAAATTAAAATTGAAAAATAATCGATTTCTTATAGTGAAGCTTTGGGAAGTTACAGATAATAATAATAATAATAATTCTCCACTCATGTGCGACAAAGAGCCAAAAACTGTCTTGTCACAGACACGTGTTTTGAACTTGTTATGATTTCCTCAGTATGACATAAGTCATAAGCGGACCAAACCGCCTAAAAAGCATAACCAAATTAAAATTAAAAAATAATCGATTTCTCAAAGTGAAGCTTTGAAGTTACAAAAAATAAAACTTTAGTGTTACCCACTAATGCTCCACCCTATCCTCATGCATCGAACCTATAAAGTTTCATCAGCAGGGCTAGCCTCGCATTTGCGCCAAGGGGTTAAATACTGATTAGCCACAGACACGTGTTTCAAACTTGTTATGATCTCCTCTAAATAATCCATATCTCACCGTTGAGCTATGTAAAATTACAAAAATAAAACTTCCATGTTCTCCACTAATGCTCCACCCTCTCTTTATGCATCGAACCTATAAAGTTTTATCAGCAGGGGTGACCTCGCATGTATGCCAAGGAGTTAAATACTGATTGAGAATAGACACGTGTTTCGAACTTGTTATGATCTCCTCCGAATGACATAAGTCAAAAATGGACTCAAACACCTGACCAGCATATTTAAATTAAAAACTAAAAAAGAATCCATTTTTCACAGTGGAGCTATGTTAAATTACAAAAATAAAACTTCCGTGTTCTTCACTAGTGCTTCACTCTTTTTTCATCCATCGAAACTATAAACTTTCATTAGAAGAGTAGGCCGCGCATGTGCGAAAAAGAGCTAAAAACTGACCACCCACGAACTTGTTATGATCTCCTTAGTGTAGCATAACTTAGAAGCGGACTAAACGCCTAACTTGCATATCTAAATTAAAATTAAAAAATAATTGATTTCTCAAAGTGAGGCTTTGAAAAGTTACAAAAAATAAAACTTCAGTGTTACCCAGTAATGCTCTACCCTATCTTCAAGCATCGATCCTATAAAGTTTCATCAGCAGGGATAGCCTCGCATTTGCGCCAAGGGGTTAAATACTGATTAGCCACAGACACGTGTTTCAAACTTGTTATGATCTCCGAATACTCCATATCTCACCGTTGAGCTATGTAAAATTACAAAAATAAAACTTCCGTGTTGTCCACTAATGCTTCACCCTGTCTTTATGCATCGAACCTATAAAGTTTCATCAGCAGGGGTGACCTCGCATGTGTGCCAAGGAGTTAAATACTGATTGACAACAGACACGTGTTTCGAACTTGTTATGATCTCCTCCGAATGGCATGAGTCAAAAATGGACTAAAACACCTGACCAGCATATTTAAATTAAAAACTGAAAAAGAATCCATTTCTCACAGTGGAGCTATGTTAAATTACAAAAATAAAACTTCCGTGTTCTCAACTAGTGCTTCACTCTTTTTTCATTTATCGAAACTATAGAGTTTCATTAGGAGAGTAGGCCGCGCATGTGCGAAAAGGAGCTAACCACGAACTTGTTATGATCTCCTTAGTGTAGCATAACGTAGAAGCGGACTAAACGCCTGACTTGCATATCTAAATTGAAATTAAAAAATAATCGATTTCTCAAAGTGAAGCTTTGAAAAGTTACAAAAAATAATACTTCAGTGTTAACCACTAATGCTCCTCCCTATCTTCAAGCATCGAACCTATAAAGTTTCATCAGCAAGGAAAGCCTCGCATTTGCGCCAAGGGGTTAAATACTGATTAGCCACAGACACGTGTTTCAAACTTGTTATGATCTCCTCTGAATAATCCATATCTCACCGTTGAGGTATGTAAAATTACAAAAATAAAACTTCCGTGTTGTCCACTAATGCTTCACCCTGTCTTTATGCATCGAACCTATAAAGTTTCATCAGCAGGGGTGACCTCGCATGTGTGCCAAGGAGTTAAATACTGATTGACAACAGACACGTGTTTCGAACTTGTTATGATCTCCTTCGAATGGCATGAGTCAAAAATGGACTAAAACATCTGACCAGCATATTTAAATTAAAAACTGAAAAAGAATCCATTTCTCACAGTGGAGCTATGTTAAATTACAAAAATAAAACTTCCGTGTTCTCAACTAGTGCTTCACTCTTTTTTCATCCATCGAAACTATAGAGTTTCATTAGGAGAGTAGGCCGCGCATGTGGGAAAAGGAGCTAAAAACTGACTACCCACGAATTTGTTATGATCTCCTTAGTGTAGCATAACTTAGAAGCGGACTAAACGCCTGACTTGCATATCTAAATTGAAATTAAAAAATAATCGATTTCTACAGGTGAAGCTTTGAAAAGTTACAAAAAATAATACTTTAGTATTACCCACTAATGCTCCACCCTATCTTCCAGCATCGAACCTATAAAGTTTCATCAGCAGGGATAGCCTCGCATTTGCGCCAAGAGGTTAAATACTGATTAGCCACAGACACGTGTTTCAAACTTGTTATGATCTCCTCTGAATAATCCATATCTCACCGTTGAGGTATGTAAAATTACAAAAATAAAACTTCGTGTTCTCCACTAATGCTCCACCCTGTCTTTATGCACCGAACCTATAAAGTTTCATCAGCAGGGGTGACCTCGCATGTGTGCCAAGGAGATAAATGCTGATTGACAACAGACACGTGTTTCGAACTTGTTATGATCTCCTCCGAATGCCATAAGTCAAAAATGGACTAAAACACCAGGCCAGCATATTTAAATTAAAAACTGAAAAACAATCCATTTCTCACAGTGGAGCTATGTTAAATTACAAAAATAAAACTTTCGTGTTCTCCACTAGTGCTTCACTCTTTTTTCATCCATCGAACCTATAGAGTTTCATTAGGAGAGGAGGCCTCGCATGTACGAAGAGGAGCTAAAAACTAACTACCCACGAACTTGTTATGATCTCCTCAGTGTGGCATAAGTTAAAAGCGGACTAAACGCCTGACTTGCGTATCCAAATTAAAATTGAAAAATAAATCGATTTCTCATAGTGAAGCTTTTGAAAGTTACAAATAATAATAATAATAATAATTCTCCACTAATCTTCCACCCTCTTTTCATGCATATATAAACTTTCGACAGCAGGGGGCTCTCTTGTGCGAGAAGGAGCTAAAAATTAACTACTCAGACACGTGTTTTAAACTTGTAATGATGTTCTCAGTGTGGAATAAGTAATAAGGGGACTAAACCGCCTGACAAGCATATCCAAATTAAAACTAAAAAATAATCCATATCTCACAGTGGAGTTATGTAAAATTACAAAAGATAAAACTTCCCCGTTCTCCAATAGTGCTCCACTCTCTCTTGATCCATCGAACCTATAAAGTTTCATCAGAAGAGGGGGCCTCGTATGTGCGAAAAAGTGGTAAAAACTGATCTTATTGTTACATAAATTAAAAGCGGACTAAACGCCTGACTTGCAAATCTAAATTAAAATTGAAAAGTAATCGATTTCTCAAAATGAAGCTTTGATAAGTTACAAAAAATAAAACTTCCGTGTTCCTCACTAATGCTCCACCCTGTCTTCATGCATCGAACCTATAAAGTTTTATCAGCAGGGGTGGCCTTGCATGAGCGCCAAGGAGTTAAATACTAATTAGCCACAGACACGTGTTTCGATCTTGTTATGATCTCCTTCGAATAGCAGAAGTCAAAAGCGGACTAAAACACCTGACCAGCATATCTAAATTAAGACTGAAAAATAATCAATTTATCACAATGGAGCTGTGTAAAATTGAAACTCCACTATAATATACTACAGTATACTTCACTCTCTTTTCATCCATCGTACCTATAAGGTTTCATCAGCAAGTGGGCTTCGCATGTGCGACAAGGAGCTCAAAATTGACTAGACACAGACACGTCTTTTGAACTTGTTATGATGTCCTCAGGGTGGCATATCTCAAACGCGAAATAAAACGCCTGACCAGCATATCCAAATTAAAACTGAAAAATAATTAATTTCTCACCGTGAAATTATGTAAAATTACAAAAAAAATACTTCCGTGTTGTCCACTAGGAAGAGGAACTAAAAAGTGACTAACCACATGAACTTGTTATGATCTCCTCTATGTGGCATAATTCAGAAGCGGACTAAGCGCCTGACTTGCATATCCAAATTAAAACTGAACATAATCCATTTCTCACAGTGGAGCTATGTTAAATTACAAAAAATAAAACTTCCGTGTGCTTCACTCTCTTTTCATCCATAGAGATTCATCAGCAGTGAGAGGGGGCCTCGCATTTGCGAAAGGGAGCTTAATACTGACTAGCTGCACGAACTTGTTATGATCTCCTCCGTGTGCATTAGTTAAGGTTTTATCTGCAGAGGGGCCTCGCATGTGTGACAAGGAGCGAAACACCGACTAGCCATAGACACCTGTTATGAACTTGTTATGATGTCCTCAGTGTGGCATAAGTCAAAAGCTTTGGATAATAAGGATTTCATAAAAAAAAAAAATTTATATAATGATAAAATAACAAACAGAACCGAACCCCCAGCGGATGGAACTTTATAGGTTCGATGCATTGATAGAGAGTGGAGCAATAGTGGAGAACACGGAAGTTTTATTTTTTGTACTTTTACCAAGCTGTACTGCAAGAAATTGATTATGTTTCAATTTTAATTTGGATATGCTACTCAGGCATTTACTCTTATGCCGCGTTTGACTTATACCACACTGGGGCTTTTAACTTATGACACACTGAAGAGCACTCGTGGTGAAGAAGGAAGTTTTATTTTTTATAAATATTGAGAAATGTGTAAATATTCTATAAACTATCATCAGCTTCAAACTAGATAAGAAAGATGGTTAAACTTATAGAAAAACTTATTGATTAAGTGGAGAGAGTAGTATCAGAAATTAAATGTCAGACAGCGCTGCTCGCTAGTAGATAGAAAAAAATTATTATCGGAGAGCAACCCTTGAACTTCGAATCGATTTCAAATTGCGACAGTGTTATAGCGAAAGTCGTGGAGCCGATAGAGAGCAATTACCATTCCATTCTCAGGAACTCTCAGAAGAAAAGAAGTTTTCTGTGATTAATATTGTTTGGACACGCACCCTAAAAGAAACACTCCTTAATTAATGGTTTTTGTTATGTTTTATAAGCATAAAATACAACATTTTTAAAATATGTTTTTTAATTTTTAAGTTATGTTCAAAACAACGATGTTGAATAGAAAGGATGCGCTGCATCAATTCGATCTGCCTAACAAAAGTGGTTGCACTAGGCGGAGCCTATCCTAGCACCTACATCGCGCTCAGCCCAGGGCTGGACTACAGTAATTTCCTGTTTAATGGGGCATCGCTATTAAGAAATTGGGCATTGAAATCTGTATGAAAGAGATTCCTACATATAAAATATAAGCTTTATTAAATGGAGGGATGGACAAGAGTGCCAAAATATCTAGATATAAATTACTAAATATAAACTTTCTCCGTTCCTGGAAGCTTTGCAATATAACAAGAATAATAAGCTTAATTATGAATAACAAATATTAAAAAGCTACCAAAAAAAGAATCACTTGCAGCGGGGAGTCCAGGGTGGGGGACTAGGAACAAACGCCTCCCGCCAAGAATTTTTTCTATATACGCTAAATAGGTAAAAAAATTGCATGAAAGTGTCTTTTTGAACAACAAACCTGCAGAATCTTTTGTCTGCGGTGCCAATGTTGCCATAAGTACCTACCTACCTTAAAATATGATAAAAGTATGAAAAAAATTAAAAATCAGGAATGAACAGTGACAGATCAGAGATAGAAGAAAAACAGGAATTTAAAGGGACCGTTTTGGAAATAAAAAGTAAAAATTAAAGATGAAAAGTGACAGATCAAAGATAAAAAGTATAAAGCCCTGAGAAAAACTACGAACACCAAAAAACTTCAAAACGTTTTCATAAAAATCCAAAAAAATGTGTTAATTGCCTTTTTAACCCTTGACAATTGTAGCCCTCGCAACACTCGTAGTACAAATTTTTCGCCTTGAAATAAAAAGTCCCTAGCTTATCCCTTGGTATATAGTATAGCCATAACAAACACAAAAAAAGCACTTCTGAATCCGCCACTGATTCTAGGTAGCAAAAATGCAAAATCTGGGGGTAGCGCAAAATCTGGGGGTAGCACAAAATCTGGGGGTAGCTTTACAAGGTAAAGCTGTAGATTACTTGGATTAAAATTTTAAGATTTAGCTACACTTACCTTACCCCAAAAGTTGCTATTAGCTGAGATACAGAGTCTTAAACTTTATTTTTTAATTTCAATTTTTTCAGTAAATTTTGTACTAATCAACAATTTTACAAAAAAATTTAAGGTTTTTTTGAATAAAGCGATTCGATTTTGATAAAAAATTTGGTGTATATTGTACAGTGTGTTCTCTGGATTACTACCATTACATTAAAATCGGTGTAACTTTTTGTGCCTTGGTATTATGTAAAAAAGTTATACTGTTTTTATGCTGCTCAGGGCAACGGTTTTCGCATCTCTGCATCTTAAGTTTTTATTCAAAAGTTATTAAAGAAAATAATAGGTGAGATAACAAAATTTTTACCCATGCAATAAAAACTTTAAATGCAAATATCTTGAAAACCGTTGCTCGGGGCGACATTAAAGTATTTTACCTTTTTTTACATAAAAATAATGGAGAGAATAATATTTAAAAAAAACTAGTATACGCCGAGGCACAAAGAAGTTACACTTATTTAAATGTAAGGCAACCGAACACCCTGTACAATTTATACCAACATTTTTACCGAAATCGAATCGCTTGTTATAAAAAAATTCCTACCCATGTTTATTGTAAAAAAGTTATTTAGGAAGGAAGACGTGAATTAAACATGTCACAAAATTTTTGCTCATGCAATAAATACTTTGAAATGCAAAAAGCTCGACAGTTGTTGCTCCAAGCGACATTAAAAAGTATAATTTTTGTATATAAAAAATAAAAACTGGTATACACCTGACACAAAAAAATTACACCGATTTTATTGTGACCCAGAGAACACCCTGTATTATGTACCATAATTTTTTTGCCGAAAACGAGTTGCTCATCCCAAAAAAATTGCAATTGTTTTGCAAGTATATTGATTTGTAAAAAAGATATTAAAGAAAAATGAAATGAAAAATAAAGTTTATCGCCGTGTATCTTGATTAATATCAACTTTTGTACTAAGGCAAGTGAACCCAATTTGTAAAATTTTGATCCAAGGAATCTACAGTTTTATTATATACCATTAGTGCCGGGACACCTTGTATATATGTCTTATTTTTTATAATTTATACCTACCTGCAATACTAATTGTACCATTATAAAAATATATAAAATTATATAGTACGGGCCAGTATTATGTTTACAATTACATATGAAATGGTATTCCGCTAATTATTTATTTATCGACGCCTATCAACTTCTACAGCCAAGCACTGCATATCAAGCCATTCTTAAACAATTTTCGTCAAAAATATCCAAAATAGTTCAACTAAATTACTAAAACACAACAAAAACCGCACACGAAACTCGAACAGCTGACTTGACGTAAACCTAGCACATACAAGTGAAAAGTGAAACCGTTTTGAAAACAGGCATGACGGCTCCCTTCTATTCAATCCAAGGAATCTACAGTTTTATTATATACCATTAGTGCCGGGACACCTTGTATATATGTCTTATTTTTTATAATTTATACCTACCTGCAATACTAATTGTACCATTATAAAAATATATAAAATTATATAGTACGGGCCAGTATTATGTTTACAATTACATATGAAATGGTATTCCGCTAATTATTTATTTATCGACGCCTATCAACTTCTACAGCCAAGCACTGCATATCAAGCCATTCCTAAACAATTTTCGTCAAAAATATCCAAAATAGTTCAACTAAATTACTAAAACCCAACAAAAACCGCACACGAAACTCGAACAACTGACTTGACGTAAACCTAGCACATACAAGTGAAAAGTGAAACCGTTTTGAAAACAGGCATGACGGCTCCCTTCTATTCAATGTCGTTGGTTTAAAATTTTGCCAAAAAATATTTTTTTAAATACCTTTATTTAAATTGATAACTCGATGAAAATTTGTTTGTACAAGGCCTTGCTTTTATTGCAAAATTTTAATAAAGCAAATTAATATATCTCTACCTATGCAGTGGCGTATATAGGCCCCCCCCCGAAACTATCTAAACTGTCTCTGCCCCCCCCCCCCGAAACTTTTCTCTATATACGCCACTGTACCTATGTATATTAATAAAAATAAATCATAACAAAAACATTTCATGTAAAAAAAGCCAAGTACGCGAAAATGGCATTCCGTAAAAAAAATTGAGATAAAAGTAAAGCCAAGTTCTCCAATACAAATTTCAAAATGAAAGGTTTTTACTAGTTTGGAAATGTTTTTTTAAACTTTGCTATTACAGCCAAACTTGTTTATGTTCAATTTAGCACTGTGCCTAAAAGTCATTTACAGTTCTACTTGGCTTTTTTACATGAAATGTTTTTGTTATGATTTCACTTCTTTTTTAAAGGAATTGGATAATACTTTTTAAAGTAGTAAAATATGCGGAATATTGTTCCAAACTTTTGCAGTGCCTTACTTAAATTTTTGAGGTTTTTAAATTTTTTTCCATGGTTTTATCGTAGTTCCTATCAGCCTTACAAAGCTCAGCTCTCTAGCGTTTTTGAAAGTGCTCAATGTTACTTTTACATAACTTTACATGTATAGGGGTGTTTTTAAATTTTGTCCTATAGTTTTATTATAGTTCCTCCCAGTCTTCCAATGCTCAGCTCTCTAGCGTTTCTGGAAGTGGGTAATGTTACTTTACATAACTTTACATTTATAAGGGAGGAGAGTAAATGAAAATATTTGAGTTTTTAAATTTTTTCCCATGGTTTTATCAAAATTTCTATCAGCATTCTAATGCTCAGCTCTCTAGCGTTTCTGGAGAGGGAAGTAAATTAAAATATTGGTGTTTTTAAATTTTTTCATATAGTTTTATTATACTGTCAGTATAGTAGTTCAGTCTTAAAAAATTCAGCTCTCTAGCGTTTCTGGAAGTTTGCAGTGTTACTTTTACATAACTTTACATTTATAGGGGACGGAAGTAAATTAGAATTTTGGGGTGTTTTAATTTTTTCCTATAGTTTTATCATAGTTCCTATCAGTCTTCCAAAGCTCAACTCTCTAGCATTTCTGGAAGTGGGCAATTTACTTACTTTTACATAACTTTAAATGTATAGGGGGGGGAGTAAATTATAATTTTGGGGTTTTTTGATTTTTTCCTATAGTTTTATCATAGTTCCTATCAGTCTGCCAAAGCTCATCTCTCTAGCATTTCTGGAAGTGGGCGATGCTACTTTTACATAACTTTAAATGTATAGGGGAAGGGAGTAAATTAAAATTTTGGGATTTTTGATTTTTTCCAGGGGTTTGGTCATAATTTCTATCAGTCTGGCAAATTTCAGCTTTGTAGCATGTCTGGAAGTACAGTAGAATATTGATGATCTATACATGAGTGAGTGAGTGAGTGAGTGAGTGAGTGGCAATTTAGACGTTTTTTGATATTTCGTAACTACTTTACTACTTTATGGAATTCCATGAAACTTGGAGGGGTTGTTCCATAGAGATCTACGACTGAACAAAGTTTGAGATTCGTAGCTCATTCCGAAGTAGAGTTTTAGGTAGGTCAAATATCGGCTGAAATTTTTCAAGAAAAGATGGTTACGGCGCGCGAACTTGGCGAGGCACTGCCGTGCCCTCAGATAAAAAACATTCATAACCTTTTTTTTATTTTTCGATCTTACTCTATGGAAGACTGAAAATGCCGTAGCTAACAATTTCTCGATTTTTAGTTCATGGTATTTTTTAATAGAAGAATCCATCCTTCGCCTATTCCTGCTATTCAGAAAGCCATATGTCAGATGGAATTTTGTTTGTTGTTGAATGTGGGCATATATATACAGCAAAACGACTTAAAAAAATATGCGATTGTGAGTAAAGGGTAAAAGGGTTTGCCGTAAGTGAAAAAAATACTTACGGTTTGGATTTTATTATTTTCGTAGTTTGGATTAAAGATGACGAGTTCGATTATGTTTTATTGTTTTTCTAGTTAGGTTGTAAATAGGTATTGCAAGGAGATAAGATAGACTTTTGTGAAGTTCATATCTTCATCATATGTCTCACTATGATGGAATAACGGACCTTGACCGAAACACGCTATATATATTTGTGGCATAAGGCAAAATAGAAAACATGGATATCCCAAAAATTTTCTTTATGTAGATTTTCATTAAGCACGGCAGAATAAACTGGGGAATATCAAAAAATAAAAGAGGTTAAACAAATTTTTATAATTTGCAAATGTAAAATAAATATTCAATTATTATCTTTATTTGCATTCTTAAATATTATTTTTTGCAAAATGTTTTTTTAAATAAATATTTCAAAAAAAGGAAGAAAATCATAAATTTTAATTTAGCAGCTTAGCTAAGTTGCTGTGAACTTTATTAACTATGTGGATTGATATTTAATACCCCTGAAACCCCCTGGTGTACGTTGGAGATGCGATCTAAACGATTTGACTGAACATCTAAGAAATTTTATTAAACGCGGAGATTAGAGGGGATTCTATGGCATTCTTTTGATAGATCACTGAATTTTAATGTCTCTTCCAAAGTCTCCGCCTGAATTTTCAAAAGAAAATATCTATAAGATTTTTTATGTACCCATAACATAAAAAGCGGTATTTTTTATTAATTTTTGTATGCTTTTTGTCAAATCGGTCAAAATAAAAAAAAATCTTTTAGAGTTTGATAGTACGACCACGAAAATTATTTTTAAGTTATTTCTGGAAAACGGTTGAGTGAATATATTTTTACCACATGCTAAAAAAAGACAGCTATCAAAGGTAACCCACGGGTCAGGGCTAACCCTCTATTGAGAAACTGGCCCTTAGTGTCACACAAGGAAATATTTTTTGCTATGTCTAGTTTTAAATATATTAATTTTTATGTTTTTAACTATTCTTATATTTATTATCGGACGGCAACATAAAAAAGACATTTTACTTCTATTTCTTGCACATACCGAAATTATAAACAAATATAAATAAGCTAAAATAGTAGAAAAAATTATATACTGGGTCTGAAGAAAAATGGTTGTTATTGTATTGCATTACTTTGGTTAGTACTAACGCAGCACTTATAGACATTATTATTTTTAGCTTAACTAGAAGATGTAAATGTATGTAATGTATATATATAAATATATATATATATATATATATATATATATATATATATATATCGTCACTTTTTCTTTTAAATCTATCCTAGAACCATTAAATCTAACCTTAATCTAACTAAACAACTTTAATTTAGGTATTAATTCAATAGAGCTATGGTAAATAATATGCGACTTATTTCATGAGGATACCTGTATATACAGTGTGTCCACTTAAGTTGGCGGCATATGGGAAACTTTTTTATTATTAGCTTTACGAAAAAAAGTTATTCTTCATAAAAAGTTCTGCATGGTCCAAACCCTAAAATGCAGCCATCAGATGTTAAATTTTTTCAGTCATATTACGAGGTTTGTCAAAAAATTTGATTTTTGCTCTAGAATAAAGTAACTTTCTTTTTGACAATATCGAAAATTGTTATAAAGAAAAGATGTTTAGAATTAAAAATAGCTTTCAAATATTCAACATTGTTTATTTACATTAAAAAAATATTGTTTTCTACATTTTCTCTGCGATTATGTTGGAAATTTAAGTTACATTAATGCATTGCATTTATTAATTATAAATTTTTGTAATGTAAATAAACAATGTTAAATATTTGAAAGCTATTTTTAATTCTAAACATCTTTTCTTAATAACAATTTTCGATATTGTCAAAAAGAAATGTACTTTACTCTAGAGCAAAAATCACATTTTTTGACAAACCTCGTAATATGACTAAAAAAATTTAACATATGATGGTTGCATTTTAGGTTTTGGACCATGCAGAACTTTTTATGAAGAATAACTTTTTTTCGTAAAGCTATTAATAAAAAAGTTTTCCATATGCCGCCAACTTACGTGGACACACTGTATATTTTTTTTCTACTATTTTATCCCATATTTATTAATAGTTTCGATAAGTGTAACAAAAATTAGAGGACCATTTTTTTATTTTGCTGTCCGTTAAATCTAAGGATAATTAAAAATATAAAAAATAATATATTTATAACTAGACATAGAAAAAAAATTTCCTACTGTGACACTAAGTTACAAAAATGAGCATCAAAATTTACCCAACCGTTTATCAGAAATGCTTTAAAAATAGTTTAAGAGCAATTTTTTTTTAATAGACCTTTTGACTAAACCAAAAGCTATAGCATATCCCTTATGCATTTAAAATATTCTTTATGATGTGTTTTAATACAACATATTTAGTAAATTCTTTTTTGTCGTACGAAAACTAGCTTAAAACAACTGAAGTCAATATTATTTAGTAAGAAAAAAACCTGCAATTAAAAAAATAATATCTATAAAATTGGGGACAAATAAAAAACCAAAAGAATTATTTTCTTTAAATATGATACAAAACTATCAATTCATGTCAAAATACAATGTGCGTGTTTTAAAATTCGATAGTGGCGCAGATATAAAAAAGTTAATTTTTCTATTACCCCCTGTATATTATCTACTAAATTGAGTAATTTTTATGGTAACTTAATTTTTTTCGCTCAAGATATAAGAGTTTTTATTATTAGAATATTCACAAAATCGTTAACTTAACGAATTTTGACCGTTAATATTTCAAAAACTGCACACCGAAAGACTCAACTTTTCTTAAATTTTTTTGTAGTCACATTTCGTACATACTAAAATTATAACCAATTCCACCTAGACAAGAATTTGTCATATAACCTGTGGAATACGGGTGCGAGGTTCTTTGTTATTATTATTGTATAAACGAATAATTACGTCTCAGCTTCATTAATATCCTGAGAACGTAAATGTGCTCACTAAAAGCATGGAATAAATAAATATTTCTTCGATGCTAAAAGTTATTTTTTTTTTACATTTTGAGTATTTCTTATTCTTAATTAATTGAAATTTAAGCCTACATCTTAAAACTGACTGCTAGGTCGTCAGTCGGTCAATTTCTACTTGAAGGCGCGAAAGGATATTTAAAATTGTGGCAATCCGAATTCTAAATGAGTTCACAGGAGGGTTAGGGCTTAAAAGTTAAAAATTGACGTTTTTAAACCCCTTTAAATTGCAAAAAAGTTTTTCTGTCGTTTTTAATGGCCCAACAAATGAACCCCAAACAGGGCCGTTTTTATTCCGTTTGTTTATCAGGCAAAAACTTATCATCAAAGAATAACCAACACAAAATATATAGAAGTTAACAATAAACTTAAAAGTATAGGTAATAGGCGAGTTACTTACACAAAACACTTAGGGAAAATTCGTTGATTAATGATCGATAGAAAAAAAAATCTGTTCGGTTCGGTTCGGTTTCGACATTTTAGCTTGATTTAAAAAATAAAGGTGATGGTATAAAAAAGTTAATGTTATGTTTTTGGGCTATCTTTACCTCTGAGGACCTTACCCTTGAGTCTTTTTCCCTTTTTGAATTTTAAATATCTCTGCGAAAATATAATCCTGACAAAGGAAACTAACACGTTGTTTGGGGATGACCGAGCAAAGAGCCGAAACATTGCTTTAAAATAAATATATTCAAATTTATTTACCTTAAGGGTACGGACATACCGAACATACGAGGGCTGTTCGAAAAGTTCATGACAAAATACAGAGATGGCGCTGTTATCACTAAAATTTTCTGATGCTTTTCAAACTAGAACTTGTAGTTTAGTCGGCTGCAGAGTTTCGAGTGCGTACGGTGTTTTTCTAATTTTTGGCAATTAAAAAACAACTGTGTTTTGGACAATTATTAACAATGGATAAAATTGAAGTTCGTGCAGTAATTAAATATTTTGTATTATAGGTTTAAGCCCAACTTACATACAAATTGAGTTTAGGGAGACATTACGGGATTCTTTTACTTCGTTTTCCACAATAAAAAAATCAGCTGCAGAGTTTAAGCTTGGCCGTTCATGGATACAAGATGATGAGCGTTCAGGACGACCAAAATCGTCTACATCGGACGAAAACATGGCAAAAATTCACAATGCTGTACTGATTAACCGCCGATTAAAGGTGCGTGAACCAGCTGAGATGGCAAAGATTTCATTAGACCGAGTGCACTATATTCTGCACATCTTGGGTATGAGAAAGCTCGCGGAAAGATGAGTGCCGCGTTTACTGACATCTGAGCAAGAACGCATCTGATTAAATATTTCCCAACAATGTTTGGACCTATCTCAATGTAAACCAACTAAATTTCTTCGAAGGTTTATAACAGTAGATGAAACATGAATTCACCACTACACACCAGAAATAAAAGAACTGTCGAAGCAGAGGATTGGTCCTGGTAAAAAGACCCCCAAAAAGGCAAAAACTGCCTCTTCTACAGGAAAAGATATCGCTACGGTTTTCTGGGACTCTCATGGTGTGGTGCTGATAGATATATTATGCCAACTTACTGGAACAACTTAACGAGGCTATCCAGGTTAAACGTCCACATCTGGCCAAAAAGAAAGTGCTTTTTCACCACGATAACGCTCCTGCTCATGCTTCACGAACTGTTGCTGCGAAACTGCACGAGTTACACTATGAGGTGCTTCCACACGCACCCTATTCAGCTGATCTAGCACCGAGCGACTATTACCTTTCCCCAGATCTGAAGAAATGGCTCGGCGGGCGAAGATTCACTTCAAATGAAGAGGTAAATTGTGAAACCAAAGCGCATTTTTCAGGACTCGAAAAAACGTATTTTACTGAGGGTATCCAGAAGCTAGATAATCGTTGGAGCAAATGTATTGAATTGGAGGGAGATTATAAAAAAAATACATCTGAAATTCCGTGTTTTTCTTGGTGGAACCGAAAATTTTTCGAACAGCAATGAGCATGGTAAAGGTCGCGGTTGTGATCGATGTTTACATGCGGAAGATGCTTTCCTTTCATTCAAGCTTTCGGGTTTCAGATCATAAAGAAGTTTCAGAGGAGTTAGTTCGGAAAAATTTCCTAAGTTTTATTAATAGATAGTGATTCTATGTCTGTAGGTGAAAAGTAGTGGATTATGTGTATTTCTTCAAATTGCAAGTTTAGTGCTCATTCTATAAACCATAAAAGGCAATATCTGGGGGACATCATCATTTTAAAGAGCTTCGAGATCATTTTGACAGATTTCATGACTATGAGAGAATAAGCCTTTACACAACGAGAAACCACAAATAATTAAAAAATAAATACGTGCCACGTTCCGTACTCACTGGAAAATGTCACGTGATTGCAAAGCACCAATAAACGTGTGTTTATCTCGCGCCCACAGCTCGATCGCCATAAAAAATCAAACTATTTTGTTCTGCCATCGATAGTGTTGTAAAATTTCCAGAAATATATTTTCGGAAATATTTCCTGAAACATTGGAAATATATGGAAATATTGGAAATATATGAAATATTAAAAAAATAAGAAAATAGGAAATATTTATACATCAAATCATAACAAAACACCGGAAAACGCAGAAGGCTTATACATGAACACAAATCAGGAGTTATTGTTCAATCAAATATACAGAAATAAGGTCAAATTTGTACAACAAAAATCTCATTCTTGACACAATACACTATTAACAAGTCGAGCAAGAGGCATATCTTCATCGGCGTCATCAGCATCACACTCAATAACATCATCTTGCCAGTCTACCTCCTCAAAATCTTCAATAGTATCGGAAACAAAAATTGTTCTATAGTAAGTTTAATGTTTATAAGGGCCTATTCTTAAATTACGTAATGCTCGAGGGGCCTTGCATAACACTCCCCACATTCCACAAATCAAAACAGAGTTAAAAACACACACTTTTTTAAGTTTAATAGCTTGCTTTTTAACGTTATTTTTAAAACCACGTTAAAATCACACTGAAATAACGTAGTTTTGAAAATAACGTTAAAAAGCGACCTATTAAACTTAAAAAAGTGTGTGTTTTTAAGGTTGTTTTGATTTGTACTATGTGGGTCAATGTTATTTTACTGTGTTTTTTCTTAAAAATGCGTTAAGAGGGGGGTGGGGGTAAAAAATTCTGAATTTTTGCATTGCGTAATTTAAGAACGCTTCCAAAGGTTACAAAATATGAAAGATAATAATTTTTTAAATACTTCCAATATTTCCAATATTTTCGAGACACCTTCGGAAATTTCGAATATTTCCATTTCCATGGAAATATTTCCAACGGATATGATGATAGGCGGCAAGGACGAACGGGGCAAATAGAGATTTGTTTTGACATTTATGTAGCGATCGCGACCGCGACCACCATCCATGTATATTCAATATGTCCGGACCATAAAATTCATATTAATCCGAAAGTTCTATTAAACTGCCCGGGTGGCATTTCCGGCCCTGCAGAGAATCCACCCGCACCGGGTTGGTGATGCCAAATTTATTCATGCGTTTTCAGAATAAATTCGCGAAAAAAACCAAAAAAAAAAAGAGATTAAATTTAACGGCTATCAAAATGGAAAAAAAGCAATTGTGTCGGCAGTCTGAAGGGCTTCATAGATACCTAAACGATATACGTAAACATAGTTTGCGAAATAGGTATGCGTTTTCAAGGTTTGGCTTACTTGTTTGGCCTTCCAAAACCATAAAAATAGAGTTTTTTTCTAACTTCATCTTAATGTACATTTATGTACACTCTAATGAACATGTGAATAGTACCTAATTAGTATCAGTACCTAAATGATCACAGGATTCAATGGTCTCAAGCTAAAGTTTTGCATAAGGAGTCACATTAGCGAAAACAAAAGTTAAGTGAAGCTGCGTTTATAATGCAGAACAAGAATTAAGGAAAACAAGCGTCTTAGTATTAAAAGGGGGAGGGCAGTCACACCTGACTGCACACCAAGTAGTATAAGTAGTAGCCTGTAGACTGGATTGTTACGTTCACACTTGAAAACGGTTAGCGATAATTACTAACCCAAACGTAGTGTTTCAAATATATAAAGACAATCGAAGTCCGAAATTTTGTTTCGACATTTCTCTTGTTGCGTGTATATATCCACTATACAGGGCGTATCAAAAAATACCAGAGACTTTGTCTGGTATTTATCACACAATTTTGTTGGTTCGAGTGATACCTTGCGTTAAAGAATTCTTAAATATCTTTACAACTGGGTAAAAAAAATTTAAATTCATAATCGGTTTTACTTGCAAAGTTACCCAAAATCCCAAAACTTGTCGATATATTTTTTATCAAAGGCGTATTTCGCAATGACTCTTATTCTTTATTTTATTAATTATACTTATTTTTCTGATTTAATTTTTTTATCGCGCCATGGGAAATTTGTAAATTCGGAAGCAAATATCTCAAAAGCAGCGACTGCCGAAGACTCAACTGTTGAGCCACGACGGACGGCTCCCCACCAGAGGCTGATGACTCGACATGTAAGTCAGACTGACTTAAATGTTGAGTCATCGGCCTGTTATTGAGAAAATAGTAGTCAGAGGCCGGTGACTCAACCCTTGAGTCATTATAGTTTCAGGTATAAGAACCAGCTAAAAGAAAATATCATAGTGAACACATCCCTAAAAAATACTTTTTTTACAAATCTGCACTAAAAAAGTGCGGGTTTTCTGGAAGGTCCTAAATGTAGTATCGGCAGTCAAGGTGTTAAAGACATTGAAGAGATCTTTAAAACAAGCTATCAGTCGACTTTTCCTATTCAAAATATATAGAGGTAAAGTTTACCCCTCGAAGGGAGTTCGAGCTACAAAAATATCAAGTGTCTTCCTTGCAAACAAAATCGATATGTTACAGGGATTTTCCACAAAAGATCAACAAATACAAAAGCTTGTTAAATATTTATTTGAGCGAGGAGTGTACCTTACCTAAAAGAAGATCAAATGACTTATCAAGCAAAGAACTCATACTTCACATGCAGTTATTATTCTAACATGAAGATATATCAATACACCTCGTGGCAGATTGTGAGGCCTACGCAAGGATGTGACAACATGGCACCAACCGTGAGATAAAAAGAGCTACACTTGCTCAAAACTGGACTTAATAAGCTACCGGGACATCGAAGGAAGTGCAGATAGTGGGTTAAAGGGACAGATCTGGGGCTTGGCAAAAAGGGCCTACTTGTCGGACCTGCAGGTCACCCCCCACTAGTACTACTATTATTCTAACTAATTAAATGTCTATGAAATCACCGAAATTGCCGGAGTTGGGCCGAAAAAAGCAGCATAAGGTAAATGAAAAGAGAAATTGGCCTGTAACCTTTGGTCAGCAATTTTGGCAAATTTAATGCCCTTCACGGGCTCTAGAAGGAGAAAACATTCCGATCAGAAAAACATCAATCAATTTTGGCTCTAATTGCTTTTCAACCACCTGATGTTAACTTGAAAAAGGTAGTTTTATTATTAGATATTTTCAAACCTGTCAACTTTAACCCAACGCATGGTAATGTTTTTCTTTAAGGTCCTTACTTGAAGTCACGCAGACCAAGTGCAAACAAAATTTTTCAATTTACCAGCGACGCATCCAGAAGGCAGCTTAGAAAGCGTAATCGAGATATACATTAAAAGTACAGGATACAAACATAGAGAGTGTCAATTTTGCTGCAAAAATGCATTTTTAGCGACGAACGCGAAGTATATTTTGTGGTCTCTATTCAAAGGAACCAGGCAACGAAGTTGCGTGGATTGGAGCAGCAAAAGACAGCTGCAGAGCGGACCCAGCACATGGGCTGATTCACTGATGTACTCGTGGTAAGCAGAGATCGGTTGTAAGGTTGTAGATAAACAAGAGAATCCGTAGACGAACCAAACGCGCCCAAAATGTGAATGTCCAAGTCCAAATTATTTAAGTGTTAAAATGTATAACAATTTATCAAAGAAAATTAAAGATTGTGATAGCACGGATCACCTAACAAAAGGTGATCCGTGCTGATAGTATGAATAGTTTTAAAAGGGTTTAAAAGTGCTATTTATGTGAAAAAACATTGTATGATGTTAAGGACTTTGTGCAATGACATCCTAATTTTTATTGTAGGTATTTATTTTTTTTATTACTATCTTTTTTTTAACTCTATGAGTCAAACGTTTCTTCTTCAATATATATTTTGTGTTTGGAAGAGATTGTAAAAATTTGGACGTGCCCTATATAATTTGTAAATTATCTTAAAGGAAATAAATGTATCTTATCTTATCTTGTCTTACCTCTAAGAATTTGGAAACTTTTTATTAATATTTAAATGTATCTTAGAATTTCTAAAAGTATCTCCACGTTTTTAAACAAGGAAGTCCCTAAAGGAACGATTTTTATAGCTGGCTTTCTCAATAATCCCCTTTGAGGTTTCATTGTAGGTGACCTCAATACATATTTAATTCTCAGTTTCTATTATTGACAGCAAACGGTAGGAATGCGCTAGCAGGGCATGTTATTTTACCAAACCATGTGTTATTGCCCCTATTTGTAACCCTTTCTTAAACTGGTCTAATTCAAATTCAAAAAAGAGAGTTATCTATTTTAATTTGGTACCCTTTCGCTTGTAGCTGGATGTATCACTTTGTCAATCGGCATGGATTTTTTCAGTTATTTAACATCTCTAAATGAGAACATTGATGTCAATAAAATTTACATGAGTTGGAGAACCGACATCGGGTCATTCATTGTTGGGTTCCAGGTCGCTTGAACATAGAAGGTAATAAGACGGTCGAAACATTAGCCACAGTAGGTGTAAACAAAGATGTTGACCAGATACTCAGCTTTTCGCTTATGTCGGGCCTTTTTCAATCGTTACCGTCATTAGACAATGATGTTAAGAAACACGGGTTGAAGAATTGACATTCTTTGTCGGGTTCTAGGTAACTTGAACATACAAGGTAATGAGGCGGCCGATAGATTAGTCAAAATCGGTATGGATTTTTTTAGTTTTTTAAGTTTGAGCATATTAGGCTCACTGACCTTGAGGTATCCCAAATATCTCTAAATGACAACAATGATGGCAATGATGTTAAGAAACTTTACACGGGTTGAAGAATTGACATTCTTTCTCGGGTGCTAGGTCACTTGAAAATATAAGGTAATGAGGCGGTCGATAGATCGATCCTGCCAGGACGAGACGTAATGGTTAGACGGAAGTAAGACCTAAATACTTCCAAGATTTAGAAGAACGGAAGGATATGGAGAAAAGGCGCGCTTGCTAGATTTATAAGCAGTTAATTCTGGTACAATTGAGCACTGAAGCACTCTGTCCCTCATATCTACACTGAAAGGATTTTCGGCGAAATTATTTTGATGCACCAGTGTGACCGGAAGGTCTCCGAGAGATCAGCTAACGTTGCCAGTTACTAGCCTGCCACCTTACTTACCTTACCCAACCTACCTTGATCTTTATTTAGTTTAAAATTATTTGCAATTACTGTGTAATCTATCCGAAACAGAAGAACACTTCCAGGAAAGTTTAACAGCCGAAAGAGGAGACTTTGAGCCTCAATAACAACAAAATTGCTTGATTTTGCACGTTATACAGTTCTACACAAATGCAACTAACAGCTTTATTAGCGAATTCCACGTATAGGTTCATTTTAAATGTCAATATGTGTGCATACATAAATAAAATAAAAATATTCGATTTTCCATGAATTTTGAATGTGTAAAAATAGCTTTAAAAAGTCTATTTATTTATTTATTATTATTCCCAGAAAACGTATCTAGGGTAAAAAAATGGAAGTTATTTGCCTCTCAGCGGCGGATTGTGAGGTTAAGTAGGTGTAAAGCTAGTATACGTACAAGTACATACTGTTAGCTCCCGCTAAATTTCGCGGTTGTTTTTAAATTTTTAAAATCACACAATTGGATGACGGACAGAGTACATTTTTCGCGCATTTGACATGCGCACCAACAATCAGAGAGATCCTTTCTACCGCCTCAAGAAAAAATGGCGTGTTAATTTCTTTCTCCAACTATTACAAATTTCTACACTTGAAAGTGCTCGATTTTGGTGTACTGAAGCATAGAACTAGAAACTTCAGCCCCTCAGCTACGTGGTGCCATCATTAGATCCAGAAAGGGGCCCCTGGAACGTGGAGAAATTGGCTGCAAACTGGTGAGTACTTTGTTTCTGATTTCCGTTGTGTGGTAACAGCAATAAACCTATGGACCTTTGATTATTTCGTGATTTCATTCAATATATTTATGTTTGTTCGCGCTTTTATTTAATAAAATATATACAGTCCACTGCAGTTATCGTTTTTCTAACTGCGGGCAAACATAAAGTGTTCCTTCGAACCAAATATTTAAATTTACTCCATACGACGGTATTAATAAGTCGGCCATTTTCACATTTTCGCCGTGACCACACGGCCTTGAATTTTGCCAATCGTCTTAAACAGTAGATTTTCGTCGTTCGACCTTCGGTTTCGGCGCAGTTCACCTGTTTTCGGTCCGCTGCTATGGTAACGCAGGGTCTACCGCGTGGTCATTTCAGTAAACAAAATCAAGGATCAATCAAAACAAACAAACAACATTTCTGTGATTAGATTTGTTCCATACCATTTCGATATTTAAAACAATTTTCATCAATTGCGATAAATTAGTTCATATTTTCGACAATTCGTCATTTTTCTATTTCAGAAGCATTAATTTAGGGTTAATTGTATATTTACCTGGTAAACTTATCACGTCCTTGCAATGCAACTATAGGTAAATTTAGTGGGAATAAGGACACTGTTGTTCTGGTAAATATACGTTTTAATCCATCGGTAACGTTTCGACAATGGTTTTTGTGTTCATCAGACTAAAAAGGTTACAACTCATTAGTAAGATAATACAAAATACGGCACATTAATACATCACCAATTAAAAATTATTATTCTTTTCCCAATAAATAACATTTAAAATGACCTTATTGACAATATATTATTTTTTTTCTAAATATTTTTTTCCCTTTTAATGTATATGTAACTGATTTTTTTATTTATTTATATTAAGAAATAATTATGATTTATTTTTCTTCCTTTTTTTTTTAATATACATATATAAAATTTTTTATACAAAGGTTCAAAAATTTTTTTGTCACTATAGTAACTGATGGGTGGCTCAATAAAATACGCACAAAGAGATCAATCAGCTATTCATATAAAAACAACAATAGCAAATAAAACCTGTAGCAAGCCATAATACCATGTAGAAAATAATAACAATGTACACATTATAAACCTATGTTAAAATTTAAAAAGGACTGTTAAAATATTTAAAATTCTGTACTCACCCTTCAGACTAGATCGTACATTGGAACAACAAAAAACAAGAATTCAAGCACATCAGGAAAACAAACGACACAAAATTAAAAACGAAACCCGACATTAATCTGCTAATTATTTATATTTTCTTTTGTTTTGTTTATCAGACAGGTTATATTATCGGCGGCAAAATTAGTCCGCATTGTTGTCACTATTCTGGATTTTCATTGTTCCGAAATATTAAAACAAATTAAAATTGTTTAAGTTTAAAGCAAAAGGCAACCTTGAATAGAGTGGCACTAGTAGTGTACGGTACTGATTTAATTTTTAGTCTGATGAAGACAAAAACCATTGTCGAAACGTTACCGATGGATTAAAACGTATATTTACCAGAACAACAGTGTCCTTATTCTCACTAAATTTACCTATAGTATATTTACCGACAATTTCGTCATTTCAAAGGTAAAATTATGTCTATCAAAAAAGCCGTGCAAAAACGCAAGGGTTTTTTATCTGCGATCACCGAGTGTTATGTGTTTTCACAAACCGCGGCAACGGACGCAAAAGCGAGAAACCTTCGATAAATGCATGTTGACACATAATGATGTCATTATGATGATAGACGACTCGGATGACGAGGAGTTTAAAACGCAAGATGCGATCCTTTCAGAAGCTCGTAAATATTTTTATGCGAGTAAGGGGGTTTACTCTGAAATATTTCCGGTTGAGGCCCCATCCTTTTCGCGATCATATGTTCGTCAAAACGAATCTGAAACTTCAAAACTCAAAGAGTTAGGTATTCCCATATTTCGAGGTGATAAAAAATTATGGCCAAGCTTTTTCGATCTCTTCAATAACATTATAGATCAAAATCAAAGTCTAAGTAACGTTCGAAAACTTCAATATTTATTTTCATATCTCGAGGATGAGCCTTTAAAATTGATATCAGGGATTAGCTTATCTGATCAAAATTATAAAACTGCTTACGACAAATTAGTCAATAGATATCAAAACAAGCGAGACCTCGCAAATGATGCTTTGAGCACAATTATGAACTCTACATTAAAAAACGAGTCAGCTAAAGAATTGCGTAATTTAATTGACACCTTTTCAGAATCCCTAGAAATTTTAAAATCACTTAGCTTTGACGTTGACAGTAGGGACTTTATTATTTTTTTCATTCTGTTAGAAAAATTGGATATTCCGACGCGTTCAAATTTCGAAATGAGTCACGCCAATACTAATGCTGAAATTCCCACTTTTCAGTCACTTTTTCAATTTCTAGAAAAAAGATGTAGAGTTTTGGAATCACTTCCTCAATCAACAGCACCCAAAGAGGTGCCTACCTATCAAAAATCAAATTCTATGCCAAATCAGTTTGGGCAAAAGCCTACCTATAAATCATCCAATTCGCCTTTTATAGGACTGGCTGGCACCTCAACTAATTCAAGTACGGGAATAAAATGTTTCCGGTGTAATCAAGGTCACGTGCTTTCGAAATGTCAAACATTTCTTGACCTCTCGCCTATCGATCGCCTATCTTTCGTCAAGCAGAAAAAATTATGTCTAACGTGTTTTCATCCCTCGCATGGGGTAGATACGTGCAAATCAAAATATTCATGCAGGACTTGCAATAGTAAAAGGCACCACACTTTAACTCATATCTTAGAAACTAATAAAGAGTCTGGAAGCCAAGATACTAGTCCTGTCATTCACACACCACCTGTCAATAATCTTCATGTGTCATTAAATACCTCAGGACCTTCAGGTACCTTTCTTTTATGCACCGCCATAATAGATGTTATGGACGGTTGCGGAAATTTTCAACCTGTAAGGGCACTGCTTGATTCTGGATCACAGACAGGATTCATCAGTGAAAAGTGTATTCATCGTCTTAATCTTCCTAGGTGAAGTTACACCACTGAAATATTCGGATTAAATCAAATGTCTTCTCTTACTTCCAAAGGGCTTGTTCAATGTCACATTAAGCCGCAAGGACAGGTCAATCCTTTACTTAATTTCGAAGCAATTGTTGTTCCACAACTATGTTCCAATATGCCTACATTCACTTTGAACGATAATCAGTGGAAACACTTGGAAAACCTTAAACTTGCCGACCCATCTTATTTCAAATCTAGACCTGTGGACCTAGTTATTGGTTGCGAGCTATTCGCACAGATATTCAAGGAGGGCAGGATTCTTGGACAAATAAGGCAACCTTCAGCCCTTGAAACCATCTTTGGCTGGGTGGTCATGGGAAAAGTGGACGAAGTAGGTAGTCTTACGGAACGAACCAGTTGTTTTTTAACGAGCCATTCACCTCCTTTGGAGGTCATTATCCCTAGGTTTTGGGAAATCGAACATTTGCCTAAAAAACAAATCTTATCAAAGGAAGAAAAACAAGCGGAATCAATTTTTACTGCGAGTGTTGTACGGCAACCGAGCGGTAGATTCATGGTAGATCTTCCGTTTAAAGATAAAATAAACCCTGACCTAGGAAATACTTATCCGCACGCTTATCGTAGATTTTTACTTCTAGAAAATAGATTACTCAAAAATCCTGATCTGTACACTGCCTATTCTAGTTTCATGCAAGACTATATCGATTCTAATCACATGAGTCTAGTTTTATCTAGTCAACCAAAAGTCGACGTATCATGTTTTTTGGCACATCATTGCGTACTAAAGCCGGAAAGCTTAAGTACAAAATTAAGGGTAGTCTGGGATTGTTCGGCAGTCACCCCAAAGAATATTAGTCTCAATGACACGTTGTTATCTGGACCGAAACTTCAAAAGGATATTGCTTCTTTACTCCTTACGTTTCGTCTTAATCCTATTGCCTACATGGCTGATATCAAACAGATGTTCCGTCAAGTCCTTATCAATCCTTATCACCGTTCTTATCAAAGGCTATTGTGGAGGTTTTCTCCACAGGACCCACTTTCAGTGTGGGAACTTTCTACTGTCACTTTTGGCATGACATGCTCACCTTTTCTAGCCATACATTAAATGAGCTGGCAGAGAAAGAAAAGGAACGTTTTCCTATGGCTAGTAGTGTTCTAAAAACGTCAATTTACATCGACGATATCTTGGGAACTAGCCCTTCGCTTTCTAAAGCCCTTGCGCTACAGATGGAACTCAATGATTTGTTGAAGTCGGGAGGATTTGAACTTAAAAAATGGGCAAGCAATTGTCCTGAGTTATTGGCAACATTGCCAGAATCCGATCGTCAAATGCCTCTCTCTTTTGACGAGGATGAACCACACTTTATCAAAGTTTTAGGCCTTCAATGGCATCCAAAAAACAACATTTTTTCTTATCAATGCCGAATGAAGGACAAACCCCCAACTAAACGTTCTATTTTATCTATCATAGGAACAATCTTCGATCCCTTAGGTTTTCTTTGTCCCTTGTTGCTACAAGCAAAATTTATTTTGCAACAGTTGTGGATATCGAAAATAGGCTGGGACGAAGAACCAGATTCTTCTATCATCGACTCTTGGAACAAACTTCGTTCTGAACTTCCGCTTCTTTCCAATTTTCAATTACCCCGACAAATCAAACTGTCAAAAACCAATACCTGTCAAATCATCGGCTTCTGTGACGCTTCAATTCGAGGCTACGCAGGCGTCGTATATTTTCGTGTAGAAGAGGAAAACAATATATCTGTTTCTCTCATATCTGCAAAATCTAGGGTCGCGCCTATAAAGTCACAAACTTTGGCTAGGCTAGAACTCCTAGGCGCATTTTTTTTAAGCGAATTAATTGACTTCGTTTTATCTAGCTATGAAGGAAAATTAACTTTTACAAATATCGTTACTTTCTGCGATTCGCAAGTCGTATTGCACTGGCTTTCATCCCCTCCTAATCGCTGGCAAACCTTTATTGGAAATCGAGTCAGTAGGATCCAAGAAATCATTCCCTCAAACTCATGGCGCTACATTCCTTCTGCTTTAAATGCAGCCGATATTGCGTCACGAGGGGCCACCCCTTCACAGCTCATTTCACATGACATGTGGTGGAACGCACCGTCGTTTTTGTGGTCTCCTGAAAACGAATGGCCCGATTTTCATAAATCAAAAATGCCGATTGATTTCGGAGATATTAATATGGAGGAAAGGCCAAAGGTCTGTTGCAATGCGATAATTGACGTTAACTTCTTAGATCAGCTTCTTATCAAATGTTCATCTATATCAAAAATTCAACGTATCATTTGTTATGTCCTTTGAATAGTTAACCTTTTTCACAACCATTCCTATCAAAAACCCACTAATCCACCGGACCAAAAAATTATTTTTGAAAATATTGTTTTTCCTACCACCGGTGAGATGCAAAGTGCGTTATACCTTCTTATCAAACGCGTTCAAGGTTCTTGCTTTTCTGAGCTTTTTTCCGCGTTATCTAAGGATAAACCAATACCGAAACCTTTTCGAAAACTTTCACCCTTTCTTGATGAAAATAATATCATTAGAGTCGGTGGCAGATTACAAAAATCTGACCTTTTGTCTTATTCAGCAAAATCTTCCGTCTTACTTTCGAGTAACCATCGTTTAACTACTCTTCTTATCGAGTCCACTCATCCACAAAACCTTCATCCTGGGTTTAAAACATTACATAATCTGCTTTTACAGCAATTTTGGATATTATCTGCCAGACGGGCAATTCAAAGAACCATATCCAAGTGCTTGCAATGTTTTATAATCAACCCTAAACCCAAGACCGCCCATAATGAGTTCTCTTCCCGCTCATCGAATCAATCAACTTAAACCTTTTTCGAGTGTAGCTATCGACTTTTGTGGACGTTTCTTTGTGATTCCTCATCGTTACCGTGGTTGTAAAGCTTTCAAATCGTATGTCTGTGTGTTTGTCTTTACGGCTACACATTGCGTGCATTTGGAATTAACCATGGAACTGTCCACCGAAGGGTTTGTAGGTGCATTCCATCGATTCATTTCCAGACGTGGAAACGTGACGCAATGCTGGTCAGAAAAGGGCAGTAATTTTATAGGGTTTCGTAACCAATTACTTGATTATGCAAGAAGTGCGTCCACCAGACTTTCTATTCGTTGGCATCTGGGACCCACTCTCAGTCCACATTTCAATGACCTGGCAGAAGCTGGCGTCAAAAGTTTTAAAACTCACTTTGTTCGAGTTGTCTGCGACCAGAAGTTGTCCATCATGGAAATGTCCACCCTTACATGTCGCATAGAAGCTGTACTTAATAGTCGCCCTTTATCTCCTGCCTCTTCAGACCCACACGATCTTCAACCTCTTACCCCTGGGCATTTTTTCACCCTTGAACCCCTTAATTCAGAAATTCCGGAGTCAGATTTGTCCGAGGTTCCCCTAAATCGGCTCTCGAGATGGCAACTAATCCAAAAACTACATAATGATTTTTGGAAAAGGTATTCTGTAGAGTATTTGCATACGCTACAACAGCGACATAAGTGGGCTGATTCGTCCCCAAATATCAAATTAAATGATTTGGTTATCATAACGAGTGATCACATCCAATCACCTTTGAAATAGCCAGTCGGTCGGGTTCTCGAATTGCATCCCGGCGGAGACGGTCAAGTGCGTGTAGCGACGGTACGAACGGCTACCGGTGTTTACAAGCGGCCAGTTGTAAAACTGTGCCTCTTGCCGAATTAAAACTAATTTTCATTTTTCTACCTATTACCGGGTACTACAATAGGTTTTTCTTTATTTTTATTTTTTTTGAATTTTTGTTTGTTTTGCCTTTTTCGGGTTTTCGTTATCTCTAAATAAACTTACGCTACTTTTCTGTTTTTCATTCATTTATATTTATCGGTCGATCGATTATATTCTAAAATTGTGTGTTTTGGAGGGCAGTTATGTTAGCTCCCGCTAAATTTCGCGGTTGATTTTAAATTTTTAAAACCACACAATTGGATGACGGACAGAGTACATTTTTCGCGCATTTGGCATGCGCACCAAGAATCAAAGAGATCCTTTCTACCGCCTCGAGAAAAAATGGCGTGTTAATTTCTTTTTCCAACTATTACAAATTTCTACCCTTGAAAGTGCTCGATTTTGGTATACTGAAGCATAGAACTAGAAACTTCAGCCCTTCAGCTACGTGGTGCCATCATTAGATCCAGAAAGGGGCCCCTGGAACGTGGAGAAATTGGCTGCAAACTGGTGAGTACTTTGTTTCTGATTTCCGTTGTGTGGTAACAGCAATAAACCTATGGACCTTTGATTATTTCGTGATTTCATTCAATATATTTATGTTTGGTCGCGCTTTCATTTAATAAAATATATACAGTCCACTGCAGTTATCGTTTTTCTAACTGCGGACAAACACATACTACGTTGTTTGCTTTGAAAAAAAAAATCGTATTGTATTGACAAAAAATATATATATCATGTCGTTTCAAATAAAATCACCTTAATATCCCTGACTCTTATATATAAAGAAATATGCTCGATATGCCGCCTAACAACTTTAAAATTTTAAATAACACTAGCTTTGCAAATTTCACAAAAAATCAGATATTTTAAGTGTTACAGAAGGGACATCAGCGTTACACAAGGGAAAAAAAAATAAAAAGCATTTTTTTAACTAACTTCTAAAAAAAATCAGTGTTCCTATCTGTATCACTAGACGATTTCTGTAACATCGAAAAATAGAGTTACCGAACGAGATCAATCATGCTAAAGATTTCAACGGTTCTGTTTGGGAAAATGTTGATTGAGAAAGGTCAACATCATTTGCTTCAAATCTATAATATTTTATTTTTCAAACCCAAAAAATCCATGCCCAAAGGGTAGATAGGTGCGTTTCTACAAACATTGAATGAAAGTGGGGAGGGGAGAGAAAGGGGGTACTAGTAAAATAATGCTGAAAAAATCTTACAGCGTGTGCAGAAAGAATTTTTGAAATCGCCCTATATTTGTGAAAGTTACAGCAACAACTATTACTAATAAGGCGGGTGGGGAGAATGGAGGGAGAGGAAAGGTGGAACTAGTAAAATAATGTTGGAACAAATATCTTAAAGCGTGTGCAGAAAGAACTTTTGAAATCGCCCTATATTTGATAACATTATGCGAATATGGTTTTTGAAGAGGGTGGGGGGAATGATAGAAGGGGAGATGGGTGGGACTACAAAGTAAATACAGCAAATTAGAGGACATTTGCGATGGGGATCAAAAGAATTTTATTAAAATCGCCTGAAATTTAGGTAATTTGTATGCCTTAAGCCTACATCATGTGAAAAACTGGCGTTTGGCGACCGCCATGTTGATTGCTGTTTTAAAAAAATTGCCAATAACACCTTCCGGATCGGTAGCAATCCAACGACACCTCTTTTGTCAAAATCAGTTCAGCCGTTAAGCCTCTAGAGCGACCGAAACATACATATTTACATACATACATGCATATCTCAAGCGAAAAACATTACTCTTCCTTTCCCCGTGCTGCAGTTGGGTAAAAAGCAATTTTTCATAATCTCCACCCCACCCTCAAGCCAATTTGCGCCTCACCAGCTTTGCAGTTCACGAGCCGCTTGGCTCAATAAACTGACTCGCCCTTGTGAAGAAAGTTGTTTAATAAGTATATTTAAACACAAATTGATAAATTAAACTGTCAGTCTTTAGGTAATATTAATTAATATAAAAAAAAAAACAAATACCTCTTAAAGGTTGTCAGGTACTTACAATGGTCTTTTCGCATTCGAAAAAATTTTAATCCACTGCCCCGACATTTGCAAAATGTATTTTTACATTGTTGGTATATGCAATAAGGCCCCCAGTGTTCTTAACTTCAGTATTCATGAATGAAACATGAAAAACAAGCTAAACACATTAAAAAATTTAAACAAACTGTCTCCATTTTCGTCTAACTGGCAAGCACTATTTAACAAATTAAAATCACAAAGTATATTGCTATAGGCTATATACTTTGTGATTAAAATACAAGCGACTTAAAGGTTTGGGCTGTATATTTTTGAGCGATATAAAACCTCGGGATCAAAACATTTCGTGGTTTGAACCACTCTTAATAAATTCAGCAAAATATGTATTTTTTACGGGTTAGGTAAACTATTACTTTATTTTAAGAGGGGGAGTGGTGTTGTCAAAGTGTGACAATGGAGGGAGACTGGGGTAAAAAAATGTTTTGTAGTTTACGAACGACCCCTACTAGTACACATCGATCTTCCTGGTCCTTTAAATTGGTTAGCCCTTGCGTCTTTGTGGCAAAATCCGGTTCTATGTTTTACTGAGACATCTGTATTTAATCTGTGCTAAAACTCTATAAGAATCGACACGATATCGACAGGAGACAGTAATTTGTCCTGTTTTGTTTTTTCTTAGGGCAACTGTACAAAGGACTCCAATAAGATTAATTATCGCTTAACATTTGGAATATACAAACTTGCTTCTCAAAATAGTCCGCTTTATTTTGGTTGTAACGATCTGTTTCGAGCTTAAGTTGCTCGAGCTAAATCTGGCTCAGCTGCCTCTAGCAAAACATGCCGTTGACAAAATTTCGTCATATTTTAATAAGGAAACAGGATTACGAGTTCCGCGACGATTAGTGTTCTTAGCATCTTTATTTAATAAGATTTAGACACTTTGTATAATAGCAGTAGTAGTAGTAGTGGGGAGAACATTTTTGTCTAGCGACTAGGCACATGGTGCGCCCTTTTCGCAAACCCCCATTCGTCCTTACATCATGCACGTACTCCTCCGAAGAAGAGCAAAGTGGGTTTCGTGCAGGCAGATCTTGTAGTGATAATGTTTTTTGTCTTAAACAAGTAATTGAGAAAAGGAGTGCCAGAAATATAGAGACTCATGTTACCTTTGTGGACCTACAAAAAGCATATGATACCGTTCCAGTAGAAAAATTATGGACAGTGTTAGAACAAACTAATATCAATCATACATATATAAAAGCGATAAAAGAACTTTACAAAGGGTCAAAATCTAAAATTAAAATGGGAAGTCGACTTTCAAAAGAATTCCAGGTAACGAAAGGCTTAAGACAGGGATGTTGTATCTCTCCAACTCTTTTTAAAATATATATCGCAGTAGCTCTAAAAACTGGAAACGTAAAGTACACGACATGGGAATACAACTTAACGACCGATTTACCATATACACACTACAGTTTGCTGACGACCAAGTAATTGTAGCTAATGATAAAGAAGACATGGAGTATATGATGAGAAAGTTAACAGTGAACGTGGACAAGACATAGTACTTATGTATTGGAAACGAATCAAGTGAGTTGGAACTAGACAATGGACAAACAATATCTCCATGCAATGAGTATGTATACTTAGGTGTCATATTTGATAAGACAGGAAAAGACTGTAAAGAACTAGAAAAAAAAATAGTAAAAGCAAAAATAGTAATTGGTTGTCTTAACAGTATTTTATGGAGCAGAGAGATAAAAAAGAATGTAAAATTTAACATATATGAAACAATGGTGAAAAGCACGCTGCTGTATGGAATAGAGACTTAAAAGAAAAAATACAAAGCAAAAATGGAAAGTGTCGAAATAGATGGAATAAGAAGATCAATGAGAATATCTAGAACAGATCATATAAGAAATGAGATTATAAAAGAAATAATGGGAATCGAGGGAACCATAACGGATGACGTCACTAAAAGACAACTGATATGGTACGGCCATGTACAATAAATGAACGACGAAAGATTACCAAAGCAGGTCCTAGAATGGCAACCAATAGGGCGCAGAAAAAGAGAGCGTCCTAAACTGGAATGGCAACAGTCAATCCAAAGATCAATGAGTCAAAAAAACCTGACGGAAGATGATTGTCAGGATCGAAGCAGGTGGAGAATAGGCGTCGGACAACGTAGATAAACGTTTTAAACCGACATAGTAGTAGTATGCACGTACTCCTTAGGAAGCAAGTTTTCTTTCTCCAAGAGGACGTAATTTTGCCTAGCACAACTAAAACTGAAACAGGGAGTTAAATAAAACTATTTTTGATAATGACTAACTAGGTATTAACATTGTTATTTAATTTTTGACCAACTCTCCAAATAATAACAATTTGATAATAAATTATTTGTTTTAAAATACTGAAGCCAAATAAGGTATATTTAATATTTAACATAAAAACAGATAAAAATAAAACTTGTCTGTAAGCAAGAAAACTCACGACTTTTATTTTTTGTTATGATCTACCTTGAATAAACTTTTATTTATGAATATCGCAGAATTGGTTTATATTTAGATACTGACAGCGTTATTTTCTAGAATTTTGGCTTTGGTTATAATATGCAACTGGATAAAAATTGCTTCTAAATCCATTCATCCAAGTTAGTACAATAAAAGAAAAACCTAAGAAAAAATTCCATATTCCACATCTTCTTTTTCCCAAAACTATAAAAATAATATAAAACAGGTAGTTCAAAATAGGTAACTAACTGTAATTTAGACATATGCATAATTAAAAACGTTAACTCTTTGTTTGAAACTCGTAGAAACAAAAATGTTTAATAGTGGCATGGATTTCAAATTCATTTAACCAAGCAAAATGTGTTTGCTCTGTTAAAATATTATTTTTAAAACCAATGCGACATCCCCGGTTGTTAAAGGTTTATTTAATAATGTAGGTAGCTGATTATTATCTACAATTTTCCCTATTTTTAAGGCCGTCGGCATGTTGGTGACGTACACGAAAATTGCATTTGGTAGCATGGTCTGCCAGCATAAAAAATAAAGGTATAACTTATGATATTACCCCCATTTATTTGTTTGTATAGCAGCAATTGGAATTAATTGAATCTTCCAGCTCCGCTATTTTTAGATTGCTTACTTTTATTTTGTTTCTTGTCGAGAAAAAAGTTCTTTTGATATTTTTCTTGCTTTAGAACTTCTGAAAAGCTATTTTTTATCCAATTTGGTGTTGTTTAGATTTCTTTTTATTTGATTGGTTTGCGGTGTATGTAGCTTAAGGTATTGCTCTTAAGTTGCAAAACGAAATCTTGCGCAACAACAAAAGAAACCAAAAAGGTCAGACGGTTGACTAACGGTACTATCAAACAGACGAGAAATTTGGTATAGTATACCGACATACCTAAAACAGACAGTGGATCACAAGCAAAAATGTATTCCCTAGCTCCTAGAGCCACCTGCTTTGCATCTCTGGGGAAATACAAGGTGTGACAATAAAATTATAAGACTGTTGTAAAAAATCTACTTTATTTAAATACTAGTACAAATTAATGATGTTCCCCATGAATGTAGTTCCCTTCTCTATCGACGCAGCGTTGCATGCGTTTTTTTCCAATGTTGGAAGCACTTTTGGAAATCATCAGAAGAGAGGCTATTAAGAATTCTTGCCTTTTTTTCCTTGACGTGTTCTAATATTTCAAAACGGGTTCCTTTTAACGATTTCTTCACTTTCGGAAACAGGTAGAAGTCGCAAAAGGTCAAGTCTGGTAAATATGGGGGTGGTTAACGACGATCTTATTATTAACGAAAAACTGCTTAATGGAAAGGGCATTGTGGGCCGGTGCATTGTCCTGGTAGAGCAGCCACGCGTTGTTCTTTAACAAATGTAGAATTTTTTCCTTACATATAAATTACTTATAAATATTGGTTGACTGTTTGAGCCTCACGCCTCAAATAATGAGCATCACTGTTTTGGATCGTTCATCATCTTTAACTTCTTCCAGACCCTCGAAGATTGCACGAGACATACACTGCTGTCCGTAGACATCTTTTAGGATTTGAAAGCATTCACTGTCGCTTTTTGAGTTTTACTTTAAATTAATACGTTTCTCAATTTTTTCGTTTGTCATAATTCCGGCAAATGACCTATGCACAATCCGCTTCAAACCAGTGCGTGAGCCAAACTAGTAGAACGCACATCAAGGTGAATAACTTCGACCGCCCGAGGCGTGAAGATTTAAAACCTGTTAAAAATTAAAAAATTTAATTGTCACACCTCGTATCTCAAGCCCACATATATGTCATAGAGATATGTCTGATTTCTGCTGTTCGCCGGTGAAGAGGTTCCAGTCGTCAAGGGCTGTCCGACCAATAAGCTAACTATCTTATCCTTGAGCCTAATATAGAGGCAATTGTCCCTCGGGAGGTAGTCAAACCACCTAAATTAGGAAAACAAAAAGCAATAGATACCATAAGCTTAGCAGCTGTAGTTTAAGGGACTCCAACACCAGTATTTACTAAAGGGTGCTAAGTGCTAATCCTAGGTTTAAAAGTCTACATTTTGGTTGAAGGTTTAACTCATTTTTTCCCGTAAATGCAATAGTTTTTAATATTTATATAAATTGTTCATAAATACCTTGCGATTTGGGTCATCTTCTTTTGTTGTTACAATGCCATTATATTGACACAACCCTTAAATAAAAATAATAAAAAGTCCGGTCTAAATATGGCGGCTAATGGCAAGTCGTCCGACATTTTTAAACTAATGTAGAGTAACACCCTTCGAGCAGTTTTTTTTTCGAATTGCACGGGAAGAATGAGGATTCTCATCTACACACTGTTTTGGGACCGTTCAAAAAATAGGTAGTACGGGACAAAGCTGTTGCGAAATGTACCAATGCGAAATGTACCAATAGGTAAGTGAATAGGTACCTGGTAAGTACAGAGTGTTTAATTTTAACGTTGCGCAAAAAAAAATAAATGGATTCATGACGGATCTGATACCTTCCTAACCCATGACCACACTCTAAATGAACTCCATGCTAAATAAACCTTAACAACAGTTTTTTGTAAATATGTCTGAAGCGAAAGCTCCTACCAAGTTTTTGGTTATACAAATTTAAAAAAATTGTGCGCTACAATATTCCGAAAACCGCATACTGATGTGACGCTCCGTTAAAAAGTTAGCATTTTTAAAACTTTTTAACTGTCAAAAAACTGCCATTAGCATTGACGAATTTCGACCAAAATCTAATCAGCTCGTTACAGTATCGAATAATATTTTACCTAAAAATTGCATGAAAATCGGTTGGGCGGTTTAGGAGCTATCGTATTACGGACAGAGTTACATACACACACACACACACAGACATCACGACGATACTGCTAGGGTATGTCAAAATACACCAATAGCACATTTTTGTCGTTATCTAAAAAAAATTTTTTTCGTCGAAAACAATACCTTTTCTAGCCATTGCTGTGCGGGCTAGGAAAGTAATAGGAAAAAGTACCTATATTATTTTTATCAAAAAAAAAATTGGGACGTCGAAGGTTGGCTTCTCACGTGCGCGATATCGCGAGCCGCTCCCGCTTGCGCCTTCACAAGCTAGCTCGAACTGCGCCTTTCTCAGGCTGGCTTCTCACAGCGCGTAATATCACCGAACGGTCATAGAAACGCGACCGACATTACATATGTTTATACAACTACATACTTGCCTACCTATAACACGGATCACCTAACAAATGATCCGTGCCTATAATAAGTGTCTGTCTGTGTACTTAATATGCTGCTTGAAATTATACCTTCAAAGAAATTTCGTTAAAATTTGTTTATGCTAAGAGTTTTTTATACATATTCAGGTTGCAAAAGGTCGCCAAGTTTTGAAACTTATTGGTACGATTGTAGGGTTAGTAGTCTTTAGTATTCGAGTTGGAACAATAGCCTCCATAATAAAAAAAATATTAATAAATTGGTTCTTAATTAACTAATCTTAGTTTTTAAGAAAATTATGTGTATATACCTATAATGTAAGGGGTCGTGTACAAAGGAATTTTTACCACGGTTTATTTTTCTTTTTTACATATTTTATTCAACTTAGGTTAAGTTATAAAGATCGGAAAAACTTGCAAATGCTAAATGATAGTGAAATGTAAATTAATAGTGCGTTATTCTATTATTTTTAACAAAAAATACTGTGAAATAATTTTAGAAAAATTTAAAAATTATTAAAAGATAATTTTAATTTTAACCAGTTCAAAGTTATACTTCTTTTTTTAAGATTGAAATTCAACGATACCTATTTATTTTTCTTTTTCACATATTTTATTCAACTTAGGTTAAGTTATAAAGATCGGAAAAACTTGCAAATGATAAATGATAGTGAAATGTAAATTAATAGTGCGTTATTCTATTATTTTTAACAAAAAATACTGTGAAATAATTTTAGAAAAATCTAAAAATTATTAAAAGATAATTTTAATTTTAACCAGTTCAAAGTTATACTTCTTTTTTTAAGATTGAAATTGTTTAAATAAATTTTGTAGCAAAATGCTTAAAAATAAGGTTTAAGTTAACTAACTAAAAATGGTATTTCCAAGGAAAGTAGATTATTATTTATGTAACGACTTCAATCGAATTTAATATAATTAACGAACGGTCTCAAAAAAATATTTTGTGAGCTCACTCTATTAACGTGCACTGAAAAATTCGCGGACTAAACCTATGTAAATGCAGTGAGATTTTCAGTTATTTATTCGTTATTTTGATTGGAAAAATTTTGTATGTAAAAGATTTACACGAAAATGTAGTTAGTATATTATTTTGCAGACTTAAAACCACCACTCAGGGGTGGTACTACAATTTGAGATTATTTTTAACGGGAATCCTATGACTGCACGGACTAAATTACCAAAAAATGACATTTCGTTATAAAATTTTTATGTGGTTTTTTTTTATTTCTAAAGTTAATTTGAATTTATATGAGATGAAACTCATTGAGAAATGCTTACTATCATATTGCACATTGGGGAGAACCGAATCTTTGCAGTTATTTGACCTGTGAGTAATAAAAAAATACACTTAAACCGGTCGGTATCAAGTCTATAGACTTGATACTTAAACCCGGTCTAAAATGCAAAGTTTTAAGGTCTTAGTAAATACTGGTGCAAAAGTCCACCGTAGAAATGATCAATCAAACCAACAAGAAGAAGAAGAACCTTCTAAAAGACTCCCAAAGTAAACCTTGCCGTAGAAATGATCAACCAGACCATTACGACTTTAAAAAGTGGATTTTGTGAATTATGTAATAGAAATATTTGATGTTGTTACCAGGGTGCAAAAATATTTAATTTCATAGACAAACCTGCAATGTAGCTCGATATCCGGAACTGATCTGGTGCTGTTCTCTTCGAGGCAGAGGGAACCGTCCTCTTCGCTATCGGAAAAGACCGAAAGTTGGGGATGTTGCGATGAAACTAGGAACGTGGTACATTCTTGCCGCATTAAAACCGGTTTACTGCAGTTCGCCGGCGAAGAGCTGCCAGTCATCGAGGGCTGCCCGACTAATAAGCTAGCCGTCTCATCCTGGCTACTCATTATGCGGCGCCCCTCAGCCTCTTAACCTATCTTGAAACCTGGAACAAACAAAACATTAATTAATACATGTAGGTTTTTTATCAGCTCTTAGTATTCGTTTAAAGATCCAATAAATCCAAAACTACAATTTTTAGAGTTTCATTTTTTATTATGGTTGGATTGTGAGTTTATGACTTATTCTCATATTGGAGACAATTTTGATAATGGAGATAGATAGCAACAGTAGTTCTCCTGCTTCATTTGCAACATTTTTTCATCTATTTTTATTTTATACCATAGGAGTTGATTTTAAAATATATTAGTACTCACATAATCAAGTGATTTTTGAATGGTCACAAATATAAGTAGCTTTTCTAAAAAAGGAAGAAGGTAGTTCTTTCATTCCACTAAACTTTCTTCTATACTTACTTTGCTCATTAAACTAAATTAAAAAAAACGCTTAAAATGTAATTTAAAAAGCGATGCCGAACTCATTAAAATAGGATTTTATGCAAATAAGAGAGCTTTTAAAAAGGGTTGAGCATTTATTTAATAATAATTATAATCAAGAATTGAACGAAACTTTATTAAAACGAAGTTTTATAAAAAGTAAGTAAGTATTCCTGTCGTCGCCGTCATCCGTAACGTTTTGGTAGCAACATTTGCAGTACAGCCGGGCGATCCGGGTTCGAATCCTGGCTAGCTACCAGTGGCGGCTGGTGACGTTATAAATTCGGAAGGGCAGAAATTTATATTGCATGGAAAAGGAATAAAAAACTTACCTAAGCAATTTTATTTTAGCATTTTACAAACAAGCAGCTACTTGGTGTAGTTTTTAGTTTATTTGTTTATAGATAGAGTCTATTCGCGCTTCTTTTACAAGCGCAAAGTGCTCGGATTAGCACCAGTTTCAGACTCATCATGGCCCTGTAGAACAACCTCAAAAATCCCACTGAATTTTAAACAGCATTCACTTAATAAGTATGTGCTTGATATCATACATTCCCTTTGCCGCCCCCACCGGATCACTTCGTGGATTGTTCATAATATGACAAATAAAGCAAAAAAAGCATTTCGTTTTTCACAATCGCACAACCAGTTTTCATCATCGTATAATCTTTTTATTACTTGCACTAAAATTTTGGTTAATTTTTAGGATTTTTAAGTCCGGTCTATGTGGCCCTAAAGATTTTATTTGTAATCGGCAACACGTGGGAAGGGCAACGAACGGTTTGGCACGATGAATATGGCCGACGTCAACTAAAACAAACATGCCTCCCGTCCCTGCGCGAGAACAGCCACCCAAACAGCGCTGAAAAACGGGTGAAATTGAAATCTTGTCCCGCGCGGTGCTGCCGGCTTGTCATTATTGGCGCGAAAAAAGTTTACCCAGTTAACCACAGACTAAAAAAAAGAACTAAACATGTGGTCTAGTTTTGGGAGGGCACTGCCCCGTTGCCCTCCCTGTAGCCGCCGCCACTGCTAGCTTTAACTTTGCTGTAACTTTGCGAAACTGTGCGATTGGTCTAAATTAAACGGAAAGTCCCTGTATAAAAAAAATATAAAAAAAAGTATGTATTCCTAAGGTCTATTTACCTTTTTTATGATTTTACATCAAAAAAAAATATATGATAGAACAGCCGATACAAAGTCTATACATGAAAAGCAATGTGTAGAATCGAAAAGATTTATTGTTCAGCATCCTCAAAGACCGAAATTGGCATATTAAAATTTATACATATAAAAACACTCTAAAAATCCCAAATTTTAGCATTTTCTTTTGGTATTAAACTTTGATGAAATAACAACAACATGGAAAGAAATTATGCTTGTTGACATCGTTCTTGAGCGCCCAAAAACCTGAAAAGCTTAAATCCAGTCTAAGTTCACTTTAACTTAGTTTGTCGCATTTTGAACTAGACATAACTTGTCACATTTCAGCAAAATATAGCGAGCAGTAAATGTTTAAAACCTTTGCTGAAATATGTATAAAACTGTCTAAAATTCCCTAGCTGGGTTGAATTTTAGTTATGTGATGTAGTTTGGAAACTTTGCGCAATTCCTTCACGCTTTTAACTATTGACTTTTACATATTTTATGTTGTTCTTCTTTAACAAGGAATAAACAAACGTATCTTGGAACTAAACTTTGGTCATGGAGGAGTATATATGCTTTTATAATCTTAAAATTATGTGTCTAACAAAAGTTGAAATCCTTTGACTGCCGCTTGTTATTTCAAGAATTATAATCTGAACTTTTGCTCAAACCTCCATGGCTCCATATTTTATGTTAGCTTTAGGGTTTTTGCTACCTCTCGAAAATCTCCCTGGGCTTAAACCTAATTTTCTCCTTTTTTTATTTAAATCTAAAGCATAAAATATTTGAAATAATTTTACGGCCACCAGGAGTAAACTTTTCACTTAATAAATTCTGAATAGTTATATTTAGTAGTAGTTTACTGGTAAATTTACATTTCCACTTAAGCAACTTTTGTATTTCTGTTGCCAGTTTTTAAAAATGTTCTGGTTGGTACTTTTTTACTGTAGCAACAATAAGTAACTTGTGTGTTTCTGTTGCTTGCTTCAAAAAACTTTCCTCAAAGTTGCTGAATGATTTAAAAAAAAAATGCTGGTTGTTCCTCGTTGTCGCCAGTTTAAAATTTAAGCGGTAAACTTCAAAGGAAATTTGGCAACAGGACGAAACAGAAATAAAAGATGTGTTGCAGGTGGAATTAAAAAGTTTATAATTTGTTTCAAAAAGTTTTATATAATCGCAACAAGCAACAATAAGTCGTAACAAAAAGTTGCTTAATGTAAGCAACTAATTTTGGTTGGTTCAATGGAAACAAAAAGTTAAAGATTTCTGGATGCTTCAGGTTTATGGCAACAAGAAGAAAAAGTTGCTCAATGTTGCTTGGATCACAGAAAAAACGATTAACCATCTAACAACATTGTTTGTTTCAATGGAAACAAAATTATTTAAATATTTCTGTATGTTTCATGTTGCTTCAGTGGAAAAGTAGCTCCACCAATGCATGCCCACACGATTCAAAAAACGCATCAGGTGCCGCTGCATTTAAAACCGGTGCAAATCCATGGGGCATCACGTGATGATATGATGATAAATTCAAAGCAAAATATATTTATATTGCTTTCCCGCCGCGGCGCGGCGATGAAGGTCTGGAGTCATCATTTGACTTGATAAATCTTAAATAATTTACTTTACCAGCAAGTAACGCACTTGCCTGGCAGCATTCTGGTTTATTTATTAGACACGTTCATTAGTTATTAACGGGGGCAGTAGTCGCGTGCGGTGCTAATCGCAGAAGGGTATATATGGCATTTTTTTGCCACTTACACGCTTACTGCATACGCATACTAGATTATAAGTTAACAATTTCCGAAAAAAACATCCTTAAAAACTCTATTATCAAAATAAAATATGCGAACACAAAACCCAAGAAGAGCAAACACCAAGCCCTTTAAGTGCTGCATATAGCTGGAATAAAACAGTAGATAACTTCAAAGCTCTGATTCCACTCGTTTGCTGGTACTGTTAAACTTGCATTTTTGAGGGCGTCGACTGCGTCCTCTAGCAACTGAAATCTTGATTTTTGATAAAGCATAGAAATCGTTGGGACTTAGGTCGGGACTGTATGGAGGATGGTCCAACAATTCGACGTTTTGTTGGGTTAAAAATTCAATGGTTTTTTGTGCTTTGTGCGAACTTGAAATGTCTTGGTGGAGGATGATTCATCATTCGGAGTCGTATTTCGAAGTTCAGCGATGCCTTTTGGCAAACAAATGATGATGTACCAATCGGCAGTAACAGTCCTTTGATCTTCCAGAGGAATTGTTGCTAAATGACCTGCTTTTGGGATACACTTCAAGAACCGATGACTTCCACGATTCATCACCACTGACAATACTGTACCCGTTTTTCGAGTTTCCTGCCTCAAAGCGGCCTAGAGTTTTCCGACACCAATTGACTACAGCTTCTTTTTGTTCTTCGGTTAACAGATGCGGTATCCAGCGGGACACTAATTTTCTTAACCATAATTCTTCATGCAAAATATTTGAATTGAGGTCTTTGAAATCCCCAATAAAGCCTCAATCTCGCGATAGGTCACATGTTGATCTTCCAAAACATCGATGTTTTTCTAAGGAACAGCCGGTTTTGGTTGACTTGGCCTTGGATCGTCGTTAAGGCTAATCCGTCCACGCTTGAATGTACTGTAGCTATAAAACTCTATGTATCGCACTGACGTTTTGAATTTAGGTTAGGTAGTAGTAGTACGCCTTAACGAAATTCATATGGTGTAAAATATAACGTTAAGAGAAGGCCCTCGTTCAATAAAAGAAGCAAATATATTGGAAAGTTAGTAGTGCCAAATAATCGTTAAAAAATTGACAACGTGACAATTTCAAAATATGTAGTTAGGATACTTCGACAAATATTTAGCACCTACTAGGGAAATAATAGTATATGCAAGTAATCGGAATATCTCTTAAGGGTGTGTGTGTGATTTAAGTTTTCTGGCTGGATTGAGCCAACTGGCCAGCATCTCTATCTCTTAATCAATCTCAAAAATAAAAATAATTAAAAAAATGCTTGTTATTCATATTTTGTTGTTGGATATCTATGTCATGGGTTGAGTTATTAAAATGTAACCAGATAAAAAGTTTTTTAGATTTTATCAAAAATATTTTTGCGACACCTAATATTTATTTAATTGCCAACAAAGAATGCGCCACTGATGTAAGGGGGGGGTGAGAAGCATCGTTAGAGAGGACCTTTTATCAGCCTCAGTAATTGCTGCTTTGTTGTTTTTTGCCAACTTAAAAGTTTGCAAATAATTACAAAAATTCTGTAAAAGAGCACTCTTGAGGGGAGTGAGAGAGGTGATGCCCCCACCCCCCACTTTAAATGAGGTGAACTCTGAAAATTAAGTTTTAATCTAATACTAACCAAAACTAATTTTTTATTCACCTTAATTAATTAATTAATTATTATTTACTGAGATACAAAAATGAATGTTCAAAATTTTTGTTTGATTTAAAGATATTCACAAACACATTTATTTTCATTTCAAGGCGGCAATTTTAAAAAGGTGTATCTAACCTAATAAATATTTATTAACTGTATACAACGGGTTTTTTTACCTAAAATACTTTTTGCGAAAAAATAATATGTTAAGGATAAAAAATCAAAAAATTTACCCGTTTTTTCGTACGACTATGGAACGTGCACCACTGCCTTCAGATGGCACTTATGTACATCGTTAAAAAGCAAATTTTGTCCGCTTGAAAAATGATCACAAGGCTTTGAAAAAAGTTGACAGTTTTCGAGTTATTAGCACAAAACCATCATAAAGCACGCAAGGGGGTGGTTCCCCTTCATGTCTATCCATAACAAGTGTGGTTGGGTTCGGTTCGGTATATCGCTGAAATCTTACATGTAGGACTTGAACTATAGTAAGTATGTAGTAGTAAAATAAAATAATGTATTTTTTGTAAAGAAAGTACTGGTAAATTCGAGGATAAATTAATCATAACTCAAAAAAGTTGAGAGGGGGGGGGCTGGATTCAGGCCTCACGTAACTCCGCTTCTGGATAACAAGATAAAAAGTGCAACATTTACAGTGTAGTCGGATGGAAAAGTAGAGTGTGGTCGAAGAAAAAACCAACCCTTATTTAAAGAAACTCCTAGAGAGAGATAATAATAAAGTCTGGCTTTTATCCTGTTAAAGCACTGCTCAGCTCAAGACAAAAATAAATCTGTCTAATTTTATTAAAACTTTCCTTTCCGTCCCTTTTTTGTCATTTTATTAATGATCCAAAGTATTAAAAAACTTTAATGAACACAAAGTACATTTAAATCCTCTCTAATTCCCTTAGATATTATAAGACTACTTAGCGAATTTTAGGATAAAAGTAATTAAGATTAAGCTCAGATAATGACTAAAATTAATAATTAATTAATGTTTATTGATCCTTTAAGTACCACACAATTTTTTTACTCATCCATACCATCTGATGAAGAATAACCAGTATAACAACAGTAGTAGGAATATAATCTAGGTGGTAGACGCTGAAACGTAGGGTGACGGAAGTGATCTTCTTGTACTCTCCAGTAACTATTCAGAATATTATAATTATAATATAATATAATATTAAGGGGCGACAAAAAAGAATTAAATATACCAGGTTTGTCAAAAAATGCACTAAGTCTAATTGTTAATAGATTTTTAGCTTTTTGACGGATTTTAAAAAATCAAACGCCTCTTAATAGTTACAATATTAAGTTTTTCACAAATTAAAAAATATCCGTCATGTCAGTTTCTTTTTTATTTTAGAATTTTAATTAGCTGGTAGCTACCCTGGTTCTTTTTTGTTCCCTACAAAAATTTTAATAAACGTAAAATTTAGTACCCATGAATTTTAAAAAAAATCAAACAAGTTTCGTGGCTAATCGGGTAAAAATAATATTTTTTTTGTTCCTCTCATATTTCTCCGTGGGTAGCTTGAAAACTTAACCTCACGGGGGTCCAAGAACTAATGGACACCTAATAAGTGTTGACAGTTAACTGTTTCGTCCTTATGGGACTCCTCAGAACAATGCTTGATCAATGTGACACTCCTGCGAAGTAAGTTTAGACGGTTTTGTCTCTAATCCTATGTAAATAGTAAGAAAACTTTCGCAAGAAGCGCCATCTACCGAGATACGAGAGAAACAAGAACAAAAGCAGTCGAAATAAGCTATACATACCGATCAATGAAAAGATCAAAAACAAATAAAAAGAAACAAACTAATCCGTGAACTACGACAGCTCTTTCTGCCTTTCAGGCCAGATCAACGCTTATTGCGTTTTTACCCGCTATCAGACACGTGAGCGTCAGTCAACGGACTTTTTAAGCAATAGTAACAAACGTGAAATTTAGTACCCGTGAATTTAAAAAAAAATCAAACATGTTTGGTAAAAATCGGGTAAAAAGGAGTTTTTGTTTCGTTCATATTTTTCCGTGGGTAGCTTGAAAGCTTAACCTCACGAGGGTCCAAGATCTAATGGACACCTAATAAGTGTTGACAGTTAACTGTTTCGTCCTTATGGGACTCCTCAGAACACTGCTTGGTCAATGTGACACTCCTGCGAGATACGAGAGAAACAAGTAAAAAGAAACAAACTAATCCGTGACCTACGACAGCTCTTTCTGCCTTTCAAGCCAGATCAAGGCTTATTGCGATTTTACCCGCTGTCAGACACGTGAGCGTCAGTCAATAGAATTTTTAAGTCAAACAATACTAACAAACGTTGTTTTTTTTTTTTTAATTTTAATTTTTTGATATAATTACCTCAAACAAGCTTGTCCCATCACTAACCCAATAAGGCACCAACCATCAAAATCGGTTAAACAGTTAAAATATAATGGATAAACGAAAAAAAATTAACTGGAATCTATCGATTGGTTTAATTAAAACATGTTTAATCCAAAATTTTAACCAATTTTTATAAATTAAACAATATGAATTCATGTTGAATTCATATTGTTTTAATAAGTGGGAAAACAAAATCCGCCATGTCAAAATCAACAAATAGATTTAGTGCAAAATTTTGTAGCTTACTTAGAACCCATATATTCAATTTTATCACGAATATGATGGCTTCTTGTGCCTTACCCTACATTATATATTTTTTTGTAAATGATACTCTAAGTACATAAAATAAGCTGTAAACTTTATAAAACAGTTACTTCCGCTGTCCAATATTTGTAGGCAAGATAAACAAACTTTTGCTTTGAAATTGAACGTAAACAAAAGTTTCAGTTTTGTTAACTTTTTACGAAAACTTGTATCGCACAAGGAATGACAGGACGTCATAAATGTAAAAGTATTTACTTTTTTAAATGAAAAAAAAAATAGTATATATATTTTTTGCAGAGAAACCGTGAAAATCTAGAAAAATACTCAGACACTTCGATTTTTAATTAAAGGAAAACACCTTCTGATATGTTTAAAATGTTTGTACAATCCACCCCTTTCGAGTATATACATATACTGTATATTAAACGCACAGTCCAGAAAAATCACCACCAATAGGGGTAGTTTCTGTTTTAAAATATTAAACAATAAAAGAGACATGAAATATTAAGTCTGCAGCTTATTTTAGATTGAATCGGATCAATATTTCTGCCGTGCAAAGCAGAAACCTAGTTAGTCAAAAACTAGTATTTTGGGAAATAGAGCTTGAAGTTTATTTAACTACATACTAACTATAGTTTATTTACCTGCATACTAACTTCATAACAACCTTGTTTTTTAAGATAGCTACATTCTAAAAAAACTGGCTGGCGCCGTTTCTAACGGCGATTTCAATGATATAAAAATCTCATTTTCAAGTAAGTCGAGTTACTAGGTTTTTGCTTTGCACGGCAGATTTCCCTTGCATTTTTAAAAGACTTAAGTATTTATAAACAAGCAAATATCTACTAGGGATATTACCTCGAATATTAAATAATCATTGTAGAGAAATTTACGTTAATCCAGTGGAGTATACAAAAAATTAACTTGGGGGGGATTTGTAATCTTTTTGCTCTGTTATTTGATACATATTAAAAACAAAATTTATTATTTTTGGGTTCCTAAGATGGGGGGGGGGGGGTAGCATCCAGGCCAACGAACTTACGTTTTAAATAAATAAAATCCAAGCTTTATGAAAAATTATTGCTTAAAAGAATAAAAACAAATTATAGGAAGACAAGAAATAATGCCATCCCATCAATTTGGGGTTCGGGACAAGCAATCCACGATAGACCAAGTACACAGATTTACTAATATAATCGACAAAGAACTAGAAGGGGGAAAAGTTTGTTCTGCAGTCTTTCTAGATGCAGCACAAGCATTTGGCAAAGTGTGGCATAAATTTTTAACTAAAATGTTTTCTGCCAAAACAATATTCTGACTATACTCAAATTTAAGAGAAATTCAAGCAGGCGTTCCTCAGGGTACCGTACTATATAAATTGTCACTTAGCAACATTTTCCGATGATAATGGTTTATTGACGGTAGAAAAATCTATTGAAGAATGCATAGAAAAACTTCAGGATGCAGTCACCTAAGTTGGACCTTAAAGTGGCGAATAAAATGAAATGAAACCAAATCAATTTATGTCGATTTTACAAACAAAAATGGAAATCACATACAAATAAGAATTGACAACATTCCTGTACCATATTCAAATCAGGCCAAATATCTCGGTATAACACCCAACAAACATTTAAAGTTGTAACGACGAAACCCCAACTAGAAAGAATTTCTTGAAAGTAACCGCAACGTACTCCCGCTACGTCTCAGTATACCATACAGCGACGTTATAATTCCCTAAGTGGGGAACCAATTTCTGGTTATAACTACTTGGCCAAGTGTTTAAAGTCACTGTAGTAACAACTACACTACTACGTCGTAGTCAGGTATCTACTTCGTCGTAGAGGCTGTTTTTTTTCCGTAATGGCATAAAAGTTGCGATGTAGTTGCAAATAATATAATCGTTTCTTTTTGGTAGAATTGTTACACAATATGGTCGACACAACAGTAATCAGACTCGCTTAGTTTTTTGTTTGGTTATGGTTATAATATGTACTATGTTTCCAAAAGTGTGAGAATTTACGAGCAGAGGATCAAACTTCGAGTGCGACGCAAAGTTTTTTGTATAACATGCATTATATATATTGCAAAAAACCGGTGCGCCCGTAAAATTGAGCCGTTTTCTGGTAGCTGATGGAATTTTTGTGTTGTGATTTTGGAGGTTATGTTTTCATAATCGACAGTTAACTCCAACAAATGGTGCTTAAGAAGAGCATTTTTGGTAAGCTTCAACTAATTTGTTTATAAAATAGTATAGCTCTTTAATATGAGCTCATAAAACAACAACAATAATATTAAATTTTCTTTTTTACATAAAAACATGGCGTCCCAAACCATATTCCCTGATAGCCAAAAGGGTTACTTGAAAGTGAGCCTAAGTTACGGCAACGTGTCACTTACGACTTTTATGTCGGCATTCCTTTTTAGTTCAAGATAACACACTCGAATTTCTAATCCTTCGTTGCAGAAACGTATTATTAACTAGCTTTCGCCAGGAGAAACCGTCTACAGAGTGATAGGAACCACGCGATAAGTATAACTACTACCCTCAAGTTATTGGGGTGTAGCCACTTGTCATTTGCCGTTTCTGTCAACAACAGCACCACTGCTTATAGGTTTTGTACCAGCGTGAATTTGTGGTAGGTTTTAAAACAAAAACAAGATAAATTAAATTACATTAGAACAATAAATGAAGTGCCAATAAAAAGTGTTTTTTAAAAATGTATGTTGCATTCGAGAGCATGATCCCTATTCTAGAATTTCTAGGAAGTGTTGGTCAAGGAACTAAAAGAACGTAGTCACATCAATGAAATCAACTTATTGTTACTTTTTTATTTACACATTGCTCTCAAAATTCGTATGTAGTATTTGTTATTGTTTTTAGATATTTTGGTATTGTCAATATTCAGTAATTCTTATTATTATAAGCCCTATAAGTAAAAAAAACAATCTCTGAGACTTGTTAGATCGCTTAGAAATCCGCATGTAACCACGATATATCTTACTTGTTTTTTTATTAGCCGCAAACAGCGCAAAAGTTCCTAGATGAAGTCTAGCATATCCCAGAGGTTATTTTAGGGGCTGTGCATAAATTATATATTACAATAAAGCCTGGCACAAAACAGAGCAAAAATTTAAGTTTTCACTTCAAACCAAGCTTTAACAACAGCACAAATTCGAAGAAAACCAGAAAGAATTATTGACCCAAGCTCAACACATAAAATGAATCACAGTGAGACACGACACGTCAGCACAAGAGGCATAGATAAACGAATTCGGTTTACTCCGCACAAGAGGGTTACGATGGCGATAGGGTGGTGCCACAGCACAAACCACGAACGACCGTAAAGACAGTACAAGAATAGAACAGCAACAAGTAGCGTAAAAGATTAAGGATGGAGATTAAGCATGGAGCAGGGAATTCTTAAAATCCGTGTGCGGTACTCGATACTTTGGATCAATATTTTGCATTTTGATTGTTTTGCAAAATGGTCAAGCAATGAGCTCGAAAAAATGGACTGCTCAAGGTAGTTAAAAAAATATTTGCAAAACTATTCCTAATATTCCCATATTATAAAAGGAGCCACAAAAAGTAGGGTTAAGAATGTGTGCGACCAAGATGCAACTTCAAAAGTCTACGTTTTCAAAGTAGTAACAGGAAGGAGAGATTACTTTAAAAGATCGACATTAAAAAATAGTCAAAGTAGTTGCGGCTTTAAAGTTGATCCAAAAAGTTATTTTGTCTACATTGTTACATTAGATGTTACTATGATGACACAAACTTTTGTGGTAAAAATTAAAGTTTTAATGTAGTTGTCGGATACACTTGTTTGGGACTCCAATGAAGCTTAACTTTCTAGTGGTAATTAAGTAGGATATAATAGTCAGGGCGACTACGAAATAACGACTAAAAAGAAAGTAAAACTTTAGCAACGTCCTATTGTGGTAGAGAAGACTATCAGAATCGACTATCAAGAAATAATCCTAAGAAGTAGTGTAGATGGTCGTTTTTACGAAACATCTACTATTTCCTGATACTAAATAGTAGTTAGAACTAAAAAGTAACAAATTTTGGTTGGGATCACCACATTTCTACTATAAGAAAGTAGCAAAGCCTTTAGAACCTGTAGCCGCTACTATAAATGTTAGTTGGGCACTTGATGCCAAATTCCGCTGAAAAGCACATGTTAAGAAAAGAAAGAAGAACTTGAGATAAGGTCTACAAAAATAAACTGGCTAATCGGAAGGAAGTTCCATTTAACATTTCATATTAAGTTGCTGCTTTATGGAAAAAGATTATTTAACTATGGGTTGTACTACAGAGAGTAACATTCTAGTTTTACAGAAATTTCAAAATAAAATATTGAGAAACATTGTGAATTCAGCTTGGTACGTTCAAAATAGTCACCTTTATCGGGACCTAAAAATCGAAACTGTAGCGGAGACTTGAAAAAAGTATGCAAAAAGCCATGAAGATAAACTCCATCAACAAGTGAATGTGGAAGCAATTTAGCTTCTAGATAATACTACGGTAGTTCAAAAACTAAAAAAAGTGAAGCCGTTCGAGCTAGTGAACTAAGTCAATTATGTGAAACAAAATACACAACACAATTGTGAGTTACGGACGAAGTAAAGCGGGGCGAATTGTTGAGTGAACCCTAAGTTTAAATGTAACTTTTCTAGTAAACTAAGTTAAAACAAAATTGCTTATTAGTCTTATTGACTAGATTGTAATACAATAAACACAGTGTGTTTAATAAATAAAAAAAAGGAGATATTATTAATGATGTATACCGACTAATTCACGCGTTAATTCGCTGTTTGTATAAGATAAATATACGAAAATTCGTGAAAATTGCTTCTAACTTTCAATCGGCCAAACACTAAAGTTTGTGAAAATATTTACTCAGCATTGGCGTACCTACCTCGAAAAAATGGAATACAATTTAAAGTCTGCTAAATATGCAGGGTGTTTCAAAATTCAATAACATAATTTTAAGTTAAATTCCTTGAGTGATTTTAAGACAAAATTTCATTTAAACATAGTTTATACAAACGCTTGGTTTTTGAGATACGTTTTTTTTGTTTAATTTGATATGCTCGTATACCATACTGGAGCATTTTTTATTTTTACGTAGCGTTTGGTGCAACAGCGATTTTCTCTAAAACCGTTAGAGTTGCAAAAAAATCGCAAGCGACAAAAAAGTTCGACAAAGAAACATGGATTTTACTTATTTTAGAATATACCAGTGTCGAATAACGCTTTAAAAAGTATAACCTTGTAAATTTTTACTATTATTTGTATACTATAGTGCCTATAGTAAAATATACGCGCCAAATTTGAGGTAAATATCTCAAAAACTGCATGAGGTATAAACAAAGAACGAATAAATTGAAACTTTAAGACCCTGTATCTTGAAATTTAAAGGTTTGCGGAATTATATTTATATGAACTTTTTGTCTTAAAACCACCTAAGGGCTTAACACTTAAATAACAAAAAAATAAAATGCAGTTTTTGGTTCATTCAAGTCTCAACAGTATCTATCTATCTATCTAGCCTTCTTCGATCCATCTTTGGACATAGGGCTCCCCTGATATCTTCCATTATTCTCTGTCTGTCGCCGTGTTCATCCATCTAGTTCCTGCATGTCTCCTCAAATCGTCCACCCATCTCCTTTGGGGTCTTCCCCTACTTCTTTTATTTTCCCAAGGTCTCCAGTTTACAATACACTTGTTCCATCGATCGTCGTCTTTTCTGTCTGATATTATGACCGGCAAATTTCCATTTTAATTTTGCTACTTCTCCTGACATAACTTACTTTTGTTTTATTTATATATATATATATATATATATATATATATATTTACGGACTTGGTCAGTTGATTCGATTGAAATTTGATCATAGATTATTTTTAAAAATTTGTGTTTAAATAGGCCTACTTAATATGTTTATTCTTACAAAATTAGAAAAAAATTGGCAAAATGCTGTTAAAGTTAAGACTTTTGGGTATTAGTTTTGCACATTTTGTACTCAAATAATATATGAAGTAATAAATCCGAAATAGACCGCCCCCAGTAACGACGGCTTCTAAGAACAGCCGCCTGTGCCAAGGACAGAGTCGTCGTAATGGGTGGAGAGGAGGAGCAATCGCTCCAGAGAGCCGAATATTTCGTATTATTAATAGAATAAGTATATAAGAAAGGGTTAAAGCTTAAAGTAAGCGCTTCAGGCGTTTGTGCAGGTATAAATGATTACACTGTACATAAACAGTGTCAGCGAGTCGTTAGCTTCGAGATTCAAACCTAACGCAGTCATAAAATTTGGTTATAGACATTGCCAAATTAAATTCAAATGCACTTGCCATAATTTTTTTGAAAAATTGCATTTGACATGTCGTAGGTTTTTGACAAGTTAAAGACATAATTTACAAGTGACCTAAAAAGTTTTGACACAATTTTTAAGCTATTAAATCGAAGCATGTGTTCGAGTGTCGACAACTTCAATATCATAGCGACTTAGAAAAATGTAACTTTTTAAAAAAGCACCGAGATTTTTCTAAAAAACTCAAAAAATAATAAACCAATTTGAGATTTTTTTTGCATTTGATAGCTTAATAAGGTTTACCAAATTAGGCAGATATTACTGATTTTGCTCTCTCATGTGTCTCTCATAAAGAGCAAAAAGTGAACATTTAAAAAATTTCGTTTTTAAAAACACAAGGTTTGTTTGTTCGATTTTGCAGTACCTGTGCGAGATGGGCGATCATAATTTTAGGTTTTTAAAAATAAATTGGTTAGAACCGACTTGAAAACAAAAATTTAAAACTTTCTGGAATAATCCCATTCAAACAAACGTGTTTTTAGTACCCGTGAATTTAAAAATCAAACAAGTTTTCGTGGCTAATGGGGTAAAAAGAAGTTTTTTTAAATTTGTTTGCGAAGTTTGTTTGCTCGATTTTGCAGTACCTGTGCGAGATGGGCGATCATAATTTTAGGTTTTTAAAAATAAATTGGTTAGAACCGACTTGAAAACAAAAATTTAAAACTTTCTGGAATAATCCCATTCAAACAAACGTGTTTTTAGTACCCGTGAATTTAAAAATCAAACAAGTTTTCGTAGCTAATGGGGTAAAAAGAAGTTTTTTTAAATTTTTTTGCGAAGGTTTTGTTACTATAGACAAAGGAATAAAGACAAAACCGTCTAATTAACTTCGCAAGGGTGCCACAATGACCAATCAGTGTTCTGAGGAGTCCCATTGTGGCCTTAAAAAAAGTTAAAAAATAATTTGGGCGCCAATTTGTGGCCTATTACAATACGTTGTGTGACATTTGTGGCAGCTTAAAGACTTTGCTGCCATTTTGTGACACTGTAATTAGAATATAACAATTTGCCAACTTGTGACACAACAAAACCTCTGAATAATTAAACAAATATCTGGAGGCAGAACTGTATTTTCCAGCTAGGTAAAACATTGATATGCCCGGTAACTTTTATACAGTGGAGAAGGGGGGGTTCAGAAATAAGAACATTTTAAGTGCGCCACATTATTTAATACCAATGTTTTACAAAGAAGTTCTTAAATAAAATACAGTTCAACCCAAACGTTGTAGCCAAACAATGAAATTCCACTTACTTCTGAGGCTTCCAGAGTATTTGTGTAATAAAAAAAACAAAAAAAATTGACTAATAAACAGAATAAAATTCCAAAAGATTGAATTAAGATGACCAAAATAGAAGTACTTTACAGGTAGATGGATTCCTTTAACAGGTCATAGTGTACCTACATCTGAGTCAGTAGTGTGAGACTCGGTTACATAAATGATTGTAAAAAAAATATATATATACTTCCAAAATTATTCCGTCATAGGGGAGATCTAGACCAAATATCTGCTGTCATCATTCTACGTTAGGTAGAATGAGACAGACAGCAACCCAGTCCGAGATCTACCCCATGAGGCAAAACCATGTAAGGAAACCGCAAAAAAATATAACCTCATCTCTCTTTTGTCTCCGCAAAGTTGGTCATCGGGTTGTACAAATAACACAAAGATTTAGTTCATCTTGTATAATTAGAGCTGAGGAAAAAAATACCAAATCAGTTAGGGCCAAAATAGCAAGGCACTCCAAATTTCACAGGAGAAATTGTCTTAAATAAATGAAATGAAGGAAAACAAGTCAATTTAGTAAATATGCCGCAAAATTGTGGTTATGACGACATACCGTTACCTTGCGTTTACAAGCAATGTTGAAATTATACTGTGAAGAATTATATATGAAAAGATTACGTCTAAATTATATTAAAAATTTATATGAAAAGATTATGTCTAAATTATATTGAAGATTTATGTGAAAGACTATATCTGAAGCTTGCTCCTACCTTGGTCCTTGAATTATTTAATAATTATTGGTGTTTATTTGGTAAACCTGGAAGTGTTGTAGGTTTCCCGACATACTCTTGCTACTGCTGTTCCGGCTTGCCCGCGCCTCCCCTACTGCCGCTTAGCACATCACGCTAGGGCAGCACATGGTCTCGAGTGTTGATGGTTCCTTGCCCCGAGCGTAAAACCCTGTGGAAAATGAAATGTTTCAGTTTCCTGGAGAACCCCATGTCGACTCAATAAAATACAGCAGATTTAAACAGATGAACTAAAATAACCCTACGTACCTTTCCCAGGGTTAGAGCTGGCTCGTCCGGCTTCCCACCAGCGTCCAGCACCGCTGCCGATGGAATGGACAGGGCTGTAGACAAAGGAGAAAAACAATATATAGTTTTTATCCAACACGTGGTTAAAAGAAAAATATAAAAACGCCAAAAATTCCCCACGTCTGTTGTCAAAAAAAAGTACATTTCACACGAAAAATAACTACAATTTGGGAGGCAAATATTATCTTGAAGAGTACTCAAATAAAAAAAAAATGAAAAAAAATAAAATCGAACTTACCGCTGCTCTTTCCGTACAAAATGGCGTAGGCCGACTTAAAATTCCCCTCAAAAGGGTGCGAGCGTCACTCCAGATTACGCCTAGACACGACGGACTCACTTGTACAGTCTCTGGGACTGAACCTGCAGTTTTTTGCAGTGCCACTAACCAAAACAATGGCGATCCCAGAGCCTGCTGCCGACCCAGCCAAAATTCGTTAGCAAAGAGAGACAAAGCACTTCGTCGAGAATACCAAAATAATGAAGTCGCCGGAAACCGTTTTGTAAATTTGGTGGGGAGTGGGGACGGTAAAACGCAATAGTACCAACCTAATCTTCCCGGTTAAATTCAAATAAAGGATGCGAACCTATTTATAAAAAACTTTTTCGCCAAAAATAAATCTCTACCTTCAGTGGCAAGACTGGAAGAAAAAACCCGGGGTTTTCAAAGTAACCAATGAGGAGATACAGCAATAGTTCTATACAGGTATATAGGGGGCAGCACCGACCAAGGGAATAGGAAGTACGTAAAACGCACCTTGAGGTGTTGTCGGATCTATTTCCACGGTTGAAATTTTTATAACAAGGACGTCGAGACACCCTCCATACATTTGACCGAACATTCGCCTACCGGACCCCCACCAACATATCAAGTAGAAGAAGAATAACCCGACGGACTAGAAGAAGCTCAGCATTGAAACCATCAACTGTAAAATCAATTACTGGAGATCAGGGCATGCAGCAAACCCAGGAATATTCGAACACTCAACCAATTCCCATATGAGTAAAGCTATACTAAGTGTAGAATTTAGTTGTATTTTAGCTACAGTTTTAGTCACAAGTTTCCTTTGCTCTTTATATATGTTTTCTCTAAGATTCATATGGTTTGACGCCATTCTTGTAAAACATTTCTACTGTAATAAAGTTGTTTCTGAACCTGAACCCAAAAATACACACTGAACTACTGCTAAGAAGCTCGGCACAAGAGTGTTCAGATGTTAACTCACACGATTTCGTTTATTCTTTTAGTCTTGGTTTTTATCCCTCGTTTATCTCCCATTTACAAAAGTGCATAACTCGTATTTATTTTATCCTTTCCCTATCAAATTAATAAAGATATCAAAGTGGCGGAGCCTCGGTTGTTCCTGGTCGACCCAAATATGTTTTTGTACTATCAAAACTAGTTAATCCGTGAAGGGTATGAGGTTCGGATTGTCCCAATATCCTCGAAATAAACGTAAGGGAATGAAATGTTCATCTAAATGTTTCCTTCCTGTTACTGAAACCATTTGTGATGCGGCAACGCCGCCATTCCCCAGCATAACAGCTGTTTAACTTTATGAGCGTCAAGAGAATCACAAAATTCCACAGATAAAAACAAAACAATCAAAATTTTTATGTGATTTTCCCGAAGCCTGTGATCTTAAATTCCAATTACGATGTCCAGATAATGCGATGTGCGTAGTGTCCACAGTAATTCGATGGAATGCCTCCTTTTAAGGTAACTTTCTAGACCCTATATAACCTCCAAACCTAGCTCTATAAAATACCCTTACTTTGTGTACAGAAAGACGAATCAAAGAGCCTTGATTATTTACCTAAATAAACAAATATGTAACGTTGTCTTAAACGTAAAAATGACACGTTACATAATCCCCCCCCAACTTCAAGACGATTAACCTAAAAAGGTTAATCGGAGAGGTCCGCTGCCGACTTAAGGTCTTTGGCATGCCAACTCCCTGGCAGTACTTTACCCGATGGTTCCTGAAGCTCAAATATCCATGGAGAAATTTTATTCCTAATCACATAAGGACCAACGAATTTCGGTGCTAACTTCTTCGAGAAAAACTTCGCAGCATCTGACAAAACATAATTTTTCTTCCAAACACGCTGACCCACAGCAAAGTTGGGTACCCTTGCACGCAAATTATACTGAACTACGTTTTTCTCTCCAGCCACCTCTAACCTTCTCTTAACATCAGCATAGAGCTTCCGGAAACCTTCGTTCTTACTTTCAGCTGCGGATTGTACATCATTCTCTTCAGATAACAAAACTGGGTTGGAGTAATCTTTACCTGATAAACACATATTCCTACCAAAATTAACAAAGAAAGGAGACATCCTGGTTGTCTCATGGGTTGCAGTACGAATCGCGCAGGCAAGTTTATGTATTTGTTCGTCCCACTTCCTGTGGTTGTCTTTCACATAACAACATAACATGGTTTTTAACGTGCGATTCGTCCTTTCTGTTGGATTTGCTCTGGGGTGATAATACGGATTATACTGAATTTTAACCTGATAACTCTCAGCAAAACGCTTAAACTCATTACTTTTGTACTGAGGGCCATTATCACAAAGTATCAAACGGGGTACTCCGAAGACCATAAATACTTGCTCCTCAAGATGCTTAACAACAGCTTGAGTAGGGGCTGTTCGCATTGGAAAAACTAAGGAAAACTTACTCAAATTGTCCGTAACGACGAGAATCCAGCAATTACCCTTTGTTGAACGAGGTAGAGGTCCACATAAATCAGTCGAAATAATTTCCCAAGGACGAGTTGGTTTTGGGTGAGATATCATCTGATCAGATACACCTTGTGTATCACCTTTATGAGCTGCACAGACAAAGCATTTCTTTACAAAAGTTGCCACGTCCTGGCGCATTTTTGGCCAATAATATTTTTCTGCCAGTCTGTGGTAGGTTTTATACACACCCATATGTCCTGCGGTAGGAGGATCGTGAGCTCTTCCAATAATTCTACGCCTATGATCTTTGGGGACTACCTCTTTCCAATATTCGTTAGATGGTGAAAGTTGAGGGTATTCTTCTTTGACATATTTATACAACTTATTATCAGTGTATCTCCAATTCATAAATTTTAACGGTGACTCTACGACCCTCTTTGAAACGTCTCTGGGCTGCGAAATTGTATCAATCATAGGTACTGCACGAGACAACATGTCCGGGACAACTAAATCTTTCCCTTTCCGATGGATTACTTCAAAATCATATTGCTGCAGTTTTACAGACCAACGAGCAAGTCTTCCACTGGGCTCTTTTAAGCTATGAAGCCATTTTAAGCTAAAATGATCTGTTATGACCTTAAATGAGATCCCCTAAATATAAGGCCGGAGCTTCTCTATCGCCCAAACCAATGCCAAACATTCTCGCTCGGTGGTCGTGTAAACACGTTCTTGCTTAGTCAAAGATCGACTCAAATAGCAAATGACTTTGTCTCCTTCAGGATAAGGTTGCGTTAAACATGCTCCTATTCCATATCCTGATGCGTCTGTTTGAATGACAAATTCTTTGGTATAATCTGGACATGTAAGAATCGGTGCAGTCACTAAAAGTTCCTTAATCTTAATAAATGCTTTTTCGCAGTCTGGAGTCCAATCGAACTTTTGATTTTTCTTAGTTAGAGCTGTAATCGGAGCTATTATCGCTGAAAAATTCTCTATGAAACGTCTGTACCAGGATATTGTACCTACAACTCTACGAACTTCTCTGACAGTTCTTGGCCTCTGGAGCTCTAACATGGCTCTAATTTTATTAGGGTCAACTCGGATGCCTCGACGGTCCACTTCGAAACCTAAATAATTCATTTCTGGCCTACACAGTTGGCATTTCTCCCAACTTACCGTTATCTTTGCATTCTGCAATCTTCGTAGGACTTCCTCAAGAATTCTAAGATGTTCAGAAAAGCTCTGTGTGACAATTACGAGGTCATCGAGATATACGTACACGTAGGGGTCTAAATCGTTCCCTATGATGCTATCTATGAGTCTTTGCCAAGTTGCAGGTGCATTATGAAGACCAAATGGTAACCGCTTAAATTGGAAGAGACCTCGTCGACAGATGAATGCTGTTAGTGGCTTCGATGATTCTTTCATTGGTACTTGCCAATAAGCGCTTTTGATATCTAAAGTTGACAAGTATTTAGCATCTTTCAACTTGTCAAGAGTCTCGGATACGAGTGGTAAAGGATAACTATCACGCGCCGTCACTGAGTTCAATTTGCGGTAGTCTACACAGAAACGATATTTCTTTGTGTTTTTCTTTTGAACCATTACCACTGGTGAAGCCCATGAACTACTACTACGTTCTATCACATCCATTTTCAGCATTTCGTCGATTTCGTTATCAATAAGTTTCTGAATGACCGGTGAGACCTTATATGAACGTTGTCTTATCGGTGCTGCATCTGTTGTAATCTTATGCTCTTCCTATCTGTACATCCTAGTGAGTCACCCATAATAGTCTTATATTTATCGACCAATTCCTCTAGTCGTTCTGATTCATAAGGAGTAAGAGTAGTTTGTTGGTCTGATGTTTCTAAAGAACAAATCACATCTTTATTATCGGCAAAGTGCCACTCATTAGTACTTAAGTTCGGTACTATCCCCATCGAAATCCAAAAATCTAATCCTAAAATCAAAGTGTGCGGCAACTCAGGAACGACGACGACCTCTATTAACCTAAATTTATCCTGAACTCGCATAGGAAGCTGCACTGTCCCAATACTACTCGTGCTTTGACCATTTGCCACAATACAACTCGTCTTCTTTGTCGTATCAAGTGAAAAACCAAACCTCTCGATGATTGACCAACCATGATTCCCTAAAAAGGTACGTGAAGCCCCGGAATCCAACAAACCTAATAACTTATTTCCGAGTACATCCACTTCTACATAAGGCCTTTCATCTTTCCGAGCATGACTTATCACATAATCTAAGACGTACGTTAGCCTATCGGTCGATGCTTGTTCAGGCTGACTCGAAGGTCGACCACCTACGAGCGCCTGGGTCCGTTTCCCTGACGATTGCAATTTCGACATTCTCTTACTGTAACCCCTGCCTGTCCACACGAATAACATTGCTTACCTCTAGATAATGCGCACCCGATTGCCATGTGCCCTGTTTGGTTGCATCTATAACATACCACGTCCCTATTCGCCCTAACAGGTCTAACACCTTGTGGTGGTTGTTCATCTCTGTCATTTACACTAGACTGACCACTAGCTGGTTGCTGTCTATCTCTATCAGCCCTAACAGCGAAACTGCTTGCTGGTTGCTGCCTATCTCTGTTAAATCTATTATCAGGAATATTCAAATTCTGTTGATTTGATGTCCCGGCACCTGATATTTGAATTGCATCAACCCCTGTTGGAAAATCGTCAAAATCGCTCTCTACGTCAACGTAGGCCAAGTCAGGTTCAATAGATTGGTTTCTTCTAGGAGTAAAATTCTCCTCTTCTAAACCATATCTCTGGTCTATTCTACGACACAAATCTTTTAAATGTGATAGGCTATTGACCTCAGTAGCAATCAACCCTTTCTTATAGATGTCCGCGATATTTCTGAAGACGATAGCTAATTTTGCCTCTTCAGAAACAGGACAGCCAAGTCTTTGGAAATATGTGTTCATGACAGCAATATAGGTCCCTATAGACTCTCCAGGGCCTTGTTTACGTTTTTGAATTTCCTTCAATAGCTTCTCGCCATATGAAGAAGGAAGATATTCTGTCATGAACCTTTGTTCCAGCTGTTCCCATGTATAGACTTCTCTACGAACATCTTTATAAAAAGTATAGGCTGACTTTTCAAAAAGATCAATGCCTGAGTTCAGTAGCACCTTTTTGCTAGCTCCTCTCGCCTGACTTAACTCGTCCACTCTCTCAAAAAATGCGGTGACGGAGATCGTACCCCTCTCGCCTGTAAACTTTATGTTCCACTTATGCGGAGGTACAGGTGCAACATGATATGAAGTACCAGGATCACTTGACATTGGTACTGGCGACGAACATGAAAATGGTCGTGACTGAGCAATTGGTGCAATGCTACTTTTGAGGGCAGCTAGACTCAAAGGAACGGTAGACGGTTGTTGATAATGAAAAGCTGATGTACCGTAATTCTCAATCGGCATAGGGACTGGTGCCTGTATTGGTGCTTGAGTTGGGTTCGTTAGCACTTGCATTTGCAATGGAGCAATGACCGACGGTTGGTTCGTAGGCTGTTGAGCTGTTCTTTGTGTGCTCGAGTGCTGTGGTTGCGGGAAATGAGACTGGTTTGGTGTGTTGCCAGCATTTGTTGAGTGGTCTGAGCCTCGACTCGTTGAATGGGTTTCAGATGCTTCATCATCATCTGAGGCAACGCCAACTCTCAATAAATCTGTTGCTTGGCTCTGCAACCTCCCAATCAAACTCAAGGTTTCCGCAACCAGTATGCCTTTGGTTTGACTTTCTTCAAAGTTAGACGGATTCATGTTATTTATCCTGGCTAACACATGTTCCAACCTTACAGCGATTTTTCTAAACTCTCCCCCTTTACTCGTACCAGAGAACTTCTCTACCAGCGGTACCAGACTATCAAGCTTCTTCATGCAGCTAAAAGCATCTTGGCCAAATTTAAAGGGATACGGAGGGTATCTCGTACTTGCATCAGTCTTTTCTCTTTGTTTGATCAACATAAGCTGTTGTTTCATCTCTTCCACCGATCCAATAGCTATGCCTCTCCATGTTAACTCATAGATTAATTCGTCCTTGACTAAGTACCTTACGTCAGACAACCGACTCAAACTTTAAACTTTAATTAAAACTGTTAATTATACCTCCCAATTATAAAAACTAAACCACGCAATAACAAACACAAAGTTCACTTTAAACTCACCAGTGAAAATCACTATAAATTTTCTCACAAATGTAGAAAATATAAAACTTAAATACGGGCAGACGCGAACAAAACCGAAAAACACCGGAGCAGTAAGAAAATAAAATTTATTTGCATTTAAAAATGTAATCATAATTTATATTAAGTATTTGTACAACCAACTATGACGTCCAACCCTGCAGAGAGAAATAACTACTTAAGTCCTAAATTAGAATTAACAAGTAGCCATAAAAAAAAAGTTTAAAAAAATAAAAGAGAGACAAGAGTTTTGGCAGTGTTTAGGTCTTATGTTTCACTCCTGCGTGAGTAAAACCAAAAAAAAAATAATTGCGCTTTTCCTAGCTGAACTGGATTAAAATTAAAGTTAAGTGATGTTTGTTTTCCTCAGCAACCGAATAGGTAAATTTATCCCTAAATGGAACGTACAACAGACTACCTATAACAAAAAAAAATCCCAAAGCTGTTGTACACAGTTAACGCTAGGGTATACAATGATTTTTCTAAAAAGAAAGAACCAAAACCCACTTTAACCTGCTTACCTACTCTGAGTTTACACGAAACATGCATTGCTTAAGGTCACATCATCCCTTAATATATAAGTGAACGCAATAAACGTCGGAACAGATGTTCATGTTATAGAAATCGTAAAATATGCTCAATTAAAAAAAATCCGCTCGCTGAAATTGGGTCGAATTAGACTAGTAAGGATGTTGTGTGTAATAAAAAAAATTAAAAGAAAATTTTAAAAAATTACCTATGGTTATAAAAAATTTTTATACAAATAACGTCTTGGTAGGACTGCAACTCTCTAATAATCGTTAACATGAAATTCCCAAAATTTAAACCAACATTGATGCATCAACCCATGGTCAAAAAGACCCTAGGATCGTACCGAAAGGTGCGCAAAAAAATTTTAAAAAAATTTTGGTGGCGACCACAGTAGCCCAATAATAAAAAAAATTAAATAGTGGCTCACTACAATGTTCAAAATATTACTCTACCCTAATAGGTGGTTTGGAGTAGGGAGAAAAAAAAATTAAAACAAATGATGATAGGTTGTTAAAACGCGAGGTTTCGAAATGAAATTATATTTTAATTCACAAAAAAAAATATTTAAATAAACTGAAACAAGAAAATCAAGTTTCCTTCCTTAAAAAAAAATATTAAAAAGAAAAAATATTAAAAAAATATTTTCAAAAAAAAATGCAAAATGTTTAAGTGGGGTTGCAGCTCCTATTAGTGAACCTTAAAAAAAATTTAATAAAACCAGCACCAGAAAAATCTTATTCGAGTTGTCATGCAACAGTTTTTGTTCTTTTCCTTTAAAAAACAGTTGTCAATTCCCTTTCCTCTCCCAAAACTGTGGCAATGTGAAAAGTCAATGAGCTAGAAAAATTTATTTACTATAAAAAAAAAATGTTGAAAATTAAATTTACTTAAGAATCATAAGGTATAAAAATCGTGATTGAAAAAAAACCAATCAGTTTAGGAAAAGTTTTAAAAAAAATGTTTATGTTACAAAAAAAACAAACGATGTTAGTATATTTGTTTAAAATTATTACTAAAGGAAACAACCAACGTGAGTACTCATTTACTGTACCCCTATATTAATGTGAACCTAAGTCTTAAACTTTGCACTCAACCCCGTAAAGAATTATCCCGTGTGCCCTTTCAAAAAAACAAATATGGAAACAATTTCAAGGATCACCTATAAGAACGTTGTAAAACTAAATCTGCCTACTCAAGTGTCTTTACACACAACATCTACTCAAAAAAATTTTTTACTTCTTAATGCATTCTCAGATCTTTATTCCTGGTGTTCACGAGATCTAAAATTAAGTTGGGCCCTTTCCACAACTATCAGTCAAAGCAAAACTACCAAATGTCCAAGGGCTAATGAGACCCTATCACCAACAAATGATATTTTGAAATGAAACAGTTGGGAATAATCCTGCGTAAAAACCCAGAAAACAAAAATCAAGAAGCCAAAACTATTATATTAATTTTAAAAGAGCATAATAAAACTCCCGGCCCCAATTAAACTTTTGTTATCTCAACAAAACTCGGCCTAAACCCAAAAACTGTTTATTAGACATTTCCCCTATTCCCTAAGTATAATGTCAATAAAACCCAAAACTTGTGATTTCCATTCCAATCCCATCTGTACCCTATATATTTTTTAAACGGTCAAACACCCACAGGCGAAACAATATCTTATTTCAAAGAAAGGGTGAAGATATTTTGAAGCACTGTGAAAATAGGACACTATTATGGAAAACTGTTCAGATCAGTGTTCTTACTACTTTTTAACCTAAATATATCTAGTTCCCTCATGTGCATGTTACTATTTTAATTCCTATCATAACTAAACAGATCACAAAAATTGTCTTTCTCCGCAAATCTGCAAGGTCCTGGAAGATGTGAGATTCAGCCTGTAGGCCAAATTTGGATGTATTTTAATTTAGCGAAAACCGAAGTTGCGAAATCCTAAAAAAAAAAGATTAGCAGGAAGTCCTCGTTCCTCGATTTCTACACTCCGAACCAAACATTTCTTCCATTTCCACCCAGCTCGCGGGAGGAAAACCCCTAATTATTGCAATACAAAAGGTACTACTTATCATATTATGCATAACAAAAATGCCCTCTTCATTGTTTAGTCGCATCAAAGAAAACCTATTGTTTTTAAATTTATTCTTAGGCTGAAATATTTTTTTTTAAAAATCAATCATCTTAAATTTATTGTTTAACCTGAAAACTTTCCCATTTATTCGACAACAGTGTATTTTAATTTAAAATTTTGCTTCATTATTTGAAGTCACCAGTATGAAATTATTTTAAAATTTAAAAAAAAAATGAAATAAAAAAAATTATTTCCCAATTGTCCACAACTTCCAAGTTTTCATCCCTAAATACCTAGGTACTTTTTCAGTCTAACACCATCCATCGTTATCCAACATAACGCTTTAATTTCAGAAGCAACAAAACGAAGATTAAGTGAAAACTAAGCAAGTATGTTGGAAGTTGCTTTACAATGGGCGCAGATGTAAGGCCCCTTTAAGTACACGCCACTGTCCTGAACTGCAACCTAACAAAAAAACTGAAGACTAGCATATCTGCCATCAACCAACCTTTGGCATGAAATTAAAATAATTCCATATCATACCAGTATCCTCAAAACAAAACGTTTTTTTTTCTATAAGACCCAAACACTTAACCAATAAATCTTGTTATTTAAAATTATGATTCGGGAGTAAAAAGATTTATTTATTCCTGCCTGATCAACTAAGACAAAAAAGTTCACCTTTTTGTAACTCAAGAAGTTCCCGTTTGGTCCCCTAAAAAAAATATAACCTGTCTGGTCACCCTTTAAAACTACGACCACTATACAAACCGTTTTGACCAAAACAAGAATTCGAGAAGTTATGTTAACAGAAAGGAAATAATTTTTTTCGAAAAATTAAATCATTTAAAAAAAAAGTAAAATTTGGAAATATTTTTACCAATTACCCCCGCCTAGCATTTATATTTAGTTGAAAGTCTCTCTTAAATTCACTGACCAATTTCACGGCCTCACACAATGATATTACTTAAAAAAATTACTGAACTTTACAAATGAACTAAAAAAAAATCAAAACTTATATCTATATCTGTCTCAGCTAAACATTTCTTTTGTGGTATTATATCTAGTTGGGCTTCAAATTCATTTTCCCTGTATTCAATCCGAGCAGGCAAAACTTCTCAAGGCTCAAACATAAATGTTTGCTCTCCAATGGCCATGACCAAGCTATGACCTGAACGCAGAAAAAAATACAGAAAAAAAAATAATTGTGAACCAGAAAACTTTAATTGGTAGAAATACCCGTAGGTCATTTTTTTAAAAAATGCACTCCAAAGCCCAACGCTGTATTTTCTACCAAAAAAATTGACCAGTCACAAAAACACAACTAGACAACTAAACTGGCAACCAAAGACCTAAAAAAAACTGCTCCAAAAAAAAAATACCTCAAAAAAAAAATGTTAACTGGACCTCTGGCGTTGATCTTCAGCCAATATGTCGCTCTAGGGTTTTAGCCTTGTGTTTCCTAACTTCCCGAGCCGACACTAGTAGTAGTAGTACCCTCCTCTGACCCGATGTAACTGAGTGACGTAAGTTCTTAATTGTCATCAACAGTTACCTCCAAAAAACCAAGAAAAGAAAATGACAAAGCAAAATAAACTAATTTTCCTTTTCTTTCATTACTAATTAATACTTTCAACTAAACAAAGCTACCAGCTGTTAAGCTATATTTACTTTAAAACAACCTAGCCAAGAAAAATTTGTGTGAAACCCTGTAAAAATATTCCAAATACCAAGTGGTGATATCCCACAAAAATTAAAATCACCAAAAAAAACTTCTTGACCTAAATAAATTGACTGTACTAAAAAATAATCTGTGAAACAATTTCTATCTTATCACAAGCAGGAAATAATAAAATATAAATAAATGAACCTGCAGAAAAAAATTGTTAGAAGAAAACACACTACCTATGTCATATATTTAAAACATAAAAAGACCATGTCTGGAGGTCCATCCACCTATAAATCAACGAATAAAAATTGAAGTAAATTTACATTGTTGTATTTATTTTTCTTTAAAAAATTTAAAAAATTCAAACATGTTTTCCTACAAAAACTTTAAAGAATTAAGAACATGATTTGGACGCTGCTGAATAAAAACTCCCATGCTCTTTATCCACTTATTCTTCCTTAATAAATAAAAATGTATATTTTCTTTTCCAAGAAAAAACTTGTGAAGATAAGCTAATAAAAAACTATGAGAATTACTAAAACAACAAACCGGGTTCCAAATCAACGTTCAAATATTACAAAAAAAAATATTTAAAAAAGTGTTATTACCAAAAACCAATGATCTTGTTTTTTATGAAAAAAAATGATTGAGTGTCAAAACCACCCACAGCCACTGAAAGCCTTTAACCTGGCTTTGGCTGTACCACAAAAAAAATTTCTCAAAAAAAAAATTTTAAAATAATTTTGTCTTTTTTTTTCCAAATTCAAAAAAAACCAAAAAAAATTACATCAGATGTTAAAAAACTAGCCAAAACACACGTAGGGCGCCAATTTGTGGCCTTAAAAAAAGTTAAAAAATAATTTGGGCGCCAATTTGTGGCCTATTACAATACGTTGTGTGACATTTGTGGCAGCTTAAAGACTTTGCTGCCATTTTGTGACACTGTAATTAGAATATAACAATTTGCCAACTTGTGACACAACAAAACCTCTGAATAATTAAACAAATATCTGGAGGCAGAACTGTATTTTCCAGCTAGGTAAAACATTGATATGCCCGGTAACTTTTATACAGTGGAGAAGGGGGGGTTCAGAAATAAGAAAATTTTAAGTGCGCCACATTATTTAATACCAATGTTTTACAAAGAAGTTCTTAAATAAAATACAGTTCAACCCAAACGTTGTAGCCAAACAATGAAATTCCACTTACTTCTGAGGCTTCCAGAGTATTTGTGTAATAAAAAAAAACAAAAAAAATTGACTAATAAACAGAATAAAATTCCAAAAGATTGAATTAAGATGACCAAAATAGAAGTACTTTACAGGTAGATGGATTCCTTTAACAGGTCATAGTGTACCTACATCTGAGTCAGTAGTGTGAGACTCGGTTACATAAATGATTGTAAAAAAATATATATATACTTCCAAAATTATTCCGTCATAGGGGAGATCTAGACCAAATATCTGTTGTCATCATTCTACGTTAGGTAGAATGAGACAGACAGCAACCCAGTCCGAGATCTACCCCATGAGGCAAAACCATGTAAGGAAACCGCAAAAAAATATAACCTCATCTCTCTTTTGTCTCCGCAAAGTTGGTCATCGGGTTGTACAAATAACACAAAGATTTAGTTCATCTTGTATAATTAGAGCTGAGGAAAAAAATACCAAATCAGTTAGGGCCAAAATAGCAAGGCACTCCAAATTTCACAGGAGAAATTGTCTTAAATAAATGAAATGAAGGAAAACAAGTCAATTTAGTAAATATGCCGCAAAATTGTGGTTATGACGTCATACCGTTACCTTGCGTTTACAAGCAATGTTGAAATTATACTGTGAAGAATTATATATAAAAAGATTACGTCTAAATTATATTAAAAATTTATATGAAAAGATTATGTCTAAATTATATTGAAGATTTATGTGAAAGACTATATCTGAAGCTTGCTCCTACCTTGGTCCTTGAATTATTTAATAATTATTGGTGTTTATTTGGTAAACCTGGAAGTGTTGTAGGTTTCCCGACATACTCTTGCTACTGCTGTTCCGGCTTGCCCGCGCCTCCCCTACTGCCGCTTAGCACATCACGCTAGGGCAGCACATGGTCTCGAGTGTTGATGGTTCCTTGCCCCGAGCGTAAAACCCTGTGGAAAATGAAATGTTTCAGTTTCCTGGAGAACCCCATGTCGACTCAATAAAATACAGCAGATTTAAACAGATGAACTAAAATAACCCTACGTACCTTTCCCAGGGTTAGAGCTGGCTCGTCCGGCTTCCCACCAGCGTCCAGCACCGCTGCCGATGGAATGGACAGGGCTGTAGACAAAGGAGAAAAACAATATATAGTTTTTATCCAACACGTGGTTAAAAGAAAAATATAAAAACGCCAAAAATTCCCCACGTCTGTTGTCAAAAAAAAGTACATTTCACACGAAAAATAACTACAATTTGGGAGGCAAATATTATCTTGAAGAGTACTCAAATAAAAAAAAAATGAAAAAAAATAAAATCGAACTTACCGCTGCTCTTTCCGTACAAAATGGCGTAGGCCGACTTAAAATTCCCCTCAAAAGGGTGCGAGCGTCACTCCAGATTACGCCTAGACACGACGGACTCACTTGTACAGTCTCTGGGACTGAACCTGCAGTTTTTTGCAGTGCCACTAACCAAAACAATGGCGATCCCAGAGCCTGCTGCCGACCCAGCCAAAATTCGTTAGCAAAGAGAGACAAAGCACTTCGTCGAGAATACCAGAATAATGAAGTCGCCGGAAACCGTTTTGTAAATTTGGTGGGGAGTGGGCACGGTAAAACGCAATAGTACCAACCTAATCTTCCCGGTTAAATTCAAATAAAGGATGCGAACCTATTTATAAAAAACTTTTTCGCCAAAAATAAATCTCTACCTTCAGTGGCAAGACTGGAAGAAAAAACCCGGGGTTTTCAAAGTAACCAATGAGGAGATACAGCAATAGTTCTATACAGGTATATAGGGGGCAGCACCGACCAAGGGAATAGGAAGTACGTAAAACGCACCTTGAGGTGTTGTCGGATCTATTTCCACGGTTGAAATTTTTATAACAAGGACGTCGAGACACCCTCCATACATTTGACCGAACATTTGCCTACCGGACCCCCACCAACATATCAAGTAGAAGAAGAATAACCCGACGGACTAGAAGAAGCTCAGCATTGAAACCATCAACTGTAAAATCAATTACTGGAGATCAGGGCATGCAGCAAATCCAGGAATATTCGAACACTCAACCAATTCCCATATGAGTAAAGCTATACTAAGTGTAGAATTTAGTTGTATTTTAGCTACAGTTTTAGTCACAAGTTTCCTTTGCTCTTTATATATGTTTTCTCTAAGATTCATATGGTTTGACGCCATTCTTGTAAAACATTTCTACTGTAATAAAGTTGTTTCTGAACCTGAACCCAAAAATACACACTGAACTACTGCTAAGAAGCTCGGCACAAGAGTGTTCAGATGTTAACTCACACGATTTCGTTTATTCTTTTAGTCTTGGTTTTTATCCCTCGTTTATCTCCCATTTACAAAAGTGCATAACTCGTATTTATTTTATCCTTTCCCTATCAAATTAATAAAGATATCAAAGTGGCGGAGCCTCGGTTGTTCCTGGTCGACCCAAATATGTTTTTGTACTATCAAAACTAGTTAATCCGTGAAGGGTATGAGGTTCGGATTGTCCCAATATCCTCGAAATAAACGTAAGGGAATGAAATGTTCATCTAAATGTTTCCTTCCTGTTACTGAAACCATTTGTGATGCGGCAACGCCGCCATTCCCCAGCATAACAGCTGTTTAACTTTATGAGCGTCAAGAGAATCACAAAATTCCACAGATAAAAACAAAACAATCAAAATTTTTATGTGATTTTCCCGAAGCCTGTGATCTTAAATTCCAATTACGATGTCCAGATAATGCGATGTGCGTAGTGTCCACAGTAATTCGATGGAATGCCTCCTTTTAAGGTAAATTTCTAGACCCTATATAACCTCCAAACCTAGCTCTATAAAATACCCTTACTTTGTGTACAGAAAGACGAATCAAAGAGCCTTGATTATTTACCTAAATAAACAAATATGTAACGTTGTCTTAAACGTAAAAATGACACGTTACACCATAAGGACGAAACAGTTAACTGTCAACACTTATTAGGTGTCCATTAGATCTTGGACCGCTTTGAGGTTAAGCTTTCGAGTTACCTATGGAAAAATATAAGAGAAACAAAAACTTGTTTTCACCCGGTTAGCCACGAAAACTTGTTTGATTGCCATTCAAAGTTTTTAGGCTTAACTTTGATAGCTTGAAAACAAACCAAGGAAACCGATCTAAATTCGGTTTTCATTGTTCTTTAAGATGGACTTTATTATGACTTCCGTAATAAAAGGTTTAAAAAAATTCATTTTTCTGCTGATATCATTCTTTTTACAAAAATTACTTTGTTTTGGTGGAGGAGGGTGGCGGCTGGCATATTCCCCACCTTGCACCAGGCGGCTATTAGGCTAGCGACGGCCCTGATATCGAAAAGGATTTCTCATTGCCTTATAGCATTTTTTTAAATTCAATCCTCTCTCGATTTTTGGATTAGCTGTCTGTTTAAAGCTAATACAGCTAAAATCTTATTACGTCGCTTGACTTTTACTTGAGTGCATTCATACTGGAACTAAGATGCTTACGTTTCATTTAAAGACTTTGTTTTAATATTATAGCTAAAATACATTTTGTTTTATAAGGAATTAAAATTATTTTTAGATAAAAAAGTGGGATGGATGTCTACGTCACTGTATTTAGAAAGCAATTACGGGTTTCAATATTTTGGGCAATTTCACAGAAACTGCTCAAAGGTAGCGAACATGATCAGTTATATATTTTCGCTGCCAAAGGCCCAAACAGTTTAAAAACTGGAATATTTATCCAAAACTGTATATACGTATCAATTTAAAAAATGTTTGCATTTATGCTAGAGTGAGTGCAGGACTGGCAATTTTTTACAATTCAGTGAATGTAATTTTGCCTCTATTTGAACGCCGCGTGTCGCCTTTGAAAATTTTCTTTAGTTCGTGCTTTTAAATTTAAATTCTCTATTTGGCATCTATAGAGCTACGCCATAGTGATAAGAAATATGCCAGCACAACAATCAAACAGATAAGAATAAGACGCTGAATAGGAGACTACACTTTTACCTATTTCATTTTTCCAAATTCTTGCTAAGTATCTTTTGGATAAGAAACCTTATACTTATATGCAAGACTTCAAAAAGAATAATATACAATCGAAAAATATACATTTATCTGTAAAGCTCTTGAATACTTCAGGTAGAAAAGTATATTTTACAAGAAAATACAGAATAAATATTTGAAAAGCAGTGGTAACTGCAGAAATTTATATTGCATGGAAAAGAAGATAAAAAAACTTACCTAAACAATTTTATTTTAGCATTTTACAAACAAGCAGCTACTTGGTGTAGTTTTTAGTTTATTTATTTATAGATAAAGTCTATTCGCCCCTCTTTTACATGAGCAAAGTGCTCGGATTAGGACCAGTTTCAGACTAATTATGGCCCTGTAGAGCAACCAGAGCAACCTCAAAAATCCCACAGAATTTTAAACAGTCTATTATTCTACTAAGTATATGTCTATTTTAGCTCACACTACTACTATACTATATGGTAGTGTCGAGAAAAAAAAAGTTGCTCCGATTTCAAAAACTTTTATATATCTTTGCGTTTCCGATTATTTTGAAACTTTTTGTCGCGCCGTCTATCTGTCTGTCTGTATGTCTTTCTGTAACGACTAACGCGCATAACTCAAAAACCGCTTGCCCGATTTTAATAAAATTTGGTACTTAGGCTGGTTGTTGGGTCGATATGGTCCCATTTAAAAATGAACAAAATCTAGGCATCACAAGCCAAATAAAAGGATGGGGGTAGATTTCAAAAATTAGAGTTTATGTGGAAATATGGCCTGTATGATACCAAACGAAAGGTAATTGAGCCTGGAGTTAAACAAAATACATTTTAGTTAAAAAAAGGGTGGGGGTAGATTTCAAAAATTAGAGTTTAAGTCAAAACATGGCTTGTGTGGTATCAAACGAAAGGTATTTGAGTCTGCAGTTGAATAAAATATATTTCAGTTTTTAGTTATATTAGCTCACACGTACACTATAACTATAGTACCTAGTGTGAACCGGGTGGGGCAAAAAAAACCGGACAATTTTTTTTTAATTATAACTTTTGAACTATACAATCGATTTTAATGGGACAAACTGCACTGCAGAGAATCAATCAGAGTTTTGACTGAATATATTTTTTTGTCCGCCATTTTAAAATCCAAGATGGCGGGCGAAATTAAAATGTACCCTTTAAAGATGCTCGTTTATTCTCATATTGCCAACATGTCTTAACTATTTTTTTAAATTAGTAAAAAAGCTGCATTCTTACCACGTACAACAAGGTATGAATTAGCAAAATCAGATTAGTGGTTCTAAAAAATATATTTTTGTTTCAACCATTGTTTTGCATATTATACGATTGCCTTGCCAATCATGTCTGCATTTATTTTCTTATAAATTCATTACTACTGAACCGATTTTGATGAAATAAAAAACATCCTGGTGAGAATTGATTTCTTTTTAAAGATCATGATCAAAGTTTGTCGCCATCTTAAAATTTAGGATGGCGGACAGAATCATACTTGATTCTTCAAAATAGCGTGTTTATTCTTAGTTTCCGCAAATGTTTTAGGTTTTTTTAATTTATAGAAAAGCACTACTTTTCCCCCACACAACGAGATGTAAATTAGTAAAATCGGTGTGGTGGTTGTCAAAAAATCTATTTTTGTTTCAGCCATTGTTTTACAGATTATACGCATTGTCAATCCTGTCTGCATTCATTTCCTCATAAATTTGTTATTACTAAATCAATTTTAGTGAAATAAAAAAAGTCATATTGAGAATTGTTTGCTATTTAAAGATTATAACCGAAATTTGCCACCATCTTAGAATTTAAGATGTCGGACAGAATAATACTTGATTCTTCAAAATGGCGTGCTTATTCTTATTTTCCGAAAAAAATTTTTTTTAATTTTTAGAAAAACATTACTTTTCTCCCACATAAAGAGATAAAAATTAATTAATTGCTTTTCTATAAATTAAAAAAAAAACTAAAACATTTTTTGAAAATAAGAATAAACGTGCCTTTTTTGCAGGGTCAAGTTTGATTATTTCCGACATCCTAACTTCTAAGATGGCGGCAATTTTCGATTATAATCTTTAAAGGACAATCAATTCTTACCATATTTTTTTTTATTTCACTAAGATCGGTTCAGCAATAATGAGTTTGTAAAGAAATTAATGCAGACACGATTGGCAATGCAATCATATAATCTGTAAAACAATGGCTGAAACAAAAATAGATTTTTTTGAGAACACCCAAACAGATTTTACTAATTTATACCTTGTTGTACGAGGAAAAAGTAGTGCTTTTCTACAAATTAAAAAGAAAACTAAAACATTTTTAGAAAATAAGACTAAACACGCTATTTTGAAGAATCAATTATGATTCTGTCCACCATCTTAAATTTTAAGATGTTAATAAATTTTGATTATGATCTTTAAATAGCAATCAATTCTCACCAGAATATTTTTTATTTTATCAAAATCGGTTCAGTAGTAATGAAGTTTGTAAAGAAATAAATGCAGACATGATTGGCAAGGCAAATTCAAAACAATGGTTAAAACAAAACTTCATACCTTGTTGTGCATGGCAAGAATGCTGCTCTTTTAGTGATTAAATGTTAAAACATGTTCGCAATACAAGAATAAACGAGCATCTTTGAAAGATACAATTTTATTTCGTCCGTCATCTTGGATTTTGAAATGGCGGACAAAAAAATTTATTTATTCAAAACTCTGAATAATTCAAGTGCAGTTTGTTCCATTCAAATTGGTATAGTTAAAAGTAATAATGAAAAAAAAATTGTCCGGTTTATTTTGGCCCACCCGGTATATATATATATATATATATATATATATATATATATATAACTTTTTAATTAATTTTGCCTACAGAGCACAACACAGGCTTTTCACAGATAAATAAAGGCTAACAAAAATAACGCCACTAAAAATTGTGTCCGCAAAAGGTAAAAATTGGACTTGTCAATATCGCGTGACATCTGTCGTTTAATGTCACATTATTAAAGGATAAAGTTAGCTAATCGAGTGCCTGCAAAAGGTCTCTATTGTTACCTTTCTGGGCGTTATCTCACCAGTACCCCTTACAGGTTAACGGTATATTTCTTTAATAAAAAGACCTTTTGGGAGCGTTTTTTTAAACAAAGGAATGTTTAAAGATTTATTAATGATGTCTATAAATACTAGTAAATAGAACCCTGGCATTTTTTATTCATTAATCATTGAGTACTGGATTCTTTAATTTAGAATTTATATCTAAATCTTCTATTTAAACTCAATTTTTCATGCAATTAAGTTTTCAAGGTTGGGGAAAAGAGAATCTATTATCTTCCCTTTACTTCATAAAGGCGGTGAAGTGCTTGCCAAAACTTCGTTCGTAGGACGTTCGTAAGAAAACTTCGGCTATTACAAATAATAGTCGTGTTAAATCAATGTAACTAACACTTCCTGTCTCAAAAATAGCGGTTAACAGTGGCGGATTTAGTGGGAAAGCCATGGGGAGCCAAGCCCGGATCTGGGCCTAAATCTAGGGGGGTAATGATCGACGGAAAAAATATTTATGCATTTGTTTTTTCTAGGGGGGGGGGGTATATTTTCCGTTAAGCCCTTTATTTATTTAACTAAAAGTACATATAATTTTTTCTATAGGCTTCTTCTCAAAGTCGCGCTTGTGGGGAGCCCGGTTTTACCCCTACTTGAAATTAAAATTTCTTACAAAGTATACCTGTATCACTACTTTTTAGAGAGAAATAGAAGGGTATTGGGATCGTAAAAAAAAGCTTTTTTTATTTTCACCCAAAATAAATTATTTGGGTCAAAAAAGGCCTAACCACCAAATTTTGTGATGGTGTCTGACTGTCTGGAACACGATAACTCAAAACCTGAAAAACAGATATTATCCAAATTTGGCATAAACAATTTGCGGTTCCATTCAGGATTGGTGGGGTGTGGGGCTGCAAAGAAGTATTAGGGGGCTCTAAATATTTTTAAAAAATCATTATTTGAGAATCATAGCAGCTAGCAAAGCGAACTTTTTAAAGTCAGATTAGGAATTATATTTTCAACAGTATCTGACATAACCTCAAAGTTCCTCAGAGTTACAGTCCTTCAGATAAAAAAAAATGTTTAAACAATCATATCTTAGCCAAGCACAGCAGCTAGAAAAACACGGTTTTAAAAAAAAATATATATATATATCTTAAAACCAACAGCAGCTAGGGTAACGTAGTTTTCACAAATTGAATATAAATTTAATTTTCAACAAAAATAAAGCTAACTTTACGACCCGGAGGACTAGGTCTTAATATTTCACAAAAAAATTACTTGTTTTTTTAGAAAAATTTCCTGCAGTCCTAAATTTTGTAAAGAGACCTAGTTTTTTGACACTCAATATTTCACCCCTTCGGACGGAATCTTGGGCGCCACTCTAAGAAATAAGGGAGCTTAGAGCCTCCACCGGCCAGTACGACTAGCTTTTAGACAGTCGAGAAAACGGGTTCATGGAATGGTTGGAAAATTAATGTTTAGGCAATTTAACTAAAATCTACCACTTTTATTTGTCTAACCTTGCTACAAGAATCAAATTTTAATAATTTTCTTACTCTAAACAAATTAAACAGGATTCCCAAAGCACAGGCGACTTCTTTTTCTTAATTTGACACAATTGAATACCTTTCAAAGTTCCAGCAAAGAACAATTCGATAATTATTTTACGAAACGGTATGTAACGGATTTACATGTCCGTTGGCTATTCTATAACTCAAATAACACTTTTATTACTCGGTTTGGTCCTAGTTAAAATGTAGATTCTTTAGTCCGGGAATATGTTTACAATCAACCCTGTATAAGACGCGTGCCTACCTATATGGCATCCAAGGTAGGGGTCCGGGAAAACAGGGTGATTTGGGGAATTACCAACTTTGAAACCAACCCTAAAGAACGCGTGCCTGCCTGTATGGCATCCAAGACAGGGGTCCGGGATTAGAGTGGTTTGAGTCTAAGAAACGGATTAAAGATGAAATGTGCAGTTTTCCTTCGAATTATCTTGTACCCAGGAGGAAAGTGCACATTATCTTAACCGGGCAAAATCAGGAAAAAGACGCGTGCCTACCTGTATGGCATCCAAGGTAGGGGTCCGGGAAATATACCAATTTGAAATCAACCCTGGAAGACGCGTGCCTACCTGTATGGCATCCAAGATAGGGGTCCGGGATTAGAGTGGTTTTAGTTCAAGAAAACGGGTCTCAAGAATCTACAGATTACTTCTCCGTTTCATTGTACGAAGCGGTGGTAAATTGCATCGTTTTCTAACCGGGACTTTAACTTTAAATCAACCCTACAAGACGCGTGCCTACCTGTATGGCATCCAAGGTAGGGGTCCGGGAGTAGGGTGATTTGGGGATTTTACCAACTTTGGGACCAACCCTAAAGAACGCGTGCCTACCTGTATGGCATCCAAGGTAGGGGTCCGGGAGTTAGGGTGGTTCGGGATTAGCAAAACGGGTCAAACTGGAAAATACAATTTTCCTTTTGCTCCAGCCTATTTACACCAGCTAGGAAATTGCATTTTCTCTGGACCGGAAAATAACTAAAAATCAACAAGACGCGTGCCTACCTGTATGGCATCCAAGGTAGGGGTCCGGGAAATATACCAATTTGAAATCAACCCTGGAAGACGCGTGCCTACCTGTATGGCATCCAAGGTAGGGTTCCGGGAAATCAGGGTGATTTGGGGAAATCTACCAACTTTGGAATCAGCTCTAAAGAACGCGTGCCTACCTGTATGGCCTCCAAGGTAGGGGTCCGGGATTAGAGAGATTCGAATTCAATAAAATGGGTTAGAAAAACCGTCTGCAATTTACCCAGCAAAAGAAAAACATTTTTGCATTAAATATAAAGAACAGCGTAAAATAAATACTTAAAAATAGCCTACGCACTTACCTTTTTACAGTCTCGGTACCGGTGCACTAGAAATATCGCGAGTTTAGTTTTAGCACTTCTTGCTACGGCGGGCGATGACGGATAAAAAAAAGGGTCGATTGCTTAAATAGCCTCTGTTCGGAAGTGCTCGTTTTTCAGAGGTGGGAGGCCAAAGAAAGCCGATCACTTCCGAAAGGCTCCGACTGACCCCCACGAAATCAGAGGTGGGAGGCCGAAGTAAACCGATCCTTTCCGAATGGCTCCGACTAACCCTCACGAAACCAGAGGTGGGAGGCCGAAGTAAACCGATCCTTTTCGAATGGCTCCGACTAACCCCACGACATTAGAGGTGGGGAACCGAAGAAAGCCGATTATTTCCGAATGGCTCCGACTAACCCCACGACATTAGAGGTGGGGAACCGAAGGAAGCCGATTATTTCCGAATGGTTCCGACTAATTTCCACGACATTAGAGGTGGGAACCGAAGAAAGCCGATCATTTCCGAATGGCTCCGACTAACCCCCACGAAGTCAGAGGTGGGGATCAAAGAAAACCGATCATTTCCGAATGATCCCGCCAAACTACGAATATCCCCCACGGCATCTGGAGTCAATAACTTATAATTTCTACTCACGGCCGATGGATTACGACAAATTAGACCTGCCCATGCTTTAGGAGACTTGTAAAACAACTTAACCTAAATTACCCCGACCTAACAAAGATAGAAATTAGTAACTTCGTTACACACCTTTCTTCGGAAAAATGCAAAAATACATAGTGTTTTTGTCATTTTTTTAAACCTATGCAAATAGAGTAGCAAAACAAATAAAACAACAAAACTCTTTTGTAAAAAAAACTACTTAAATCTAATCTCACCAATAAAATTTAAAAAAAATCATCAAAATTCTTCTTAATTGGCTTCGGTCATGGCGCCACCATATCCTATGCCTCTGAAGACGGTTAACGAGGTCATATTGATCTATGTTCCCCGGGTACCAAGTACCAAACGGTTATATAGGACCTACTTAGTAGGAACCCCTGTTAACATTTACAGGAATATAACAATTTCCTTAGCAGTAGTCTTCAATTGTCATTAAACGGTTAACGAGGCCATATTGATCTATGTACCCCGGGTACCAAGTACCAAACGGTTATAGAGGACCTACTCAGTAGGAACCCCTGTTAACTTTTACAGGAATATAACTTAATTTCCTTAGCGGTAGTCTTCAATTGTCATCAAACGGTTAACGAGGCCATATTGATCTATGTACCCCGGGTACATAGTACCAAACGGTTATAGAGGACCTATTTAGTAGGAACCCCTCAAAAAAAAATAAACATAATTAACGCAAATGAGCCGGTTTTAAATCTTTAATGTGGATATGTTTCATTCTCTTTCCGTGTTCATCTTTAAGATCAAAAACAACGGGCCAAATAACTCGGACTACGGTGTACGGTCCAGAATATTTAGGAGCAAGTTTTGCTGCAAACCCTTTTGCGGCCGAGGATAACGGATGTTCCTTTTTAAAGACTTTATCCCCTACATGGTTCGCCATACTCGTCTTCTTAAATTATAATAACGGCGTTTCGAAGAATACGCTCGAGCTAGTCTAACACGGGTCAATTCGTACAATTCTTTTAGCTTTTGTACACGGTTCGATACTTGTTCTGGATTAAGGTCAGGTTCTTGTGCAATATGATCTTCCTCAGAGGGTAGGATTCTATGTAATGCATTGGGTATTTCTAACTCACGTCCAAAGTTAAGAAAAGCCGGAGAAAATCCGGTAGCCTCATGTCGGGAGGTATTATACGCAAACTGGAGATCAGACAGGTGCAAACACCGCAAATGGGGTGTTCATTCTCGGAAAGTTGTGCAATCATTGTTTTCATGGAACGATTAGTTCGTTCTACAGGATTATCCTGGGGAGTATAAACCGAACCGAACCGAACCATAACTTTGTATGATCTCACGGAAAGCCTTACCTTTGTACTGTACACCATTGTCACTTATTACCACTTTTGGACAACCGAACCTTGAGAGAATTAACTCGTGTAAGGCTTGAGCAACATGGTTAGCGGTAGCTTTTCGTAGAGGTCGACACTCTATCTATCTATCTTGAAACATTACAACAAACGAATGTCCTTTAGCTGATCTCGGTAACGGGCCAATTAAGTCTGTAGACACAGTAGTCCACGGGTCTTTATTGAGTGACGGTTGCATCTTTCCTGGAGTCTGCTGCTGCGAGACCTTGTACTGCTGACACAAAGAACAGGATCGGACATAGGCAGCGATTTCTCGAAACATGCCTGGCCAATAATACCGCAACGCAATCCTAGCGGCGGTTTTAGCTATTCCCATTTGTCCAGCAGTTGTAGAGTCATGGTTTTCTTGTAAAACCTGCTCTCTGACAGTCTTCGGTATACACAGTTTCCAAGGGTCTGAAAATTCGTCATCTTTTAGGTCAGACATATCCCATAAATGCCTATGCAATCGCACTTCTCGTACACAATAGTCTGGAAATGCTTTCGGGTTTGTTTCAACTTCAGTTAATTTGTTAGCATACCAGTTACATGTAGTAAAATTTGCTAAAACAAATACTGGATCAGCTTCTGGTTCGGATTCGCCAGTTTCTAACGGATCTCTAGATAGCGCGTCTGCAATACGATTTAAAACTCCTTGACGATACTTTATCTCAAAATCGAATTGCTGCAAGAACATCCGCCATCGGGCCAACCGGCCAGATGGACTATCTAAAGAAAACAACCAACGGAGAGACTGGTGGTCAGTGACAACGGTAAAGTGGTATAGCTCTAAGTAGGGGCGCATTTTCTCTACTCCCCAAACTATAGCAGCGCACTCTTTCTCTGTCACACTCATTTTACGCTCGGTAGATGTAAGAGTTCTACTTGCGTATGTGATTACATAGTCACCATCTTGGTAATGTTGAATTAAGGCCGCGACTAGTCCGTATTCAGACGCATCAGTCTGTAGGACAAATGGCCTAGAAAAATCTGGACAGGCCAAAACAGGGGCCTCAGTCAGACATTGTTTTAACTTGTCAAATGCGGTTTGTTGAGTTTCAGTCCAAATAAAGGGTTCTCTTTTTTTTCAATAACTTGTTTAACGGTGTTGCTATCTGTGAAAAATTTGCAATAAATCGACGGTACCAGGATGCAACTCCCAAAAATCTTCTTAGTGCCCTTTGATTTGCTGGTGGAGGTATCTGTAAAATACTTTCCACTTTCCCTGGATCGGTGCCGATTCCTTCTGGCGTTATCATGTGACCTAGGTACTTTAACTGTCTACGGCCAAACTGACATTTTTCTGGGTTAAGTTTCAGATTTGCGGTCTTTAAACGGCGGAAAACTTCTCGTAAATGCTCTAAATGAGAAGCAAAATCCGAACTTATTACGGCCACATCATCAAGATACGGAAAGGCAAACTCTAGCTCGGGTCCGATTACTATTTCCATTAGTCGTTGAAACGTTGCAGGCGCTGCATGTAGCCCAAACGGCATAACTTTAAACTGGAAGAGCCCTCTTCCTGGTACAGTAAAGGCAGTGATTGGTTTACTATCTTCGGTAAGTGCTATCTGCCAATATCCTTGCTTTAGATCAATAGTGGAAATGTAGCCGGCTTTACGTAGCTTATCCAAAATGGAGTTTATAAACGGTAAAGCATCCTTATGAGTTACATTATTTACTTTCTGAAAATCAATACAGAAACGAAACTTCCCGTCTTTCTTTCTGACCATAACAACAGGTGAACTCCACGGGCTACATGACGGTTCTATAATACCTTCTTCCAACATTCTCTCTACTTCTTCATTTATTATGGCCTGCATCTTCGGATTCTGAGGACGGTATCGCTGTTTTATCGGTTCTGTGTTAGGTTTTAATTTAATTTTATGTTTCACAAGCGGCGTTGTGCCCACGATTTGCTCAAATTCTGTGAGTTCTCGGTCTAGAAACGCAGGGTTCTCGATAATAGATATCAAATCTACAGGATTATCACTACTTGCAGCAAATTGTATGTTTTCGTTTAAGAAATCAAAATTGAACTTTATTTCTGCGCATAAAGTCAACTCCTAATATTAAATCTGTCGTCATACCAGGTAAATACAACAAAGTTTCATTGTAAATCTTTCTTTTTACCTTAAGTTCTAGCACGTATGCAATTGTAATCGGTATAACGGCACCATCGGCAACTTTTGCATGGGTAACGGGTGAAGTTTGAGCTTGAATCTGTCTTTCTTGACAATATTGCGCTAGCTTATCTCCACAATAAGACATTTTAGCTCCGGTGTCTAGTAAAGCGGAATATTTCTTATCAAAAATCATTACGTCAACATGAGGTCGACCATTGGTGCATAATGATATTTCATCGGTCTGTGAGGCCTGAGTGTCGGGTAGCTGTGTTGGCCTTGGTTTTTGACAGCTCCCATTTAGTTTTCCTGCCTGGAACACAGACAATCTCTGGAAAATATTCCATCTTGGCCACACCTTGAGCAAAACACTTTCCGGGTGCCTCGGCATTGGTTTCTCAGGTGCCCTGTTTCTCCACATCTCCAGCAAACAGCTGGTGTGTTAATTTGTCTCGTAAATGTTCTACCTTCCCCAGAAAACGTTATCTGTTGCGTAGGTCGGTTTTCGGATCGACTGGGTCGATTTGGTCTTGTCTCTTGTCTGGGATTAGAATTCCTTTGATCCTGATTATGGTCCATTCTATTTTGGTCGGGCGGACTCGATGGACGAGTTTGTGCCAAACCAGAGGTGCTAAAGGTGGGTGGCCTTAAGTCTTGCCGAACCCTTAACTGTTGACTTGAATTAGGTGGCGGTCTAACAGGTCGAAAATTTTCCACATTTGTGCGGGTCTGGTTGATTTCTTCTCTAAGTAGCTCGTACTCTCGTACAGCTCTAGTAAATGTCGAAATATCAATAAAATCAGATCTTTTAATCTCTCGTCTATATTCTGGTAATATAATTAACCTGTACAACCAGGTTAATTCTTGCGATAAAGGGTACCCTCCGTGTCTGCGGAGAAGCGTCTGTAAATCGGTAATATACTCAGATACTGGCTCATTTGATTTTTGTATTCTCTTGGCTATCTCAGCCTCGAGATTTTCAAAATAGTTAATCGGAAAGTAGTGATTACGGAATTCATGAACAAAAGTTTCCCAGTTTATCCAGTTTCTTATGTTATTGCGACACCAAGCCGCAGCCTCTAACTGAAATAATTCTGGTAATAATGGTATGAAGGACTCCCGGTCAATTTGATGAGCGGTACATTTCTCTTCCAACTGCTCTATAAAAGACGTAGGGTCCCCACGCCCATTAAAACTGATTCTTCACTGACTTACATTAAAATGTTGATTAGTCGGATTACTTATCGGATACTGTACACGAGACGGGTTTTGAGTACTAGCAGGAATATTTAAACTTTTATCTGGAGAATTTGCATGACTGATGTAACGTTGCCGGGGTATTTCTAATGCCGCTTGAATCGCTAGAAAACATAGGATTTGTTACGGGTATCATGATCGTTTCAGCGTTACTAGTGGTTGAGGTCGACGGATTCTCATATTGGCATGAGGTAATACTGTAAGGTACGGGTAACTTTTGGTAATTTCTTATTACCTCAGGGTTGGACTGTACACTTTGACTAAGAATCGTAGACGGTAAACGGTTGTTAGTATTTGGAATTGTTGGATATTTTGGCATTGAATCGTATGAAACGTTCGAGATCATGGGAATTTTATTTTGCATAGTTGTATGCGATACTGGGGAATTAAATTCAACGGATGAGCTGGGTATTACTTGTTGGCTGACGGTATTACAAACGGATGTGGTGTTGGAACTAGTCGGTAGAAAATACGGTTTTGTTAGGTAATAAGTTGACGGGTAAGATGGTATATACGGTTCGGTAGTGGTCGGTACGGTGGAGTATTGAAAACTTGTGGTTATCGGTATGACGTTTGCAAGGGTATAATTTGGACTCGCACTGTTCGGTATTATCGGCGGTGTTGGGTATGTAAATCTACAGTTGCCAACTTGCGAACTGGTAATTGGTACTAACTGGGTAATATGAGGTGCTTGGTATACGGAGGTATTAGTTTGGTGTACAGAAGGGAAGCTCAAATTCAATCTAGGGGGTCCTGATTAGGAAAAAATGTAAGTGCTGGGTTTGTGACGGAGGTGATACTCGAGGTCGGAATTTGTACAACGTTGGTAAAACAGGGAATTTTACTGTTGGTAAATGTTTGATAAGACGAGGTTATGGGCAAATCTACGGTACTAACAGAAAAGGTAACGGAAGTTTGTTGTGTATTTACAGAGGTTACAGGTTTTTTTTTGTTTGAAACTCGTAGACAATGATTGTGTAGAAATAAAATTTCGGACTTCCATTGTCTTTATTTATTTTTTTGGATGTTCTTGTCAAAAGATTAGACAGAAACATTCAAACCACTGTATATAGGAAACCTACACACACGGGACAGTACCTAAATTTTAAGTCTAATCATTCTGTTGCAACAAAACAAGGAGTTATAAGAAGTTTGTATTTAAGAGCCGTAAATATTTGTAGTAATAATGAAGAATTAACCACAGAAATTGACAACATTAAAAAGGACTTACAACAGAATGGTTATTCCGAGAAATTAATAAACTCAACGATATGTAAAATTAAAAACAAACTAAATGTACCAAATTCTCAAAATAATAATCCGTTAGGTGTTATTAACATTCCATATGTTCAAGGGATTTCAGAAAACATAAGACGAATAGCTAAACACTATAATATAAAAACAGTATTTTCTTCGGGAAATACGATAAGAAGTTTTGTAACTAAAACAAAACCAGACAATCCCTCAAATAATAAGGAATGTATTTACCAAATCCCGTGTGAGTGTGGTAAATCATATGTAGGTGAAACGAAACGCCCTCTTCAGGTTAGAGTAAATGAACATCTAAAAAGTACCCAATTAGGGGATATTGAAAAATCCGGTTTAGCAGATCATGCATGGTCAAATGATCACAGGATTCAGTGGTCAGGAGCTAAAGTTTTACATAAGGAGGCGCATTGGCGAAAACGAAAGTTTATTGAAGCAGCGTTTATAATGCAGAATAAAGAAGTTTTCAGTCAACCAAGCACGGACATACCAAACATATGGAAACCACTCCTTAAGGAAAACAGGCGTCTTACTCTTAAAAAGGGGGCGGGCCGTCACACCTGACTGTACACCAAGTAGTATAAGTAGTAGTCTAGAGACTAGATTGTTTAGTTTACACTTGATAACGGTTAGAGATACTTACTAACCGAAACGTCGTGTTTTAAAATAAATAAAGACAATGAAAGTCCGAAATTTTATTTCTGGTTACAGATTTATTGTAAACCACGGACATCATTGGGTTACTTACTGGTAACTACGGGGAGCTCGTGTACAGTCGGGGTCAACCTAGGGGACTTTCGTTCTTCACGAATATATTCTCTGAGTCTCTTGCTCTTAACTTCCATGGTTTCGTCCATGGACAAGTCAAAACGCAGGAGAATTTCGTCCACGTCGCTTTTCTTAAGATAATTAATCCAAGCTGATGTTGGCAAAACCTCAAGTTGGGTTCCAAACTCAGCGGAGTCTTCTTTAGATATGGGATTATTTTCGCTCGTTTGCTTTTCAGGCATGTTTCCAAATAGGGGCTCAATATTTAAGTCGGAGCCAGAAACGGAACCGTCACTTTCATGTAAAGACATTTTTATTAAGTTAGTTTTTTTTAAACTAGTTGAAAGTCTACAATAAGGATTTTTAATTAAAGCGTTTTAAACACGTGTTTGTCGAAGTAAAAATTGGCTAAAGACGGAAATATTCGTTATTTATCGGTTTATCGTCTATCCGAACCGATCCCAGAAAGTAACTCTACTCTAGATGCAATCGGATAGGTTCGGGAGATGTCGGGTATTATCGCAAACTATCGTTTTCCGAAATGTCCCGAAGATAACCACATGTCCGCAATCGACTAGAGTTGAAAGAATCGGGTTTTATCGGCTCTTACTGTTATTCCGAGTCAACCCGAAGCAAAACACGTGGTTGATTCTCAAAATAAACTAATTTAGAAAACACTTGTGACTCAAACGCAATCGGATGAAGTCGGAAGAGTTCGGGTTTTATTGGTAAAAAGGCGGAAATATTCGTTATGTATCGGTTTATCGTCTATCCGAACCGATCCCTGAAAGTAACTCTACTCTAGATGCAATCGGATAGTTTCGGGAGATTTCGGGTATTATTGGAAACTATCGTTTTCCGAAATGTCCCGAAGAGAAACACGTGTCCGCAATCGACTAAAATTAAAAAGAATCGGGTTTTATCGGCTCTTACTGTTATTCCGAGTCAACCCGAAGCAAAACACGTGGTTGATTCTCAAAATAAACTAATCTAGAAAACACTTGTGACTCAAACGCAATCGGATGAAGTCGGAAGAGTTCGGGTTTTATCGGTAGCTATCGTTTTCCGAAATGTCCCGAAGAGAAACACGTGCAGCAATCGGCTATACTCGGAAGGTTTCGGGCATTGTCTATTATAACGGCGATTACGAGTCGATAGTAGTCAAATAAACGTTTAGAATCGAAATAGTTGGGGTTTTAAGTCAAAATTGAGGATTTCTTTTCAATTACTTAGCACAACGTAGAATCTTGTTTTTATAATCAAACAGACGGACTATTCTTTTTGTTTGTACGGCAAAATATCAATATATTATGATATGATACTCTAATGTGTCAAATTAGAAACAGTGTAAAGTGGTAATAGAATCTTGTTTTTATAATCAAACAGACGGACTATTCTTTTTGTTTGTACGGCAAAATATCAATATATTATGATATGATACTCTAATGTGTCAAATTAGAAACAGTGTAAAGTGGTAATAACTTCCAACAAAATTTAACAAAAGGGGAAAAAAGCAAATGGCCCCACGTTGGGCGCCAAATTTGTAAGGAATTGAATACCTTTCAAAGTTCCAGCAAAGAACAATTCGATAATTCTTTCACGAAACGGTATATAACGGATTTACATGTCCGTTGGCTATTCTATAACTCAAATACCACTTTTATTACTCAGTTTGGTCCTAGTTAAAATGTAGATTCTTTAGTCCGGGAATATGCTTAAAATCAACCCTGTATAAGACGCGTGCCTACCTGTATGGCATCCAAGGTAGGGGTCCGGGAAAACAGGGTGATTTGGGGAATTACCAACTTTGAAACCAACCCTAAAGAACGCGTGCCTGCCTGTATGGCATCCAAGACAGGGGTCCGGGATTAGAGTGGTTTGAGTCTAAGAAACGGGTTAAAGATGAAATGTGCAGTTTTCCTTCGAATTATCTTGTACCCAGGAGGAAAGTGCACATTGTCTTAACCGGGCAAAATCAGGAAAAAGACGCGTGCCTACCTGTATGGCATCCAAGGTAGAGGTCCGGGGAATATACCAATTTGAAATGAACCCTGGAAGACGCGTGCCTACCTGTATGGCATCCAAGGTAGGGGTCCGGGAAATCAGGGTGATTTGGGAAATTATCAATTTTGCAACCAACTCTAAAGAACGCGTGCCTACCTGTATGGCATCCAAGATAGGGGTCCGGGATTAGAGTGGTTTTAGTTCAAGAAAACGGGTCTCAAGAATCTACAGATTACTTCTCCGTTTCATTGTACGAAGCGGTGGTAAATTGCATCGTTTTCTAACCGGGACTTTTACTTTAAATCAACCCTACAAGACGCGTGCCTACCTGTATGGCATCCAAGGTAGGGGTCCGAGAGTAGGGTGATTTGGGGATTTTACCAACTTTGGGACCAACCCTAAAGAACGCGTGCCTACCTGTATGGCATCCAAGGTAGGGGTCCGGGAGTTAGGGTGGTTCGGGATTAGCAAAACGGGTCAAACTGGAAAATACAATTTTCCTTTTGCTCCAGCCTATTTACACCAGCTAGGAAATTGCATTTTCTCTGGACCGGAAAATAACTAAAAATCAACAAGACGCGTGCCTACCTGTATGGCATCCAAGGTAGGGGTCCGGGAAATCAGGGTGATTTGGGGAAATCTACCAACTTTGGAATCAGCTCTAAAGAACGCATGCCTACCTGTATGGCCTTCAAGGTAGGGGTCCGGGATTAGAGAGATTCGAATTCAATAAAATGGGTTAGAAAAACCGTCTGCAATTTACCCAGCAAAAGAAAAACATTTTTGCATTAAATATAAAGAACAGCATAAAATAAATACTTAAAAATAGCCTACGCACTTACCTTTTTACAGTCTCGGTACCGGTGCACTAGAAATATCGCGAGTTTAGTTTTAGCACTTCAAGCTACGGCGGGCGATGACGGATAAAAAAAAGGGTCGAACACGATGTGTCGATTGCTTAAATAGCCTCTGTTCGGAAGTGCTCGTTTTTCAGAGGTGGGAGGCCAAAGAAAGCCGATCACTTCCGAAAGGCTCCGACTAACCCCCACTAAATCAGAGGTGGAAGGCCGAAGTAAACCGATCCTTTCCGAATGGCTCCGACTAACCCCCACGAAACCAGAGGTGGGAGGCCGAAGTAAACCGATCCTTTCCGAATGGCTCCGACTAACCCCACGACATTAGAGGTGGGGAACCGAAGAAAGCCGCTTATTTCCGAATGGCTCCGACTAACCCCACGACATTAGAGGTGGGGAACAGAAGGAAGCCGATTATTTCCGAATGGTTCCGACTAACTTCCACGACATTAGAGGTGGGGACCAAAGAAAGCCGATCATTTCCGAATGGCTCCGACTAACACCACGACATTAGAGGTGGGGAACCGAAGGGAGCCGATTATTTCCGAATGGTTCCGACTAATTTCCACGACATTAGAGGTGGGAGCCAAAGAAAGCCGATCATTTCCGAATGATTTCGACTAACCCCCACGAAGTCAGAGGTGGGGATCAAAGAAAACCGATCATTTCCGAATGATCCCGATAAACTACGGATATCCCCCACGGCATCTGGAGTCAATAACTTATAATTTCTACTCACGGCCGATGGATTACGACAAATTAGACCTGCCCATGCTTTAGGAGACTTGTAAAACAACTTTACCTAAATTACCCCTACCTAACAAAGATAGAAATTAGTAACTTCGTTACAATTTCAGAGCTCAGCCTTTTTAAAAACCGCAAAGAAAAAACCAAAGCCGCCTTGGCCCCTCGCCTTCCGAAATCCTGGCTCCGCTACTGACGGTTAAGAACATCCTAAAAATCCCTTACAAAAAGTTCTCCAAGCAAGAAAGTTTATAAAACATAAACTTTTTTTGGGTACTTATAAAAGACCCATGAAAATGAATGTTTTTAATGATGTTGAGGCTACAGTTTATTTTTGGTAATCTATCATGGTGTCAAATAAGCAAATTAAGGCTCTTAGTATCGCAAATACGAAACTAATTAATGTTGAGTGAACCCTCCATGTACACATAATTAAAACAGCGTGAAGCACTTTTGCGGATTTGAAAAATAAACAGATTTCCAATGCGGAAGGAACTAAACTAACATCAACAATTAACATGATCCTTAATCTAAAAAAATATGACACAGCCACTTATTATTTAGCATACATGTTTGTGTGGAAAATGAAACTTAGAGGGGGAACAAATGCAAAAAATTAAAAATAAAATAGGTATTTATTGATATAAAGAGAAAAAAACGAAAACGAAAAAAACATACACTACACTACGTACACATCATTTTCTCAAATCTTAACCTCTTGCAGTAAAACCACAAAATAAGTACTTGATTGATTCGATTGATTGGTTAGTCCCGCCAGCAAGAATAGGTTTTGGGTGTCCCCGACACTGCAGCTATTTAGCTTATTGTATCGCCTGCTAGGTGGTTTTCCCTAGTTTAGGAGGCTTGACGACCTCGCTAAGAGCAGCAGCCCCTTTACTAGTTTTCTCTGACAGTCTGCCTCTCTGGAAGGGGTTTCCTCCAGGAGGATTTTTGTTCTGCAGAAGGTCAGTGCTGGGCACTCAAATATTATGTGAGAAGTACAAAGCAGTCCCGTTACCTGCCTGATTTGTTTTCTATTGAGTTTTATAGTATATAAGCCCAGTAGGATTTTGGGCTTGAATTGCAAACCGATACTCATATATTTTAGTCGATTCATCATAAGACCATGATCCAAAAAAAATGGAGATACCTGTGAAAATCCTGCATAAACAACCCGCCATCTTTGTTTAAAGATGGCGAAAAGGAGTTTGAATCAAATGTACGTAACTTTTTTATTATGACATCGATTTTACTCAAACAAATTGTGATTAGCTTCTACTATAATGGTCTCTCCAAATCAGCATCAATACTTTGTTTTTTATTTGTCTCTATACTATAAATTCTGTGAGTTCCTCAAATATGCTGTTTTTTTTTACGTTTTTTGATTTTTTAAAGAAAACTACTGGATTTACAAAAAAAATATAAAAAAATATGCAGATTGTTAAGATGTATTCATTGTGGGTCTAATATTTGCTGTAGATTAAGCGGTTCTCGAGTTACACTTAAAAAACCACTAAATTGGCCTATACCTACCCTCAGGTACAAAATTTTCATATTTTCACCAAAGTCATGAAAGTTACTAAAAAACTATATAGATCCAAAAAGGATGTCAAGCTTAATAAGAAACGGCTATTAGTTTCAAACAGAAACTGATACTGAGGTAGATATGGCGGCTTAAACATGGCCGAAGCGTAATTTACAATTTTATTTTTGAGGGTAATTTTTTTATGTAAAACGAACCCCTACGGGGTTAAAATGTACCTCTGCTAAAAGACAATTTAAATATCTTCAAAAAAGGATAGCACATTTTTTGTCGTAAATTTAATAGTTTTCCTGAAAAACACAAAAAATATGCGGCATACATAATTCGATGTTTTCGTTCCATAGAAGTACGACAATGGCATGGGTCCATTAAGGGAAAAAACAATTTATGCACAGATAAGCGAATCCCAGCGTCAAAAATCTTACAAAAAACATATTTGATACTTTTCTCTTAAATTGACAACTTCTTAACGGTTTGAGCTAGAGACTTGGTTCTTTTTTTGATTTGTGGACAAAAATGACCGATTAAAATTAATCACCAGTGGCATGTTTTTATATTTGTAAAATATATACAGGGTGTCCCAAAAATCCGGGTCTACCCAAATATCTGCTGAACTATTGCAGATAACTGAACCATATTTGGTAGTGATCGATGACACCGAGAGATTTATTTTATGCATACATTAACAAAAAAGTTTAAAAAATACATTAAGAAAAAAGTTATATTTATATTTTAGCTATTTATTCGATTTTTATTTTCTAAAAAACACCCTGTATTTCGAAAACGGAGCAATGTCGGACTAAAGTAGGTGGCTTTTAATTGTACTGACCTTTCATAGACACAGACTGTATAAGTAATTTTATCCATATTTCCGTGCTTTTCCATATTTTTCCCGGGTATGCTGTAATTGACCAGAGGCAAACAACCAAAACCTTAAACAACATGGCAATACCAACAAAAAACATGTGTCAAAAATTCCCACGTATGGGGGATGGCGGGTATGGCTATATTTAAAAATTTGTAAAAAATGGTAAAAGAATAAGTTTCACAGTCGATAGAATTTGACACGTTTTTTATCATAGGCAAGGGACAGTTGGCGTACATGGTTTTTTAAAGGCCTTTCAAACAAGATATCTCTCAATAGGGTTTTTGTTTAAAACAACAAACTTGTAAATTTTGACAAAAACTGAAAAAATTAGTTTTGACAGTCCATAGATTTTGACAGATTTGAATGTGTAGACAATTAACGGCTATATCAAAATATGTATTTAGTTGTCAAATACCTTTAAAATGAGGTATCAATCGATAAGGATTTATAATTAAAATTTTTAAGTTGATCGCCCCCTATGTCGCCCCCTAATGCAGGAGCAGCACAACCGCCTCTTAATAAAATAGATCTCTTGATGTTAACGATTACTGCCAAATATGGTTCAGTTATCTTCAATAGTTCAGAAGATGTTTGAGTGGACTCAGAGTTTTGGGACAGCCTGTATATATATATATATATATATATATATATATATATATATATATATATATATATATCTTGTTTTCGGTCACTCTCGTGGCATCTCCTTCTTACTCTCTTGGCTAATTTTAGTGCCAGGAAGAGAAGCGAATCTGTCAGAATAGTGCCCGGCACAATTAGTGCCTGGCACTATTCCAATAAGTCCCTAATACAAAAAACAAGGGATTTTAATCTTAGTAACCATCTCAGGAAAGGAAAGACCTCGGGCAAGACTGCATTCCCGGCCGTTTTAACAAACAGTAAAAATAAAGAGCCCTCAAAAAGTTGGCGGCAAATTCAGTTGAAAAGGGTACACTAGAAGATTGGATTTTCAATAAACCAAAACATATTAACAAGACTTATTTTATAATAATTTTTAATGGGTTCAAAAAAAACGTCATATAGAAATAGCGGTATATGATACCGGTAACAGCGTTAGTATAAGTTTTTGTGTTTGCCTCTCTGAGTAGGTACATGAAAAAAAACCTTTTAAACTGATGTAACTCGTAAACGAAATGATCGATGGCTGTTTCGTTTTATCCATTTATCAGGGAAAATAGTACAAATTTACTTTTTTAGGTGAAATAAATAATATTTACCTGTAGATAAGCAGGTACTAAAACTAAAAGAAAAGTTTAGGCCTATTAAATATAGTATGTATTCCAGATACATTTACCTACTTATTTTATGGAGATTTATGTAAGAAATACAACTTTGGATAAATGTAAAAAAGCAAAAACTAAAAATTGTCTTTAATATTATATATTTATTTATTGCTTGACATTACAAAAACCTTTGTAAATATTTTTAACTCCTATAGAGCATCTGTAGTATTTTAACCAAAATTGTATTTCTTACACAGTTTTCGAAATCGAACTTTATCTGGGACACCCTGTATATTATTTCAGTGTTAAAAATTCATGGATAACACAGTTAGAAATAGTGCCAATTGAAATGGAGATGAAAAGTGACAATCAGGTATAAAAAGTGGCAGATCGGGCCTAAAAAGAAGTACGAAAAGTAGCGTATAAACCATTTTTTTTCTTGGCGAATTGTAGAGGGTGACACCAGTTTTAAATAAAAGTTTCACTTCAGAAATACTACGGCAAGAACAAAGGGAAATATACCAATATCAACATTTTTATCAGAAAATTTTAAAAAATTAATTTGGAAAAGTAAAAAACTTTATGCAATTATGCAACAGTTAAAATATCGAAATGCGGATTCGACTAGTTATAAAATTTGTTTTGGGCGCCAAGCCGCACCGTATTCAAAATTTTTAAAAATATGTTTTGTCGTCAAAATTGGATAATTTTGTCTACAAATCAAAAAAAGAACCAAGTCTCTAGCTCAAACCATTAAGAAGTTGTCAAAATCACGTGACCACCTGTCAATTTAACAGAAAAGTATCAAATATGTTTTTTGTAAGATTTTTGACGCTAAGTTTAAATATGTAACTGCGGGTTCGCTTATCTGTGCATAAATTATTTTTTCCCCTAATGGACCCATGCCATTGTCGTACTTCTATGGAACGAAAACATCGAATTATGTATGCCGCATATTTTTTGTTTTTTTTTCAGGAAAACTATTAACTTTACGACAAAACGTGTTCTATCCTTTTTTAAAGATGATTAAATTGTCTTTTAGCTGAGGTACATTTTAACCCCGTAGGGGTTCGTTTTACATAAAAAAATTACCCTCAAAAATAAAATTGTAAATTACGCTTCGGCCATGTTTAAGCCGCCATATCTACCTCACTGTCAGTTTCTGTTTGAAACTAATAGCCGTTTCTTATTTATCTTTACATCCTTTTTCGTTCTGTATAGTTTTTTAGTAACTTTCATGACTTTGGTGAAAATATGAAAATTTTGTACCTGGGGGTAGGTATAGGCCAATTTAGTGATTTTTTGAGTGTAACTCGAGAACCGCTTAATTTACAGCAAATATTAGACCCACCATGAATACATCTTAACAATCTGCATATTTTTTATATTTTATGTTTTTTTTTGTAAAACCAGTAGTTTTCTTGAAAAAATCAAAAAACCTAAAAAAAATAGCGTATTTGAGGAACTTACAGAATTTATAGTATAGAGACAAATAAAAAACAAAGTATTGATAGTGATTTGGAGAGGCCATTATAGTAGAAGCTAATCACAATTTGTTTGGGTAAAATCGATGTCATAATAAAAAAGTTACGTACATTTGATTCAAACTCCTTTTCGCCATCTTTAAACAAAGATGGCGGGTTGTTTATGCAGGATTTTCGCAGGTATCTCCATTTTTTTTGGGACATGGTCTTATGACGAATCGATTAAAATATATGAGTATCGATTTGCAATTCAAGCCCAAAATCCTACTGGGCTCTTAGACTATTAGTAGTTCACAGGTGAGTGAGGGTAGTGGTGATGAAACCATTTTCTTACTGTGGTTTAGCCTTGGTAATGAATGCCACTTATCTATCGTTTGATGTAGCCACGTACCAATTTTTTTGAAATTCCAAACGCAGGTTCTAGCCCTATGAATAGTTTTTCAGATCCTTTTCTAGCAAGTGAATCTGCCTTTTCATTGCCTGGAACCCCCGTGTGCCCTGGAACCCACGCAAGAGTAAACTTGTTGTGTTTTGCTAGGGTTAATAAGGATTGCAGATAGTTCCAGACATAGAGTTAGTTTGTTGCAGTGGCGTATATATGGGGGGGGGGCTGGGGGGCCCGGGCCCCCCCGAAGCTAAGATTTTTTTGGATATTTTCCACATATTTCATGAATACAAACATAAAATAGCATAAAATACACCCTTATGAGGTCTCGGGCCCCCCAAAACTGTCTCGGGCCCACCCCGAAACTTTTTTCTATATACGCCACTGGTTTGTTGACTCGCTAGTGCTTTAATTGCTGCTTGGCTATCTATGAATATTGTGATATTTGTTGAGATATCCTCTTTCCAGATTTTTAACTCCTCTTTATTAATTTCTTGTCTCTCCACAAGTTGTACCATAATTCAACCTTATCATCAAGCCTATTTAAATGATAAAATTCAGTAAAGCTGAAATGCCACCTTTCTAGTTTCAGATAGTTTTTGAAGGCCTTTAAGGATGCCCAAAAAGTTGTCTTTAAATACAGCAATACTTTACCTCTATAAACTTAGCATTACCACTTAAGAATTGTATATTCGCAATATATGCATTAATTGTCGTGAATTTGTCGTAAATTTGTCGTGAAAGAAAAAAATTTGTCGCGCCACCCGTTTTCCTGAAAAGGGTATGTAATGCTAAGTTGAGTCTCAACTTAGCATTACCACCCCAGAAAAAATTAAAATTTTTAAAAACTAATCTATGGAATAATTGTCGTAAATTTGTCGTGAAAGAAAAAAATTTGTTGCGCCACCCGTTTTCCTGAAAAGGGTATGTAATGCTAAGTTGAGTCTCAACTTAGCACTACAACCCCAGAAAAAATTTAAATTTTCAAAAACTAATAAATGCATTAATTGTCGTGAATTTGTCGTAAATTTGTCGTAAAAGAAAAACAATTGTCGCGTCATCCGTTTTCCCGGAAATGGGCAGTGAGCAACTTTGAGATCTAAATCTAAATCTCCGTGATCTTTAAGCTTTTTCACAATACGAAGTTGTAGTATATTTAACGCTGTCGCGCGATTGTAAATTTTTGGTGAAACAATCGTTATATTACGTGCTGTTTTTACTTTTACCCTTACCCTTTGTGGTGTTAATATAAATATTCATTGCTCGCTGTTTTCAATGATCAAGCTAACGCCAGGATTTTGCTTTGTTTTAGAATTAACGAAAAAAAGCGAACTTCTCAAGAAATATTATGTTGTCCTTTTAACAATCATAGGCATTTTGCTACAAAGAACGGATATAAATATGTTTCATACTAACAAAACACCATCTTCTAGTAACACTAGGTACCTACTAGTTGTATAGCTTTATTTATTTTATTGTAGGCGAAAGTTCTTACCTAACAAAGTCGAGAAGCCCTCCCTACCCCTTGTTACACTTTGCCAAACTTTTAGGAAGCCCTCCAAATCCTGTTACGTAATTAATAGGCGACCCCTAATAAAATAAAGATCAAGCATAGCATAGGCAATGGTTGGGAAAAAACTTTTCGGACACGTGTGTAAACGTGGTATGTCGACTTGGCAACACAGCTCTGGGTGCCTATTCTTGAAGGTTCTTGAAGTGAGCGAAATTTTCACCTTTATCTTTTTCACCGTGAAATAAATCCGCGGCAGTTTTGTGGCGTTTCTAGCCTTACTCTTGGTTGGCAGTTTTGTTTTGGCAACAAAATTAAAAGAGACTTACTGGAAGTGAAATACGGTCTAGCAGTAATATATTCGTCCGGATTTTTCCGGTTCGGTTCAGGAGTGGAAAAACAAACCTGGTCCAGAATGTAGCTGGCCGTACAAGAATAGTATGCCAAGCAAGCAGTCACATATTAAGCATTGAGCATTGTCGGGCATGGAACTTCGTCGGCCGTGGGAGCATAACAGTGCGCAGTTTTGGTGGAAGTATTTATGTGAATCCAGTATTCTGTGGTTAAATTCGAAAAGCTAAAGTATAAACTTTTTGCTACTAAACCTACTGTGTACGGTTTAAAAAATGGCAAAGCGAAATTCTAAAGTTAAGAAAATTAGTTTCGGCAATTCATGGTTTAATTTTAAGAAAGGTTTTTCTTCAAGTAAACAAAGACTGATGTCTAGTTCTGTCTATATGTCTGAAAAAGCTACTTGCCCGATTTTAATGAAATTTGGTACCCAGGTTGGGTTTTGGCGCTAGATGGTCCCATTTAAAAATGATTAAAATTCACCCATGTTCGGTGGATGAAAAAATTGGGGTATATTACAAAAATTAGAGTTCTGGTAAAAATATTACTTGTACGTGTGGTACTGTATTAAAGGTGTGCAGTGTGAGTGAATATAAATAATTTGATCCGTGACGGATCTGATACCTTCCCAGCTAGCCTATTACCACACTTCAAGAGAAGCCATGATAAATCAGCCTTGAAAACAGTTTTTTGTATATATCTCAGAAACTAAGGCTCCTATGAGCTATTATTCAGGCTTCTACGATGATATTTTTGGGGCTTAAGTCAAATGAAAAAAGAATGGATCCTGGTTTTTTTTTAACTCAGTTTCAAATAATACTTTAAGTGGCCCTGCTGTAAAGTTTGAAAAATGTCCCTTATGATCTTTTACCTTTCAACCATCGATTTAGTTTGCTTTGTTCAGTGGTGTTAGACTCGGGGGGGGGGGGGATCTCCAATTGGACGCGTCCCCGGGTGGCGGATAGAGGGTTATTTTCGTGGACCAAAATGGGTAAAAATTACAATATACATTAATCGTGTGAGCTTAGGTGCCCATAAATTGGCAGAGTAGATATTTTGTTTATTGAAGGTCAAGCCAAACATGACAAATGAGACTTTTTGTCGAGACAGGTACACACTAGGTTTAGTAGCAAAAAGTTTATACTTTAGCTTTTCGAATTTAACCACAGAATACTGGATTCACATAAATACTTCCACCAAAACTGCGCACGGCCGACGAAGTCCCATGCGCGACAATGCTCAATGCTTAATATGTGACTGCTTGCTTGGCCTACTATTCTTGTACGGCCAGCTAAATTCTGGACCAGGTTTGTTTTTCCACTCCTGAACCGAACCGGAAAAATCCGGACGAATATATTACTGCTAGACCGTATTTCACTTCCAGTAATTCTCTTTTAATTGTGTTGCCAAAACAAAACTGACAACCAAGAGTAAGGCTAGAAACGCCACAAAACTCCCGCGGATTTATTTCAATATAACGATTGTTTCACCAAAAATTTACAATAGCGCGACAAGGTTAAATATACCACATCTTCGTATTGTGAAAAAGCTTAAAGATCACTGAGATTTAGATTTAGATCTCAAAGTTGCTCACTGCCCGTTTCCGGAAAAACGGATGACGCAACAATTGTTTTTCTTTTACGACAAATTTACGACAAATTCACGACAATTAACGCATTTATTAGTTTTTGAAAATTTTAATTTTTTCTGGGGTGGTAGTGCTAAGTTGAGACTCAACTTACATACCCTTTTCAGGTAAACGGGTGGCGCGACAATTTTTTTTCTTTCACGACAAATTTACGACAAAATACGACAAGTATTCCATAGATTAGTTTTTAAAAATTTAAATTTTTTCTGGGGTGGTAATGCTAAGTTGAGACTCAACTTAGCATTACATACCCTTTTCAGGAAAACGGGTGGCGCGACAATTTTTTTTCTTTCACGACAAATTTACGACAAATTTAAGACAATTAATGCGTATAAATGTTTCGTGAGAAGTTCACTTTTTTTCATAATTTCTAAAACAACGCAAAATCCTGGCGATCAATGAATAGTTACACAAACACCACAAAAGGTTATATTAAAAAGTAAAAGCGGAACGTAATATAATGATTGTTTCACCAAAAATTTACAATTGCGCGACAAGGTTAAATATACTACATCTTCGTATTGTGAAAAAGCTTAAAGATCACTGAGATTTAGATTTAGATCTCAAAGTTGCTCACTGCCCGTTTCCGGGAAAACGGATGACGCGACAATTGTTTTTCTTTTACGACAAATTTACGACAAATTCACGACAATTAAGGCATTGATTAGTTTTTAAAAATTTTAATTTTTTCTGGGGTGGTAATGCTAAGTTGAGACTCAACTTAGCATTACATACCCTTTTCAGGAAAACGGGTGGCGCAACAAATTTTTTTCTTTCACGACAAATTTACGACAATTATTCCATAGATTAGTTTTTAAAAATTTTAATTTTTTCTGGGGTGGTAATGCTAAGTTGAGACTCAACTTAGCATTACATACCCTTTTCAGGAAAACGGGTGGCGCGACAAATTTTTTTCTTTCACGACAAATTTACGACAAATTCACGAATATCCAATTCTTAAGTGGTAATGCTAAGTTTATAGAGGTCAATACTTTTGTATTTTTAAGACCCATCGTGTCACACAAAGGAGAGGAATATTTAAACCATACTTTCGTCGTAAAACTAATTCAGGGAAAAAAATAATTATATCCTTTACAGTATACATCCTTAGGAATAAGTGTATTTATTATATAATATTATGTAGATACGAATAAGTTTATAGTTCTGACTTGATTGATTGGAAACGCATGTTTGCTGTTTGCCCTAATTTGTATTTCGATATATAAAGCAAATATAGCTAATAGCTTCTCTACACATCTCCGTTTTTGGACAAATAAAGCAAATATAGCGAATTCGCTAAGCTATGTATAGGGCCACCCTAAAAGATACAATATAACAAAAAAATTTTTGAGGATTTTTAAGCAATGACAATTTTTAATATGTTCCTCTTTCATTTAAGTATAGTCTGAACTTTTCTACGAGGATCTACCTGAGCTTCATTGTTTCAAGTTTTCTCCCTTATGGCGCAGTATCGTTGGACATCTGGGAATCTTTTGTAGGTCTCTGGTCTATTTCCGGGCAATTTAGGCGTTTCTCTACCACAAGGTATTCATGCCATGGTAAAATTTCTCAACAACATTAATTTCAATGTTCAGAAGAATTTAATTGTTTAGTCTTATTTCATTTTAAAAGGTCTGATTCCTTATTTTACAATTCATAACGTACTTATTCAAATTTTTCCTTGTCAAATAAACATTCAAAAAGCAATATAAGTTAACCATAAGTTTTAAGAAAAGTTTCCTGAGTGTTGTAGAACATCTTATGATACAATATATATGAAATAAAATGCAGAATCCAAAAAATTGTCTCTCTTTCTCGAAAAGAAAATAGAGAAATATAAATTTATTATTTCTCTTCCTTTCCTTTTAAGAGCGAGCTAGCAGCTTAAAGCCTAACTGTAGGTGTCAGCCATAAGACTATGACTAATTTGGAATCCAGATGAAATATTAATGACTTTTGTACTACCCTGTGTATACCTATATCAGCTGAAATTTAATTAAACGGCATCAGATGTTGCTATACTTTCTATTTCCAACAGAGAGGCTCTCAAACGCATTCTGACGCTATTAAATTTATACAATGGCCAATTTCGGCAATCAATCAGGGGCAGCATTTTGCCTCTACGATAATTGAATGACCGTTGATACACAACAGATGTATGTATTTTGACGATTTCATCGCTAAATTAGTTGCCGTGATAAATTGAACATTTTCATTAACAGCAGATTCTTTTCTGTATAAGTGGAGTGTCAATTAAGCGACTGCTTAAATTTATAACAAAAATGTTGACTAGACTTGACTTGGACTGATATTTATACAGCCGCAGAACGGTTGTAGTTACTTTGGTCTAACGTACCTCGTTCCCTTTTTGATAAACCCAATCTTTTGATTTTGGAGGTAAATAAATCTTGCATAAGGCCTCCAGAAGGTCTAGCGCTAAGGAGTATCATGATTCCCACTAACTGAAAAACATTCTTCTTCTTTTGTAGATATCCAGGCATGACACCAATATTTAAGCCGTCTTGTATCAAATTCCTGTTTTCTGTAAATTTTGGGCAGTGTATCAGTGTATGGCAACTTATCCACTGTTTGATATCAAGTATTAATCTTATTGTCCGTATTGCCTTTCCTGTATCGTTTGTCCATCTTTCTTGCTACTTTTCGAGTTTATATTTTTCGCTATATATATTTGTTCTTTTGTGTTAGTGTGCTATTAATTGCATACTTGGTGATACTTCGGATATAACCTGCAAGGCTTCTTTATAATTGATTATTTTTATGATTTATCCTGTACCACGTATAAAAATAGTTTTTTCGCAGTTGATGGTCATTTTAGCTCACACATATACTATACTATAGTAGTGTGAGCTATGGTGATCCTAATTTTTTCGAGAAAAAAAAAGTTGCTCCGATTTCAAAAATTTTTATATATCTTTGCGTTTCAGATGATTTTGAAACTTTTTTGTTGCGCCGTCTGTCTGTCTGTCTGTCTGTCTGTATGTCTGTCTGTCTGTCTGTCTGTCTGTCTGTCTGTCTGTATGTCTGTAACGACCAACGCGCATAACTCAAAAACCGCTTGGCCGATTTTAATGAAATTTTGTACCTAGGCTGGGTTTTGGGCCGAGATGGTCCCATTTAAAAATGAACAAAATCCACCGAGCACAAACCAAATAAAAGGGTGGGGGTAGATTTCAAAAATTAGAGTTTATGGGAAAATATGGCGTGTGTGACATCAAACGAAAGGTAATTGAGTCTGGAGTTCAAAAAAATACATTTTAATTTATTTTAAAAAAAAGGGTGGGGGTATATTTCGAAAATTAGAGTTTTAGTGAAAATATGGCGTGTGTGATATCAAACGAAAGGTAATTGAGTCCGGGGTTTAACAAAATACATTTTAGTTTTTGTTTTTTTTAAGGGTGGGGGTAGATTTCAAAAATTTGAGTTTAAGTCAAAACATGGCTTGTGTGGTATCAAACAAAAGGTAATTTATTCCGGAGTTGAATAAAATATATTTTAGTTTTTAGTTATATTAGCTCACACGTTCACTATAACTATAGTACCTAGTGTGAGCTTAGGGGCCCATATATTGGCAGAGTATTTTAAGGGTGGGGGTAGATTTCAAAAATTTGAGTTTAAGTCAAAATATGGCTTGTGTGGTATCAAACAAAAGGTAATTTAGTCTGGAGTTAAATAAAATATATTTCAGTTTTTAGTTATATTAGCTCACACGTACACTATATCTATAGTACCTAGTGTGAGCTTAGGGGCCCATATATTGGCAGAGTATTTTGTTAGTGATTAACATTGGTTGTCGTTGTTGGTTTTAGAAATGCTTGTTTAATAACGGTTGTAGCATGCCCTCCAAAAGACAAGTTTTCACCAATTAAAATTCCAAGATATTTTATCGCCTTCTTCGGGCCTACTTCTTATTGTTTAGGATTGAACTTTAAAGCATTGCTATCTCCCTTTCCGCCTAATATAACTGCTTCAGTATTTTGATGAGCTATCTAGCTATCGGTTTTGTTAAGGGTATCGTTTGCTTTTTCTATAAGGTCTGTTTTATTTCTTGCAATTATTGTAATGTCAACATCGTCTGCATATTCTGTAAGTGTGACTCTATGCCTCACGTTCCGTTTCAGGACTAAGTCATGGTACATATTTTATAAATAGGCCCTAAAATTGATCCTTGCGGTATTCCTGACGAAAGGTTTATTATCTCTGTTTCACATATTATGTGTTTCTCTATTGTTTAGCTAGTCTCTGATAATTTCTTTGCCTATGTTTGTTATCGTTTTGGCTGCATCAAGGGTTTCATACAGTTTGGCGCAAGGTTGTCTGTAAGGCAGAGAGGCCTATAGCCATTTAGACTCAAGGCTGTACGCAAAAAAAATCGGGGGGGGGGGGAGGATTAAAAATGTTCAATAAAAATTTGCGTGTTGTACAATTTTTTTGATTTATTTGTGTTGCTGAGAGATCTCTTTTAACCCGCTTTATTGACTATTTCGGTGGAGAGATTGATCCCGTTTGATACCTTCCCTAGGTACGGCCTTGTTTGGAGTGTAATATGACTTTTCTGACTTATGTATAGAATGAACTTTAAAATTTAAAATAATATTAGAAAGATTTGGTTCTTCAGCAAGTCGTTTATAACTTTTTGTCTTCTTTCGGGAGCTATGTTTAACGTTTCTTTGATGGTCTTTGCAGAAATCCCATCTGAGATAAACTCAACCTAATCTCACGGTTCGTCGGCATCCTTTGTAGCCTCAGATCGGGTTTTTATTTAATCCCGTCCTTTTGTGCCTCGGAATGGGCAACCGACTGAGAGAGTATGTAGGAAAGACCGCCTTCACGAGATAACCAATCTCATCTGGCCTGGTTGCCGAAATAAATACCGAACTCTTCCATGGAATTAAAAATCCAATAAATTTCTGCAGCACGTGACATCTGCATCCAATGTGATGTAACTCAGTTGAGCAGTGTATTTAACCTATGGGATCACCACGGAGCTTTCCTTAGTTTATATTAGTCATAATATATTTAATTAATTTCAGTGGTTTTTTGCTCCGTGAGTTTATACCAAATCTGCTGTCTTTTAGGTTGAGTGAGAGACCTATAATAATAATTTCCTCCTAAAATAATATTAGTTTTAATTATGTAAAGCCAGACGCAAAGACTGGGTGCAAAATAGATAGGGTTTCCCAACACTAAATGGGTGCATTTTAATTAGGATTTTAATTTTACCTCTTAAAAGCTTTTATTAATTAGCTGTTACCTAAATTCAAAAACCGTATGCACTGACGAAAAAAAAATATTTGAGATAAATAAAAATAGATTTATTTGTTTATATATATATTTATCGGTTTCACAACGTTCTACGTCTTCCGATACCCCATCTCCACTCGTTTCTGTTTGCCCATAATTCATCATCTAGGCCTCTTATTCTTATTTCACTATCTATTCCTTCTCTCCAGCTTCTCCTTGGTCTTCCTCGTTTTCTTCGGCCAGTTGGTTTCCATTGTAATATTTGTTTAGGTAGTCTTCGATCATCCATTCTTTGTACATGTCCGTACCACACCAGTTCTTTTGTTCTTATATCATCCACTAGAGTACGTTCACCCACTGTCATAATTTCTCTTATTCTTTGATTGGTAACTCATTCTCTTTTTGATTTCCCTGCTGCTCTTCTCCAATAGTCCATCTCCGTAGCGGAAAGCATTTTTTCTGTTCTATCTTTGATTGGCCATACTTCTGAGCCGTATGTAATAATACTTTTTACAATGGTGTTATATATAAGCTTTTTGTTATGTTTTGATATACTTTGGTCCCAAATTATTCCATTTAATAAAGTTATTGCTTTTCTTCCTTGTACGGTTCCATCTTTTATAGCTTTGTCTAGTGTTCCGTCAGCTGTAATTTTTAGACCCAAGTATTTATACTCATCACAGGACTGAATTCGCTGCCCAGTATTTAAGATTAGATCCTGTTTTCGTTCCACCAATACTCTGTCTTATTGATATTAACCTCTAGTCCCCACTTATTGTACTCGTCTATTAGTTTTCGTGTCATATATTCGAGGTCGTCATAATCCTGAGCCACCACTATCTGATCATCGGCGAAACATAAAGTATACAAGGTGGTTTCATTCAACGGAATTCCCATGTTTTGGCATTTTCTCTTCCAGACTTTAAGGACCTGTTCCAAATATATCTTGAAGAGCGTAGGCGAGATACAGCAACCTTGTTTAAGACCTTTATTTACTTGAAAGCCTTTGGTTAGTTTTGCTTTTATTTTAACTTTTGCCTTACTATTGCGGTATAACTCTTTGATGGCCTTAATTAGTTGTACGCTTATGTTTGTCTTTTCCAACGCTTTCCAAAGTAGATTTAGTGGTATACTATCATATGCCTTCTGCAAATCTACGTAAAGCAGATGGAGCTCTTGTCCGTATGCCATTTTCTTTTCAATAACTTGGGTTATACAAAAGAGATGATCTGAAGTCGATCTACCCGCCCTGAAACCAGCTTGTTCTTCTGCCTCCATATCTTTATATTCGCTCTCCACTTTATTTCTTATTATTTTGCCATATATTCTGCTTAGCGTACTAGTTACAGATATACCTCTATAATTGTCACATATATCCTTCCTTTATTTATTTGTTTGCTTATAGTAAATAAATTATGCATTTAACTTGAAATGCTCTAAGAAATTGTACTAAAAGTACTTGGATCTAAATCAAAAAAAAAATATTGTACAATCATCCTTCATCAACTTGCAAAAACCAAATTAATATACTCGTCTTCCATGTCATGGGCGAAGACTAAATATTCAGCTGATAAGTACAAATACTACTGCTTAGATATTGGCTCTAAAAGCCGAGAAGTAATACAGTTAAGAATTTAATATAGCTTTTATCTAAACAATGCTAATTAAACTTCATGTTGCCTCTAGAGCCATCTACACAATTGCCTTAAATCATGAAATCAGTGAGCAATAGCAAAACTATGTGGCGACATCTATTATTCTATCAGTATAATAAAATGTCAATTTCACGGAAGAAGCCAAGAGAAAATATATTTTTAAATCAATTTATTTTTAATTAACTAATCCCTTGATACAAGTAAGGAAAAATATGTCGTCGTCCGTAGTGTAGTGGTAGTAATATGTGCTTCACACAGCGGCGGACCGGATTAGATTTCTGGCTTGGTACTGGATGTTTGTGATTGTTCAAAATGCTTTAACCTTGCTCTGACTTTGCGAAACTGAGCGATTGATCCTTGATGGAAAGTCTCAGTATAAAAAAAGTAAAAATATTTAATACAAATATAATTTATTTACACTAACAAATTAAGTACTCAGATCAACCTAATGTTTGTTGAATTTTACAAACATATGTCAGCCACAATATTTATTTGATTTTACAAAAACACAGTAGCAGTGGTATTTTCCGGCACAACTATTGACGAATTTCTGATAAAATCAATGTACCTTAAAGCATAAATAAAAATCTAACTAAGGAAAAGGTAAAAAAAGAATAGCTTGATTGACTCCATATAAATAGATTAAGGATATTTCCCAAGAGGTGAAAATTCTTTTGGGATTTAAATATCGGAAAGTTTAATAAAAAGGTTTTTTTTTAAACACGTCCGCTTAAGTAAATGTTAAGACTTAAATATCAATTTTTAAAATCTGCTTTATCTAGCCCCCTCTGAATTAAAGTTTTAATAATTCAAGTTCAATTACTAATAATTCTGGATGTTTTGCTCGTACCTACATTGCAGACTGGGGTCAAAATAAAATAACAAAAACTTTCTCTGCTATATAACAATGTTTTACCACTGTTGAGTTTGAGATGCTTCTCCTAACCCGCTTTCAAAACAAGGGCTACAGATAATTTATCTCTGCCTGGTAGGTTTTAAAAAAGCCTTCAACATGAAAACGACAATAACCAAAGATAGAATACTAGAGAAAAAAAAAAAGAAACTCCACTACCCACTAAATCCGTTTTCCCACATAATCATTGGCGTATACAAAAGAATCGCCTTGGGAGGTGGGGTTTATAATTTTGTTGTCAACTTTAAATTAATGCACACTATTTTCAGGTTATTAGGGGGGGGGGCGAGGCTTAAACCTATTATGAAGACCTCGAATATATGACACGAAAACTAACAGAAGAGTACAATAAGTGGGGACTAGAGGTTAATCTCAATAATACAGAGTATATTTGTATCGGTGGAATGAAACAAGATCTAATTTTAAATACCGGGCAGCGAATTCAGTCCTGTGATGAGTATAAATAATTAGGTCTAAAAATTACAGCTGACGGAACACTAGACAAGGCTATAAAAGATCGAAACGTACCAGGAAGAAAAGGAATAACTTTATTAAATGGAATAATTTGGGACCAAAGTATATTAAAACTTAACAAAAAGCTTATATATAACACCATTGTAAAAAGTATTATTACATACGGCTCAGGAGTATGGCCAATCAAGGATAGAACAGAAAAAATTCTTTCCGCTACGTAGATGGACTATTGGAGAAGAGCAGCAGGGAAATCAAAAAGAGAAAGAGTTACAAATCAAAGAATAAGAGAAATTATGACTGTGGGTGAACGTACTTTAGTGGATGATATAAGAACAAAACAACTGGTGTGGTACGGACATGTACAAAGAATAAATGATGAAAGACTACCTAAACAAATACTACAATGGAAACCAACTGGCCGAAAAAAACTAGGGCGGCCAAGGAGAAGCTGGAGAGAAGGAATAGACAGCGAAATAAGAATAAGAGGCCCTGATGATGAATTATGGGCAAACAGAAACGAGTGGAGATTGGGTATCGGAAGACGTAGAACGTTGTGAAACCGATAAATATATATATATATATAGAAGGCTTCAAGCAAACAGTCCCTCAACATCGTATTTTAAAGGCTTGTCATCTAACTTACAAAAACGGATTAAGAACTATATGAAGTGTGATATTTTATAATTTCAACGAAGTGGCCAAAATTTATCATTTACAAACTACAGCTTATGAAATAACAGAACGAGTTTCATGGCGGAAAGCATTGCTATCTCCCTTTCCGTCTAATATAACTGCTTCAGTATTTTGATGAGCTAATTCTAATGTGTTTGCTTGCATCTAGCTATCGGTTTTGTTAAGGGTATCGTTTGCTTTTTCTATAAGGTCTGTTTTATTTCTTGCAATTATTGTAATGTCAACATCGTCTGCATATTCTGTAAGTGTGACTCTATGTCTCACGTTCCGTTTCAGGACTAAGTCATGGTACATATTTTATAAATAGGCCCTAAAATTGATCCTTGCGGTATTCCTGACGAAAGGTTTATTATCTCTGTTTCACATATTATGTGTTTCTCTATTGTTTAGCTAGTCTCTGATAATTTCTTTGCCTATGTTTGTTATCGTTTTGGCTGCATCAAGGGATTCATACAGTTTGGCGCAAGGTTGTCTGTAAGGCAGAGAGGCCTATAACCATTTAGACTCAAGGCTGTACGCAAAAAAAATCGGGTGGGGGGGGAGGGAGGATTAAAAATGTTCAATAAAAATTTGCGTGTTGTACAATTTTTTTGTTTTATTTGTGTTGTTGAGAGATCTCTTTTAACCCGCGTTATTGACTATTTCGGTGGAGAGATTGATCCCGTTTGATACCTTCCCTAGGTACGGCCTTGTTTGGAGTGTAATATGATTTTTTGACTTATGTATAGAATGAATTTTAAAACTTAAAATAATATTAGAAAAATTTGGTTCTTCAGCAAGTCGTTTATAACTTTTTGTATTCTTTCGGGAGCTATGTTTAACGTTTCTTTGATGGTCTTGCAGAAATCCCATCTGAGATAAACTCAACCTAATCTCACGGTTCGTCGGCATCCTTTGTAGCCTCAGATCGGGTTTTTATTTAATCCCGTCCTTTTGTGCCTCGGAATGGGCAACCGACTGAGAGAGTATGTAGGAAAGGCCGCCTTCACGAGATAACCAATCTCATCTGGCCTGGTTGCCGAAATAAATACAAAATTATATTTTGAACTCTTCCATGGAATTCAAAATCCAATAAATTTCTGCAGCACGTGACATCTGCATCCAATGTGATGTAACTCAGTTGTGCAGTGTATTTAACCTATGGGATCACCACGGAGCTTGCCTTAGTTTATATTAGTCATAATATATTTAATTAAATTCAGTGGTTTTTTGCTCCGTGAGTTTATACCAAATCTGCTGTCTTTTAGGTTGAGTGAGAGACCTATAATAATAATTTCCTCCTAAAATAATATTAGTTTTAATTATGTAAAGCCAGACGCAAAAAACTGGGTGCAAAATAGATAGGGTTTCCCAACACTGAATGGGTGCATTTTAATTAAGATTTTAATTTTACCTCTTAGGAGCTTTTATTAATTTGCTGTTACCTAAATTCAAAAACCGTATGCACTGACGAAAAAAAAATATTTGAGATAAATAAAAATAGATTTATTTGTTTGCTTATAGTAAATAAATTATGCATTTAACTTGAAATGCTCTAAGAAATTGTACTAAAAGTACTTGGATCTAAATCAAAAAAAAATTATTGTACAATCATCCTTCATCAACTTGAAAAAATCAAATTAATATACTCGTCTTCCATGTCATGGGCGAAGACTAAATATTCAGCTGATAAGTACAAATACTACTGCTTAGATATTGGCTCTAAAAGCCGAGAAGTAATACAGTTAAGACTTTAATATAGCTTTTATCTAAACAATGCTAATTAAACTTCATGTTGCCTCTAGAGCGATCTACACAATTGCCTTGAATCATGAAATCAGTGAGCAATAGCAAAACTATGTGGCGACATCTATTATTCTATCAGTATAATAAAATGTCAATTTCACGGAAGAAGCCAAGAGAAAATATATTTTTAAATCAATTTATTTTTAATTAACTAATCCCTTGATACAAGTAAGGAAAAATATGTCGTCGTCCGTAGTGTAGTGGTAGTAATATGTGCTTCACACAGCGGCGGTCCGGATTAGATTTCTGGCTTGGTACTGGATGTTTGTGATTGTTTAAAATGCTTTAACATTGCTCTGACTTTGCGAAACTGAGCGATTGATCCTTGATGGAAAGTCTCAGTATAAAAAAAAGTAAAAATATTTAATACAAATATAATTTATTAACACTAACAAATTAAGTACTCAGATCAACCGTTGAATTTTACAAACATATGTCAACCACAATATTTATTTGATTTTACAAAAACACAGTAGCCGTGGTATTTTCCGGCACAACTATTGACGAATTTCTGATAAAATCAATGTACCTTAAAGCATAAATAAAAATCTAACTAAGGAAAAGGTAAAAAAAGAATAGCTTGATTGACTCCATATAAATAGGTTAAGGATATTTCCCAAGAGGTGAAAATTCTTTTGGGATTTAAATATCGGAAAGTTTAATAAAAAGGTTTTTTTTAAACACGTCCGCTTAAGTAAATGTTAAGACTTAAATATCAATTTTTAAAATCTGCTTTATCTAGCCCCCTCTGAACTAAAGTTTTAATAATTCAAGTTAAATTACTAATAATTCTGGATGTTTTGCTCGTACCTACATTGCAGACTGGGGTCAAAATAAAATAACAAAAACTTTCTCTGCCATATAACAATGTTTTACCACTGTTGAGTTTGAGATGCTTCTCCTAACCCGCTTTCAAAACAAGGGCTACAGATAATTATTTCTGCCTGGTAGGTTTTAAAAAAGCCTTCAACATGAAAACGACAATAACCAAAGATAGAATACTAGAGAAAAAAAAAGAAACTCCACTACCCACTAAATCCGTTTTCGTACATAATCATTGGCGTATACAAAAGAATCGCCTCGGGAGGTGGGGTTTATAATTTTGTTGTCAACTTTAATTTAATGCACACTATTTTCAGATTATTAGGGGGGGGGGGGGCGAGGCTTAAACCTATTATGAAGACCTCGAATATATGACACGAAAACTAATAGAAGAGTACAATAAGTGGGGACTAGAGGTTAATCTCAATAATACAGAGTATATGTGTATCGGTGGAATGAAACAAGATCTAATTTTAAATACCGGGCAGCGAATTCAGTCCTGTGATGAGTATAAATAATTAGGTGTAAAAATTACAGCTGACGGAACACTAGACAAGGCTATAAAAGATTGAAACATACAAGGAAGAAAAGGAATAACTTTATTAAATGGAATAATTTGGGACCAAAGTATATTAAAACATAACAAAAAGCTTATATATAACACCATTGTAAAAAGTATTATTACATACGGCTCAGGAGTATGGCCAATCAGGGATAGAACAGAAAAAAATCTTTCCGCTACGTAGATGGACTATTGGAGAAGAGCAGCAGGGAAATTAAAAAGAGAAAGAGTTACAAATCAAAGAATAAGAGAAATTATGACAGTGGGTGAACGTACTTTAGTGGATGATATAAGAACAAAACAACTGGTGTGGTACGGACATGTACAAAGAATAAAAGATGAAAGACTACTTAAACAAATACTACAATGGAAACCAACTGGCCGAAAAAAACGAGGGCGGCCAAGGAGAAGCTGGAGAGAAGGAATAGACAGCGAAATAAGAAGAAGAGGCCCTGATGATGAATTATGGGCAAACAGCAACGAGTGGAGATTGGGTATCGGAAGACGTAGAACGTTGTGAAACCGATAAATATATATATATATATATATATAAATATATACATATATATATATATATATATATATATATATATATATATATATATATATATATATATATAGAAGGCTTCAACCAAACAGTCCCCCAACATCGTATTTTAAAGGCTTGTCATCTAACTTACAAAAACGGATTAAGAACTATATGAAGTGTGATATTTTATAATTTCAACGAAGTGGCAAAAATTTATCATTTACAAACTACAGCTTATGAAATAACAGAACGAGTTTCATGGCGGAAAGCATTGCTATCTCCCTTTTCGCCTAATATAACTGCTTCAGTATTTTGATGAGCTAATTCTAATGTGTTTGCTTGCATCTAGCTATCGGTTTTGTTAAGGGTATCGTTTGCTTTTTCTATAAGGTCTGTTTTATTTCTTGCAATTATTGTAATGTCAACATCGTCTGCATATTCTGTAGGTGTGACTCTATGTCTCACGTTCCGTTTCAGGACTAAGTCATGGTACATATTTTATAAATAGGCCCTAAAATTGATCTTTGCGGTATTCCTGACGAAATGTTTATTATCTCTGTTTCACATATTATGTGTTTCTCTATTGTTTAGCTAGTCTCTGATAATTTCTTTGCCTATGTTTGTTATCGTTTTGGCTGCATCAAGGGATTCATACAGTTTGGCGCAAGGATGTCTGTAAGGCAGAGAGGCCTATAACCATTTAGACTCAAGGCTGTACGCAAAAAAAATCGGGTGGGGGGGGGGGAGGGAAGATTAAAAATGTTCAATAAAAATTTGCGTGTTGTACAATTTTTTTGTTTTATTTGTGTTGCTGAGAGATCTCTTTTAACCCGCGTTATTGACTATTTCGGTGGAGAGATTGATCCCGTTTGATACCTTCCCTAGGTACGGCCTTGTTTGGAGTGTAATATGATTTTTCTGACTTATGTATAGAATGAATTTTAAAATTTAAAATAATATTAGAAAGATTTGGTTCTTCAGCAAGTCGTTTGTAACTTTTTGTATTCTTTCGGGAGCTATGTTTAACGTTTCTTTGATGGTCTTTGCAGAAATCCCATCTGAGATAAACTCAACCTAATCTCACGGTTCGTCGGCATCCTTTGTAGCCCCAGATCGGGTTTTAATTTAATCCCGTCCTTTTGTGCCTCGGAATGGGCAACCGACTGAGAGAGTATGTAGGAAAGGCCACCTTCACGAGATAACCAATCTCATCTGGCCGAATCCAGGGGGGGAAGTGTCCCCCCTTCCAGACATATAACTTATTTTTTAGTTTAGCAGCATCACTATTTAAAATTTGTCACAAATTCTACTTAGTTTTTAAAAAAACTCCTTTAGATACTAAGTTTCACACCTCAGATCTATTAAAAACCGCTAATAAAAAATATTTTGATGTTTGCTACCACTTTGGCCCCTCCCCCCGGAAATCCTGGATCCGCCACTGAACGAGTTGCAAAAAAATACTTCCTGCGCAAAGCAGTGAAGGCTCACCTCTTTTTTCTAGACTAAATATAATAATCTAAGATTCTAAGACGGGACAGAAAATTAAAAATCGGAGCCGCGACGGGTCAACATAACCAAACGATTATATCAACCGATAAAACCGTGAGGGTTCCCCGCCGCGGATTCTGTACTCTCTGTATTTTCCAAGTTAGAAGGCAACAAAACATATCGAGAGAACGCGGGCCCGGCGTACAGACAAGCATGTTGATTTTTGTTTCTCGTTCGCCTGTGTCTACTCGATATGCCGCGGGGTGACGGCTTTCGTTGGTTGTCATGACAACGTATCATGCTTTCGCAAAGCAAAGACTCTGGTGATGGACCTGCGTCCATTATTGAAATAGTATCCGGTCACAGTAAACGGCTCGGTTAAGTCAGTAAGCTGGTAATCTCTGTGTCGGCGGATTATTTACATTCGGTTCTGATTCAGTTATTTTAATTATTTCGAGGTGGAACGACGATAACAAAAAATACTTTTTAAACTCTGAAAAGTCATGAGCCGCCAATGGCACAAAGATGTGTCAAGGTAAATTTAGGAAAAACGTAATTTTGGGTTTTTGGGGTATCTAGTTTTATATGCTGTAATATGGCCAAACTTTACAGGGTGTCCTAGATAAAAGTAACTACATGGGAATGTTGGTAATGGTAAGAGGTACAATTTTGGTTATATAAGAAAAAAGTTGCGCTATATATACAATATTTACAGAAATTTTCAAAATATCGAGCCAAAACTAAAAATTGTATTTTTTCAAAAAATTTAAATATCTCCTCCATCTTGTAATCATATTTTGTTAAGTTTAGTAGTTTTGTATTAGCAACTACCTGGCCAAACTTTGAAAATATATATTTTATAAAGTTTACAACTCAAAAGCCAAAGCACCAAGTTACAGTATGGATGGAATTTAGGAAAAAGATTATTTTTCGGTTTTTTAGCGTATCTTGTTCCATATGACCCAAATTGTCAAAATTTGAAAATTCATACAAACTAAAGATCCACAGCACAGAGTTGCAATATGGCGAGGCCATACAGATGAGACCAATTTACATCTTGGGTTTCGGAAAAAAGTAAGTTTGGTGTTTTAGTCTATGGACAAATCGGCCTAAAAGGGGGTGTCGTGTGCCAGTCGTGCCAACTTTTTGCCGATAAGCCAAGTTTGTTAAGGGCACTCTATAGATCAGGTTTTGACTTGTCATTCTGGTGAATGCGTTTTTTTAAAGATATGGCCCCCACCACTTTTTTTTGCACGATACTTTTTAAAACGATGTATCTTTCCAAAAAAATAGTCGTAGAGGGTTGCAAAAAACGGCAAATGAATCAGTTAAAATAATTCATCAAAATTTTGCTTCGTTTCTTTTAGAAAAAATAAAACAACTGAATTTTTACTTTTTTTGTATAGCTAGTAAAGTTTAACCTACATTTTTAATAACACCAAAGCAAAATTTTTTAAAAAAGTTTAAATAAAAGCTATAGAACGAACATTTTTCTTTAATTTCGTGTATATAAGTCTTATATAGATATATATTTTATATTTGTTTCAATAAAAAAACAATTTGTTGTCACCAAAACGACTACCGAAGGTGTATTACCGTACGCGGACGACTATAAGGTGGCGCGCGGCTTTATCCAGCTGAGGCGTCTAGTAAAACAGGTGATTTCTAATATTATTGTTATCGTTGTTTGATGGACATTATCAAACAACGTTGTTATTGTTATTTTTGAATGTGAATATCAATCGACGAAAGTTTTTACAATATAGTGCAGGTGCTAGAGGTAGTTGAGTATGCAGAATATGAGGACCGCAGTTTGACAATGGATCCTAGCTGAGAATAGGTCACAGACTAACGATTTGGATGTTGCCGGGCAACTTTTTGGTCTAATTTTTTTTATCCCCTTACCTTATATAGTCAGTGGCGACCGTTTATTGAGGTAGTGTAAATAAATTTAAATAAATTTAGAAAAAAAAACTTTTTGAAAACAAGCTTTTATAAAATGGACTAAAAAGCATAAAATAATTTTTTGAGTGTTCTGATATCATAATAATAAAAGCGATGGGCGTATTAAATATTAGGTAAATGCCTTTCCATGCGCATTTGGTGGATCGTCTACAACCGATGATGGGCCGACTCTTCTTTTTCAATGTGACAAAATAAATCGACACACTGCCGATCGCGGGTGATCTGCCTAATATGAAGCAGGCGTAATAATGTCCATCCATATCAGAAAAATGTAAGGATAGCTTGAGTGGGGTTGGGTTGGGTTAAATTGTGTACCCTTACATTTCTCTGCTATAATATAATGAATTTGGATTTTTACTAAACTTCGAGTTAACAAGGCTAAAACAAAAACGGGTAAATTTCCTTTAATACGCCCATCGCTTTTATTATTATGATATCAGAACACTCAAAAAATTATTTTATGCTTTTTAGTCCATTTTATAAAAGCTTGTTTTCAAAAAGTTTTTTTTCTTAATTTATTTTTTAATTTTTAGATTTGTCTAAGTCTATGCATTTCTAATTTTGCTCCAGATCGAACAAACTAAAGTCTTACCTCTTCTACGCCGCCCACTTTTTGGTGTGAGAGCATGTGAATTCTGAAATCAATCAGATACCTACATGGAAGTCAGTTGAAAGTAATCAGAAAAACTCGTTATTAAATCGTCCATTTTGAATTTGAATGAATTTTTGTAATCTGATCAAAAATTCGTAATCCTTATCCTCAAAAACCCCCAGATACCAATTTTGGTGAAAATCCGACAAACTAAAATTTTATTCCCTCTCCGCCCTCCACGTTAGGGGGGTGGTACGCAGTCAGTGATACCATATTATTGGATTGTCATCGGAACTATAACGGTATGTGAAATTTGAAGTTAATTGGATACGTGGAAGTCAGTGGAAAGTAATCAGAAAAACTTGACATTAAATCGTTCATTTTGAATCCGCCATATTAAATTTTTGTAATCTGATCAAAAATTCGTAATCCTCATCCTCAAAAACCCCTAGATACCAATTTTGGTGGAAATCCAACAAACTAAAATTTTACCCCCTCTCCGCCCTCCAGGTTAGGGGGGAAGTAGGCAGTCAGTGATACCACATTAGTGGATTGTCATCGGAACTATAACGATATGCGAAATTTGAAGTCAATCGGACACGTGGAAGTCAGTTAAAAGTAATCAGAAAAACTTGACATTATATCGTCCATTTTGAATCCTCCATATTGAATTTTTATAATCTGATCAAAAATTTGTAATGCCCATCCTCAAAAACCCCCAGATACCAATTTTGGTGGAAATCCAACAAACTAAAATTTTACCCCCTCTCCGCCCTCCAGGTTAGGGTTGAGGTAGGCAGTCAGTGATACTACATTATTGGATTGTCATCGGAACTATAACGGTATGCAAAATTTGAAGTGAATTGGATACGTGGAAGTCAGTTGAAAGTAATCAGAAAAACTTGACATTAAATCCTCCATGTTGAATCCGCCATATTGAATTTTTGTAATCTGATCAAAAATTCGTAATTCTCATCCTCAAAAACCCCCAGATACCAATTTTGATTGAAATCGGACAAACTAAAATTTTACCCCCTCTCCACCTCCCACGTTAGGGGGGAGGTAGGTACCCGATGAAATCATATTATTATATTGTCACCGAAACTAAGACGCTATGCGAAAGTTGAGGTCAATCGGATGTTTGGAAGTTCTTCAAAAATGAGTTGCAAGATTTGATTACATACATACATACATACAGGTGAAGTTAAATAAAAGCTTGTAAAAAAGAAACATGTTATTACAGGTTTTACCCGATTTTTAAAAAACCGAGCTCTATATTAAAAAATGTAATACACACTTTGTTATAGGCAATGAAATTGCCTTTTAAAGGATGTATAATAAGGCAATGGTAGTTTTATCTATAACAGAAACGAGTATAATATAGTCTATAACAATATAGGGGCGTCCGTAAATAAAATCAAATTTGAAAAATAACTAAATTTATCAATTTTTTACAAGTTTTATCCAATTTTTTAAAAAATTAAGCTTTTTGGAAAAAAAATATTTTACCGTTTATTGTAGAAATTAAAATTTCCTTTTTAACAATGTATTAGTCAGTGGGGTCATGCTTATGACAAACTATTCAGCGGCGTCCGTTTATTAAGAAAATATAAAAAAATTAAAGAAACCACATAGGTTTTACCTGATTATCTTAAAAACCAAGCTCTCTATGAAAAATTGTGGCCTATAGTCGATTGTAGACAATAAAATTTCCTTTTAAACGTGTATAATAGTGTAAGATTTATCTTTAGATTAAAACTTTACAGGCCTGTGCAACTTAAATATATTTTTACAAATCACCAAATTAATTATGTTATAAGTTTTTTTCCAATTTTCTCAGAAACTAAGCTTAACTGACAAAAATGTGTTTTATACTTTATTGTAGAAAATAAAATTTTCCTTTTAACAATGTGTAAGTCAGTTGGGTTTAATTAATGACAAACCCTTCAGCGACGTCCGTATATGGGGGCCAATTAAAAAATAAAATCATTTTTGTCACATATTTCACCCGATTTTTTTTCAATATAAAAAAAATACATTTTATAAAAAGTATTTTTTTAATACATTTCAAATCAAGTAATTTAAACTTTGTTGTATTAAAATCGGATAAAAAATAAAAAAGATACAGTTTGTCTTTAAATATGCTTTTCCGCCATATTGAATCCGCCATATTTAAAAAAAGGCGCGATTATCACAATGACAATAAGTCAAAACCTGATCTGCTCGGTATGTGAAACAAATTTAAGTTACTTTCAAAAAGTGTTTATGGTTTTCATTAAAAGCATAATTTTTAAATATACCTTAAAGACCCCTACTTTTTTCCAGTTATTTGAAAATAACTTAAAACCTAATTAACGCATTGGAACACTTGAACCAGATTTAAATAAATAATCAAATCAGCTATCTTTTTCGTTTAAACTTTTTTTTTCTAGCTCCAATAGTTTTATAAATAAAATAAAAAAAATAAAAAAAATTTACCTTTTTTTTTTGAATTTTTTAATTTTTTTGACAAATACAAAAAAATACATATTTTTTTACCAGTACATTTTTAAACACATTACAAAGCAAGTATTTTAAACTTTGTTTCATGAAAATCGGATAAGGAACAAAAAAGTTACACCTTTCCGCCATTTTGAATCCGCCAGATCTTTCAAAAAACGCATTTACCAGAATGACAACAAGTCAAAACCTGATATATGGGATGCCCTTAACAAAGTTAGCTTATCGGCAAAAAGTTGGCACGACTTACACACGAAACTTGATTTGTCCATAGACTATTTAAAGGGTTCAATGTGCAAGTTGGAAATTCATAATTCTTAAACGATCCAACTAACGACCCAAAGCATCAAACTTTAATAGGTAAGTGTAAAGTGTTTATTTATCTTGTACGATCTAAATATCATGTGAATTTTAACTAACTTTTCAATTAGTGGACATTCCACGCGCCAGATATAGCCGGTATAGATTTATCTGTGAATTCAGACCGGCGGGCGAAACTTGTGGGTGCCGCGCTCGATATTTTAACCGGCGCAGACTTGTCTGTCGGTTTGCACTGTGTCAGGAATAACATACCGTTCATATTTTAATTTATTAATTGAATATTATGGCACATGTTTCCGGAATGATATAACCAAGTGCCTGTGCAGAAATTCCCACTGAAAATGTCAGATCTTCATATGATTTTCCCGTGGCAAGGAAACACAGGGTAGCATTTAATCGCTGTTCTGGTCCAATGGCATCTCTCATTTGGGTATCTTGTTTCGTAAGATCCTCTCTTACTAAATTTAATAAAAGGTCATACATGTTAATATCCATTCTTAAATAATGTTTAAAATCGTCTGGATCATTTTCTCTTGTCTCTTTTAATAGAAGGTCATGGCTAAATAGTTTCCTCTTAAGCAAATAACTTTTAACCCACTTGGAACGTCTCTTTTTTACACCACTATGTATTATTTCCATATTAATAATCATTCCCATGCACAGAGCCTGCTTCTTTTTAGCTCGAAACATTTTACATACACTATGCTTAAAATACCGTGCCGCATAAAGCTTTCGACTTGACGAAATTCGACAGTTTTCAGACAGACCTTCTATTAAAAGAGTTAAGAGAAATTGATCCAGACGATTTTAAAATCAATATTAACACGTATGACATTTTATTAAATTTGGTAAGAGAGGATCTTACGAAACAAGATACCCAAATGAGAGAACCCATTGGACCAGAACAGCGATTAAATGCTGCTCTTTGTTTCCTTGCCACGGGAAGATCATATGAAGATCTGAAATTTTCAGTGGGAATTTCTGGACAGGCACTTGGTTATATCATTCCGGAAACATGTGCCATAATATTCAATAAATTAAAGAGAGACAATATGAATGGTCTCTTATCCCTGGCACAGTGTAAACCGACAGACAAGTCTGTGCCGGTTAAAATATCGAGCGCGGAACCAACAAGTTTCGCCCGCCGGTGTGAACTCACAGATAAATCTATACCGGCTATAACTGGCGCGTGGAATGTCCACTAATTGAAAGACAAATCCGCCAGTTTGAACCGCGCCGTTCCAAACCGGCGGATGAACCTCTGTGTGTATGGCCAGCTATTAGTAGGATGCTGCCGGATATATCTTATACTCGACCGTTACTTTCAACTCTTTGTACATTTGAGAGTCCTGTCGTGAATATGTGCTCTCTCAAGACGCCTTCCGCAACTTCCGCTATAGCACTATCGCAATTTGAATTTAATTGAAAGATCGAAAGTCTGATAGCTGTAATGTTGCCAGATTTAAAGGTTTTCCTTTAATTTGAATGTTTTTAAACAAAATTTGGTTTGGTCTCGACCACCCACCCCTTACGTTTTTGAAGGATGTGGATGGTTTTTGTCACTTAGTTGGAAGTCTTCAGAAAAAACTGGCAACACTGGATAGTTGCTACGTTCCTAAATATTTCCATTTGCAACATATACTCTCGAGTTTCGAGAACAGTTATTGAGAATATTTCTCTCAAAAAGATACGCACTCTTATAAACTACGACTCTCTTTTAGTTTCTATTTTTTAACTTAATTGGTTATTTTATGGGTTATTAAAAGAATTCGTTAAAACAACGTTAGTATCCTTTCTGGAAATTTATAGTTTTAAAGCTGGTTAAATTTTTAATCCCATCCCACAAATTCGGCTTGTCTCGATAAATAGCGTTGAATGGGCAGATTTCTCTCGTTTATAGTTCAACAACGCTAAAAGATTTAAAGCAGGATTAAGTAGGGACTTATTGCAATAAAGCCAGGATGTAATAGTGTCAGCCAGTATTTTAACACATTTAAATTGTAAAATCAGCTGTGATTTTTCAATAGAAGACTCTTTTTTACTATAAGAACCTGCAATATTACTGCTTTCCTTTATCAAAGAAAAATAAACCACTTATTTTAAAACTCGAATGTTGTGTCAATTTTGAAAGATCAACTGTTAGTTTTCAATGGTAAACGGTCAGAATACTGCCCTGCACTATTACTGCTTTGATTTGGTGCAATAAGTCCCTAGTGACCATAGGTCACCACTTCCCCAGCGGGCCTGCAGTGAGTTTGGACAAATTTTTTTTTGAATTTTATTTAAGTGTAGATATGGATGGACTGCGGTTTGGTTTTCGAAGTCTGAAAACCTCATTTTTAAGAAAATAAAAATTAATAATGCCATATTAAAATTCAAAACGACTTAATTTACCCTTGCTTTTTCGTATGTTACCTACAAAAATATTAAATTATTAGTAGATTGTCGACTAGCTAGTTTATTGCCAAACAAAAAAAATATTTTTAATTGGAATCGATCGTGTACTTTTTGAGTTTTTGCCGTTTTAGTATGAATATCAAGAAGAAACTTTCTCTTGGTCATTACTTTCTTATTTCTTAACCGAATATGATGAAACAAAAACCGTTGTTGCTTTCATAAACGACGACTGAAATTTTACTAAATTTGTAACAAGGTATTCACTATTTAAATCGGTAATATAACAGGTGCCCTTTTCAGTAATAATCTGCTAAAACAAAAACATTTTCTTGTTCATTACTACCGTATTACTGAACCATAAACCAACTATTTGTTTACATTTAAATTATAATATTTTAATGATATGGCAATATTATGGGGTGAGATCTGTAGATTGTTTTCTTTCTATCGATATATCTATCTATTTAGCCTTCTTCGATCCATCTTTGGACATAGGTCTCCCCCAATATCTTCCACTCTTCTCTATCTGTCGCCGTGTTCATCCATCTAGTTCCCGAATGTTTCCTCAAATCGTCCGTCCATCTCATTTGGGGTCTTCCCCTACTTCTTTTATCTTCCCAAGGTTCCAGTTTACAATACATTTATTCCATCAATCGTCTTTCTGTCTGATATTATGACCGGCAAATTTCCATTTTAATTTTGCTACTTCTCCTCTGCCATCGCTTACTTTTGTTTTATTTTTTATCCATTCATTCCTTTTTCTATCTAAAGCTTTACACGTGCCATTTGTCTTTCCATTGATCTTTGGGCATTTGTTACCTTATCAATGTTTGATTTTGTAAGTATCTAGGTCTGGGATTCATAGGTGAGTAAAAGATACATTGGGTATACACTTTCGCTTCAAGGTACTGCTCAGGCCAATTTCGTCTCTTGATTTCAGCTGTTTGGTTTTCTTTTTCATCTGTGTTTGTTATGATTTTAGTTTTAGTGTAGTTCATACTGAAGCCTATACTTTAAGCTGCTGTATGCAGTTATTCCATCCTTTTTCTGAGTTCGTCTTTCTTATCTGTTATTAAGGCAATATCGTCAGCATATGGTTCAAGTATTGTCCGCTTACTTAGATGCCTATTTCTTCCCAGTCTAGAATTTTAAAAACATCTTCTAGAGCCTAGTTAAATAGTTTAGGGGATATTGTGTCACCCTATCTGACACCTCTTTTTATACGGATTGGTTTGGTTCCTTCGTGGATTTTGATTGATGTAATTGTTTCGCTATATATATATATATAAGCTATTAAGTCTGTGTATTAATTAAAGATGCTTTACTGCCCAGTGCTCAATGCTATCGAAAGCTTCTTTAAAGTCTATAAACGGAATATATAGTGGAATGTTATATTCGTTGACTCATTCTATTAGGATTTTCATGGTTAATAGGTGGTACTGTACTATACTGAAACCTTTTCCAAAGCCTGCTTGTTCTGCTGATTGATATCCATCAAATTTTGTTGTTAGTCTATCTTTTAATATTTTCGTAAAAAGCTTATAAATTATGTTGAGGAGTATTATAGGTCAATAATTTTTTAGGTTTGCTCTATCGCCTTTCTTGTGTAGAATAAAGGTTATGGATTCTGTAAAAAAATTATTTCTTTATTATTACTAATATCTTATCTAATCCCATCGAAAATGGGACACGCTGTACATGGATTCCACGCAATCGTTTTTATTCTAAAAAGGATTGTTTCCGCTATCTTTATTCGGGATTATTAAAATTTTTTCTTGTTAATAAATTGTCTTGTCTTATCTAACTGCAATCTAAATCCAGTTCATTACCTTTCATAACATAGTTTTCAAAATTTTCAAAACATTTTTGAACATTTAAGTCGAACAGTTATTTGTGTGAATTAAAAGTTAATCAATCAAAATTTCTGAATAAAATAGTAAAAATATATGCTCTAATAAAAATAAATTTTTATAGCACAAAAGATACGCCGAGCATATGTGGTTTTTCCTAAATGAAACTGTTGGTTTTTTCCCATCCTTTTTACACTAGACTTGTTTAACCGCATTTTCTCTATATTACGATTTGTCATATAAACTTGTTATGGGTTCTTCGTATGATATGCATGTAAGTAAACATCTCGTTAATATATATTTTTTATATCAATCAAGGGATATTTGGAAATGCTTATTTGACATTTCGTTATTGTTACGGTTATTACTGAGACCGCGCAGTAGCAACTTGCCATTGTTAATTATTAAGCACACGTCTCTTTATTGTTTATTTATTACAGTTAACCAATAAGTCTTCTATGCTTTGACCAGGTCTTTTCTCAGATTTAAACAAATTTTTAGATCAATTTTAACAGCGATGTAATTTGATATCAACTGACAAGCAAGCGTTTCAAAATTTTTCTATTAACTAATAGTATAAGAAGTGTTTAGTATTCTTAAATAAACTGTTTTAATTAAGACAATCTAATATTAATATTCCTTGCGACGTTTTCTTCTAACAATAAGCAAATTAAAAGAAAAGATTTAGATAAAACGGAAAAATTTGTATTTAAATAGGACAGTTTTTAAGTGATTTTCTAAAACCGATATCTGCTTCTACTACTACGGAAAACCTTTAATAATGGTTTTGTATCTCATATAGTGATTTTCTTCATCTAATATCTACCTAATGTATGTATTTCTACAAAATTAGTTGTCCTCTTTTTTTTTTAATATCAATCTGATATACGCCTAATTTCAATCTTTTTGAATTTCATCCATTTTCAGGTGGCATTTTTTGAAGATTTAATTACCTATTTTTATTAATATGAAGGGTAAACAGGGTGTTCCAAGTTAAGTGTCCACCTTTGCTAACTATTTTATTATTAAAGATTGAAAAAAGACTATTAGAATTTATGTTTTTAAGATGATAAAATTTTTTTAATTTTCTTTGATAGTAGTTAAGTACTATTTTCAAGCAATGTAATCTAGATTCGGTTTGATTGTTGGTGCATTTAAGTATACAGTAAAACCTCTAATTGCGGACACCTCTATTAAGCGGACACTCCCTTTAGGCGGACAGATTTATTGGAACCAAGCTTTTCCCTATTTCTTTATATGTAAAATTCACTCCTATAACCGGACACTCTAATACCCGAACGCGAACAATTTTTTTTTGGTTAAAAAATTCTGAAACCTCTGACAACAGGACGAAGCGCTGCACGACATGGGCATAAATATTATGTAGTATGTTGGCAACAACGCACTCTGCAGCCGGAGAATTATCTCTTTCCGTTTTAATGCGGAGACTAAATAAATATTTTATTGTTGGTTCGGTTGGGTAGTAATAACTCTCTTTAAAATAGAGCCTAGTAAAAAAACTTTCTAGTTTGCGTGAAAAAATTGAAGTTATTAACGTTTCGGAGAAGGAACATCTATCAGCACAAAGGATCGCTGAAAAATTTAATATTGGGAAAACTCAAGCAGCGGAAATTGTTAATAAATATATATTAAAATTTCGCAGTTCTCTCTCATAAGCGGACACCTTCAATAAGCGGACAAAATCGACGAAACCGTGAGTGTCCGTTTATAGGAAAATTCACTGTAGAATAAAGAGTATTGTTTAAATTTTTAAAGGAAAATTCAACGATCGAAAATGGGAAAAACAGAGAAAGTACAGAAGCGTCTAGGTCAAGCTGGGATAAACCACTGGAATTTGTTTTATCCTGTCTCAACTATGCCATAGGTCTGGGCAACGTATGGAGATTCCCTTATTTGTGCTATAGAAATGGAGGAGGTAAATCGTAGCCCAAAAAAATCATAACACCCAAATCCAAACATTTTGCAATGGAAACTTTATCAATCGTTATACTTCCTGTCCCAATGCAATTTTTTCATCCAGAATTCGCTAGTGTGAAAGATCAGGTATTTTCAAAGGTACATGAAAAGGAAAGCAAGTCAGCAACCGCTTTCGCTACCTAAGTTTTTACTGAATGTACGTCGTTTGCTTTCTCTGCCTTGCACACTTAGATTATACACCATCATATACTTGGTTTTACGCTCTCGTGATTTTTCAAATAAAGAATTGAATTGGGATACTATTTTGAAAATAAAATTATTTCAAGGATTGATTATTTGAGTGTATATTAAAGCTGAAAGGAAAACTCACAGATTTCAGTATTGCCTTAGAAAATAATTGTTCGTGTTGTGTTTTTTACTATTTCTTATTTAAAATAAATATATGTGAAACACATAAATGAGTTTAATCGACTGACTTTATTTTTTAAAACCATGGTCAACTACAGATAAAGAATACCTGACAATATTATAAAAAACAGATAGGAATATAAAAAGTACTAATCGAAACAAGATAAATTATTCTACCAATATTATAATTTTATACCACTGCAAATGTTAATTATAATTGTTAACAATTATGAATACACAACAGCTTCCTCTTTAATAAAAAAAAAACTAAACAGTCATTTTTCACATGATGCCTAATAAAAAAAATATCAATTCAAATTCGTTTATCAATTCAGATAAAAATACTTTTAAATAAAATTGGTTTTTTCAGAACCCTGCCATATCTAGTTTTATACTCAGAGCTTTCATTAGTATTACTATAATTTAAATTTTAGCTTGATGGTTCTAAATTTTGTTTGAATACCTTTTGATTCAATTTTACTCTTTTTAAGCTAAGATCAGTTTAAGTGTTTTTAGTTCCTTTTATTAAATATAAGAATCTTCTATTTCTATAAGCTTTTTAAGGACATAACCTGAAAACCATTTCTGGTTTTTATACAATTGAACATACACTCTATCCCCCGTTTTCAAAGAAGTTAAAGTTTTTGCATTTAAATCATAATACATTTTTGTTTTTTCCTGTCTATTTTTTAACTCTGATTTAATTTTCTTTAAATTTACAGATTTTGGTTTTAACAAAGGCTTTGAAACGGGTAAATTGTCAAGTAGCCTTCTAGACATTAAAATTTGAGATGGGGTGTATTCTTCAATGCAAGGTGTATTGTTATATTGTAGGATACATAATTGAATATCTTTTTTTTCTTGAATGCACTTTTTTAACAAATTTTTTATAGTTTGCACTGATTTTTCAGTCTGCCCAATAGATTGTGCATATGTCGGACTGCTTTTAGTGTGCTGAAAGTTCTACATTTTTAAAAATTCCTCAAATTCTGAGAACTTGTATTGAGCTCCGCCATTTGTATTTAGATATCTAGGAATGCCTTGTGAGGAAAACACATATTTTCATTTATTTATAGTGGTATTAGCTGTAGAATCAGAGGAATATTCTGAAATATTTATAAACTTTGAAAAATAATCCGTAAAAAAAAAATTTCTGCCGAAAATTTCATAATCGTCTGCAGCTAGTTTTTGCCAAGGAATATTAAGGATAGAGTGTGGTAAAAGAGGTTCTTTTTGCAAGAAATTTCTAAATGATAAACATGTGTGGCATCTAGATACAAAATTTTTAATATCTTGACACATATTAGGCCCATAAATTGAATTTCTTGCTAGTCTTTTAGTTCTTAAAAAGCCCTGGTAGGACTTATGTAATAATTTTAATGTAATGATTTTAATATATCCAAAAATAAAGTCAGTCGATTAAAAAAAAACACAACAGTTCGGAATGTATAGCCTGTTATTTCTATAGGCTCTCCAATATTAAAATAAAAGTGGGATATACGGAATTTTCGAGAGATCCGCGTGGCCTTTAACCTTTTTTTTGTTCATCGACCAGACATTCCTTGCATAATATTTTACGTTTATATTAGTAAAAATTTATGTGACAAAGAACAGAGTTTATAGACTTTAGTAATTTAAAGACAAAATTTTCATATAAACATAGGTCGTCAAACGCCTTGGTTTTGAGATACAGAGTATTAAATTTTCATTTTCTTTTAGATTTTTTGTTAATAGATCGTGCAGTTTTTGAGATATTTAGTTCAAATTTGGCATGTATATTGAGTTATAGTCACTATACTGTTAGACATGCAAATAATAGTACAAATCTACAAAGTGATACTTTTTCAGGGGTCATGTCGCCTTTTCTCCTGGATTTTTTATTTGTTGTAAGCCACTGGTAGCCAGAAGTAGGTAGTTTAATACAAGAAATAAAATCCTTGTTTTATTTGCAAACTTTTTCGTTGCTTGCATTTTTTTGCATCTTTAACCGTTTGAGAGAAAATCGCTGTTGCATCAAAGGCTGCTTTCATAAAATAAAAGAATGTTCCAATATACCACATTGATATTGGCGGGTATATCAAAATAACACTATACTACTAACTAAATACACATGCCACATTTGTGCTAAATATCTTAAAAAATGAAAGAGCTATAGAAAAAACAAAATTTTATCACTCTGTATCTCGAAGACTAAGCGTTTGTGTACCAATGTTTATATGAACTTTTTATCTTGAAATCATTCAAGGAATTAACATTAAAATTATGTTCTTGAATTTTGAAACACTCTGTATAGTGGTTGTTATTATTATATTTTATCCTAAATCAAATATTACACGTGTGTTAGCTCCCGCTAAATTTCGCGGTTGTTTGTAAATTTAAAAACCACACAATTGGATGACGGACAGAGTACATTTTTCGCGCACTGGACATGCGCACCAAGAATCAGCGAGATCCTTTTCTACCGCCTCGAGAAAATGGCGTGTTAATTTACTTTCTCCAACATTTACAAATTTCTACAATTGAAAGTGCTCGATTTTGGTGTACTGAAGCATAGAACTAGAAACTTCAGCCCTTCAGCTACGTGGTGCCATCATTAGGTCCAGACAGGGGCCCCTTGGAACGTGGAGAAATTGGCTTCAAACTGGTGAGTGCTTTGTTTCTGATTTCCGTTGTGTGGTACCAACAATTAACCTATGGACCTTAATTATGTCGTGACTTCATATCAATATATTTATGTTTGTTCGCGCTTTCCTTAATTAAAATATATACAGTCCACTGCAGTTATCGTTTTTCTACCTGTGGGCAAACATAAGTGTTCCTTCGACCCGAATTATTTAAATTTACTTCATACGACGGTATTAATAAGTCGGCCATTTCATTTTCACATTTTCGCCGAGATCATACGGCCTTGAATTTTGCCAATCGTATTGAACCAAGACAGATTTTCGCTCGACCTTCGGTATCGGCGCAGTTCACCTGTTTTCGGTCCGCTGCTATGGTAACGCAGGGTCTACCGCATGGTCATTCAGTAAACAAAAATCGAGAAGCAATCAAAACAAACAAGCACGATTTATATGATTAGATGTGTTTCATATCATTCCGATATTTAAAACAATTTTCATCAATTGCGCTAAATTAGTGCATATTTTCGACAATTCGCATTTTTATATTTCAGAAGCATTAACTTAGCGTTAATTGTATATTTACCGACATTTCTGTGATTAGATGTGTTCCATATCATTTCGATATTTAAAACAATTTTCATCAATTGCGATAAATTAGTGCATATTTTCGACAATTCGTCATTTTACTATTTCAGAAGCATTAATTTAGCGTTAATTGTATATTTACCGACAATTTCGTCATTTCAAAGGTAAAATCATCATCATCAAAAAAGCCGTGCAAAAACGCAAGGGTCTTTTATCTGCGATCACCGAGTGTTATGTGTTTTCACAGACCGCGGCAACGGACGCAAAAGCGAGAAACGAGTTTCAAGTGAGGTAGTCCGACTTGGATGAAACTTTCGATAAATGCATGTTGGCACATAATGATGTCATTATGTTGATAGACGACTCGGACGACGAGGAGTTTAAAACGCAGGATGCGATCCTTTCAGAAGCTCGTAAATATTTTTATGCGTGTAAGGGGGTTTACTCTAAAATATTTCCGGTTGAGGCCCCATCCTTTTCGGGATCATATGTTCGACAAAACGAAACTCCAAAACTCAAAGAGTTAGGTACTCCCATATTTCGAGGTGATAAAAAAGTATGGCCAAGTTTTTCGATCTTTTTAATAACATTATAGATCAAAATCAAAGTCTAAGTAACGTCCGAAAACTTCAATATTTATTTTCATATCTCGAGGATGAGCCTTTAAAATTGATATCAGGGATTAGCTTATCTGATCAAAATTATAAAATTGCTTACGACAAAATAGTCAATAGATATCAAAACAAGCGAGACCTCGCAAATGATGCTTTAAGCACAATTATGAACTCTACCTTAAAAAACGAGTCAGCTAAAGAATTGCGTAATTTAATTGACACCTTTTCAGAATCCCTAGAAATTTTAAAATCACTTAGTTTTGACGTTGACAGTTGGGACTTTATTATTTTTTTCATTTTGTTAGAAAAATTGGATATTCCGACGCGTTCAAATTTCGAAATGAGTCACGCCCATACTAATACCGAAATTCCCACTTTTCAGTCACTTTTTCAATTTCTAGAAAAAAGATGTAAAGTTTTGGAATCACTTCCTCAATCAACAGCACCCAAAAAGGTGCCTACCTATCAAAAATCAAATTCTATGCAAAATCAGTTTGGGCAAAAGCCTACCTATCAAAATTCAAATTCTATGAACGAACCGAACCGAACCGAACCGAACCGAACCGAACCGAACCGAATCATCCAATTCGCCTTTTATACTGGCTGGCACCTCAACTAATTCAAGTACGGGAATAAAATGTCTCCGGTGTAATCAAGGTCACGTGCTTTCGTAATGTCAAACATTTCTTGACCTCTCACCTATCGATCGCCTATCTTTCGTCAAGCAGAAAAAATTATGTCTAGCGTGTTTTCATCCCTCGCATGGGTCAGATACGTGCAAATCAAAATATTCATGCAAGACTTGCAATAGTAAAAGGCACCACACTTTAACTCATATCTTAGAAACTAATAAAGAGTCTGGAAGCCAAGATACTAGTCCTGTCATTCACACACCACCTGTCAATAATCTTCATGTGTCATTAAATACCTCAGGACCTTCAGGTACCTTTCTTTTATGCACCGCCATAATAGATGTTATGGACGGTTGCGGAAATTTTCAACCTGTAAGGGCACTGCTTGATTCTGGATCACAGACAGGATTCATCAGTGAAAAGTGTATTCAGCGTCTTAATCTTCCTAGGCGAAGTTACACCACTGAAATATTCGGATTAAATCAAATGTCTTCTCTTACTTCCAAAGGGCTCGTTCAATGTCACATTAAGCCACAAGGACAGGTCACTCCTTTACTTAATTTCGAAGCGATTGTTGTTCCACAACTATGTTCCAATATGCATTCACTTTGAACGATAATCAGTGGAAACACTTGGAAAACCTTAAACTTGCCGACCCATCTTATTTCAAATCTAGACCTGTGGACCTAGTTATTGGTTGCGAGCTATTCGCACAGATATTCAAGGAGGGCAGGGTTCTTGGACAAATAGGGCAACCTTCAGCCCTTGAAACCATCTTTGGCTGGGTCGTCATGGGAAAAGTGGACGAAGTAGGTAGTCTTACGGAACGAACCAGTTGTTTTTTAACGAGTCATTCACCTCCTTTAGAGGTCATTATCCCTAGGTTTTGGGAAATGGAACATTTGCCTAAAAAACAAATCTTATCAAAGGAAGAAAAACAAGCGGAATCAATTTTTACTGCGAGTGTCGTACGACAACCGAGTGGTAGATTCATGGTAGATCTTCCGTTTAAAGATAAAATAAACCCTGACCTAGGAAATACTTATCCGCAAGCTTATCGTAGATTTTTACTTCTAGAAAATAGATTACTCAAAAATCCTGATCTGTACACTGCCTATTCTAGTTTCATGCAAGACTATATCGATTCTAATCATATGAGTCTAGTTCTACCTAGTCAACCAAAAGTCGACGTATCATGTTTTTTGGCACATCATTGCGTACTACAGCCGGAAAGCTTAAGTACAAAATTAAGGGTAGTCTGGGATTGTTCGGCAGTCACCCCAAAGAATATTAGTCTCAATGACACGTTGTTATCTGGACCGAAACTTCAAAAGGATATTGCTTCTTCACTCCTTACGTTTCGTCTTAATCCTATTTTACAAACACAACTTTTTCTGGGTATTACGCCACTAGTAAGGAAAAATAATTTTAAAAAATTAAAAAACCACTGCGTTTCTCCTAGAAAAATAAAAATCACTAATTTGTCAGTGGCTTTCTATAAAAATAAATAATTGCCTAGTAAAACCTAAACCACTTATCTTTTAATTGAATTTGAATACGCTACGTTTCGATTGCCAAAGAATCGTTTTCAAGCTCTTTATTTATATTTTCTCTCCAAATTTTAAATGTTTCTTGTTCAAATATATTTTTTTATTATTATATCGTTGACAAATTGTCAATATTCTGAAGTTTATCAAAAACAATTGACCAATCTAAACAAAACACAAGGTAACATGATACTATTTCAAGACATTATGTCAGTCAATGTTGTTTTCAAATTTGAAAATAAACAGAACAGGGTGATTCATTAAAACTAGAATCAATAAGGTCTCTTTTTTATAACCATTTAGAAATTTTTTACAAAATTATGATCATTGTTAATAATATTAAATTTATTAAATTATAAATAAATAAATTATATTACTATTATATCAAAATCTATTAAAAAAAAAAAAAAAAAAAAAACAGTAATTTGGTCTTTGAATAATAAGATTCAAAATTTAAAACATGAAATTGAAGAAAACGTATCCTTTTTTGATTATGATCATATTTTAAATTGTTGCTATAATAGTTACTTATTTCATTTTAACCAACAAAAAAATATTCACGTAAATAAATTTATTAATTTAAGAAATGAACAATTAGAAAATCAACTGAATTTTAATATTAATAATAACTTATTAGAACGTACAGTAATAAATATGTCAGACAAAGTTTTAACAGTTTCAGAAAAATCTCTTCTTTCAAAAGATTTAAATTTTGCTTTACCCCCAAAAAATCCTAATAGGTTAGATTTTGTAATAGGTTTTGAAGAAGTAGCAAAAAGCTTACCTGAAGAAGTTGCTAATGTATTTAGAATTAGATCAAAATTAGTTTTGGAAAAACCTTTAAAGATTAAACAAAATATCTCAAAAGAAGAAAAACAAGCTTTAGTATCCTTAAAAGATGATAACTCAATAAAAATTTTGCCAGCCGATAAGGGTAATGCAACTGTTATAATTAATAATGACACTTATAATGAAAAAATTGAAAATTTAATTCAACAAGGTTCTTATAAAAAACTTAATAAAGACCCTACAAAATCAATAGAGAGAAAAATTTATTCTACTTTATATAAGCATAAAAATTGTTTTCAAGATAGAGAACGTTCTCAGTTAGTTCCTCATTATAGCAAACCACCTCATTTCTATGGCTTACCTAAAATACATAAACCTAATGTTCCATTTAGACCAATAGTAAGTAGTATGAATTCTCCATGTCATAAATTAGCAAAATATCTATTAAACATTTTAAATCCCTTGGTGAATAACACTAATTCTTACATACGAAATTCTCAACATTTTTTAGAGAAATTATCTGAGATTGAGCTTAATAATAATCATTTAATGGTAAGCTTTGATGTTGTAAGTCTTTTCACTAATGTTCCGGTAGATAATAGTAAGAAATCGTTTAGAAAATGATCAAAGTTTAAGAGAAAGAACAAATTTAAATATTGATGCAATTTTAGAGTTACTTACTATTTGTATTAAAACTACATATTTTCAATGGCAAAATGATTTTTTTCAGCAAGATTTTGGCATGGCAATGGGCTCCCCACTTTCTCCTTTAATGAGTAATATTTTTATGGAAGTTTTTGAAAATAATATTTTGCAAGAATATCAGTATAAACCCATAGTTTGGTTTAGATATATTATATATATAAAACAAATTAAATGAATTTCTATATTTTATGAATAACAAAGAAAGTACTATTAAATTTACATTAAAAAAAGAAACTGATAACAAACTTCCATTTCTAGATGTACTTATTGAAAAACAAAATACTTTTCAAACTTCTGTATATAGAAAACCAACACATACTAATAGATATTTAAATTTTAAATCAAATCACTCTACTATAATAAAAAGAGGTGTTGTTAAAAGTTTATTTGATAGAGCAAGGATAATTTGTTCTGAAAATAACAGATTTTTATTAGAAAAAGAATTAATTAAAGAAGTTTTAATAAAAAATTTTTATCCTATAAATTTTGTTGAAAATTGTTTTCATAGAATAGAGTTTCCTAGAAGAAGAAATGCTAATATAATTGATTTAGATACTAAAAAATTATTGATTCCTTTTATACCAGGTATATCAGACAAAATTAGGAGAATAGCAAATAATTATAATATAAAAACAGTTTTTAAGACAGAAAATAAACTTAGATCTATTCTAACAAAAACAAAACCAATAAATGAAGAGCAGAATTCAAAAAATGTAATTTATAAAATACCTTGTGAATGTGGTAAAATTTATATAGGTGAAACTTCTAGGCCACTTGAAGTAAGAGTTAATGATCATAAATATAATTTGAGAAGGGGTGATTACGAGAAATAAAAAATAAATGGGGAGAAACAATAATTTTACAAAAAGAATCTAATGACATTAAAAGAAAATTGAAGATAACTATCTTTCAAGTATTTCTATAGATATAAGTAAAGCTTGGCTTCCTATTCTCAGACAAGATTTGCAAAAAGGTTTTTTCAAAATTAATTAATACTGTAATGAAATTCTGATTACTGTTTTTTTTTTAAATAGATTTTGATATAATAGTAATATAATTTATTTATTTATAATTTAATAAATTTAATATTATTAACAATGATCATAATTTTGTAAAAAATTTCTAAATGGTTATAAAAAAGAGACCTTATTGATTCTAGTTTTAATGAATCACCCTGTTCTGTTTATTTTCAAATTTGAAAACAACATTGACTGACATAATGTCTTGAAATAGTATCATGTTACCTTGTGTTTTGTTTAGATTGGTCAATTGTTTTTGATAAACTTCAGAATATTGACAATTTGTCAACGATATAATAATAAAAAAATATATTTGAACAAGAAACATTTAAGATTTTGAGAGAAAATATAAATAAAGAGCTTGAAAACGATTGTAGATTGGCAATCGAAACGTAGCGTATTCAAATTCAATTAAAAGATAAGTGGTTTAGGTTTTACTAGGCAATTATTTATTTTTATAGAAAGCCACTGACAAATTAGTGATTTTTATTTTTCTAGGAGAAACGCAGTGGTTTTCTAATTTTTTAAAATAATTTTTCCTTACTAGTGGCGTAATACCCAGAAAAAGTTGTGTTTGTAAAATGAATCCGCCACAAACATATAGATTTTACTTAATCCTATTGCCTACATTGCTGATATCAAACAGATGTTCCGTCAAGTCCTTATCAATCCTTATCACCGTCCTTATCAAAGGATATTGTGGAGGTTTTCTTCACAGGACCCACTTTCAGTGTGGGAACTTTCTACTGTGACTTTTGGCATGACATGCTCACCTTTTCTAGCCATGCGTACATTAAATGAGCTGGCAGAGAGAGAAAAGGAACGTTTTCCTATGGCTAGTAGTGTTCTAAAAACGTCAATTTAGAGGGAACTCAATGATTTGTTGAAGTCGGGAGGATTTGAACTTAAAAAATGGGCAAGCAATTGTCCTGAGTTATTGGCAACATTGCCAGAATCCGATCGTCAAATGACTCTCTGTTTTGACAAGGATGAACCACACTATATCAAAGTTTTAGGCCTTCAATGGCATCCAAAAAACGACATTTTTTCTTATCAATGCCGAATGAAGGACAAACCCCCAACTAAACGTTCTATTTTATCTATCCTAGGAACAATCTTCGATCCCTTAGGTTTTCTTTGTCCCTTGTTGCTACAAGCAAAATTTATTTTGCAACAGTTGTGGATATCGAAAATAGGCTGGGACGAAGAACCAGATTCTTCTATCATCGACTCTTGTAACAAACTTCGTTATGAATTCCCGCTTCTTTCCAATTTTCAATTACCCCGACAAGTCAAACTGTCTAAAACCAATACCTGTCAAATCATCGGCTTCTGTGACGCTTCAATTCGAGGCTACGCAGGCGTCGTATATTTTCGTGTAGAAGAGGAAAACAATATATCTGTTTCTCTCATATCTGCAAAATCTAGAGTCGCGCCTATAAAGTCACAAACTTTGGCTAGGCTAGAACTCCTAGGCGCATTTCTTTTAAGCGAATTAATTGATTTCGTCTTATCTAGCTATGGAGGAAAAATAACTTTTACAGATATCGTTACTTTCTGCGATTCGCAAGTCGTATTGCATTGGCTTTCATCCCCTCCTAATCGCTGGCAAACCTTTGTTGGAAATCGAGTCAGTAGAATCCAAGAAATCATTCCCTCAAACTCATGGCGCTACATTCCTTCTGCTTTAAATGCAGCCGATATTGCGTCACGAGGGGCCACCCCCTCACAGCTCATTTCACATGACTTGTGGTGGAACGCACCGTCGTTTTTGTGGTCTCCCGAAAACGAATGGCCCGATTTTCATAAGTCAAAAATGCCAATTGATTTCGGAGATATTAATCTGGAGGAAAAGCCAAAGGTCTGTTGCAATGCGATAATTGACGTTACCTTCTTAGATCAGCTTCTTATCAAATATTCATCTATATCAAAAATTCAACGTATCATTTGTTATGTCCTTCGAATAGTTAACCTTTTTCAAAACCATTCCTATCAAAAATCCACTAAGCCACCGGACCAAAAAATTATTTTTGAAAATGTTGTTTTTCCTACCACCGGTGAGATGCAAAGTGCGTTATACCTTCTTATCAAACGCGTTCAAGGTTCTTGCTTTTCTGAGCTTTTTTCCGCGTTATCTAAGGATAAACCAATACCGAAACCTTTTCGAAAACTTTCACCTTTTCTTGATGAAAATAATATCATTAGAGTCGGTGGCAGATTACAAAAATCTGATCTTTTGTCTTATTCTGCAAAACACCCCGTCTTACTTTCGAGTAACCATCGTTTAATTACTCTTCTTATCGAGTCCACTCATCGACAATACCTTCATCCTGGGTTTAAAACATTACATAATCTGCTTTTACAGCAATTTTGGATATTATCTGCCAGACGGGCAATTCAAAGGACCATATCCAAGTGCTTGCAATGTTTTAAAATCAACCCTAAACCCTATAGACCGCCCATAATGTGTTCACTTCCCGCTCATCGAATCAATCAACTTAAACCTTTTTCGAGTGTAGTTATCGACTTTTGTGGACCTTTCTTTGTGATTCCTCATCGTTACCGTGGTTTTAAGGCTTTCAAATCGTATGTCTGTGTGTTTGTCTGTACGGCCACACATTGCGTGCATTTGGAATTAACCATGGAACTGTCCACCTAAGGGTTTGTAGGTGCATTCCATCGATTCATTTCCAGACGTGGAAGCGTGACGCAATGCTGGTCAGATCAGGGCAGTAATTTTGTAGGGTTTCGTAACCAATTACTTGATTACGCAAGAAGTGCGTCCACCAGACTTTCTATTCGTTGGCATCTGGGACCTCCTCTCAGTCCACATTTCAATGGCCTGGCAGAAGCTGGAGTCAAAAGTTTTAAAACTCACTTTGTTCGAGTTGTCGGCGACCAGAAGTTGTCCATCATGGAAATGTCCACCCTTACATGTCGCATAGAAGCTGTACTTAATAGTCGCCCTTGATTTCCTGCCTCTTCAGACCCACACGATGTTCAACCTCTTACCCCTGGGCATTTTTTGACCCTTGAACCCCTTAATTCAGAAATTCCGGAGTCAGATTTGTCCGAGGTTCCCCTAAATCGGCTCTCGAGATGGCAACTAATCCAAAAACTACATAATGAGTTTTGGAAAAGGTATTCTGTAGAGTATTTGCATACGCTACAACAGCGACACAAGTGGGCTGATTCGTCCCCAAATATCAAATTAAATTATTTGGTTATCATAACGAGTGATCACATCCAATCACCTTTGAAATGGCCAGTCGGTCGGGTCATCGAATTGCATCCCGGCGGAGACGGTCAAGTGCGTGTAGCGACGGTACAAACGGCTACCGGTGTTTACAAGCGGCCAGTTGTAAAACTGTGCCTCTTGCCGAATTAAAAGTAATTTTAATTTTTTCTACCTATTGAAGTCAATTATTACAATAGGTAATTTTTTTATTATTATTTTTTTAAATTTTGTTTGTTTGTTTGGACTTTTTCGAGTTTTCGTTATCTCTAAATAAACTTACGCTACTTATCTGTTTTTCATTCATTTATATTTATCGGTCGATCATTTTTCTTATATCTATATTTGTCCGTCTGATATTCTAAAATTGTGTGTTTTGGAGGGCAGTTATGTTAGCTCCCGCTAAATTTCGTGGTTGTTTGTAAATTTTAAAACCACACAATTGGATGACGGACAGAGTACATTTTTCGCGCATTGGACATGCGCACCAAGAATCAGCGAGATCCTTTTCTACCGCCTCGAGAAAATGGCGTGTTAATTTACTTTCTCCAACATTTACAAATTTCTACACTTGAAAGTGCTCGATTTTGGTGTACTGAAGCATAGAACTAGAAACTTCAGCCCTTCAGCTACGTGGTGCCATCATTAGGTCCAGACAGGGGCCCCTTGGAATGTGGAGAAATTGGCTGCAAACTGGTGAGTGCTTTGTTTCTGATTTCCGTTGTGTGGTACCAACAATTAACCTATGGACCTTAATTATTTCGTGATTTCATATCAATATATTTATGTTTGTTCGCGCTTTCCTTAATTAAAATATATACAGTCAACTGCAGTTATCGTTTTTCTACCGGCGGGCAAACACACGTGTGTTAATTTACAAACTATTACATCTCTATTAAGTAAGAGTTTATCATTAATTCTTGGAAATCAAGAATATAAACTGTCCAAAGCTAAGTTATATAAATATAAATAGGTATCGTTTATTTTAGGGGCATTTTTACTAGCCTATGTTATAATGCTTCTCCTGATGGGCACTCCGATTTTTCTATTGGAACTTCTAATAGGACAATACTCTGGACTAGGACCTGATATGGCATTTAAGCATATAGCCCCAATTTTTAGTGGTCTGGGCTATTGCACCTTGGTTGTGGTATGTATAACTATTAGGCATATTTAGTACCTGTTCGTTATTTTAACCAATAGATTGTCTTTTTAAAGTTCTACTGATTTTTATATTTTAGATAACGTTTATAACCATTTACTACATGATTATAGTTTCCTGGACGATATTTTACTTTTTTGCTTCATTCACTTCTGATCTGGGATACGGAAGATGTGACCATGAATTTAGTAGTATAGGTATGAAGACTATCCATACAAATTAAGCTATCAATTCTTTTATATGTCGGGTTTTTTAGTTTTTATAATTTACCAATTATGTTTTTTGATTTGCGACTGTGTCTGAATGTCTTAAATCAAAGGCCATTGCAAAAAATTTCTCACAAAAGAGTGAACTTAATTTAGAATTTAATAAGTTTTCAATTTAATAAGTAAATAAGGCGAGTTTATCAAAGATGTTATTTACAAATTTCGAAGATTAGTACGTAAATAATTAAGAACGTTAAAAAACATTTCCGGAGATGTTAAGGGATTTTGAGCTAAACTTACAACTTTTAAAACCTAATTTTGTTAAACTTCTTTATTTAAGGATGTTACAGTGCATCAAAAGAACAAAAATGTCAACTCACAGAGACGTTCTATAACAAAACCTGTACATCAACAGAATCTATTTGTCAACAGTTTTGTTTAACAGCCGTCAATAGAACTTACTGTGTTAATAGTATTACTGATGAAGTAACGTCCATAAACAGGCTCGTCAACAGAACATTAGGAACAGGAGAATATTTTAGGTATAGAAGCAAAAAATATAGAGAGAACCGAACACACAAAACACAGAGACAAAAAATAAGAAACACCATTCCACTTAGTCGCCATGATTTTTAAATTAACCATTGGAGAAATTTCTACACATAAATAAAAACTACTTTTTTGGGGGTTTTTAGAGAATACGTTTTGGGCATTGGAGATGCAACGTGGGAAAATTTTGGCAGCATACGCTGGGAATTATTGGGCTGTCTAGTATTCTCTTGGTTTGTATGCTACATTGCAGTGCTAAAAGGAGTAAAAACTTCTGGAAAAGCAGTCTATTTTACTGTTCCATTTCCATACATCATTTTGACGGCTCTAGTTATACAGGGCGTCTTATTGGAAGGGGCCATGGATGGTATAAAATTGTATTTAATGCCGGATTGGGAAAAATTATTGGAAGTTGAAGTCTGGGCTTCAGCTGCTTCCCAGACCTTCTATTCTTTTGGCATTGGTAAGTAGAAAGTTTTTGAATGCTTTGAGCTGGAAGCATAAGTTAGTTTAACAAAAATTTATGTTAAAAATTTGTGTTAAGTCTTAGTTAAATTGTAGTAAAGTAGTGTTGCAGACGAGACGAGAGATTCTCGCCTCTCGTCTCGTCTTGCCCTCTCTCGACGAGACGAGAGAAATATTTTTTCTCGAATGAAAGTTCAAGACGAGACAGGAGTAAGGCCCCCTTTCAATATTTTTTTAAATAAAAGGGTATGCAAAAATAGTCATATATTCCTTTCTTGGCAACATGTATGATCTAATAAATTCATTATTTATGTTATTAATGCGCTATATCTAAAAATGCTGTAAATATTTTTTAAAACAAGAAGGAAACAAAAATCTAAAAATGTAGGGTGTTTCGATTAAAAAAGATTCCTTCTAACAAAATTTGATATTTACCGAAAGGGTTAGATATTTTGACCAGCAAATTCTTTAAAGAAAATTAAGACATAAAACGTATTACTCATCTTTTGGTATCTATCCGAAAAACTTTTAGGATGGTTGGTAAAAATGTACGGAAAAACCCTGTAGATAAAACTCTTATACCAGCAGTTACATAGGACTTAAGAGCAGGTAGAAAGGCCTTGTTGCTAAAGAGTTGAAAATTATATTTACTGGAAAAACAATTTTTGCTCTTACTTGCAAGTTAAATACAATTGTATAATAATAAAATTAAGTATAAAGTTAAAACCGGAGACCGTAATTTATGACCTGCAAATAAATAGTTCTATAGAAAATTTAGCTAAACGTGTTTAAGTCCAGAATGGTATTTTGTGATTATTATTGGCATGCTGCTCAAAAAATACAATAAATTGTCATCCTATCTAAGTTCACGCAGCTATAGGGAACAATTTTAATGAATTGTTTACATCACATTAATCTTAAGTAACACACATCATTTGATCTACAGAGGACAACATATAATTTTTTACGCGCCCGAGATTTAAATTTCATTTTAGCACCCAATTGTAAGAGCAGTTCAAAACTATTTTAAGGTTTTTATTTTTTCTGGAAGTAAAAATATTTGTTCATGTTTTATAGTAAATTTTTATTTTAATCCGGCCCTGAGATTAACGCCGAATGACCAGCCATCGTTGATTTCACTGAGATCAAAGACCACCAGCCGGCTTATTTATCTGTTTGTTGTGTAACCTGTGGTTAAAATATCCCTGCATTTTTATTTATAATGTAATATCTCAATTGATTGCTACCTCGTAGTCATTCACCTTAAAAAAACACTTTTACAAAGGGTGTCTCAAAAACTTTTCATAGCTGATATAAATCATGGGACACGAGAGACGAGACAAGAGAAAAGCTCTCTCGAGCGATTGAAGGGTCCTATCGTCGAGACGAGAGATCCATTTTCTCTGGCATTACGAGATGAGACGAGGGAAGGCCTTCTCTCGACTCGTCTCGTCTTGCGGCAACACTATAAGGTACTTTATAGTGTATAATCATTTTATATTTTAGGTTGTGGTTCACTAATAACACTGGCTTCATACAACCAGTTCACTAACAACTGCCTAAGAGACGCTGTCATAGTATCATTTGCCAACGCTTTTACTTCGGTATACGCTGGTTTTGCCATCTTTTCCATGTTAGGGTTTTTGGCATACCAGATGGACGTGCCAGTATCCGAAGTCGCTCAAGATGGACCAGGATTAGCATTCGTAGCCTACCCAGAAGCCATTTTATTGTTACCAGCACCTACTGTCTGGTCATTAGTTTTCTTTTTGATGTTGTTTATCCTTGGATTGGGTACTCAGTTTGCTGGTGTGGAGGCTATAAGCTGCTCAATTATGGACAGGTTTGTATATTTACTGTAAAGGTTATCAGGATCATTATTAGGAATTTCTCCAATCGGTTTATTAATATCTGCTGAATGAACAGAAGAAAGGACTACCATTCTTCTTTAATTTTTTAATCTGCAACTAACTGACTTAAAACTATTTCTCTTTTAGATGGCCTAAATCTCGAAAATATGAATCTTATCTTACTCTCACAATATGTTTAGTATGCCTAGTGCTCGCCATACCAATGTGTTTCTCAGGAGGTGTCTACATTTTCACTTTAATGGAGTGGAATACCGCTTCTTGGGCTATTATGTTAATAGGATTTGCGGAAGTGGTTGCATGTTCTTGGTGTTACGGATGTTCCAGGTTCATAGATAATATGAACGACATGAAAATTAATGTTAAAGGAGTTTTAAAGTGGTACTGGTGGACATCTTGGGTTGTAATTACTCCCTTAACTTTGCTAGTGAGTAAACCACCCTACTTTGCTTTAAAACATTCAAAGATGACACTAAAAATTAGCGGCTGTTCACCTACATATCATCTCTATTTTAGGGTATATTTATTTTCCAAATAGTGCACTACTCACCTGCTTCTTATGAAGGCTACATTTTCCCACATTGGGCAGATTTATTAGGACTTTTAATGGGGGTAACTAGCCTTGTACCATTCGTACTGTTTTTGATTCTCGTTTTATGGAAAAGGGAATATGTAAGTACCTAATAGGTTTTGAAATAATCACTTTGTGTAAAGAATTTTTAAGGGAAGGAAGGCTATTGGGTTAGCCAAAAGAAAACTTTTTATATTTTCACTCAAATAAAGTTGATTGGGTCTGTTTGTCTGTCTGAGAAATGATAGCTCAAACACTGTTAAATCGATTTTTACCAGATTTGTTACAAAAATTTTGCGGTATCCGTGAATGAAAGTTGGTGAAGTGGGACAGTTGGTCATAGTCGCAGTTTTTGAAATGTAAACAAAGTTACAAAACTCGTAACTTCAGCTAGCAAAACGCGGTTTTCTAATTTAGATTGAGCATTACATTTTAAACAAAATTTGTCACTGCGTTAAACTTTGCCAAAGTCACAATTTTTGAGAAATTAAAATCGTACCTATACAGGGGGTAAACTGTATGACTCACAATATTTTAATGAGTGATAGAGGAGGCCAAAATAAGAAAAAAAGTTTATATAACATGGGGGTCAAATATTAGTTGTTTTGGAAATAAAGGTCATTAAAATTTAAAAGGTTTGGCAACACCGCGCATTTCGTGCGAATTCTTTCAAAACCGGAACTAAATATCTATTTATGTGCAGTAGGTGTTTTCGCATTTCCTTTTTTGTGTTTTTATTGTTTGTGTTTAAATTGGCCAAATTTTAAAAACAAAAACAGTTCCCTTAAAATAACGATTCACCCCAAAGTTAGTGTTGATCAGCACTACCAGCAGGTGTGTACCTAAATACGACCAATATTCTTTATACCCAAAACAAAAAATATATTTTAAAACGAAACAGTTTGATAAACAACGTTAAATTGTAATTATCCCAAAATTAGGCTTTCTCGGTAGTTTGTAGGAGCATCTGGTTTAATAAAGTTAAAGCGCGAATTAAACAATAGACACTTATTGGAATAAAACCTGACCCCTTTTTAAAATCGACCGTATTGTGACAGATTTTCATATAAAAAGCAGCTGGTTTCTTTCAAAATTAGGCCTTTGTGTATTTAAAAACCGGATTTATTAGTGTCGGTATTTATTAAATGAAAGTTAGCGTCTTTATTATTAAATTTGGCTTTGGTATGTCAATCTTGAGAGGTCAGCTGTTAGTTTTCTGTGTAAATGTGTCAAAATAAAGTCGACTCTAAAATAAAGTCAGGTTTTATTCCAATAAGTCCCTAATTATTTACTCGCAAAACATTAAATTTTTCGGTGAAAAAAGTCACCTCACTAAACTGCACTAATTGCAGTTTGAGGAGGTCACATACACTGTTATTTTTTCTGGAGAGGCTTTATTTTTTAAAAGCGGACTCATTTTTTAATGGAAATTTCTCGATTCTCTCAGCGAGATAAGAGCTTTGGTGAGCTTCACCATAAATGATTTTGTTTTTTAAGTCTTGCGCAAAAATTTTTGTAAAATTGTGACCATCGCCCGCGCCCAATCCGTCCACGCACGCTCTGTCTTCAGACCACCTTCAGACTAAGACGAGACAGTGAGGTGACACGCGGCTGCAGTCAAAAGTTTGAACTTGTCGGCTATTCTACAAAGGGATTTTCCTAGGCACATGTTTCTTTCGTGTAAGCCAAAATGATGCGATGATACCGTTTATTTAACTTGTTACCATTCAAGAAAACTTGTTGTTATATTAATTTTTTTTTTCTTATTTTGACTTCCTCTATTAACCATTAAAATTTTGTGAGTCACACCATTTTCACAGTCAAAAATTCTACAGCTAAAGTAACGTAGTTTCTTCAATTTTTGTAGTTATGTAGGTATGCTTGTTCGATAATTTTATTTTCTTTTTATTTTTTAGAGTGGTTGGGAGTTATTTACTCCCACTAACCTATGGAAATCCCAAATACACAATGCTGACAGTCAACAAGTTTTGACAAGTGACAGGCTCACGGATAGTGCGATTAAGTGATTCCCGGAATGTTTTTAGGCAAAAAAAATACATCTTGTTAAATTAAGCTAAAAACACAATAAAAAAAGATATACCTTTCGTGAATGCTGAGTCACGGCCGGTGAACATTCCCTGGAGTATTACTTTTTAATAATGGAATTTTTTTTTCACATTGAAGGCAGTGGCGGATCCAGGATTTCCAGGGGGGAGGGGCCAAGGAAGCTAAAACCAAAATAGTTTTTGGTTTGCGTTCATTTTTAATAATTCTTGGGTCTGAAATTTAAAATGACAGGTGACAAAATGCGCCGCAGGAGAAAATTTTTGAACCACTCAATGTTTTTTAGAAAAAAAACTTGAAAAAATTGATGTTGGGGGTAAATTTTATTCAAACTTGCGGTTAATGCATTGGCATTTGCTTTCCTTCAACTAAAAAAAGTTTTATGTCAGGGAGGGGGGGGAGGGGTGCCCGGGCTCATCTGGCCCCTCCTGGATCCACCACTGATTGAAGGTCTTGACCATTTTATATGTAAATAAGTTGAGATAAAATAAATCAGGAAGAGTATCAAATCGATCGAACACAGAGGGCTTTTTGGGTTCCTATGTCGTACGTTTTTGGAAAAACCCTTGAACTCGTCGATTTCGCTTGCGTGGTGGACAGACAGACAGACACCTCTTTGAAGGGTAAACTTTGGCTTTACATTTTGAATAGGGAAAGTCAGTCTGGTGATACCTTGTTTTGAGTTTCTCTATTTCTTTCTATCTTTGAACCATGTACTTGCTTTCAAATTTAACATGGAATGATAAAATAAAAGTCAAATCAGAAAAATATTTACCGTTAGGGTACAAAATTATAATTTTTTTAAAGTTGATGAAATAAGGGTTTTTAAAAGTGGTATTTTTGTTTTGTAAAGGTAAAAAAGCCATTAAAAATATTCTTTGGCTTGACAATATGTTTGATTAAAAGAAACAATGAACACGGGAGGAGTAAATTAGATTAGTAGATTCATTTTAAACGCAAAATTTGAGAAAAAACAATGTTGTACAAAATATATTTCCGCTGTGGCGCGTCGTTCTCGGCGGAACTTTTAAACCTTATACATATTTCAACAAAACAAATTTTCTCGAATTTTCGCCATTTCATCGTGCATAAAAAGCTACACACATGTACACAAGCAAAAATATTTGTATGATAAATGATTTTGCTTCTCTTGAACCCGCAATATTATAAATCTTTCTTTCCAAGTCAACAAGCGTTTTTTTTTCTTTCGAAACCATAATTCTTTGATTTACACGATATACATGTACGAGGGGTGGTGAATAAATAACGAAACATCGTCATTTTATGCAAAACCGCTAATAAAATGTAAATTTAGATAGAGATCAGTTTAGAATTGTCTAATCTCTGCATCAAACTTTACTATATTTTGGGTCATGTCATCATTGGTCACAGATATAAGAAATTACTACAATACCGAAATATAGTAAAAACTTAAAGTATGGTTTAGAAAACATAGAGTGCGCTCTACAATTAAACAATACTCTCACACGATCCGACCTAAAATAAGTTTAAATACAAGTTGGTTTCCATCTTTGGTAATACAATATGTCCTATGTAATCATTAACCGTTTATAGTTATAATTTTAATGTAGCAAGGTTTAAATAGTATTAGATATAACAATTAGTAGCTGTGACTATATATATATATTTTGTTTAGATAACTCTTAAGACTAAATAAAAAAAATGCCAAACTTGAATGAAAAAATAGGTGAAACCAATTTATTCTATCAACGAGTGAAACGGCAGCGAACCAAGGAAACTAAGTTCGTGGTGGGACGAAAACGACCACCGGTCTATAAGTAACAAAGCAATTTCGTCACAGTTCAACCAGACAATGCTCACCGGTGTCAAGGCGTCGGCGTCGGTTCGGAACTAAAAACATTGAGTTAACAAAGTATAGTCCGCGCAGCGAGAGTTGAAGCCACCCACATCACGGCTGAGGAGGATCTACTGGCCCCGCCTGTAGCTTGTGATTGGCTGTTTCGGAGATCCATAGGCTAAGTGTTTTATACCGCTATAAATTATTATGTGTAATTTATTCCGCACGACACTGTCCGACCGCAAGTAGGCGTATACCAAGATAAAATTGATGACGTGCGTGGCATCAACTTTTGCTGCGTCTACTCTATAAAAGGCAACTTCAAAGGGGCAACGTCAACCACGAGCACCATGGCAACCGAAGTGAAAGTGAAGTACACACCATGGCGTCGTTGTCGCGTTTTGCATTCAAAAAATTATACAAAGGCGAAAACTTAAACTAGAAAAAAACTAGACAAGATACAATTTTTTTTTGATTAAGAAGGAATCTTTAAGAAAATTAAGAAAAATCTCATGCATTTTTTTAGTTGCAGACCTGTGTTATTCGTGTGGCGGTAACTGCGAGTTTGATAGATGTGACGCCGTGTGTTAAGCAAATACGCTCAAATCGTGAACTAAATATATGAATTCTGCAGTTATGGTAAAATGCGACATTTACAAATTAATTAGAATTCCAAATATGTCAAAAAAGCAGTATTTGTTCAGTTTTTTTCTGCAGTTACGCCCATGGGCGTACGCAGCGAGGGGTACTTGCCCCCCCCCCCCCTGAATGTTGAAAATAGTTTAATAATTTCCTTATTTCCAAACAAAACAATCAATCAAGTTTAAATTTTAAACTTATTCCTATCTACATAATATTAAACAATAGATACACTTAATCCCAAGGATATATACTGTGTAGGCTATAATTCGTTTTTTCCGTTAATTAGTTTTACGAAGAAAGTATGGTCCAAATATTTCTTTCATTGCTGAGACACAATGATCTCAAAAAAACATTGCTGTATTTAAAGACAACTTTCTGGTCATTCTTTAAGGCCTTTAAAAACTATTAGAAGACGGCAATTCTGCAACTAGTGGCATTTTAGCTTTACAGTGCGTCAACAGAGACGCTTTTTGTTATTTCTCTATGTGCCTGATAGCAATGTCTTCTGCTGTTTTGGAACCTGTGGCCAATATCTTGCAGTCTAAATGTTTAGATTTATCGCGAATCTGCAGAAGAAGTCATCTTAGCTGAAGCCAGCACACATGCTGAAAACATTGGAATAGAATTAGAGGTGCCAAAGATAGTTGGGCGACAGCAAAATTGTATGAATGTTCCCGCAAATAAACCAGCAGAGCACTAGAAAAAAATCATTATTAATACCTTATTTGGAGCCTCTGATAATGTCTTTAAGCATCGCTTTTCTGATAAAAACCTACCAGTTATCGAACTATTGGCACTACATCCGTTCCGCAACGTTCTACGTCTTGCGATACCCAATCTCCACTCGTTTCTGTTTGCCCATAATTCATCATCTAGGCCTCTTATTCTTATTTCACTGTCTATTCCTTCTCTCCAGCTTCTTCTTGGCCGTCCTCGTTTTCTTCGGCCAGTTGGTTTCCATTGTAGTATTTGTTTAGGTAGTCTTTCATCATTCATTCTTTGTATATGTCCGTACCACACCAGTTGTTTTGTTCCCGCAAATAAACCAGCAGAGCACCAGAAAAAAATCATTATTAATACCTTATTTGGAGCCTCTGATAATGTCTTTAAGCATTGCTTTTCTGATAAAAACCTACCAGTTATCGAACTATTGGCACTACATCCGTTTGTTATGCTGGACTTGTATATATATTTATCGGTTCCACAACGTTCTACGTCTTGCGATACCCAATCTCCACTCGTTTCTGTTTGCCCATAGTTCATCATCTAGGCCTCTTATTCTTATTTCACTGTCTATTCCTTCTCTCCAGCTTCTCCTTGGCCGTCCTCGTTTTCTTCGGCCAGTTGGTTTCCATTGTAGTATTTGTTTAGGTAGTCTTTCATCATTCATTCTTTGTATATGTCCGTACCACACCAATTGTTTTGTTCTTATATCATCCACTAAAGTACGTTCACCCACTGTCATAATTTCTCTTATTCTTTGATTTGTAACTATTTTTCTTTTTGATTTCCCTGCTGCTCTTCTCCAATAGTCCATCTCCGTAGTCCATCTGTTCTATCCTTGATTGGCCATACTTCTGAGCCGTATGTAATAATACTTTTTACAATGGTGATATTATATAAGCTTTTTGTTATGTTTTGATATACTTTGGTCCCAAATTATTCCATTTAATAAAGTTATTGCTTTTCTTCCTTGTACGTTTTGATATTTTATAGCTTTGTCTAGTCTTCCATCAGCTGTAATTTTTAGACCAAAGTATTTATACTCATCACAGGACTGAATTCGCTGCCCGGTATTTAAGATTAGATCCTGTTTCATTCCAACGATACACATATACTCTGTCTTTTCTTCCATACTTTAAGGACTTGTTCCAAGTATATCTTGAAGAGCGTAGGCGAGATACAGCAACCTTGTTTAAGAACTTTATTTACTTGAAAGCCTTTGGTTAGTTTTGCTTTTATTTTAACTTTTGCCTTACTATTGCGGTATAACTCTTTGATGGCCTTAATTAGTTGTACGCTTATGTTTGTGTTTTCCAACGCTTTCCAAAGTAGATTTAGTGGTATACTATCATAGTTCTTCTGCAAATCGACGTAAAGCAGATGCAGCTCTTGTCCGTATGCCATTTTCTTTTCAATAACTTGGGTTATACAAAAGAGATGGTCAGAAGTCGATCTACCCGCCCTGAAACCGGCTTGTTCTTCTGCCTCCATGTCTTTATATTCGCTTTCCACTTTATATAACTCAATAATTGTCACATATATCTTTCCGTCCTTTTTTGTGTATTGTAGATATATATGACGTTTTACACTCAGTTCGTACTACAGTTACATTTAAATATTTTTGAAAAATATTCCGTAATCGCCAAAACAGTTCTTCAGTGCCATATTTAATAAGTTCAGCTGGGATATTTCCGGGTCCGGCAGATTTACCGCTTTTTAAGGTTGTGCACACGTTTTTGACCTCAGAGATTGTGAGGGGTACTGGAGATCCCATCGTTCTAATTATATTGTCTCTTTCTTCTTCCTTGAATTCTGCTCTATCTTCAGTTAAAAGTTTTTTAAAATGGTCATCCCATTCTTTATCTGGTATTGGTGAAATGATATCTCTACATGTTTCTTTTTTAATCGATCTTATAGTTTTCCAGCTTTCGGTACTTCTCGTACCTCCTAAGTAAGAATCTATTTTCTGGCACTTTTGCGTCCACGAATAATTGTTCACATACTGTAATTAGCCGATTTCCATTGTCTTTAACAATATTTTCGCCATATTGGCCAACTGTCAGATCATTAACTCTGTTACCGGTTCTACTATTTAAATCTCTTAATATGACAATTTCTCTAGATGTACTTACTGCTGATATTTCATTGCGTATTTCTTCAAAAAAAATGTCTTTCACGGCTACATTTGCATCGTCATTGTACGCATAGATTCCAAAAATCGTAAGTTTCATTCCTTTTATTGTTATATTCATTTTAATTAGCCTTTCATTGCTTCCCAGTTGGTGATAAATTTTCTAAATCTTTTGTTGACCAAAATAGGTACTCCTTGTTGAGCATGTTTTTCTTTTGTCACTCCGCTATAGAAATGGTCATATTGTCCTAGATTTTCTGATCCTTTTCCTTTCTTTTTCGTTTCTGTTAGTACAGCAAGGTCTACCTTCATTCTGCTGCACTCATGTACTATTTCATTAACTTTTCGACCCATTCCTTGCACGTTCAGTGTACCAAAAATCATATTCCTGTTTCTTTGCTTGGTTCGTCTTAGGTTTTTCTTTTCTTTCCGAGGCGTTTGATTGGGTTTTTTAACAGTGTATGTTTTTTCCGGGTATCAGAGAGTTAGTCTGATGCCCCAACCTGGAGGACCAGGTGATTTTTGTTCGAGGTTTTCTTCCCCTAGCCTTTGACGATTCCAACGCCGGTACTACAAGGCAGCATCTTGTTCACCTGTGATCCTAGGCAGGAGCCCTTACAGGGTGCTACCATCCATGCCACATGAACCCTGGTTTTTTTACGAGATTGTTACTCCCCCCTCTCCTCCTTTCCCGTTAGTACAATGGGACCCCAGGCTCGAGACTGGTATAGCTGGATTTGTCATTCAGTAAATTTAAGTTGGGCAATAAACAATTTTCAGAATTTTATCATTTAAACTAGCTTGACGATGAGGCTAAATTATGATACAAATTGTGGGGAGACAAAAAAGTTAATAAAGATGAGTTAGAAAGTTTGGAAATAGCAGAAGTTGCAAAGCAAGAGGAATTTTTTTCCATCAACAAAAACTGTTCTACTTTTGGCAGCATTGCCACGTAGTACCTAAGAATTTAATTTTAGCTCACACATATACTATACTATAGTAGTGTGAGCTATGGTGATCCTAATTTTTTCGAGAAAAAAAAAGTTGCTCCGATTTCAAAATTTTTTATATATATTTGCGTTTCAGATGATTTTGTCTGTCTGTCTGTCTGTCTGTCTGTCTGTCTGTCTGTCTGTCTATCTGTCTGTCTGTCTGTCTGTCTGTCTGTCTGTCTGTCTGTCTGTCTGTCTGTCTGTCTGTCTGTCTGTCTGTCTGTCTGTCTGTCTGTCTGTCTGTCTGTCTGTCTGTCTGTCTGTCTGTCTGTCTGTCTGTCTGTCTGTCTGTCTGTCTGTCTGTCTGTCTGTCTGTCTGTCTGTCTGTCTGTCTGTCTGTCTGTCTGTCTGTCTGTCTGTCTGTCTGTCTGTCTGTCTGTCTGTCTGTCTGTCTGTCTGTCTGTCTGTCTGTCTGTCTGTCTGTCTGTCTGTCTGTCTGTCTGTCTGTCTGTCTGTCTGTCTGTCTGTCTGTCTGTCTGTCTGTCTGTCTGTCTGTCTGTCTGTCTGTCTGTCTGTCTGTCTGTCTGTCTGTCTGTCTGTCTGTCTGTCTGTCTGTCTGTCTGTCTGTCTGTCTGTCTGTCTGTCTGTCTGTCTGTCTGTCTGTCTGTCTGTCTGTCTGTCTGTCTGTCTGTCTGTCTGTCTGTCTGTCTGTCTGTCTGTCTGTCTGTCTGTCTGTCTGTCTGTCTGTCTGTCTGTCTGTCTGTCTGTCTGTCTGTCTGTCTGTCTGTCTGTCTGTCTGTCTGTCTGTCTGTCTGTCTGTCTGTCTGTCTGTCTGTCTGTCTGTCTGTCTGTCTGTCTGTCTGTCTGTCTGTCTGTCTGTCTGTCTGTCTGTCTGTCTGTCTGTCTGTCTGTCTGTCTGTCTGTCTGTCTGTCTGTCTGTCTGTCTGTCTGTCTGTCTGTCTGTCTGTCTGTCTGTCTGTCTGTCTGTCTGTCTGTCTGTCTGTCTGTCTGTCTGTCTGTCTGTCTGTCTGTCTGTCTGTCTGTCTGTCTGTCTGTCTGTCTGTCTGTCTGTCTGTCTGTCTGTCTGTCTGTCTGTCTGTCTGTCTGTCTGTCTGTCTGTCTGTCTGTCTGTCTGTCTGTCTGTCTGTCTGTCTGTCTGTCTGTCTGTCTGTCTGTCTGTCTGTCTGTCTGTCTGTCTGTCTGTCTGTCTGTCTGTCTGTCTGTCTGTCTGTCTGTCTGTCTGTCTGTCTGTCTGTCTGTCTGTCTGTCTGTCTGTCTGTCTGTCTGTCTGTCTGTCTGTCTGTCTGTCTGTCTGTCTGTCTGTCTGTCTGTCTGTCTGTCTGTCTGTCTGTCTGTCTGTCTGTCTGTCTGTCTGTCTGTCTGTCTGTCTGTCTGTCTGTCTGTCTGTCTGTCTGTCTGTCTGTCTGTCTGTCTGTCTGTCTGTCTGTCTGTCTGTCTGTCTGTCTGTCTGTCTGTCTGTCTGTCTGTCTGTCTGTCTGTCTGTCTGTCTGTCTGTCTGTCTGTCTGTCTGTCTGTCTGTCTGTCTGTCTGTCTGTCTGTCTGTCTGTCTGTCTGTCTGTCTGTCTGTCTGTCTGTCTGTCTGTCTGTCTGTCTGTCTGTCTGTCTGTCTGTCTGTCTGTCTGTCTGTCTGTCTGTCTGTCTGTCTGTCTGTCTGTCTGTCTGTCTGTCTGTCTGTCTGTCTGTCTGTCTGTCTGTCTGTCTGTCTGTCTGTCTGTCTGTCTGTCTGTCTGTCTGTCTGTCTGTCTGTCTGTCTGTCTGTCTGTCTGTCTGTCTGTCTGTCTGTCTGTCTGTCTGTCTGTCTGTCTGTCTGTCTGTCTGTCTGTCTGTCTGTCTGTCTGTCTGTCTGTCTGTCTGTCTGTCTGTCTGTCTGTCTGTCTGTCTGTCTGTCTGTCTGTCTGTCTGTCTGTCTGTCTGTCTGTCTGTCTGTCTGTCTGTCTGTCTGTCTGTCTGTCTGTCTGTCTGTCTGTCTGTCTGTCTGTCTGTCTGTCTGTCTGTCTGTCTGTCTGTCTGTCTGTCTGTCTGTCTGTCTGTCTGTCTGTCTGTCTGTCTGTCTGTCTGTCTGTCTGTCTGTCTGTCTGTCTGTCTGTCTGTCTGTCTGTCTGTCTGTCTGTCTGTCTGTCTGTCTGTCTGTCTGTCTGTCTGTCTGTCTGTCTGTCTGTCTGTCTGTCTGTCTGTCTGTCTGTCTGTCTGTCTGTCTGTCTGTCTGTCTGTCTGTCTGTCTGTCTGTCTGTCTGTCTGTCTGTCTGTCTGTCTGTCTGTCTGTCTGTCTGTCTGTCTGTCTGTCTGTCTGTCTGTCTGTCTGTCTGTCTGTCTGTCTGTCTGTCTGTCTGTCTGTCTGTCTGTCTGTCTGTCTGTCTGTCTGTCTGTCTGTCTGTCTGTCTGTCTGTCTGTCTGTCTGTCTGTCTGTCTGTCTGTCTGTCTGTCTGTCTGTCTGTCTGTCTGTCTGTCTGTCTGTCTGTCTGTCTGTCTGTCTGTCTGTCTGTCTGTCTGTCTGTCTGTCTGTCTGTCTGTCTGTCTGTCTGTCTGTCTGTCTGTCTGTCTGTCTGTCTGTCTGTCTGTCTGTCTGTCTGTCTGTCTGTCTGTCTGTCTGTCTGTCTGTCTGTCTGTCTGTCTGTCTGTCTGTCTGTCTGTCTGTCTGTCTGTCTGTCTGTCTGTCTGTCTGTCTGTCTGTCTGTCTGTCTGTCTGTCTGTCTGTCTGTCTGTCTGTCTGTCTGTCTGTCTGTCTGTCTGTCTGTCTGTCTGTCTGTCTGTCTGTCTGTCTGTCTGTCTGTCTGTCTGTCTGTCTGTCTGTCTGTCTGTCTGTCTGTCTGTCTGTCTGTCTGTCTGTCTGTCTGTCTGTCTGTCTGTCTGTCTGTCTGTCTGTCTGTCTGTCTGTCTGTCTGTCTGTCTGTCTGTCTGTCTGTCTGTCTGTCTGTCTGTCTGTCTGTCTGTCTGTCTGTCTGTCTGTCTGTCTGTCTGTCTGTCTGTCTGTCTGTCTGTCTGTCTGTCTGTCTGTCTGTCTGTCTGTCTGTCCGTATGTCTGTATGTCTGTCTGTAACGACCAACGCGCATAACTCAAAAACCGCTTGGCCGATTTCAATGAAATTTGGTACCTAGGCTGGGTCTTGGGTCTAGATGGTCCCATTTAAAAATGAACAAAATGCACCAAACACAAACTAAAAAAAAGGGTGGGGATAGATTTCAAAAATTAGAGTTTATGTGAAAATATGGCGTGTGTGATATCAAACGAAAGGTAATTGGGTCTGGAGTTAAACAAAATACATTTTAATTTATTTAAAAAAAAGGGTGGGGGTATATTTCAAAAATTAGAGTTTAAGTGAAAATATGGCGTGTGTGATATCAAACGAAATGTAATTGAGTCCGGAGTTTAACAAAATACATTTTAGTTTTTGTTTTTTTAAGGGTGGGGGTGGATTTCAAAAATTTGAGTTTAAGTCAAAACATGGCTTGTGTGGTATCAAACAAAAGGTAATTTAGTGTGGAGTTGAATAAAATATATTTCAGTTTTTAGTTATATTAGCTCACACGTACACTATAACTATAGTACCTAGTGTGAGCTTAGGGGCCCATATATTGGCAGAGTATTTTTATTGTAGTAAATTTAGCCAATATTATATTGTATGAAAATGTAAATTTTGAGGCAATAAAGTACAGTTATACAGTTAGTACCTTATTTTACCTATTTTAATTTTTAACTTTTTACATTTGCCATTTTCGAAGCTTTGTGCTGCGTATCCCAATAGTTACGCCCATAACGTAAAAAGCTATTGACAAAATATTAAATTTTCTCTGCATATAGGCAATGCTGCACTAGGAACGCGACTGGCCGCCTGCATGTGAAAACCTCTATTTACGTAACGGTCCTCAGTCCAGCGGATGAAACGGGGCCGTCGAGGGCTTGACCGACAACCGCGCTGTTTCGTCGGTCGACTGACGATTGGTCGCACATGTGTAAACGTGATCATTTAAACAATAGCCCGTGCGGTCAAACCGCGCGGGTAATCGGTTCCATGTGAAACGGGTCTTAGATCTTTCTATCTTCTGCTTCTTCCTATACCCCAAGAACAAAAATCATCTTTAAAGATAGGTATTGAAGACAGGCTAACAAGCTTGACATAATTCTCAAATACCAAATTGCAAACAACCCAAGGACCTAAAACTATAAACAACAAGTGAAATTAAAGAGAGAAAAATAAGAAAAAAGTTTTCTGTCTTCGGCCGGGAGTCAAATCCGGAATCCCTTGCTCTGTACGCAAACGCTCTCTACATTAAGCCACCGAAGACTATACATAAATTTTCGAAAAACTTCCATCTGTGCATGTCTGTGGTGTCTCAATACAAGAACAAGAAACTCTCAGAGTATTAACTCGAACAAGCCATCCAACTGATCTATATAATTCGTCCTTCCCACTGTCAAAGGTATGAAAACTCAAAATAGACGTAAAGTATCAACGTCTGAAAACATGAGATCACCCTTTCCTGTGTTAAAATTTCTGATCGCAATGGGCGATTGCCAATATAATTCTCAAATACCAAATTGCAAATAATGCAAGGACATAAATAATGCAAGGACATAAAACTACAAACAGCAAGTAAAATTAAAGTAAGGAAAAAAAAATAAAAAAGTTTTGTGTCTTCGGCCGGGACTCAAACCCGGAATCTCTTGCTCTGTACGCAAACGCGCTCTACATTCAGCCACCGAAGACTATACATAGATTTTCGGAAAACTTCCATCTATGCATTTCTGCGGTGTCTTAATACAAGAACGAGAAACTCTCAGGGTATTAATTCACCAAGCCATCCAATTGATCTCGCAGCCCACGAGAAAGACCGGCCCGGGCGCGGAAATATCACGTGACCGTAGGAGTCCTACAAAAAAACTCCGGCCCTCTGTCATTATAAAACATGTGTGTGTTTAGTTTTGGTATGTTTGTTTACGTCGATTTTTTTTTTAATTCGGGCACGAATTTTATGTGAATTTTATCAAAGTTATTAAAATAACGCAGCCCACGAAAAAGACTAGTGGGCTGCGTTAAAATAATCAATGGCTAATTAGTAAATTATAAAGAAAATACCTATAAGATAAACAATGCCGCGAACGTGTAATTAGTGTTGTTCCTTGTCGGTCCAACTATAAAACTAAAACCTAATATGTTGCAAACGGGAAAGAAGTGGTAAAAGATAAGATCTTGGATAAGATTGATCAAGTAATAGACATCCTTAGTGACATTTTCGATAGTGAGTGTGAAAAATGTGTTCAGTTGTCATTTCTTATTGAACAATTAGGTCTCTTGAAACAACCTGAGAATCGAAGATATGGTGGATACACTTTAATGCTGGCTTCATCTTTGTTTATCCAGTTATCCAGTGCATACACGTCAATTTACAATTCTAAGGTAATATGTCTTTCGCACCCTCGCAATATTAAAAAACTGATTTGTAAAATATTGTTAACAGATAGTAATCTCTCTGGTACTGTGAAATATTTAAAAAGTAAGATAAAGCTTTTAAAAGAACATAAGTTGGTAGTTAACTTACACTTTATTGAAATAGAAATTAAACTTTGTGCTGGGTAATTTTTCAAAAAATTATTGACGACCACTACATTCAGGTCATTGAATGGGAAAACCATCTCACTTATTCACAAAATCACTTGTTTCTTTTTAATAAATTATTGTGAAATGTTTTATATTGAAAATTTTTCTTCAGATAACTCTAGCGAGTGTTTTTGTGGAGAAAAACTATTGTCAAAGCTTAAAAAAATTAGTTTAAGGGCATGGAAAGTTTTTTAAAATAATTTTATTAAAAAGCACAATGATTTAGTGTCTGCTAATAAATCTTTGAATAAGAACTCAAAGATGATGACAGTCAAAGAAAAATTAAAAAACTAAAAGCTTAGGTTTGATATGTCCAATTTTGAAAGACTTGTATAGATTTGAAGTTACTAACGATATTATGTACCTAATATATGTACCTGAAGATATTAGAGTGCAAATTTTGTATAATTTTTTATTTTATAGATTCAGTTCTTTTATCCATAATAAACACATATATCAGCAAAATATTTTTTTCAATTTTTGGCTATAAAAGAACAAAAGTTTTTTGTTAATTTATTTAAACTGTGTAAAAACATATAATATATTAAGCAATACAATAAGAATCCTGGGACTCCTAAGATCACGTGACCGCCGACTTGCTTATAATGCGCCATGGCCGGTCTTTATCGTTGGCTGCGAACTGATCTCTATAATTCTATGAGGTACAAGTACAACAAGGTATGAAAACTCAACATAGACGGTTCGGTTCGGTTGGCAATGGACGATTGCCAATATAAATCTCAAATACCAAATTGCAAATAATGCAAGGAGTTAAAACTTTAAACAACAAGTAAAATTAGAGAAAGAAAAAAAAAGTTTTCTGTCTTCGGCCGGGACAAGTTGTAAACAATTTAGCTTTAGAAGGGTTGCTGGTTTTTCATTTAAAGAATCTGTGTGTTTGGAAGTGTTGCATATAATTTTAGTTTACTGCACGTTTTAATGTTGTGCTTGTGAGTTGTTTTACTGCTGCACCTTGTATATGTCATAAAATGCATATTTTGTGAGTACAGCGAGCGATTGCATGGGCGGTTTGTTTTCCTTTTGAAAATGTTAAGCACAAAATGTTGACAAAACATTTTGTTAGTCAAATTTATTAATATGCTGGTGATATATAAAGTCTAAATATTTAGAAAAGTATTTTTTTAAACGTACTTGCGAAATTTAAGATTTGTTTTTACTGTAATCTTAAAATATATTTTTACTAAAGCAACAATAATTACCTTTTTCTTGCGATTTGTTTATTCTGGTTGTCGTTAACATGAAACTTTTAGAAATAATTATAAACTTTTGGGTGCGTCCGTCCTAGTACCGATTTTTATTTAATTTTGTTCAAATTGGAAACAGGCTACAACCGGAATTTGTTTAAGAAATACAAAAATGTATAAGTTGCTCAATGCTGCTTCATTGGAAACGTAGCGAAACAGGCGACAAGAAGCTATGCTGAATTTTTAAATCCACTTTGTTATTTCAATTTTTAAAGATCAACTGTTAAGTTACAATGTAAAAATAGTTTCTGGCACTATTACCCGAGAAGGGCGAACACTGTATTATTGCCTTGCTTGGCTTTATTGCAATAAGTCCTTAATAGGTCTTTAATTTTACATTTGTGGCCATTAATTTACACAATTTACAATTTCACTTTTATAAAAATTAGTAATAATTGTTTTGGAATGTGCTTGGCAGACATAAATTTATCTAGTTGAACCTCTTTTAAATCTAGATAATGATATTCATGAGTTTGGCCGACGCACAGAAAAAGGCGAACTTTTTTTAAATAAAAATCGATCGGGCTTCGTGTCAAATTAGCCCAAATTCGTCCGCAAGACGGTCGCCTTTATAATTTTCTTTATCTTCCCCTCTAAAAATAATTGCCACGACTCCAGAAAGCTCCATACCGAACACCATATTATTTAACCAACTTGCGTATTCTTAAAGCTGATAAGAAGCACGATTAACCCTATAGCACCTAAAGGGTAAAACAAAAGGTTAAATTTTAAGTTAATTCCTATATTATGAAAACAAAAGGCAACAAAGATCTAAAAATTTGGACGTAAGTTCTGCTATTAAAACAAACCAACACATAAAATAAATAAAGGACAAATAAGAAATCGTCTAAAATCATAAAGAAAAATGGCATAACAGTCCCACGTCAAAAACAGAATTATTAATAACCGGACATTATCAAAAACGTCATTGATCAAAACCAGACGAGAGCAAAATCGAAGTTTTGTATAAATCTTAGAGTAATAATAATATAAAGAGAAGAAGTAAACCACGGCCCCGTGTAAATTTTCCCTATTCGTGGCGGTCATTCCTGAAAACTTAGAATTTGCAGAATCCCCGGCGATGGCAACATAGCTGCGTCACTGGAATCATCTCGAAAAAACCACACTGGGCTGAATTTTCACAGTATTTTCAGAAACATAACACTTCTTGTTTATTTTTACGTCCAACTAAGTTCTTTTTTACAAAAATAAAACTCAGCACACAGAAAAAAAACACCAAAAATTCAATATACCGAGTCCGACGGCCAAGACAACACTGCATTTAATACAAACACATGTTACTGTCAGTGTCGACCTTAGAGCTTAGGAATATCTGGGCTAACCGTTCACGACTTGAGGACCCACCTAATTAAACTTGTTGCCATTATTTATATAAGTGAAAAAATAATCTTTTATTTAAAACTCGTAGACAATGATTGAGTAGAAATAAAACTTTGGACTTCCATTGTCTTTATCTGAGAGCATGGCAGTGCCTCGCAAAGTTCGCGCTGCCGTACCATTTTTTCTTGAAACATTTCAGCCCATATTTGACCTATCTAAAACTCTACTTCGAAAAGAGCTACGAATCTCATACTTTGCACAGTCGTAGAACTTCATAGAGTTAACAACCCCTCCAAGTTTCATGGACATCCATAAAGTAGTAAAGTAGTTTGAAATTTGAAAAAACGTCGAAATTGCCATTCACTCACTGACTCACTCATGTATAGATCACCAAAATTCTACTGTACTTCCAGACCTACTATAAAGCTGAAATTTGGCGGACTGATAAAAATAATGACCAAACCCCTGGAAAAAATCAAAAAGCCCCAAAATTCTAATTTACTCCCCTCCCCTATATATGTAAAATTATTTAAAAGTAACATTACCCACTTCTAGCAATGCTAGAGAGCTGAGCTTTGGCAGCCTGATAGGAACTATAATAAAACTATAGGAAAAAATTATAACACCCCAAAATTCTAATTTACTTCCCTCCCATATAAATGTAAAGTTATGTAAAAGTAACACTGCCCACTTCCAGAAACGCTAGAGAGCTGAGCTTTTTAAGACTGAAAGACACTATGATAAAACTATAGGAAAAAAATTAAAAACACGAACATTTTAATTTACTTCCCTCCCCTATACATGTAAAGTTATGCAAAAGTAACATTGTCCACTTTCAGAAACGCTAGAGAGCTGAGCTTTGGAAGGCTGATGGCAGCTATGATAAAACCATGGGAAAAAATTAAAAGACCTCAAAATTTTAAGTCAGGCATTGCAAAAGTTTTGAACAATATTCCGCATATTTTACTATTTTAAAAATTAAATATTATCCAATTCCTTTAAAAAAGTACGCGGCATTCCGTAAAAAGAATTGAGATAAAAGTAAAGTCAAGTTCTCCAATACAAATTTCAAAATGAAAGTAAGAAACTAGTTTGGAGATGTTTTTCTAAACTTGGCTATTACGGCTGTAAATGACTCAGACACAGTGCTTAATTGAACATAAAGAAGATTGGCTGTAATAGCAAAGTTTAGAAAAACATTTCCAACTAGTAAAAATCTTTTATTATGAAATTTGTATTGGAGAACTTGGCCTTACTTTTATCTCAATTCTTTTTACGGAATGCCATTTTCGCGTACTTGGCTCTTTTTTACATGAAATGTTCTTGTGTTGTTTATTTTAAACAGGACGTTTCAGTAAGTAAGTATATCTAACCGTTTTCAAGTGTAAACTAAACAATCCAGTCTAAAGGCTACTACTTATACTACTTGTGCAGTCGGCCCGCCCCTTTTTTACCTTCCTAGCCCGCACAGCAACGGCTAGAGAGGGATTGTTTTCGACAAAATTATTTTTTTCAGATAACACCGAAAATGTGTTATTTGGGTGTATTTTGACCTACCCTAGCAATATCGTCGTGATGTCTGCCTGTGTTGTGTGTGTATGTATATCTGTCCGTAACGCGATAGCTCCTAAACCGCTTAACCGATTTACATGAAATTTTCAGATAAAATAGTACTCGATACTGCTACGAGCTGATTAGATTTTAGTCAAAATTCGTGAATGCTAATGACGTTTTTTGACAGTTAAAAAGTTTAAAAAATGCTAACTTTTTAATGGAACGTCGCATCAATATGCGGTTTTCGGAAAATAGTAGCGCGGGGATATAGTCCAAGTAGCTCAAAATGAAACCCGGCCCTGCTAACACGAAATCCGTAATATGATGTCATACACCTGTTGCCACGTCCTGAAAAAATTGTGGGAAAAGGGGCCGTTCATAAATTATGTTGTCTAAATGAGTTTTTATCGCAGATTGTAATAAGAAATACACAGCATAAAATGACGCGACGCGGGCTAATAAGCGCATGACACATTATCGCACGGTTTAAATAACCTAACCAACTCAAAGCACTAAAAATTTGGGAAGGTAAGAAGTTGAACCTTACTTATTATTTATAAAATTTTACAGAGGCAGAGGAGCCGGCAACAGCGGAAAAGCTACATTGTTCACCAACAAATGAATGAATGACCGCCGAAACCGGGGTTACTACTTCTCTTTATATGTTATTATTCTGAGGTATAAGTCTTTTATCAAAACCGGACAAAATCATATAAAGGGGTCGGGCCTAGCTTGTGTCGTTCACCTAAAAAAGAGCGGTTATGATATTGGTATGCAATTAAAGCGTCCTTCACTGCAATCTCTTTACTGCCATTTCTAATGAAAACGCCGTATCTTCATAGGGATTGATATAGCAAATACGGCATTTTCATTAAGCAAGGCCCATCCATAAAAAAGTTCAGGCGTTGGACCCTATGCTAGGATTTGTTTGCAATAAATTGACCAAGAGGTTCGGTTCGGTTAACACCGATTTCGACCTCTCAAGGCAACCAGTGCACTCCCAAAACTACACAACAAACAGTATATTGATTTATTTAAAAAAAGTTAAATCTTCCCTAACGACATGTCTAGTTCTTTTCTTTAGTCTGTGGTTAACAAAAGGCGATTGATTGTGTAAACTTTTTTAGCGTAAATAATTACAAGCCGGCAGCACCGCGCGGGACAATATTTCAATTTCACCCGTTTTTTCCCGGTGTATGGGTGGGTGTTCAAGCACGGGGGCGGGAGGAATTTTTGTTTTAGGTGACGTCGGCCATGTTCATCGTGCGAAAACATTCGTTGCCCTTCCCACGCGTTGCCGGTTCTACCCTTAGTGAAGACGTATGAGTTTGTTTTTCTACTCTTAGTGAAGACGTATGAGTTTGTTTTGATTTGGAGTAGGTCAGTAGTTAACAGCCTTGCGAGTCGCGTATCCATTGTTGGTTTTCGTTTGTTTTCAAAATGGAAATAAATAGTGTCGATTATATAAATAACTGTGCAAATTTAAACACGTTGACATATGAACTTCGATTACAAATAAAATCTTTAGGGCCACATAGACCGGAACTTGCAAGTAATGTAGAGGGGTGTTCCAAAAAAACTTCAGAAAATTTGATAAAAACATAATATGCTGCTGAAAACTGGTTGTGCGGTTGTGAAAAAAGAAATGCTTTTTTTACTTTATTTGTCTTATTATGAACAATCCACGAAGTTATCCTGCGTGGGTGGCAAAGGGAATGTGTAATATCAAGTACTTTAATGAAAAACGCACAAAGTAAGTGCTACTCATTTAAATAACCACATAGGATTTTCTATGCTAGGCAAGACTAAGATTAGGTGGCAATTGAGTAGTGCCTATAGGCAGAGAACATATTATGTTCTCTGACAATGCCTATGACAACAGTTGAATGTGAACGCTCATTTTCAAAATTAAAGCGTATTAAAACATTTACAATGTGTGAAAGTAGATTGAACGCCTTAGCTATGTGTTCAATTGAAAGAAAATTGTTGACTACGGACAATTTTAATGAACTTGCATGTAAAAGAAAGGCGAATGGACTTTATATATAAACAAATAAACTACAAACCACACCAAGTAGCTGCTTGTTTGTAAAATGCTAATATAAAATAGTTTAGGAAAGTTTTTTATCTCCTTTTTCATGCCCCCCCCCCTCCAATTTATAATGTTACCAGTCGCCACTGCTCAAAAGGACAGGGAGGGGAGCCGGTATAGAAAAAAACAGCCATTTTTATTCTTTTATATAAGCATTTTTGTTTCCGACTACAAGACATTAGCAAAATACGTTTAACAATTTTACTACAATAGGTGGACTCTATAACTAGCCGTGTATGCAAATAAATCATCAAGTTAATTATTTTAACCAAAGAGCATTAAATTGCCATAAAATCGCAACATGCACCAAAATTAATTGCTAGTCTGTGGCTTTACCAAAATTGGCGTGGAGATCAAAGCACCATGCGTGCTTTCGTGGTGTCTATCATTGGATGCTTAAAGACCTAATTTAAAGACAAATGACATGGCCGTTGGGCTTCGGTAGAATGCCTTGAGACTCACGTATGTTATAAATCCTCACATACAATTTTAAATGAGATATATCTTCCAATGGACTTTAGAGCTTTGGAATTTCCATCTAAAATTAAGACAGTTTAACAATTTTTAAAATTTGACAATTAGTCACACCTAGTGTTCAGAAAACTAAATCTATTACTGCAAATTAAAAACATCGTCAAACTGTTTTGATGTATTTACTTATTTTTATTATCAAAACCCTGTCATATTGCCAATCGAAAGACTTGTCTCATTTAAACGGTGTATACGGGAGGCTCTCGTTTAGCGCCTTTCCCAAAATAATTCTTATAAACTTGTTCTACTGAAGTGCGAGAAAGGAATAGTGTTGTGCATTTTGATAAGTTTTAAAAATAAAACACAGGTATTCTCGGAAAGAAAAACATGTTATGATTAAGTCGTAATTAAAATCTGAAATTGCAGAACAATTAAAATAACAGATATTTCCAAACCAACTACGTTTGAAAATACTCCGTGGCCTGCAAGGTCACCGGATTTATCGTTAAATGATTTTTTTTTGTGAGGCTATTGGCTGGACCTAGTTTTTGGACCACTATATTTAAGAAATCGATAATCTAAAAAATTCAATTTTAGAAGGATATACATACATCTCCAGAGTTTCTAGCCAATTCAAGAATTGATTTGACCGTTTGGGTTATTGTGAGACTGCAGGAATCGATAAATTTGAACATCTAATTAGGTATCTCTAATACTTAATTAAATATTTTCACGGTGCGTAAGTGCGTATCAAACCACCAATTAGGTATAACTGGGCGGAACACTTGCCAGTTATTAAGAATCATGCATCAAATGAGGAACCAACAAAACCCACTTAAGTCATATTTTCTTAAAATTTTAAAAATCTCCCGAGGGGTGTTTACACGGGTCGATTTTACACGGGGCGACTAACGGAAAATTTGTGTTAAAAATGTTGTGCAAAACAGGTGTTTTACGTGATGGAATTAAAATAGTGAGCTAAGCAATAAAAATTGAGGAATTGCTTGAAAAACCTATTATATGTTGTTCTTAAATTCTTTATTTTAATTTTTAATTCTTCTGGAGACATGTTTAATTCAGATTCTGCAATAATTGCTTTCAAGGCAGCCAAACGCATTTTTTCTACACTCTTCTGCTCTGGGATTCCACAGACAGGGATATTTTTCGTAGCACTCAAAAAATTAAATTATTTTATTTTTGTATATCTTTAAAAACAAAGTATTGTCGTCACAAACTCCTACTTAAAAACAAAGTGTGCATGTGGCTGCGAATCACCTAACCATTTAAACGATCAATTTTAGTCATAACATTTAGTCTTAAACCATTCTACTGAAGCCCCATGCCCATGAAACTTGTTCGACGTCTTTTATTTAGTTCATTAGCTAAGTATGATTTAATAAAATTATATCCCTTACAAAATGGCGAAGCGCCCTTTTTATGAATAAAATTATTTCTACGGCGGAAGGATTAAAAATCGATAATTTTTTTTGTGTTAAAAAGTTACAAATCATCATAGTCTAAGAGCTGGCTATGGAGAGATAGGGATCACGTGGTAAAGTCGAAATTTTTGAAATATATTGTTTCCGACAAAGCGAGAGGCTGGCGACAAAGGTGGTAAGTATAAAGTGACGGTGGGGGGTTCAACATGCATTTTTTTTAAATATGTGATAAGGTAAAGTTCTATAAGAAGAAAATAAAAAAAGTCTATGCGGCAGCCGCTAGATGGCCCCCTTACTTAAAAATCGTCAGAAGACTAGGTGGAACTGTGACAAAGATACTATTGTCTATATGGTCTAAGTAACTATGGAGGAGTAGAAGTCAATCGGTAAAGTCGACGTTTTGTTTTTTACCAACATAGCACTCTTGCTGGCAGTAGTCACCCTGGTTATAGTGAGGGTGGGGTTAAATACTTAGTAAAAAAAATAATTACAATTTCTTCCCTGTTTCTGTAGTTCCAAAGAAATTATTTGCATATCGTCAAAAGGCTAGTTGGAAGAGTGACGGATATATTATCTATAGTTTTTGTTTAAGGCAAATTTCAAGACTACTGTAGACAATATGAGAAAATCAAAAATTGTCAAAATTCTGGGCGGAAGTAAATAGCAGCCAGAAGGTGCTTATGTTGCTAAACTGCTGACAATTTCTATACTTATTCAGTAGCTCAAAATAAAATTACTTGGCAAGGTAGAAGCGTGACGGATATGTTATTGTCTGAGGATCCACATCACACGCTATGACCAATAGCAAGTTTTAAATTAGCTCCGAGCCGTCACTTAGAACGTTCAGTCGGTACCGGGGCAGGAGAACAGATATTACTTCAAACGCATAAAATTCCCTAAGTCGGAAGAGCGGGCGACTATGCCATTGGTCGAGAGAAGTCATTTCGCACAATACACGACGGCTCGGAGTTTGCTATTGGTCAAAGCGTTTAATGTGGATGGTCACATTGTTCAAGACCCAGAATAGATACCCAGAGGAGTAGAGGTAACTCGGTAAAGTCGAAATTTTGTTTGTTACCGATATGGCACTCAATACAATACTACATACGATTTGCATTATTATCGGAGACAATATAAGAAAAGGCACTGATGTTGCGACAAAATTGGCAATAAATATGTCATTAAGTAAACTTCTGATAATATCTAAATTTTATTTGCAGTTCAAAATGAATATTACTTGCAAATCGTCAGAAGGCTAGGTAAAAGAGTGACGGAGATATTATCGATAGTTAGTTTATGTTCATAATATGTCTAACCCCAACATCTTCTTCGTGCTGCTAGCCATGACCTTTGATTGGCAAACAGGGCTCTTCATGTGCATTGTCGCGAGCGCAGCCCATGAGAAAGACCGGCCCGGGCGCGGAAATATCACGTGACCGTAGGAGTCCCACAAAAAAACGCCTCACGGCCCGCTGTCAGTGTTGTGTTCAGTTTTGGTATGTTTGTTTACGTCGATTTAAAAAAAAAATTTTTTTTTTATTTAGTCGGTTTAGAACGTTTTTCTACGTTGTCCGACGCCTATTCTCCACCTCCTTCGATCCTGACAATCATCTTCTGTAAGATTTTTTTGACTCATTGATCTTTGGATTGACTGTTGCCATTCTAGTTTATGACGCCCTTTTTTCTGCGCCCTATTGGTTGCCATTCTAGGACCTGCTTTGGTAATCTTTCGTCGTTCATCCGTTGTACATGGCCGTACCATATCAGTTGTCTTTTAGTGATGTCATCCGTTATGCTTCCTTCGATTCCCATTCTTTCTTTTATGATCTCATTTCTTATGTGATCTGTTCTAGATATTCTCATTGATCTTCTTATTGCATCCATTTCGACACTTTCCATTTTTGTTTTGTATTTTTCTGTTACGCGACAAGTCTCTATTCCATTCAACAGCGTGCTTTTCACCATTGTTTCATATATGTTAAATTTTACATTCTTTTTTATCTCTCTGCTCCATAAAATACTGTTAAGACATCCAATAACCTTTTTTGCTTTTACTATTCTTTTTTCCAGTTCTTTACAGTCTGTTCCTGTCTTATCAAATGTGACACCCAAGTATACATACTCATTGCATGGAGATATTACTTGTCCATTGTCTAGTTCTAACTCACTGGATTCGTTTCCAATACATAAGTACTGTGTCTTGTCCACGTTCACTGTTAATCCCCACTTTTGGTATTCTTCCATTAACTTTCTCATCATATACTCCATATCCTCTTTATCATTAGCTACAATTACTTGGTCGTCAGCAAACTGTGCCGTGTACTTTCCATTTCCAGTTTTTTAGACCTACTGCGATATATATTTTAAAAAGAGTTGGAGTTACCAGGAATTCTTTTGAGTCGAACAATATGGGTGGTATTCGATTTCCAATTTTAATTTTAGATTTTGACCCTTTGTATAGTTCTTTTATCGCTTTTATGTATGTATGATTGATATTAGTTTGCTCTAGCACTGTCCATATTTTTCTACTGGAACGGTATCATATGCTTTTTGTAGGTTCACAAAGGTAACATGAGTCTCTATATTTCTGGCGCTCCTTTTCTCAATTACTTGTTTAAGACAAAAAACATTATCACTACAAGATCTGCCTGCACGAAACCCACTTTGCTCTTCTTCTTCTTGTTCATGAAAATCCTTCTCTATTAGATCTCTAAGAATCCTACCGTACAATTTACTGAGAGTACTGGTTACTGAAATTCCTCTGTAATTGTTGCAATCCAGCTTGTTTCCTTTTTTGTGTATTGAGAATATGAATGCAATTTTCCAATAATCAGGTACTGGATGTCCGTTTATGCATTGATTGATAATATATGTGAGATTTTCGATTAGTTTCTCTGATCCATATTTGAGAATTTCAGCATATATTCCTCCAGGTCCGCTAGCTTTTCCGGATTTAAGCTGTTTAATACTATTTTTTATCATTTCTTTTTCGATGATTACTTCCTCTCCGTGTACTTCTATGTCTCTCCTCGGAGAGGCTGCCAGATATTCGGGTCTCGTTTCCTGCAGCAGTCCCTTGAAGTGTTCTGTCCATTGTTCTGGTTTGATGATCTGGATGTTTACTTTTTCTTTTGTTGGGTTTTTTACTGTAGAAATGAATTTCCATACTTCAGAACTCTGCCTACCTCCTACGTATCGTGGCATTTGCGCTCGAACAGTTCATTTTTTTCTGTGCGTATCAAATTTCTTAGCTGTCTTCTGGTTTCCCTGTAGATTTCTAGGTCTCTTTGTTCTTTAGTACTGAGCCATTTCAAGTATGTGCGTTTTTTCTCTTTGACCATTTCCTGTATTTTCTCCGTCCACCACATCTTCCTATTATTTCTATTATCTTGGTATCCAACTGCTTCTTTGCTTGCTTCCTTCAAGCTTTTTATTATGTTTGTATATATCTCTTCAAATGAGTGATTTGTGTTTATTAATTTTTGATCTAATCGGTTCTGATACAATCTTTGAGTACTTTCGATTTCTAGATTTCTAAAGTTGTATTTTTGGTTGTCTTCGATGCACTCTAGGTTTTCATTTTCTCTAATACTTTCGTCCTTATTTGTTTTTCTTAAAGGGAATAATATTTTTGCTTTTACCAGATGGTGGTCAGATCCACAGGTAACACCACGAAGTGCTCGCACATCATACCACTTTAATTGCGAGTGTTGTCCACCTGTAGCATAATCAATGATTGATTTAAGATTTCTTGTTGGCTGAATCCAGGTATATCGATGAATATCCTTATGTTTAAAAAAACCATTATTTATTTTTAGGTTGTGGGTTTCACACAATTGCATCAGTCTTAAGCCATTATCATTTGTTACTTCCTCTCCAAATGGTCCTATCACTTTGCTCTGGGTTTGTCTACCAGTTCGGCTATTAAAATCGCCAAGCATAATTATTTCTCTGGTATTACCGATTTTGGTGATAGTCTCATCAAGTTGGTCAAAGAACAGTTGTTTTGTAGCTACTTTTTCGTCCTCTGATGGTGCGTAGACTGCTATTATGCTTATATTATGACCAATATTTTTTTTTAATTCGGCCACGAATTTTATGTGAATTTTATCAAAGTTATAAAAATTACGCAGCCCACGAAAAAGACTGTAGTGGGCTGCGTTAAAATAATTAATGGCTAATGAGTAAATGATAAAGAAAATACCTATAAGATAAACAATGCCGCGAACGTGTAATTAGTGTTATTCCTTGTCGGTCCAACTATAAAACTGAGACCTAATATGTTGCAAACGGGAAAGAAGTGGTAAAAGATAAGATCTTGGATAAGATTGATCAAGTAATAGACATCCTTAGTGACATTTTCGATAGTGAGAGTGAAACATGTGTTCAGTTTTCATTTCTTATTGAACAATTAGGTCTCTTGAAAAGGTAACCTGAGAATCGAAGATATGATGGATACACTTTAATGTTGGCTTCATCTTTGTTTATCCAGTGCATACACGTTTATTTACAATTCTAAGGTAATATGTCTTCCGCACCCTCACAATATTAAAAAACTGATTTGTAAAATATTGTTAACAGATAGTAATCTCTCTGGTAGTGTGAAATATTTAAAAAGTAAGATACAGCTTTTAAAAGAACATGAGTTGGTAGTTAACTTACACTTTATTAAAATAGATATTAAACTTTGTGCTGGGTAATTTTTCAAAAACCACTACATTCAGTTCATTGAATGGGAAAACCATCTCACTTATTCACAAAATCACTTGTTTCTTTTTAATAAATTATTATGAAATGTTTTATATTGAAAATTTTTCATCAGATAACTCTAGCGAGTGTTTTTGTGGAGAAAAACTATTGTCAAAGCTTGAAAAAATTAGTTTAAGGGCATGTAAAGTTTTTTAAAATAATTTTATTAAAAAGCACAATGATTTAGTGTCTGCTAATAGAGTTCTTTCTTTGTCAAAAATATACCTACGATAAGGACATACTTATTTTGGGAGACTTTAACGTAAAAGACTATGCAGGCTTCCTTGAAAAAAATACCTCGAATAAGCTAACATTGGTGACCTCTCTTAATAATATCTTGGAAATCCTAGACTTGCAACAGCACAACTTTGTAAAAAATGAGAACAACAGACTGCTAGATCTAGTCTTATTTAAATCCAACCTTTGTAAAGTAGCAAGAGCTATAGATCCTATTATGAGAGAAGTCCCACATCATCCAGCACTTGAGATATCTATATTTTCCATTCAAAAAACTAAAAATCTTGCTAAAAATACCGGACGAAATTCTTCACTAACCTATAATTTTCGCAAAGCAGACTTTCAAGAGTTATACGGCAAAACTTGTGACTGGTCCTTCCTACAAAAACTCTCTAATATCGAGGATGCCACTGAAGCATTTTACAACTGTATTTATTCCATTCTTGATTCTTGTGTCCCAAAACATCCTAAAACCTTTTCTAAAAAGTATCCTTGTTGGTATTCAGCTACCATAATAAAAGATATTCGGAAAAAGTCTATTTTGCATCGCAAGCTTAAGAATAATAATAATTTTGAAACATACCAAGAGTTTAGCAATCTACGACAAAAAATTAAAGAAGATATTGATCTTGCATATAAGCAGCATGCACGGATAGCTGAAAACACAATAAAGCAAAATCCTAATACATTCTGGTCCTTTCTTCGTACAAATTCTTTCACCGGCAGCGTTCCCGAATCCATGTCTTTTAATAATTTACATTTGACTTCAGATACTCAAATAGCAAACTCATTTGCTGACTTCTTTCAAACTTCCTTTAACCCGATCAACAAAAATCCTTTGCAATCATCAATCACTGACCAAAACTCGCTGTTTCAGCCCATTTCCATTACGTCATTCAACGAAGAAGAGGTATGCTCTATCCTACGTAAACTGAAGTCAAAATCAACAGCTGGACCAGATCTGATACCCTCCTATATTATTAAAGACTGTGCCTTTGTCTTGTGCAAACCTCCGACGTATTTGTATAACCTTTGCTTGGCCAATAAAAAAATACCTAACATCTGGAAACTCTCTAAAATTAGCCCAATTCACAAAAAAGATAGTAGAACTGAGGTAGGTAACTACCGACCAATTACGTTAATAAATAATTTTTTAAAATGCTTTGAAACACTTATTCACAGTACAATTTATCCTAGTCTTAAATATCGAATATCCTCTGATCAGCATGGCTTCATAACAGGTCGATCGACAACAACAAATCTTATAGAAACCACTCAAGAAATTGCTGAAGCTTTAAACTCTTCCTCTCAAATTGACATAATCTACACGGACCTATCAAAAGCTTTCGATAAATTGGATCACTTGCTTTTAGTACAAACACTAAATTACTTTGGTTTCTCCACTGGCCTTATTGAACTCTTTGAATCTCTTATCACTAATCGTAAACAGTTTATTGAAATTCGTGGTATAAAGTCAAAGGAGATTAATGCTTCTTCCGGTGTTCCTCAAGGATCAGTCCTGGGGCCACTTCTGTTTAATCTGTTTATTGATGGAGTAAGCAAATGCCTTAAAACGACGAAACTTAAAAAATATGCTGACGACATAAAATTAGAAGCACGCATTAACTCAATCGAAGACTGCCTGAATCTTCAGAATGACCTAACCTCTCTTAGCATATGGTGTAATGAACATAAACTACTTTTAAACATTGCAAAATGTCAAGTAATGACTTTCACCCTAAAAACTAAACCGATCACTTTTGACTATTCTATAAATGGAAAAGTACTAAATAGACCTGAGTTTGTTCGGGATCTTCGAATTACCTTCGACTCTAAGCTAACCTTTAATAAGCACATAGATACTATTATAGCTGAAACCACCAGAACATACGGATTTTTAGTAAGAGTTAGCAGAAACTTTGAAGACCTTGAAACCATAAAACTTTTATATTATACTTTTATTAGATCAAGATTAGAATATGCCTCCGTAGTATGGTCACCACAACTACTTACTCAGAAAGAATCGCTAGAAAAGATCCAAAGACGTGTACTTAAGCTTTTGTACTTTAAATCAACCGGTAATTATCTTCCTCAAGGTCACCCCCACACTGACCTTATGCAACTGTTTAATATTCAGCTACTCGACACACGTAGGCAGTCGGCTTCTCAAACGTTTCTATATAAAATTCTCCATAAACAAATTGATAGCATAAATATTTTAGAGAGAATAAACTTTTCTATTCCACGGCTAAACTCAAGACAATCACCTGTTTTTTATCTTCCTACTCCTGGAGTCAATGCAATGCAATTCTCGCCAATCTATACAATTTGCGAGACTCATAATAAATATATGCAGGGTATCGATATCTTTAATTGCAGTATATCTGCAGTCAAACAAGTATTTAGACGTTAGAGTTCCTACTTTTTATTTAAGATATACTGTATACATGTATCTTTTTGTACTTATTTTTCTTATATTATTTATAGTTATTGTAAACATTTTTTTTGTAAACTTCCTGCCCTGTAATTGGGTATTACCTGTTGGGCAGTGTAAATAAATAAATAAATAAATAAATAAAATAAATAAATCTTTGAATAAGAACTCAAAGATGATGACAGTCAAAGAAAAATTAAAAAACTAAAAGCTTAGGTTTGATATGTCCAATTTTGAAAGACTTGTATATATTTGAAGTTACTAACGATATTATGTACCTAATACATGTACCTAAAGATATTAGAGTGCAAATTTTGTATAATTTTTTATTTTATAAATTCAGTTCTTTTATCCATAATAAACACATATATCAGCAAAATATTTTTTTCAATTTTTGCCTATAATAGAACAAAAATTTTTTGTTAATTTATTTAAATTGTGTAAAAACATATAATATATTAAGCAATACAATAAGAATCCTGGGACTCCTAAGATCACGTGACCGCCGACTTGCTTATAATGCGCCATGGCCGGTCTTTATCGTTGGCTGCGGTCGCGAGGCCTAGAGTCTACCCCACACTATTTCTACTATGACCTTCTGACGATTTGCAAGTAATTTCAATTTAAACTAGAGAATAAAAGTAGAAATTGTCAGACGTGGCTTCTGGCGGCTATTTACTTTCACCTACACTTCTGAGGATTTTTTATTTTTTTTCTTATATTGTCTCGAACAATATTGCAAACTGACAGAACTTCTAATCTAATCACATAATTATGTATTGATTTTTCGAAAAAAACAATTGCCCCCCACCATCACTATATTTTCAAGGTGACTCTCTGCCTCTCGCTATGTCGGGAACAGTAAAACCTGTATTACCAAGTGACCCCTATCTCTTCTTAGCCAGCAATCCGTCTTTCGATCACTAGGTAAGCATTTTTTTATTAAAATATTCATGGTCAAAAAATTGAGGCCTTCAGTCTCTATTTAGCTGTCAAAAGTTAAATACGCAATATGTTAAAGGTTGTGTTCAAATATCCGCCTTGTTTAGTGCCTTATTTATATAAGGGTTTCTTAGCCCCTATTGTTACAGGACAGGCTTTTGTTCAAATTTCTGTCTCGACTTCTTGAACCTAAATTCTCTTAGTCTATTATATTCATGACTGCCAAGCAAAATGCTTTTACAACTTCATAAAACTCTGCAACAATTGGAAAACAAATTTGTGTGTATTAGGGACCTGTTGCAGGCACTCCATTAGGTAACTTTATCCTTTATTAATGTGAGTAGTAAGGATATGTACGTTTCAGACTAAAATAAGGAGGTAATGACGTCATCATAATAGGTGAACAGTCTGGGTGGTCTTTTTGACCATAGCCCGAATAGTGTGAGTAGTCTTTTTAAGCATAGGCCAATAGTATGTAGGTACTTTTGTATGAGGAGGAGTGTGGGCGGGTCTTTTGGAGCTCAAAGCCATCACGGGGTCAAAAACAACACCCACGCTGTTCGCCTCCACATACAAAAGACAAAGAGCCCCTCACACCTGCACACAAAAGACAAAGACACACAACTTTACATTGTCATATCAAGGTTAAAATACCACCACACTGTTCGCCTCTGCACACAAAAGATAATGGCCTTCGCAACTATGCGATATATCAAGATCAAAAATACCACCCATATTGTTCGTCTCCACATACAAAAGACAAAGACACATTCGCATCTGCACACAAAAAACAAGAGCTTACATAACTGTACATTGTCATATCAAGGTCAAAAAACCACTCACACCATTGGTCTATGCTCAAAAAGACCCGCCCCCACTCCTCAAACAAACAAAATTACCTTCATACTATTGGCCTATGCTTAAAAAGACTACGCACACTATTCGGCTATGCTGAAAAAGACCACCCAGACTGTTCGCCTATTATGATGACGTCATTACTTCCTCATTTTGGTCTGACACGTACATATCTGTACTACGCAGATTACCCCGCATTGAAATAATTCTCTCGTATTAAAAATATTTCAAATTTACATTACTTTTCATAACGTTATATGCGCGGCACCACGGTCTGCGTTATTCGAACACAAGTAAGGTCAAGCATTATCCTTTAGTAAGAGATAAAGTTTCAACTATTTAACTGCGCATGCCTCAAATAAAGGATACGTGTAAAATGGGATGTGCAAAATGTCCCTATTACCATAAACCATTACGTTATTCCTACAATATTAATTATAACTGGCTTATCGGAAATGGTAAGATGGAAAGCTTGTTCGAAAATTCTATTGTGATGGTACTGTCGGTTATTGTTTACGAATCAAATTCATAATGTGAGTCCATTAATGGCAATAATTGAAACCCTCTTTTTATTATTATTGAGTTGAGGAGGCCTAATTGTCTGTATGGTTAAGTACATTAATTTATATTGACGTAAATACCTATAGTATAATCAAAATGGTAGTTAGGTATGATTATTAGGTGGCGTCATTTGAATTTAGCAAAAATAAATTTCATATATTCACCTATATATATTTAATATATGAGGTCAAGTTTATACTTTAGAGGTAGGTCATTATCCAACTCGTAGTGGGTGCGCCCTATGTGAAAGCGTTATTAAGGATTACTGGAAGGAATAGATCGATGAAAATTGCAGACAACGAATGTTAAACAGAGGGAAATGGCCAATAAAACGGCAATTGAGGAAATTCCTGATTTTCCATAAAACGTTTTTTTTTTCCAGACCTAACTTAAATGTACATCTACTTCCTTAGTTAAACAGATTTTCCCGCAACATGCAAAGCACCGGAAAAATTTAAAACGAAAATTGTATCATAAAATGCAAATTTTGCCCTTTAGCACTAGCGAAAATCATAGTTGGGGCCCACTTTCTACCGGAAACATTGCATAGTAGAAACAATTTAAAAATATATACTATAACTTATTTTAGTATAACTATAAGTATTGCACTAGGAACAGGGATTAACACCGAGGTAAAATCACAACAAGAGAATGGTAAAATCCCCTGAAGTCCAAAACAGAGGTGAGGCTACCTGCATATTATGTGATGCAGCTGATGAATCAGCCGCTCGTATAATATCCGAGATCCCAGCACTAAACTTCTGTAGAACAAGAAAATTCCTGAAATAAGTTCCGGAGACGCCTTCTCAAAAAACCTAATAGACAGGATATTGGGGGGGTAAAACCGTCAAAAGCACGTTTAAGGGGAGGGAACCACCTCCCTGCCAGGGTTGTAAGGGTGGTTTCCTTTTGAAAAATTTTCGGGCGAGCCTTATGTCTATCCATACCAAGTGTGTTGCTTCTATCAGTGTCAGGGTCCGAAAAACCATACCTACTCAATAGTGTGAGTTTTATTCGAATCATTGTATAACAAAAAAAGTAGCCCCAAATTTAAAACATTTTAACTTAAAAAAATAACAATTTAGAGGTCTTAAACAATGGTGCTTAGAGCTTAATTTAAGCAATGAAATGTGTCTTTTTCTCTTTTTCAAACAGCACCCTAGTAATCGGTCTAAATGAGAAACTTGCTGGGACTTTAACCGAACATTTTAATCAAATTAAAAAGTCCTCCAAACGGAAAGACTAAAACAAATAACTTTAGCTGAAATAGCAAAACCGATAAAAATAAAACAACCGTTTGTAACTTTATGGCTCTGAACTAGTTGTAACTAACTGTAAAGTGTAGCTATAGCTCAAATATCTGCGGTTAAGTCGATATTGATTAAATCCCTTCTAAAAATACACAATCAGGATCATTTTTACAAGTGGGAAGGGTGAAAAAACAAAGCAAATTAGGTCACAAACACAAAAAACTTTGTCATCTGTAAATCAAACCCTGTGCAAATAACGAAAATATTTGCTGGTTTTATAAATAGGTTTCTAAAGATATTAGGTACTTTTATTTTATTTGCATAATTTGTAAGGTAGGTTTACTTAACTTGTGGTTTCCTACATACAATGTGTCCTGAATTCAATGTCTTTGAGGAATTTCAGGTATTTCTAGAAAAGATAGACTCCAGCCTTGTTTTTAAAAGTAGTTTAGAAGTGGAAACCAAATCAAATCTACCCAACTTTACTTCTATTGAAAATCGGGATTTCATTTTGTGGTCAGTTTTTTCTACTTCTCTCTCTTCATTAAATTTGGGACACCCTGTAAATATCTTATTATAAGGCTGGCAGATATTATCACTAATGTGTTTTAAAATACTTCCTCTTGGGTCCCCTTTAAGTGCCGACCATAATGCTGATGATATTTACCACCCGATCATTACCCCAAAGTGGCTAATTAATTAAAAGTTTGGCCTTCAATCCTGAATTAGAATCTTCGCTGAATGTACGAAAACATTTCTAAGCTAATTTTATCTCAACAGAATCCAAAAATAATTTAAAAATAAGACAAATATATTAAAAAATGTGAACCTAAATTTAGTGCTACTTAAATCGGTAACCAATGTATGAATAATTCTTTAAACCGGCGAGAAGGAAAAAATGTATCTGCCCATTTCGAGACCAATAAAGATGCGAAAGTTGAAAGAGAACGCATGCGCAGTTTCATTTTCAACCGATTTTTGTCGTCGTTTCACTCGTTGAATGAATAAATAGGTTTCACCTATTTTTTTATTCTTTTTTTGTATTTATCATGTATCTTGTGGTCTCTTTGGGTTCCGGGACATACAGGAGTACTATGTAATGACAAGGCAGATGATCTCGCGTGAATTCGAGTAAGGACCGTTGATGTAGGCCGGGAGCCACCTCCTGGCAGAATGGCACAAGGGTATCAACCTTGAACCAAAAAGAGCTGCATATGCTTAAGTGTGCTGACATACTTGTAAATAAAATTAGTAACTTGGACACCGAGTGGAAAGGATAGTCAATGGCAAAAAGGGCCTACTTTTCCTCACGCGGTAAAAATTTTTGTCTACAATGAAAACACGTACTTTTATTGAATAAATTGGTTTACATTAAAACAATTTGTTTTGAATTAAAAAATTTCTTTCTAGTTCAACGCAGCGTTTAATCTTGAAATGAGACTTTATTTTTCTTCTTTAATTGTTTTGTTTCAGTATACTCCATTTTCTAACAAAGCAAATTGTATATTTTGCTTCCAGAGAAAACGGTGCCTTAGATTAATTCAGTTCCAATTGATAATAAAACAATTTCTGTTTCACATTAAAATAAAAGGCAAGACATTTTTTGTGCTTTATCAAGAAAATATTCTCTTGGTAAATAAGAAAGCACAAATTATTTTACTTCAAAGCAATTTGCTTTGATCTAAGACAATTTTTTACCGTGTACATGCCGGACCCACGGGTCAACCCGTACTACTACTACATATCGTCGGTTTCATGAAGTGGGCCCTATCATGAGATGTGCAAAGGTCCGCGTTAGTTTCTATCTAGTGTATACTTGGTTTTAGCCAAGGGTCCTATCTCAAAATTCATTTATTTCTTTATAAAACTTACAAAACACATGGCTCTATCTGTTATTTTGACGTTTACTATTATAACTTAAAGGCCAATCTTAAAATATTATAGATTGGGAAAATCGAGATAGGGCCTTATGTCATAAAACCGACGATATATCACGAAGAAGACAGAATTAAGTGCTTAAAAACTGGATATCTAAACGATAATAACCCACTGGCATGAATGTCAACTATCTAAAATCTATTATGTGCTGGCTATAGGCTGTGTTTGTCGAATCGATTGTTAGTAAACAAAACCCTATTGAGTAATTTAGTTTTATGTAATTAGCGTCAAAAACTAAAAGCATGTCGATTTTGCATTTTTTGGGTCATTTACCGTACTGTTTAATAAAAACAAATATTTAAACTAGATACTAAACGCCAAGGTCACAACAAAAGGGTCACACCCTTGTTACAAAACGCGATAGCATCATTTATTATTTTCAGGGATGGGTAGAGTCATTTATCCTTTGTATGATTTGAAATCTTTCCTTAGCTAAATGACGCATTGCATAATTTTACGATAGATTTTTTTCATCAAAGGGCGTATCAAAATAGCGTGTATCAAAACAGCGCTTTTCAAAACAGCGTGTGTTCATAATAGCACGTGTTCAAAATAGCGCGTATCAAAATGGGGCTTATAAAAATAGCGCGTGTTCATATTAGCGCGTATTAAAAACGCGCGTGATCAAAATAGCGTACAAAATGGCGCGTATCAGGTCTGCTTAGGTATATTCACCTAAACAGTTTAGGCAAGGTGAGGCAAGGTATAATAACCTAATCGTTAAATAAAGCGTTGGCTTGCCATAATTCATATAGTTCGACTAAAAGGTCTTTTTCTCAAACACATTAAAAAAATAACTTCCCTGACTTCTTTCTCGGGATCCTAGAGAATGCGAACCAAACCAAACCGAATCAAAACAAACCAAACCGAAACATTTTTTCGAAAAAGTGTTTTCTTAAATTAGCTTCTTTTGAGGGGTTGTCCTAACCCTTGTCAATTGATACTCCCTGAACTTTTTCCACCAAAAAAAAAATGTCTCCAAGTCACAGGTTTGGATACGTTTGCGCTCAATTGACAAAGGTTAGTATAGCACCGATTTCAACCATCCAAAATAAAGAAAGCTAATTAGTAAAATATATTTTTTAAATGTTTCGGTTTGGTACGGTTCAGTTCAGTTTGGTTTCACATACTTTAGGATCCCGGGAAAGAAGTCAGGAAAGTTTTTTTTTCTAGAAAATATGTTAAAAGAGACAGACCCCTTAGTCGAACTAACAGCGACGTTTTACAATATCGATCTTTTAAAACACGCTATTTTAATAGGCGCTATTTTAAACACGCGCTATTTTTGGACGCGCTGTTTTTATACGCGCTGTTTGGAACACGGCCTATTTTGATACGCGCTGATTTAATACGCGCTATTATGAACATGCGCCTGTTTGATACGGGCTATGTTGAATGAACCGAACCGAACCACTTTTTTGACACGCGCTATTTTGAACAAGCGCTATTTTGATACGCGCTATTTTCAGTGTGTTCAGTCGGTTTGTCGGTCATTCTGTCCTTGTTGCGAGTGCTCAAAAATTCTTGGAATAACATAATTTTAATTGAGAAAAAAAGCATGCAGTATTTAGCTTAAATAAAATCTAAGGTATTTTTTTAAAGTGCGTTTCAAAAAATAAAAAACAAAAACATTTGTTATTGATGTAAGTTATATATAGTTATATATATTCCGAATATTATCTCATATTTAAGCATGGCAGTAGGTCCGTATGGTGTCCAGAGATAAGAATTGCACCAAGGTAACCCTTAGGCCTGTCGTAAGAAGCAACTAAAGGGGCCTAGACGAATGAGTAAGTGGGTAGTCTGGTAACGGACGAGCTTTGACCAGTATGTAAACAAAAAAAAATCAACTTGGAAACCTTTGGGATCTCCCCAGATAACATCAATGGTGAAGAAGATAATTTAATCTGGTGATTCTCTGAATGGATTCAGCAACCTGGCCATTTAGGACGACACGAACGCCAGCACGGAAGTCGTCACGGACCAGGCTATTTCTAATCTTGTTGCGTGCCAGCGTGCGTGCTGTGGTTAGCGCATGCGTAATTGATTTGTTTATAATTATATGTTATATTGTTGTGAACAAAATAAATATTTTTCAAAATTTTGAAGATATTTTTTTTATTCAAAATGGAAAACTCACGATCGACAAATAAAAAAAGTAGTGAATTCTTCCTACAATGTGTCTGCAATTATAAACCTTTGTATGATAAGTGACTTATATCCCATAAGTCGGTATTGCAGAGAGTGCACCTTTAATATATGTTCATCTTTCTTTTGTTCGTACTAATATAGGAGACAGATATAGCCAAAAAGATCTCGATCGAGATTATTCCCGATACCGATCATTTAGGTGATGGAACTGGGCATGTCTGGTACGCCGCACGGACGCCAGCACGGGCCACAGAGTTTGCAGCTTGCAAGCACGAAGGACCGTGCGGAGACAGTGGTCCTCATTAGAAATGGTTACATTGATTCCCGTATGCCAAGCACGCGTGTCGGATTGCAACCAGAGACAAAATAAAATTTTCTCTATGATTGCAACTCTGCCAGCGAACACGATTAGAAATGCACTTTAAGTTTCTGGCCTAAAATATAATTTGAAGTCTACTGGTTTCTATTTACTAAATAGTATTTAAATTTTTATCTGAGTCGAACACAGTAGGTAGGTAGTACATAACTGGCCCAGAAACGCGTGCCTAGGTGCCAGGTTAGATCCTTTAAGGGTCCTAACCGCCACTACCGTACATTCATATGCAGACCTATTCATTCACACATGGCAGTAAAGAGGTTGCAGTGAAGGACGTTTTAATTGCATAGCTATATCAAAAGTGCTGTTCTTTAGGCAAACGACACACAAGGCTAGGCCCTTTTTATGATTTGGTTCGGTTTTGCTAAAAGACGTTATACAAAACTTCGATTTTGCTCTTGTTTAGTTTTGACAAATGACGTTTTTGATAATGTCCGCTTATTAATAATTCCGTGTTTGAAATTGGACTGCTATACCATTTTTCTTTATAACCTTGGACGATTTTTTATTTGTGTTTTATGTTAACCTAAGGGAGCATACTGTAGCTCTGTAATTTTTTTTATAAATTAGATGGTTCCTAAAATATCTAATTTTTTCCGAACAATTTTTATTTTAAAACAAAAGATATCTAGGGGTCTGTACTTTAAAAAGAGAAACGAAATCCGCGTTATCAGCCTTAATCAATTTAGTAGATTTCTTTAGGGAACACAATTAAATTCTTCCAAAATGGTTTTTTATTAATTACATTTATTGTTTTGGGAATTAGACCTCACACTGAGGAAAACAAGCTTAAGTAGAAATTTTCTAAAAATATGAAAACCTATTTATATATTTTTGCACATTAAAATAAATTAAAACAAGCTTTTATTATTTAAACACCAAATTTAATAGGGTCTTTATGTTCGTTTTAAGTAGCCGTAAAATAATTATTTTTAAAGCAAATTGGGCAAAGATGTTTTTCATTTAATTGAAGTTCCTAAAATAGCCCGCAATCGTATTTGAAAATATATTAAAAATGAAAATCAATTTGTTGGTGTTTAAATGTCAGATTGCGATCAGATGCGATAAATGTGAAAATGAAAACAAAACAGCGCTATAAAAAAGAATGGACTGTCAACAAAAAAAAATCCGTCCATACCCAATTTTTAGTTAAAAAACACAATAGTGTAAAAAAAATTGCAATTTTTCTAATTTAAATGTTCCTAGCCCATGCCAGCTAAGCTAGAGAAGCTATTGTTTTCAATAAAAATGGGTTTTTGAGATAATGCCGTGTTATTTGGGATTATTTGGAACTTAGCAACCTTATCGTGAAACCTGTCCGTGTGTGTGTGTGTATGTGTGTTATGTATGACCAGCCCACGATAGCTCCAGAATCGCAGAACCAATTGTTATAGTAGTAGTGGTGGTGGGGAAACCATTTTTGGTCTAGCGACTAGACACACGGCGCGCCCTTTTCGCAAACCCCGATTTGATTGTAAACCATATAACAAACTGATGCACGTGCCCCTTAGGATGCAAGTTTTCTTTTTCTAAGAGGACTTAATTTTGTCAAGGGCAGGGATCTTGATACTGCGTAGCAAGTATACACAGTGAACCCATGCTTTTACACCCCTTCCGAAAGGTCGTTCTGCTACATGTTAGACTTGCATCTATCTAACATCGCTATCGTCCCAGCATAGCTTGGTTATAGATGATAGACTTCTTTCCTTTTCAGCTCAACAGTCGCCGTCGTCGTGAGTTGAATTTTAGTAGATTTTTGCTGGCCCCGTCATGGTTCCAACTGTAGCAGGCTCCTGGGTTATTAATCCTGGCTCTTCGGTTGTTGACTCCTGGACTACAACTGTTTATATTCTCGATGTGCAAGGTGAACTTATGTTTTTGTGTGCATGAGTATCGCACACCATTTCGACTGTTGAATGCTGAAAAGGAAGTGCACGTGACTTTTTTTTTCTTTTTGCGTCGTTGTTTGAGGCGCGAACCTGGTATCTTCTGGATGCAAAGTCGACGACCAAACCACTGGACTACCCTGCCGCACACCAATTCTTATAAGATTTTTATAAAAAATAGTGTGCGACACTCTAACGAGCTGAAAGAAGTTTGGTCAAGATCTATAAATGCCAATAAAAACAAAATTTGACAGTTAAAAAATTAAAATTTTTTTAACAAAGGATAAATAATTGGTAGAACACATTGTTCCTAGTAATTTATATTAAACCCAAAAACTTTCTAGCTTTAATTTCTAAGATATTTACAAAAAACTGTTTTTAAGGCGTGAGGTTCAATTGGGGTGTGCTAATGTATCAGATTCGTCACGGATCCATTTATTTTGTGTATGTGTGGGAAATCTTTTTTATTGTCAATTTTTATAACATACCTGCTATAGTTTAGCGTTCCTTTAAAATAATTTCCTTTGAAATATTTACTCAGGTTTTCTCAGTTTTCCAGATTTCAAAACAGGCGTTTCGACTTTTCGTTTTAAAATAACGCAAGAGTCAAGGGACCAATAGAATTTCTCTTGGCTCTTATACGAAATTGGTCTCAAAAATGATTTTGATCTTGGGAAAACTAAATGTAAAGTTTCGTTGGTAAAACCTGGGCAAGAACATGCATTTTCTTATGAACTTAGAGAAATAAAAACATTTATATCTAAATGATAAATTATAGAAACAAAATTTTTTGTGCCAGAGAATTGCTCATTAGATAATAAAAATATTATTTTGTTTGTAGGTTACTTAAAAACGTTACATCCACAAAGTTTCAATTTCTCGTGGAAACCAACATGTCGTCTTAAAGTTACTTATTTAATTGATGCTGCGAAGTCACAATTGTCTGAAGCTAATTAGATGGTTATAAAACTTATGCTATGTTATTCGTAAGAGAGATGACTTCAAGAAGCGGCATCTACCAAATACAAGAGAAACTAAAATCAAAAGGCACGCAAGTATGGTGCTATGGCATTTGATGTCCGTGCCGTCAGCTGAGTTATGAAAAAATGCAAGAGAAAAAAATCATTTTTAACCAATAGCTATAAAAACTTTTAATTTTGAAAATAAAAATAATTTCTGTAAAAAAAAAATTTCGGTAAAGAAAAATTAATAAAGTTGAGAAACTCTCCGAACTTTTTAACATTCATTGCATTCGCAAGCATACCTACCTACTTATTTCACGAGGCCTAACTTCAACTTAGACGCGACGACACACAGCAGGCTATTAGGCCAAAACATCATGATAAATTATAGAAGAATACAGATCTCAAAAATTCAATAAAAACAAAAATAGAGAATTGACAATAAAATTAATAGCTAAAGAACAGTAATAGAGTATAAGTGATAAATAATTAAAAAGTAATAATCCAAATCAAACAAAATTACCCTAATAAAATAAACTTATTAAAATTACACAAATATAGAAAATGTTAAGACAGTGACCACTATTAATATGAGCAAACCCAATAAAACATCATTTCGTCGCCTTAATGCAGAACTTTTGTCACAAAAATAAGTTTTTACAGGAGAACATTTTTTAGCGCTTAAAATGGTCGGGGGGATGGTGGGGACTTTACATCCCGGAGACATCCAATATTTCAGTATTTAATAAGGCGCGCTTGGAGCTATACGTTTCCGCAAAAAAACTAAAAATGGGAAAACTGGACATAGTTCTGCATTAAGGCGACGATTTGAAACTTTCTGAACTAAAGGAATATGAAGGTATAAAAAATGATATCAAGTGGTTCCATTGTCAAAAAAATTATCTATGAGTTTATTTTTATTATTATTGATTCGTTAATTTTAACCTATCTTTTTCTTGCACTTTTTGATTTCACATACTACCCCGATGAAATTACAGTACGCTGATACTGACTCGATCTTGTTCCAATTTGAAAAGCTAGATTAAATTTTCTTATTGTTAACTTTTGAAACAAATTTTAATAATCTGTCTTAGGCTCTTCAATAACAAAATTCTCAATGACCCATTTGCAAACTATTACTTTCACGCTTGAGACATTCAGAGTCGTGGGATCAGAATAAAATATTTACAAGAATCATTTAGCATAATATTACACTGAGAAAAATCGGTTAAATGGATTATTAACTTGAGTTTTGTGTGCTAGGAAATAATATAAAATTTACTACGTAGACTACATTTTTCCATAAAAATTTCAAACAAATTATTTGGTTACACAAAAAGTTTATTTTTTAATAGAAAATCTATTTGTTTTTAATAGGTTTTGCATTTAAATTTAATGTATGACATTATAAACCCTCTGAAACAAATTTTCTAACATCATAGATTTAACCTACTTCTTTTTAAAGTTTAAGTGAATTGTAGAAGATGGCGCTAGAGGCAACAAGAAGTTTTGCATGGTACATTATGTTTTCATTAAATCAAAGTGTAGGACCTATCTGTTCATCAGTTTATTAACTAATACGTCCCGCATGCGGGATCAGTATAATAAACTGATTGAGAAATCTATTGAGAGCTGCTGCAAATTGTGAAGAGTTATTTACAGTTACTCTCTAGAGAAATATATTGTTTGAATTCTCCGCCGTGTAGCATCTTTGTAATTTTGGAAAAGGAGTGAAAAAATCCTAAACTCCACACAATTTTTGAATAGATTATATATTCCTATTCATACCCCGACGCGTTTCGGAAATTTTATATTTCCATCTTCAAGGGGAAATCTGCAATATAAGATAACACTAGTGACTTTTTTAAGAGAAAATAGTACTTAAAATATTAAAAGTCAACGATACATAATAAAATATAAAATAATTCTACTTACAAGTTCATTATCCAGGTCAATAAAAATGTGAACAATATGATTAACAGTAGTTACATGACAGTAAACAACATTAAAAATTAAAAACACACTCACAGATAAACTAAAACTTTTGTTACATAAAATAATTATTAAGTCATTACATTAAAAATATTTCAATAGAGGTTAACTGACAGTAAACAAAACGCTAAAATTTAAAAAATTAAAAACTTATCATATACCTAAAGGGACAAGTATCTCCATCTGTGACTAGAAAGATCAGGTTTTAAAAAATTCTAAAAAGTCGTACTGCAAATAAACAAAAATCAATATTTAATATTTCGAATACCAGAAAAAACCTCAATCGTCCTGCTGGTTCTCTTCAAAATAAGATTTAAATAATTTCTCCAAATGATACAAGAAATTAAAACCCTAGAATTAAAAAATCAAACGGATTAAAAAATTTAAAAATTAAATAAAAAATTAACAAGTTAAAAATTTTAGAAAAATCTATAAAAAAAACCTATAAAAAAACAAAAACTTTAAAAAAATAAAAAACATTAATTATTTTTTTTTCTCTTAATAAAATTTAATAAATGAAAGGGTCAATAGATTGTAAATTTTTATTTTATAGGTTTTTATAGATTTTTCTAAAATTTTTAACTTGTTAATTTTTTCTTTAATTTTTTAATCCGTTTGATTTTTTAATTCTAGGGTTTTAATTTCTTGTAACATTTGGAGAAATTATTATGACCTACTAAAAACAAAAGAAGAAAGTTAATTTATAAAATACTTTTTTCTAATATTTCGCTAATTTGTTTTAAATGTTTCTTTTAAAATTTTGTCTCGTATTACAGTACTTTTATAATAAATAATCTAGGTGGATCGAAATATTTATTCCAAATGTATACTTTATCTATTTTCTATTTCATTGGTTTAAGTTTTTTATTAACTCCAAATAGTTTTTTTCCATAGTGTATAAAGAAATTTATAACCAGCATCACGTAATAGCAAGGACGATTATTTATATTATATTTTTAATTTGATGATTCAAGCTCTTTCTTTTAAAGCCTTAATTTTTAATACACCAGTAAGACTATTAGTTTTAAGAGCTAGGTTCATTTAATAATTACCCACTATAAAACTTGCAGTGCTTACTGGTAATCGAAAAAAAAAACATTTTTTATTGACAAAAAAAAATTGATAAGAAAAGAGTGTTGAATGTCCCACTGCGCGACGTGGCCCTCTCAAATTTATATCGTTCTCAATAGTTTTGGAACGGTTCCAAGACTTCCTGACTCCATGGGATGAGTAATAGTTGTTGATTGTCAGTTTTTCCACCGTGGAAAAATCGAGTTTACCCCCGATTTTTCTACCAAGCAATTTGATAAGGGCGGTTTTATAAATGCTTCTTTTGGAATTAAAACTTGACACTCTCATAAAATTTTTAATAGTTCTAAAACCACTGCTCACAAAAGTAAAAAGTCGGTCTAAATACCTTATAATATATTCTGTTATATTAAAACTACTTTGCTTGCTTCGGGTTTTAACCTAACCTAACTCTCCAAAATTGTTTTTCAAACTAGTCTTCCTTAAGGTAGTGATTTATAGATAAAATTAGAAGAACGGTTCAGTTGAAATTGAAACTAACACACAACGAAAAATATCAATAAAGAATAAAAGGGATTGAGCGATGCAGAGTTTAATCAGTCAGGAGCGAATTGTCTTGCAGTCTATTTCGTCTTTTGAGCGATGCTTTCTCGCATATTTTGTTTGTCCATTTTACTTCCATTAGCGACAGTCGAAAGATCAAGGCACATATACATAGAAAACACTGCAATGCTCGAATCAAAAACTGTGTAGGGATTTTACACTTCAGGCATTTTATTACAGTTCTCTTTCATATCAGTGAGGATCACTATTTATTTTGCTATAAAGCCGTTAACTTACACCCACAGCGCTAAAGAGTTTGTTGAAACGATATCATAAATACGAACCAGGTTTAACCACTGCGATCGTAGAATAAAGGATTTTGTAATATTCGGCGCCGCTAACTCGGCGCGAGCCAGCTTGATGCGAGAATTTAAAGTTACAGAATACCAACCTACACCAATCCAAACCTAACTAGATCACACCTAGCCTAACAAAACCTTACCAAACCCAACCTAACCTGCACCGGGTATTTCGCGCCGAGTCATACTCCTGCGCCGAATGGTTTTCCATTCCCAGCATAAACTTAGTCAAATTTATTCGTATCGACATGGCCATGCCACAGCCTACCTAATAGCGACTTCACAGACTTGTTGAGCGGGAACGCTTTGCGCCGATATTCGCGCAGCCGGCCATTTCGGGTTAAAAGCTGATAAATCAGGTGCTCCCGGGCTTTCAGGTGTTATTTAGTTTGCATTGAATTCAATAGCGTGTGCTAACTACAAATTATTGAATATTAAGGGATTGGATTGGTCAACAAAGTTAAAGCGGAAATCCAAAATGGCCGCCGTCCCGTCCTTTTTAACCATTGCATTTTGTTCTCTGGTTTAGAAACGTCAAGTTCTGGTCAACCGCTGTTTTTATTTATTTATATTTTTGTCATGGCGATATATGTTGAACAAAAAACTATTTTAACTAAATTATAACACACACACACATAAAACCAATTAAAGCAATATCTTATTAAAAAATTAAATTCAAATTTCAGCAACTTCCCTCATTGTGCCATATCGGTTCGAGTTTATTATCCCTTAAGACGATCTAAGGTAATTTCACGTTTACCGAATTTGACGACTTGGATTCGCTTTTGATGTTTGGCAATAAAAATTAGTTTAAATGGTACGTGGATAAAATTCCTGTAAGCATTGTCAAAGGGTAATTGATTAATACTTTTCCTGAACATTTCCATACGTTACCAAATGTTAACTAAACATTTCCCAGAATCTTCTTGTTTGAAACTGATTGTTGCTGATTGTCTTTACTTATTTTAATCACAGTGTTTAAAATAAATAGAGAATGGAAGTCCAAAATTTTATTTATTTTTCCCAGAATATTTTTAACTTTTAACTAAAAAAGTAAGTGTACTAAAAATGTTAATATCAATTAACAACAAAATAAAAAGAATCCCCTTTTTGTTTGAAACTCGTAGACAATGGTTGTGTAGAAATGAAATTTCGGGACTTCCATTGTCTTTACTTATTTTAGTCACAGTGTTTAAAATAAATAAAGACAATGGAAGTCCGAAATTTTATTTCTATTTCTCAGAATATATTTAACTTTTAACAAAAAGTAAGTATACCTATGTTTATTTAAAACAAAACAACAGTTTACAAAAAATGTTCATATCAATCAACAAATAAATAAAAAATTTAATTAAAATATATTATTAAAAGTCCAATCATGTCTATTTAAAATACAATATTTCTTAGTCCAACCCTGCATTCTAACCCAAAATGGCGTCGATGACGTCTTATTTTTATTGACACTTAACTAAAACGCAACTTTACAAGGAAAAAACTCACAGCCGTTCTCCGTTAGATTAAAAAAAAGATGTGGTCTTTGTGGCTGTTATTTTTAGATTGCCGGCCAGGCTATGTCCACGTAAGCTTGAAGACTTATGTCACACTGATGTGCTCTAATGAGAGCGAAACACATGTGTCTGTGGCTAGTCAGACCTCACCTAACCGGAGTTAGTTATTAATACTTTGGTTAGGTACGTGCGGGCAGATAAACAGCTGATCTCATTGAAAGTGAGGTTGGTTTGTTTATTTTGCTTTGCAGTCGTTTATGTGTTGTGCATTTTAGTGTTATGGTAAGTGTTTAAGTTTTGATTTTCAGTTTTATTTCGTGTACATCTTACGAATCGCGGCTTGCTGATGAAATTAATTTTTTCGATGCAAGTGCAGTGCTTTTAATCTAACGGAGAACGGCTGTGAGTTTTTTCCTTGTAAAGTTGCGATTTATAAGGCTCCGTGGTGGACTTGTTCTTATTTTTAGATTGCCGGCCAGGCTTTGTCCACGTAAGCTTGAAGACTTATGTCACACTGATGTGCTCTAATGAGAGCGAAACACATGTGTCTGTGGCTAGTCAGACCATACCTAACCGGAGTTATTAATACTTTGGTTAGGTACGTGCGGGCAGATAAACAGCTGATCTCATTGAAAGTGAGGTTGGTTTGTTTATTTTACTTTGCAGTCGTTTATGTGTTGTGCATTTTAGTGTTGTGGTAAGTGTTTAAGTTTTGATTTTCAGTTTTATTTCGTGTACATCTTACGAATCGCGGCTTGCTGATGAAATTAATTTTTTCGATGCAAGTGCAGTGTTTTTAATCTAACGGAGAACGGCTGTGAGTTTTTCCTTCTAAAGTTTCGATTTATAAGGCTCCGTGGTGGACTTGTTCTTATTCTTAAATAAAAGGTGCCGAATAGAGTCTGTGAGCTGGTTGTTAGGTAGGCTGTGGAAATGTAGCATATATTATGAAAATGAAGGCATTGTCAGCGCTTTTACAGTTTCGAGTTCACCATCGCATACGCTAACAAGTTTTAAAATCTTTATGCAGTTCCTTGTTATTCCGTTGCAAACCAACCTTAGTATATTTTGTGTTGAAAAATAAACTATGGTTTGGGAACAACGTTGAAAACAAATTCTTGTTTTAACCCAAGTGCGATTTTTTCATTTCGATTGAAAAATATATAGGTCGCACACATATAAACCAGAAAAAAAACAGAAGGCCTGGCAATATTACGAATGCGAAAAGGCGGAAATTGAAAAAGCCTTAATATGTCGAAATATTTGGTGATTTCTTACTTAGGAAGGTTTTAGCATTACCTACGTGTGACGTTGACAAAAAAGGGATATTTTAGTATTTTTTTAAAAGGCCCACAATATCACTCCAATATTTTTAGATTATTTTACGTCGCGTCGCTTGATTTTATATTTATTTCAAATTATTAATACAACAATAGATGTAAATGATCAAAATATTAAATAAATCGACATCATATGAAACATAACAGTGAACTATAGTTAATATTTTACGATAATGATTAATTTCATAAAAATTTTTATCGTTTCACAGGCGTATTTGTCATGTGTAGAAAAAATATTTTTTTTCCCTTACGCTCTTCAGATGCCACATATCGAATCTTTTTATGACAGCTAAAGAATTCCTACTTAAAGGCTGATATGCGTGCCAAATTTTATTAGTCTAGCTTAAGCCATTTATAATTAGAAACAAAAGTTTTTATTTATATAATAATATAGGGCTTTGGTACTTACGTAATATTTATTTGTTTGTTTGATTATTATTTGAATACTAAAAGATGTTAAATTTAGGACTGTTGATTCGACGTCACCTAAGATGTAATTATTTTCAACGTCACAACTCGGAGATTAATTAATTTTTCCCATACGAAACGAAGTCCCGCTTTTGGCACAGCACTTTTTAACAAATGTAATGATTTTGTAAGCGACACGCATTATACATTATACTATGCCTTACGCTCTTCAGATGCCACATATCGAATCTTTTTATGACAGCTAAAGAATTCCTACTTAAAGGCTGATATGCGTGCCAAATTTTATTAGTCTGGCTTAAGCCATTTATAATTAGAAACAAAAGTTTTTATTTATATAATAATATAGTGCTTTGGTACTTACGTAATATTTATTTGTTTGTTTGATTATTATTTGAATACTAAAAGATGTTAAATTTAGGACTGTTGATTCGACGTCACCTAAGATGTAATTATTTTCAACGTCACAACTCGGAGATTAATTAATTTTTCCCATACGAAACGAAGTCCCGCTTTTGGCACAGCACTTTTTAACAAATGTAATGATTTTGTAAGCGACACGCATTATACTTTATTTAGGCATGGATCTTCGGGGGAGGGGGGCGAATTTCCCCCTCAAATCCGAAAATATATTTAGTTTTAACACACAGAATATACTTTCTGGCATTGTTTATAAGACTGGCTGATCAGGCTCTAGGACCATTCGCGGCCTGTGCAACTTGCTGCCGACACGTGTCGCCGACGGGCTAACTGGCAGCCGACCCGATGGGCCGCCCGGCCAAATGGCCGCCGAAACCACTCGCCACCGCGCGCAGCCGCAGTTTAAGTTTGTAATTTTGTTGATTAAACGGTTTTTAATACTACTACTAATGTCGGTTTAGAACATTTTTCTACGTTGTCCGACGCCTATTCTGCACCCCCTTCGATCCTGACAATGATCTTCTGTCAGGTTTTTTTGCCTCATTGATCTTTGGATTGACTGTTGCCAATCTAGTTAAGGACATCTTCTTTTTCTGCGCCCTATTGGTTGCTATTCTAGAACCTGCTTTTTTTCTTTTGTTTAAAATTTTGCGACATAGCTTTTTCATCTAGTTTCCAATGGGGTACAGATTTTATATCCAACAAGAGTTCCAGTGACAATAAAATTTAATATTCACACAATTCAAATTGGATAAACCGATTTGTCTCAAATTTTAAATACAAAACGGCGTTAATCGAATCTTTGACTAAAATGAAAAAATATCAAACTGGCGCTTCCAAAATGGTGGAATTTAGGATTTATAAACAGATAGATATATATCGAATTTAGAACTTGGGGTGTTTATTTATTTATTTATAAGTTGTATACACATGTAAAAATATAAACTAATTGCGGTTTAAGGTCGCTAATTTGATTTTTGAATTAAACTGAAAATAAAAATCAAATTAGCACATCCAAAATGGCTTTTTCATTGAAGAACCGATATTTAATAAATGTCTGTTCTTAAATGCTGCTGATTGTGACTTTTGAACTAAACCTAAACACAATTAAAATTCTAGCGGATCCAAAATAGCGGCCTTTTCCAATGGATTCGTACTACATTTGGAATTTTGTGGTGTTTAATATCGCTGATTATTTTTAAACTAAACTTTGGAAAAATCAAAATGGCGAATCCAAAATCGTGGACCCCTCTGTTTCAGTGTTTAAGGTCGCTAATTATGATATTTAAATAAAACTTTTAAAGAAATCAAAATGGCTGATCCAAAATGGCGAATTTTTTCCTTTATGAACCGATATATATTAAATTTGGAAGTCTGGGAGATCTAAGGTTACTGCAAACTGAAAATGCGGCAGCCGGCGGCGAGTGTACGGCGCGGCGGCGTATTGGGTCTGCGCCAGTAAGAGTTGGCCCCGCCGAATTGTCCCATTCCCCCTGGTCACTATGCAAAAGATCCGCCCCTGCTTTATCAAAAATAAATTTGTTAGCTAACTAAGAATGACATTTATTAGTGACGTTTATTGACAAGGGTTACCTTTTTGACGTCCCGAAAATATCTATGCCTAAATATTTTACGTTCAAAAAGGATTCTTAATTACGCAACGTAATCGCAGAAAATTTCAACGTAAATTATTTTGGCTGTCCATCTGGATAATAACTTGGAATTACATAGGGTGACCATTCAACATTTTATTATTTGGGGCTCTGAATATAAGTGTGCGCGCACAAAGGTAGAGCACTAACCATATCGCGGGAAAGACACTGTTTGGAATTCAATACCTTTTAATATAAATAATAATAATAATAATAGTAGTAGTTTAAGTCCATTGCAAATTACGAGTAAGAGTAATAAACATTTTTTGGCGCTGAAGCTACGTGCTTTGTAGCGCCGAGTGTCTAGTGTAGGTATTTCATTATCGAGGTAAAGTCACTTTTGGGCTTTAACGTCAAATTTAAGGTAAAAGTAACAATCGGGCTTTTAGTTTACTAATAAATCTACTTATCAAAATATATGTTAAATTAGTACAATAATAAAACCTTTTTTTTTTCTTTTATTGTAAGGCACATCGACCACTAAGGTCATTAGCGCACTCAAAGAAGTTTACAATAGTTAAATACAATGTACCAAATTACAGTCTTTTAAAAAGTTGAGAAGATGATTGGTGGTCTGTTCACTATTGTTTAGTAGTTCCATTAAAGTGTTTTTCAATTGTGTTTGTGTCTCTGGTTGTTGTAGTTTAGGCAGTTAATTAATATGTGTCTCACTGTGATTATTTCACGGCACTAGGTGCATTGGTTTTTTTAAAAATATGTTCGTGAGTTAATTTAATGTGACCTATTCTTAACCTAGTTGTTATTATTTGAACTCGGCGAGATTTTGGTAAAAATGTCCACTTGTTTACGGATTTTTTTATTTCGCGTAATTTGGATGTAGAATCATCCCACTTTTCTTGCCTCATTGATTGAATTTTAGATTTTAGCCACGTTTTAAAATCACTACCTACAGTTTGATTTAGAACTTTAGAGTTTGTGTCACTTATCGCGTTTTTAGCTTGTAAGTCCGCCATCTCATTTCCCTTAATATTTACGTGGGAAGGAACCCACATGAAAACCACAGTCAACGAGGAATTTTGGATTTTAAAAAACTGTTCTTTAATAAGTTGAACTATTGGGTGCTTGAGTAAGCGGACGTAATTGATTGAAGTGCACTTAGGGAATCCGTTACTATTACACTGTACTTCTGTTTTTCTGTATGATAAACAGAGGTACATTCTTCGAAAATCTAGTGGGTGTTCACCCGCCTCACTGAGAAGGCTTTCTATAGGACTTGTACGGTACGCGCCTTAGATTATTCTTAGACAAGAATTGTGGATAACATCTAAGGGAAGTAATGTTGACTTCGATCCTGAATTGTAAGCTATGCAACCGTAGTCCAGCCTTGATCTTATGAGTGCTCTGTAGATAGTCATAAGAGTGCTTGCATCTGCACCCCAGGACCTGTTTAATAAAACTTTAAGTAGGTTGATGTTTTTCTGGCATTTTTTAATCACAGTTTTAATATGAGGATTCCAGTTAAGTTTACGGTCTAAGGTCATACCAAGAAATCTTATAGTCTTTAAAAAAGACAATGCATGGCATTTCTGATCTATTTAAAAAAAATTGTGCAAGATTTGTTCTTTAAGCTGCTAAAGTAGCAGATTGTAAATTCTTGGAGCCATGTAGTTAATAGATCTATGGCCCACTTCTTTGTGGCTTAGAGGAAATACTATAAATTATTTTTTGAATTGTATGTTTTTGTTGTGGGTTGCAGGTTAAAGGAAGATTTTTCGCTTATTAACTAAGATTCATATATTTAAACAATACAGCTTTCTAGTATCAAATACCTTAGCTTCCCTTTATAACAAATCATAACAAAAAAGTACTTTTTATTGAAAATTGTTTTTAGCATCCAGTTTTGTATGACATCAAGATTTTTTAGGTAGCATTTTTGTACACTGCGATGCCATAATTTATTTGTGACTGTACCAAAGCGTGGTAGATATTTTTTAACTGTTCAGTTTTCAGTTTTAAAAAAGAAAAAGCGGCACATAGTACTACTATGTCGGTTTAGAACGTTTTTCTACGTTGTCCGACGCCTATTCTCCACCTCCTTTGATCCTGACAATCATCCTCTGTCAGATTTTTTTGACTCATTGATCTTTGGATGTATGTCACTATTTTCTGGAGTCCAAAATTCTCTTTCCTTATCAAGGCCGAAGCCTGCATCAACAACATCTTGATGATACAGTGATTGAAGAAATTGATCACTGTAAATATAATCTACTAAGCCTAGAACATGACAGCGTAAAAAACTTATACAAAAAGAGACTGAACGAAAAACTTAATACAAGTTCAGGTGAAACCCCAGATGAGGAATACGAATGTATTACATTAAGCATCCACCAAGCTGCAAAAGAAGCACTAGGATTAGTGGAAGAAACTTCTAAAAGAAGAAAACCATACTGGTGGGATGCTGAGATTGAGAGAGAAATAGAGGAAAAAAGGAAATTATATCACACCTACTTATCCCAAAAGACAGATAGAAGCAGACAAGAATACAAAATCGCGCAATCAAAGGTGAGAAGAATGATCAGTGATAAGAAAAATCATTCGTGGACGCAAAAGTGCCAGAAAATAGATTCTTACTTAGGAGGTAGGAGAAGTACCGAAAGCTGGAAAACTATAAGATCGATTAAAAAAGAAACATGCAGAGATATCATTTCACCAATACCAGACAAAGAATGGGATGAGCATTTTAAAAAACTTTTAACTGAAGATAGAGCAGAATTCAAGGAAGACGCAAGAGACAATATAATTAGAACGATGGGATCTCCAGTACCCCTCACAATCTCTGAGGTCAAAAACGTGTGCACAACCTTAAAAAGCGGTAAATCTGCCGGACCCGGAAATATCCCAGCCGAACTTATTAAATATGGCACTGAAGAACTGTTTTGGAGATTACGGAATCTTTTCCAAAAATATTTAAATGGAACTGTAGTCCCAACTGAGTGGAAAACGTCATATATATCCACAATACACAAAAAAGGAAGGAAAGATATATGTGACAATTATAGAGGTATATCTGTGACTAGTACGCTAAGCAGAATATACGGTAAAATAATAAGAAATAAAGTAGAGAGCGAATATAAAGACATGGAGGCAGAAGAACAAGCTGGTTTCAGGGCGGGTAGATCGACTTCAGATCACCTCTTTTGTATAACCCAAGTTATTGAAAAGAAAATGGCATACGGTCAAGAGCTGCATCTGCTTTACGTGGATCTGCAGAAGGCATATGATAGTATACCACTAAATCTGCTTTGGAAAGCGTTGGAAAACACAAACATAAGCGTACAACTAATTAAGGCCATCCAAGAGTTATACCGCAATAGTAAGGCAAAAGTTAAAATAAAAGCAAAACTAACCAAAGGCTTTCAAGTAAATAAAGGTCTTAAACAAGGTTGCTGTATCTCGCCTACGCTCTTCAAGATATACTTGGAACAAGTCCTTAAAGTATGGAAGAGAAAATGCCAAAACATGGGAATTCCGTTGGACGAAACCACCTTGTATACTTTATGTTTCGCCGATGATCAGATAGTAGTGGCTCAGGATTATGACGACCTCGAATATATGACACGAAAACTAATAGAAGAGTACAATAAGTGGGGACTAGAGGTTAATCTCAATAAGACAGAGTATATGTGTATCGGTGGAATGAAACAGGATCTAATCTTAAATACCGGGCAGCGAATTCACTCCTGTGATGAGTATAAATACTTAGGTCTAAAAATTACAGCTGACGGAACACTAGACAAAGCTATAAAAGATCGTAACGTACAAGGAAGAAAAGCAATAACTTTATTAAATGGAATAATTTGGGACCAAAGTATATCAAAACATAACAAAAAGCTTATATATAACACCATTATAAAAAGTATTATTACATACGGCTCAGAAGTATGGCCAATCAAGGATAGAACAGAAAAAATGCTTTCCGCTACGGAGATGGACTATTGGAGAAGAGCAGCAGGGAAATCAAAAAGAGAAAGAGTTACAAATCAAAGAATAAGAGAAATTATGACAGTGGGTGAACGTACTTTAGTGGATGATATAAGAACAAAACAACTGGTGTGGTACGGACATGTACAAAGAATGAATGATGAAAGACTACCTAAACAAATACTACAATGGAAACCAACTGGCCGAAGAAAACGAGGACGGCCAAGGAGAAGCTGGAGAGAAGGAATAGACAGTGAAATAAGAATAAGAGGCCTAGATGATGAATTATGGGCAAACAGAAACGAGTGGAGATTGGGTATCGGAAGACGTAGAACGTTGTGAAACCGATAAATATATATATCTTTGGATTGACTGTTGCCATTCTAGTTTAGGACGCCCTCTTCTTCTGCGCCCTATTGGTTGCCATTCTAGGACCTGCTTTGGTAATCTTTCGTCGTTCATCCGTTGTACATGGCCGTACCATATCAGTTGCCTTTTAGTGATGTCATCAGTTATGCTTCTCTCGATTCCCATTCTTTCTTTTATGATCTCATTTCTTATGTGATCTATTCTAGATATTCTCATTGATCTTCCTATTGCATCCATTTCGACACTTTCCATTTTTGTTTTGTATTTTTCTGTTACGCGACAAGTCTCTCCATACAACAACGACAAACGTGCTTTTGACCATTGTTTCATATATGTTAAATTTTACATTCTTTTTTATCTCTCTGCTCCACTGTTAAGACATCCAATAACTTTTTTTGCTTACTATTATTTTTTCCAATTCTCTACAGTCTGTTCCTGTCTTATCAAATGTGACACCCAAAAATACATACTAATTGTATGGAGATATTGTTTGTCCATTTTCTAGTACTAACTCAGTGGATTCGTTTTCAAGTACTGTGTCTTGTTCAGGTTCACTGTTAATCCCCACTTTTGGTATTCTTCTCTTAACTTTTTTATCATATACTCCATGTCTTCTTTATCATTAGCCACAATTACTTGGTCGTCAGCAAACTGTACTGTGTATATGGTAAATCGGTCGTTAAGTTGTATTCCCATGCCGTGCACTTTACGTTTCCAGTTTTTTAGAGCTACTGCGATATATATTTTAAAAAGAGTTGGAGAGATACAACATCCCTGTCTTAAGCCTTTTGTTACCAGGAATTCTTTTGAAAGTCGATTTCCAATTTTAATTTTAGATTTTGACCCTTTGTTGCTTGCTCTTTTATCGCTTTTATGTATGTATGATTGATATTAGTGTGCTCTCTATAAAAAGCGGCACATCCTTAGAAAATTTCGAAGGGCACATCAAATATCTTGTTTTTGAAACTACATGTTCTTTTTCCTTGCGGTCAATCATTATTCCAAGATATTTAATGTATTCTGACCTTGAGATATTTCCTTTCCTCCAGTATTTAGAAAACGAAAATTAAGTTGAGCATTTTGATATGACGCAAAGGTTATAAACTTTGTTTTAGTTTGACTAAGTATAAGTTTATTTATTTGGAACCATTTAAAAATGTTACCTAAATGTATGTTATGTATAATGTTTTTAAGCTCTTGCCAGGAGTTTCCAGAAGAAGAAATAGCTGAGTTATAAGCAAAACTTTGTTTTATATAACCAAGGGAGTAGCTGTTTGACATTGATCTGCTCATAAAAATTCAAAGTAATAAATCAAACTTCATTCATTTATCTCACCAATGCAACTAAGGGTCATATTCATACCATAGTTTTTTATTTTTGCTGGGAAGCAATAAATTAGTTTTGGTGTTATGATATTTGTGTTATTACGTAAAAAGCATCAAGTTGTAGTATGGTATAGTTGTAGTAATATATCCCAAAAAGAGATAGTAGTAGTATGGCGCCACCTGTAGGTCCATCAAGTAGGCCAGAATATACGCTTATTCCTTGATTTACTCTCGGCACTTTTATTCGTTGTTCAGGTAGTTCATTGGTCCTTCCCGTTCTCTTTACAAAGTTCAGTAAGTGGCCCATTTAAGCAAGTGCAGTCCTTGCTTACTCAGGATTGGTGCCCCTAGTGCTTGTTTTCCCATAAGTGCGTAGGCCTTAAGTTCTGCTACGAGGTGCCTTAATATACACTTATTGGAATAAAAACTGACCTTATTTTAAAATCGACCCTATAGTGACAGATTTACATATAAAAAGCAGCTGCTCTATTTCAAAATTCGGCCTTTGTGTATTTAGAAACCGAATTTATTAGTGTCGGTATTTATTAAATGAAAGTTAGCGTCTTTATTATTAAATTTGGCTGTGGTATGTCAATTTTGAGAGGTCAGCTGTTAGTTTTCTGTGTAAATGTGTCAAAATAAAGTCGACTCTAAAATAAAGTCAGGTTTTATTCCAATAAGTCCCTAATGTCTCTTTTTACTGTCCACAGGCGGGGCAGGTACAGTCGTTCTAGACTCCTATACGTGTCATGTGACTCATGTGCTTCCTCAACCCGTAATGTCTAGTTAGAATACCTATCAGCATTACAATGACTGGTCGCGTCCCTCCCAATAACCAAAAATAAAAAAGATATAAGTACCCACTCTGAGATAAGATTTAGGGTCTATTCAACTAAGAATTGACAGCTATAGTGATTCTGATTCTTCTGTTTGCTTTATGGACTTCGGGCCCTTGAGGCTCCAGCATCCAGGGAACTGTTAGCACTTGAAGGCGCACACCAAAGTTCACATCTGGGTCGATCCTTTACCCCCAAGTTTACTATTTATAACGATACTTGTTCTGTTATTAGTTTAAACTATACTTTGTTATTAATTATATTTATTTAATGATTGATAATGATGATTTATACTTTATGTTATGTATATTTGACTGTTATATTAATGTTTTTCTTTTCACTTCACTAAATTTATTATTTTTTTTTTCGTTAAATATTTATATTTCTTGCACTAATAAATTTTATTATTTTCTTTGTTAAATTAGATTGAGGATGTCTTAGTAGGATTTCCACACATATAGGATTATTGGTGAACTTTGACATATCTTCATACAATATTTTAGTTCTTAGATTTACTAGACATCATTAAATCACGTGGTTGAGATCTCCTATTTGTCCACAATCATAGTAAGGAGTAGGTCTAATACTAAGTTTATTTAAATGTAGGGGAGTCAAACAGTGGCCCACTCTCATTCTATTAACTGTAGTCATGTCCTTTCTTCTCACATGCTTTGGTTCTTGTACCATGCAACTTTTCCCTCGATTCGTGATATTTCTTCATATTCAGCCTTCCATAATTTAAATATCTGATTTTTATAGTAAAGAAAAGGACCTCTAAATTGTATTAAGTTATTAATTATGTGAATAGCAGTTCTTCTTCAGCTAGAGTGAAGTCTGTGTGAGTATCTTCTATGCTGCTTGGTTTTTTTTTAATAGTAACCTTTGTTCCTGGACTTTTACGTTTTCTAAATAAATAACATCCAGAAACGCGAAAAATTGTCTTGAAAAAGTTCTTTAAGGCACGAGGGGCAAAAATAATTTAGAGCACCCCGAAAATTTCCATTTTAATCGAAATATGAGTTACATCAAACGACCCAACGCCGGAAAATCGTTCGCCAAATTTCATTTTTATTTATTAGCAGCTATAAGATAAAGCTGCTTTGTTTTTAGTGGACACTGTGTCAACACCGATATCCAAACATATATAGAGGCAAAAAAGAGCAAAAAAAATAGTTACAGCATGAATGAAGGAAGTATTGAAAATAAAAGAAAATATATTGCACAAAACGGCAAAAACTAGACTCGATCCGAGTTACTAGGTATTAAAGGAGGTATTAAAAGTTTTTCACACTTTTCAGAGAAACCAGACGTCCTATCGTAAAAACTTAAAAACAAGGGTTATACTACCGTCGCTAAGAAGAGAGCGGCATGTAGAAATGACGTCGCACAATTGACATGGGCGTTGGGCTTCGGTGGAATGCTTTTAAACTCACGTATGTTATAGAGTAGATCCTCACCTACCACGTTGAAATGGGACAAATCTATTGATGGGCTCCAGAAACTATTTCCATCTAATGTTTCATGTTGTGATATTAAAAACAAGCCAATATGTCAAATTATTTCGACGAAAGTTTATTTTGACAACTTGTTAGACCAACAAACATTGTATAAAGGTCTACATATAAGATTGCTAATAGTAAAGCATTTCTCAAATGTGTTTAAAGGTGACCTTTATTATGTATGTAAATAGCGGTGGTAACAGGTCATTACAATTTAACAAATTATTTTAATTTTGCAACTTATACCCAGCGTTAAGGTAACCAATTATATTTCCGCAAACTACCAAAATAAAAAAATTGTTGAAATGTCTCTATTGGTTTATTTTTAATAAGAAAACAATGTCAAATTGCAATCATTGGATGAAAATTCCAAAGTTCCTGAAGCCCACCAAAAAATTAGTCCCATTTAAACATTTGACGGTTTTACTTTTTTTGTTGTCCGCTAACTTTAAAATAAACAGTAATACAAATGTTCTCAACATTTTACTTCAAAGTAGTAACGGCATTTTATTAGGTAAAATTATTTTATTATGAACGTGTATTTTCAATAAAAACAGTGCCACATACAAAATTATAAAATAATTAATTACATTTTATGCAGTCATTAGTTAAAATATAAAAACAAAAAATTTGATTTTATCAGTGCCAAAAACCTATAAATATAATGATTTTGTAGGGGATAGATGATGAGCAAGGCCGTACCTAGAGGGGGGATCATGGGGGATCAATCCCCCCCGAAGTGTAATTAGTTTAAACTATACTTTAGTACTCAAAAAAATAAAATATTTAGTAGTGATAAAGTAGTAGAGATATGAGTAATTCGCATTTTTTTATGGCAGAATTGAAATTTTATTTATGAAAGAACTAAAATCTTAAACGTATTTTACAGATAAATCTATGCAAAGTAGGTGGAAAAAAAATTTCACTCAAATTTTTCTTTTAATTAAAAAAAAACCCTATTGCTTAATAGCACCAATAATTTTATTTATAAACAGTTGTGTTTTAAATAATATTGCTTGCCTTGACCACGGTATATATACGTTATCTCTACAGTGCTTTGACTGCGAAATTAATTCAAGACTTAAGCAGCTGCTAAAAAATGGTTTCAATTTTTTGTCGTGTTTTTAAGCTGGATTTTTTCTTCTTTTAATGATAAATTTTTGCTTGACAAATATAAATTTGTCTGAAAAAGTATGCTGGATTGATTTATTTTTTGGTCATCCATGAAAGGCTATTGCGATCGTTGCTTTTTCAGATATTAAAAAGAAACGCAAATTCAATTTTAAAGCAAGATTTTTCACCCAACATGGACAATCTCTTTAATTTAAATCCTTATCTGTTAGTTGGGAAGGTATTAGATCCGTTATACTCCCTTTATGTATTTTAATCCAGGCAAAATTGACAAAAATTTTTAGACTTTTTTACAAAAAAAAAATCTATTTTAAACTTCTTATCCCCCCCCCCCGAAATTTGTTTCTGGGTACGGCCCTGTTTTAGAGGTATGTACGTAATAAATGTTAGCATATTTCGGTTGTGTTTTCAATTAAAAACGTACCGGCAATTGTACGAGTAACACTTTCTACTCACTACTCAAACATCATACAATTTGGCAGCTTGTATGAGATTTCTAGTGTAATTTTAATAGTGTCAAAATAAGAGCAATTTTATGAGCTGTAAAATATGCGCTGTATGTTCGAGCTCCGAACCGAACCGAACCTGTTTGTTGACTTTTCTCTGTCTTTCTGTTTCTATTTTGTGTTTTTTTCTCTTTTTGTTTTTGTTTCTCTTTCCATTTCCCTCTATCTCTTTTTCTTTTTTCTTTTTCTATTTCTTTTTCTTTTTCTTTTTCTTTTTCTTTTTCTTTTTCTTTTTCTTTTTCTTTTTCTTTTTCTTTTTCTTTTTCTTTTTCTTTTTCTTTTTCTTTATCTTTTTCTTTTTCTTTTTCTTTTTCTTTTTCTTTTTCTTTTTCTTTTTCTCTTTCTTTTTCTTTTTCTTTTTCTTTTTCTTTTTCTTTGCATTTTCTTTTTCTTTTTCGTTTTTTTTTTCTTTTTCTTTTTCTTTTTCTTTTTCTTTTTCTTTATCTTTATCTTTTTCTCTTTCTTTTTCTTTTTCTTTTTCTTTTTCTTTTTCTTTGTCTTTTTCTTTCTTATTTTAGGCGGGATAAACATATTTTAACGTAAAAATGCTAAATTACAACATAAGAAAACCTTGCACAAGTAGTTAGCTTTAAAATGGTTAAAAATTTATTGTACTGCACCATTTACTTTTTTCACACGTTGTATTTAAGATTAAGTTTTCTTTCATTTTTCTCGGAAACAAGAATAAAGGTGTCTGGGATCCTTGGAGTTCAAAATAAGAGTTTTTATTAAATATTAAAGCTCTTAGAGCAAGGTGCTTCATTTGAAAGTAAAATAAATCGAGTTAAGAAGTAAAATTGTTTTAAAAAGTAAAACAATATTCTTTGACAAATAAGATAGCTAAAAATGGAAAGGGTTGAAGTTATGAAACATCCTGTATATATACACTAAAATTTTATGACAATTTAAGTCTTTGTGGAATAAAATACACCTTTATTTGTTGCTTAATAAACTTTTCTAGGTATGCTTATTGAAAAATGCTCCAGTAGTTTTTCACAGAATTTAAACAAAAATTGCATTTTTGGAAAATTTATTGGGTCAAAGCGCAAATATCGTTAAGTGAATTATTTAACTTTACTTTTTGCTTAATAAACTTTTTTAGGTATGCTTATTGAAAAATGCTCCAGTAGTTTTTCACAGAATTTAAACAAAAATTGCATTTTTGGAAAATTTATTGGGTCAAAGTGCAAATATCGTTAAGTGAATTATTTAAATTCAGATTTCTACTATTGATATATTTGATATATTCACCGGAGTTTAGGAAAATAATAAGCAAAATTTATTATCTTCCACACTTTTGCATATTCAGAAATATTTTTGAAACCATCAACCGACTTGATACAAGTGTGTCACGAACTTCGTATTGATTTAATATGGTTGGTTGATGTCCGTCACATCCACTATTTATTTGTTTTCTAGGACACGGAGTTCTATAATTTTGACCCATAACTTTAAAGAAAACTTTCATAAATACTATTGTTTTTTTCTATTAAAGCCTATTTCCATAGAGTGTTCCAAGCTATGCTCGGTAAAAATGAGTTAAGTATAGTTCCCGAGATAATGAGTCTTTTTTAAACCGATGACAAAGGAATTAACAACACATATTATAACCTCTTAGGAATAACCACTGTCTATACACTAACGGTATAACCATTGCTTAAGTAAACAGTGGTATAACTAATAAACTAATCATCCGATTATATTATGGTGAAATTTGGTGTGTAGCTGTAGTTTATTATAGTGGGTCCACACCAAACCAACAAAACAAAAACAAAAGAGCAACTCAATGTTTTCCAATATTTTTGAAACAAAATGAGAACAATTCGGCAACTTTTTATTTTCCCGTCGCCTGTCGGTAAAGATCAAAGTGTTGATGTTTTGTTTTCGTTTTGAGCACGTTTGTTGGTCTGCTCTGTATGCGAATAAAACAAAACCAAACATCGTGGTTCAGTTTGTTTAGTTACTGTGTGCAAAATTACCATATCCGAAGAAATAATTAAATGAGATGTTGAAAATACATGTAAATTAATTGAGCTTTATCACGAAGCTAGATTGGTATGGGACGCCAGACACCCTGAGTATAAAAATCGTTATAAAAGGGCAGACGCCTTAAAGGAAATAGGAATATTGTGTGATACTTCTACAGAGGAAGTGGACAGAAGAATAAAAAACATCAATCATCAAATTACATTTTCTATCCGGGATCATAAAAAGTTCACTAATTGTTTTCCTATATGTGGACAGTAGTTGTCAATTTGTTCGTGTTTCCGAAAACTTGCAGTTTTGTTGTGTTGCTGTTTTGTTGATGTTTCGGTTTTATTAGTTTGATAAATACCCGGCATTAGGTATCAATGAATTATTGGTTAATTTTTTTCTGAAACGGCAACGTCAATGATGTCTTTTAGTTTTAAATTTAAAAATAAAATTGTGTAATTAAAAAATATAAAGTTTTTATAGAGAACACTAAAACATCTGTAAATAAGTACTCTCCACAAACAAACGGAGATGTGAGTATATTAAAAGTGGGTATTTATAGACAAAATTAACCATCATGCATGCGCTACATAGGACTTTGTAGGTGCCATTAGGCAAATTTTGAAACGCTAAAAATTTACACAACTGCCAACTTTCACAGCTTTATGGTTATTTTTAATTATCTTAATTACCATAACAAAAAATAATCCTATTTAAAAAAAAGATTTTATAAAAAGTATTAAAAGTTACCGGTCAGTGTCATTTTCTGTGCTTCCCAGTTGTCAAATGTCATTGTGATTTACTTTCTATTTTAAATTTTTGCATTGTTATTTTTTATAAACATTTCTTTGCTTTTTAACATAAAGGGTTTGTCCTGTACCATTCAGGATCAACTTTGAAATAAATTTAATTCTGATAATGTCAAGTTAACGGTAAGAGTAAACATTAAAACTTCAGTATCTTATATGCTTCTGACTTTTAGTGTTATGCAGCGTAGTTGGGTTTGATATTTTTATTACTGTTGCAAAGATATCGTATGACTAATGTAGCGCACGAGCTATTATTTTCCCACAACCTGGTAAATCCTAAATTATTTTAAAATGGATGTATATATTTTTAAAAATACACACATACATTATTAATGTTCAACTAGTTTGTTGAATGAAAACATCGTATATATTTAATCCTTTTTTTAAACAATAATACATATTTTTTATTATTTTAAAACAAAATCCGCTGGTATTTGAATATTTATAACCCCTTGTAATTATCTCAAATTACAAAAATGTTTTTTAAGGTCAAAAGCAACCATTTAGTTAATTAAATACAGAGAGAAAACAACTTTATAAACTAACTTCGTTAAACTGGAATAAAAATAACAAAAATGGCAAGTAAATATGAATTTTTCTAGAAAAATAGATATGAACTTTTTACGAATTTACCTACATTTACAAAAAAAAGTTTTCCGTTCAACATTTCTTACACTTTAGTGAATATAGTCAGGAACATTTTTAAAGATTTGCGGTATCTAGAAAACTTTATTACTGATTCTGATAGCCCAAGCGCTCTACTTTAAGGATCCTGTTGATGCGACTCTGGCACTCTTGAACATTTTGAAATATTCAAGGTGGCGGCCGAGTAGGTATAAAACTACAAAAAAAATTATTTAAAATATTATTCCTGAGCGTTAATTTTGTAAATTTTTGTTAGATCCTGGGAATCGGTCAATAAAAATCTCTCTTTTTTGTTTGTGATGTTTCAGTTTATCCAACCATAATCAGAGATATTCGTTTCAGTATATTTGGTCTCCCTATATAAATAAATCCCTTGATTTTTCATTTTATTATTAAAATTCAAACTATATTTACATTATTTAGCAATTGATGTGGTGGTTTCAAAGTCTGTTTTAGATTTGTTTGCTAAAATCTAAAACTGATGATGGTTGAATAAACTGAAACGTCACAAACAAAAAAAAGATTTTTATTTACCCATTCCCAGGATCTAAAATAATTTTTTTTTTTAATGTTTAAAAACATAAAAACGAGAGTAACCGCAATCAAAAGCTCTTGGGGTCTCAATGAACATAGTAAAAGCCCCGATTCCTTTCCCTCCAGATAGCTTTTTACTCAAAAAGTATTACTTTTTTAAGAAAATATCTTGAGGAAAGACTGAATGCTCATTACAAAACCTATTTAGCGAGATATCGCCGAGCTACCTAGGTGATACCCTTGCAGAGCTATGTGCCCCAACATCTTTTCTTACACATTTTATTTAAAATAAATACACCAAATTTTTTTAATTTAACCCATTTTCAATGAAACGAAGCCTTTTGTGAAAAAAAATATTATACACTTTTTTGTAAACGATAAAACTTCCACTTAAAATATATATCACTCGGTGCAGTACAGATTTTAAGTAAGACTTCTGTAGCGTCCGTAAAGTGGGAGTATCAAAAAAGTCACAAAAATTATCACAGGTTTTTTGCAATTTTCTTAAAAACTAGGCACTTTAAGAAAACATGTATAAAAGACTTTATTAGGAGTATAAAATTTCCTTTGGAACGATGTATAATATATTAGAGACAAAAATATCACTAACGGTCCAGTGCCCTCCCTAAGTGTGGGTGATTTATAGAAATCGTCGATAACCTATTGAATTTTCATGTTTTTATCAATTTCCTTCGACACCAAGCTCCCTAGAAAAAAAAGTTTATACGCCTTAATTAAAAGATAAAATTAGCTTTCCGATGACGTGAACCATAATTAACTCAACAGTACGGCTAATATTTTAGTTTCGTCCGTAAACTGGAATCATTTTTAAAAATCACAAAAAAATACGTTATTATTGTAAACTTTTTGCAATTTTCGTAAAAACTAAGTTCTTTAGGGAAATATTTATAATAATTCTTTATTAAGAAAACAAAATTTCTTGACAAACGATGTATCATTTAGTAAGATTACGTCAATAAATCGGGTTTATTTACATAAATCTTCAAAAATCAATTTTAATGATAAGTTTTTATTCAATTTTCTTCAAGCTAAAGCTTTTTGGGAAAAAATTATTAATGTCACGTTCTAGAGCAAAAAATTTCCATTTTGACAACATGAAACAAGCTAGGGCTACACTGTACTTGGATCAAGATCATGATGACATGACAGTGCCGTCCGTTAACAGAGGTGCTTTTTAAAAATTACAAAAAAATATATTTTTATTTTAGGTTTTATTAAGTTTTCGGAGAAACCAAGCTTTGTGCGATAAATTAATAAACTTTCGAGAACAAAATTTTCTTTTTAATAATGTGTAATTTGGTGGGTATTAGTTTACTCCCAATGGTACAGTGAAGTCCATAGATGGGGGAATTTTACAGAAAGGTTCGAAAATCTAGTTCTAGGTTTTTGATTAATTTTTTAAAGAATGAAGCTACTTGTGGAAAAATGGGTTAGGTCACATTATAGACAGTAAAAGTTTCTTTTAAATGACGTAACATACTTTGGTATAAATAAATAAAAAATTTTTGGTCAATATATCATCAAACATTTCAGTGGCGTCCGTAAAAAGAAATGAGTTTTTGTCTTAAGTCAACAAATAAAAATTGGCGTCGTTAAAAATTAGATTTTCTATGTTACCCTATTAAATATACATCATTTAATAAAAAAATTATTCTCTAAAATAAAATATCAGACATAGTTTTTCTTGAAATGCTTAGTGTTTGCGAGGTCCGCAAAAACGAATAATATATATATTTTTTGAAGTGTAAACTTCTTCAGGCGCGTTTAGCAATTTTTGTGGGTACTGAATTGAACTGAGCCGTCAGGCTCGGCTAGGTAACGCTCATTCGGGTGAAGTCGGCTTAAGTTGACTAACTGTGAGAGGAACATTCAGCGAGCGATATGATGATGCAGGCCAGTACACAGAAGAGCTCGGTTCGGTCTGCTTTGCAGAATATGTTATGGGCCAGTATTATTAATTTCGCCTTGTTGAAGTTTACTCTTCTGCCGTGTGGTCTCAAGCACACACATTTTTTTTTAAATATGATTTTCATTTACGAACGCCATTGGAGCGTTACCCACAATCTTAACCGCACTAAGTGATGCACCTTTCAAATGCAAGTTTGATTGTCTACAAAAACTAAAGTCTTCGTTTCGGAGTAAATTAGTTAAATTTGCATGTTTGGGATGTCTATGGGTTCTCTGAAAAGGTAGTATTTAGGTAGATTGGAGACATCTCGTTTGATAGGTGTTTTAAAAATTAGCATAAAATCCATGATAGCGGCACCTTTTTGAAAATGTTGTTGAAGGGAGAGGGGTTGAAGATTGCATCCTTTCTTGATTTTATATTTTTAAAAACTTTTTTAATTTTGATATTTTAATCTTTAAACAGCCGCCATCTTAAATGTATCAAAACGCTCAAGGGTGCCAGAGTGGCATCAACCAGATTCTTAAATTATATACCTATGGGGAGGGAGGAGCTTGGGGCCCGGGCGCCCCCAAACCTAAGAATTTTTTACACATATTTCATGAATAATGAGATAACGCAAATCCAGGTTAGGTCCGATATGGCCAATTATTTTCGTGACTAATATTATCCTCACACTTAGCATAGACACGTGGTGACCATATCAAACCCACGTGAGATACGCATTACCGAGAACCCTTAAAATATGACCAACTTTTGATTTATTTAGAGATGTTAGAAACAAAAAATATTCATGTCATTATTTTATCAGAAACTTTTAATTTTATTAATCTCGATCACTTAAAAAAGTCATTTTCCATTAAGGGTTTCAACATTTTTTATAACGAATCTAAATTTAATAAAGACGATGGGCTCGTTATTTTTTTAAGACAGGAATATCTGTCAAATTACAAAATTATAAAACTTACTCAAACAAATTTACTCAGATGCATCTTTACAATAAATAAAAAACAATATGCCATAACTGCAACATATCGACCACATGCCTCGAATACAGACCTTTTTCTGAGTGAAATTGACAATTTTTTTACTAATGAAATTAGACCCCTGGATATCGAGCTATTTATTGGTGACATAAATATTGACCTTTTAAATCAAGCGGACAGAGAGGTAAATACGTATCTTAACATTATGTCAAAAAATGGATATTTGTCTTGCATAAATAAAATCACGAGAGAAACATCAGGGACGTGTTTAGATCATATATTTTTAAAAAGCGAATATCTGATAAAAAATAAACACTTTTTAAAACCGATTATTTATAAAAACTCTCTTTTGGATCATTATTCAATATTATTATCAATTCAGAACGTTAAAGATAATAACTTACTCAGTTTCAAAAACACAGCAACCTTTATAACAAAAATAGATTACAAAAAGTTAGACAGTTTACTAAGAGTTGAGTCATGGAATGAAGTAATAAACAACCAAAACGTAGAGGAGAGTTATACAAATTTCTTAAATATTTTTCAAAAACATATAAAACAGTCCCAATATCAGCAAAAATTAACAAATAAAAATCGAAAAAGAAAAACATGGATTACACAAGCTATTATAACATCTATTGGCACTAGAGATAAACTAAAACAACAACTTAAAAAAAACTTTACGCCACAGGCCCAAACATATTTTAAAAATTATAGAAATATATTGAATCATACTATAAAGCGTGCAAAAGTTACTTATTATACTGAACAAATACAAAGCTGTAAAAACAATTACAAAAAAATTTGGAAAACAATAGATAACATGACAGGATCACCAAAAAACAAAAAAACTGTAAAGAAGGAGATTTGCACTGGACAGCAAGGAGTAACTACCAGCTGTGATAAAAAAAGGCTGAAATATTTAACTCTTTTTTTATAGAAATCGGTAAAAAAATTCAAATGCAAATACCTAGCCCATCACAGGAGAGAAACCAAACTTTTCAAGAGCCAGATGCAAACTGTACATTTATTCTTACCCCTGTGAGCACTTACGAAATAAAAAAACTAATTTTTACCTTAAAAAATGGCTCGGCCCCAGGTGAGGATGGCATCAGAGTGTCGCTTATTAAAAATACGTACCAACATATTTTAAAACCCTTAAGCTATATAATTAACTTGTGTTTTTCAGCATTTACAATTCCAGAGAATTGGAAGCGGACCATTGTAACCGCAGTTTTTAAATCAGGAGACATAAAAAACCCAACGAATTATCGGCCAATATCTGTCATAAACAATTTTGCAAAAGTCTTTGAAAAGTGTCTAAAAGATAGGTTAGTAAACTATTTAGAATTTTATAACTTATTATATAAAAAACAATATGGCTTTAGAAAAAACAAAAACACAGAAACGGCAGTTTTTGAATTGATAAATAAAGTTATTCATAACTTTGGTGTACAAAAAAAAAAGTATTGTCGTCTATCTCGATTTACGTAAAGCGTTTGACACAGTCTGTCATGAAAAAATGTTTAAACGCTTACAGAAGCTTGGAGTTATAGGCGGTCCATTACGTTTATTTGAAAACTATTTAACTGACAGAAAGCAAAAAACACGAATAAATGACGCCTACAGCTCGTATCAAAATGTCAAATGCGGAATTCCACAGGGTACAGTGGTTGGCCCCATCTTGTTCTTGGTATATATAAATCAAATAGGAAATATATTGCAAAACGACGAAGTTTTTAGCTATTGCGATGACACAGCAATTATATTTATAGGTGATACTTGGGAGCAGGCTTTCGCGAGAGCAGAGAGGGGTCTGGCTACTGTTGTCCTGTGGCTACAACAACATTCTTTAAGTTTGAATGAAGAAAAAACCTACTTTATGTCCTACTCCGCGACAAGTGTTGATCAGCCACAACAAACTTTATTAAAAATTCACAAAGAGCAATGTAGTCAGGAACTAGATTGTAACTGTAAAAAAATTAAAAAAACAGAAAAAATTAGATACTTAGGAGTTGTGGTTGATCAGCATTTGAAGTGGAGTGAGCACACTAAACTATTATGTGGAAGAATAAGAAAGCTTTTTTATAGATTTTATCAAATAAGGGACAGCTTAAATTATAAATTGTTAAGAATTGTTTATGCCTCGTTGGTTGAATCAATTCTTAGGTATTGTATAGTTGTATGGGGTGGTCTTTACCAAAATTCTCTGGAAAATTTAGCTGTATGTCAAAATACAGCAATAAAAATATTGTTTAAAACAAATAGACTTTTTGCAACAGAACAACTATATTCAAATTTAAAACTTTTAAACATACGCAACCTATATGCTCTGAATGTTCTTAATTTTTTGCAAAAAACACCAGATCAGTTTCCTATGATGCAGCACAGTTATGGCACAAGGGGTATACAAAACTCAAACTTATATATACCCAAACAAATAAACAATGTAACTCAAAGATTTGTTATTTATTATGGTCCAGTATTTTTTAACATCCTTCCAAACAGAATTAAAATTGTAAGAAAAAACTTTAAAAAATTTTCTAAAGAGGTCAAAAACTTTATTCTACAAAATCACCATTTATTTGTTGAAATACTTAATGGATAACAATAGTGAAAATAAAACATTAGCAACTAAAATTATTAAATATTGAAGAAAAAAAATGGTTTTAACAATCAAATCATAAGAAAATGTAAATATTTGGTAGAAAATACTACATTTTTTAAAAACTAAGGTTTGTTTGGATTCATTAATAGTTTTTTATACAAAAAACGACTCTGCAATGTTTATTGTAATTTTATCAAAATCTCCATCACGTACACCAGTGTGCTGATATTACATTTCGTGGACAATTGTTAAAAGACGTCTACACACAAGCTGTAGCATTGTGCTAATATAGTTTAGGTAGACTTCTTTTTACGAAAGTGCATAATTTTTTTGGAATAATTTTAACATATTTTTTTATTATTTTATTTTATAGAGCTAAGTTTGGTAATTCTCCAATTATAGATATAAAGTTACCACTTGGGTACAAATTCGGAATGTATGGATCTACAAACTAGAATACTTATGCATTGTTTACTGTTATATTATAAAGAATATTATTTGAATAAATTGAATTGAATTGAAAAAAAAAATCCATGTGGCAAAAATCCATATCACCAAAAATCTGAATGAAAATGAATGTGAAATCTAGGTAGGTAATTTATTTCTTGTCATTTACACATTCCACATAATCTAAATAATTCTATTTTCTACAACCTAAATAAACCTAAAAACGAATAAATTATTTTATACGAATTTTGACATATTTAAATGATGATCAGAAATAAAGACATTGCACAAAATACCTAGCATTAATAATATCCTAGTTAGAAAACTATTTTGTCGAGTCCAACGACAGTTTATGTTAGTAACTGAACAGTTCAGTATCGCTATAAGATGTTTTCAACCCACAACCAAAATAAATGTATACTAACATGCAAGTTTTTTTTTTATTGTATTAAATGTCAAAAGAATATCTTAAACCAAGTAAAATCCACCCGATAAACACAAAAACAATTAGAATAACCATATGGGAATCTTCAAAAGGAATTGGCAAGGTCAGTTGAGTTAAGTACGACACAATATTTATTTAGTTTAAATATAAAAATTTCTAGGTAACCCAAATATTACTGTATAGGATACATAGTTTACTATACAAACCAAATGTAGCAAATTCTCAAAATAAAAATCCATTTGATGTTGTTAACATTCCATATGTTCAAGGGATTTAGGTTGTTAAATATTAAGTAATGTCCTTTTATAATTTAAAATTAATGTAGTTTAAAATTTTTGTTTTTTTAGCAAAAGGATTTTATGAATGATAGTTTTAACCTTACGTGTTTATTGGTACCATAAGTGTAGTATTTTGTTTATTTTTATTTTTATGTTTTGTTAGATTCGACAGGTTAAAGATCATTGTCGTTTAGATGGTAGTAAATTTTAACCTCATATTTTTATAATAATAACAATTCATTTGTTTATAAAATTTTAAAGTAAAATGTTCTTCGATCAACACTCACCTCTGTTCGCTGTACTTATGGACCCAAAAAACATTTCTATCTGAGTAAGTTTACTTTGGACTATAGATAGATAATAGAGAATAATCCTAGGTTGAACATATAAACATAAAAAAAAATTCAAGACAAAAAAATGTTATTAGATTTTTTTACATTTCTTTTCCATGTCAAACTATAGAACCTGTTCATTGTTTTTAGGGCTTGAAAAAGGATTAATTAAATCCGAAACGTTGCCAAAGGTACCTTAGTTTCTTTTTGGTCTGTCCTCTACCTACGAATACCTACCTGATTCTATAATAGGACACAAAATGCACATAAAAATTTTTAAGTTACAAATTCGTAAAGTGTAAAGAACAGAAGGAAGCAAAAAATAAAGCATCTTTTTAAAACAGATTATTCGTATAATGATAATGTGTATTAAATTATTCAAAAAAATAAAAACAAAAGAAAAATATTTTTACAAAGTGCAAAGTAGGTGCATCCCATAGGCCAGGCAATGCACGTGGACCCACTTACTCCTTTCACGCCTTTTGAGTATGTGCGTAAAGTAAGTAAAACAAATAACATTTAGCTTATTAGGTTTTTGTTACACCTATAATACCATAAAACCAAAAGTCTAACTTGTTGTTATCTTTGTAATATCGACTTATTTCAGTTACTTACCTACTCGGTTTGCATTTCAAAATGATAATTAAAGGTTAAAAATATTTACTTAGTCATCCGCGGGTGGTCTTTTAAGTTTTGCATATACAGCTGGAATAAAACAGTAGATAACTTTTAAAGACTTTATTGTTTCTTGAAGTATTCTTCACGAATTGCATGTGCTCAAACCAGTTGTCAAAGCTGTAATTCCACTTGTTTGTTGGTACTGTCAAAATTGCATTCTTAAAGGCGTCGACTGCGTACTCTGGCGACTGAAAGTATAGAAATCGTTGAAACTTGTATGGAAGTTTTTTTTTTGTATGGAGGTTGGTCCAATAATTCGACGTTTTGTTGGGTTAAAAAATGAATGGTGTTTTGTACTTTGTGCGAACTTGCATTGTCTTGGTGGAGGAAGATAAGTCGTTCGGGGTTCGTTTTTCGAAGCTGACTTTCAGCAAACAAATAGTGATGTACCCTTAGGCCTTTGATCTTCCAGAGAAATTGTTGCTTCATGACCTGCTTTTGAAACAAATGTCGTGACTCTCCTTTTGAATACACTTCAAGAACGGATGACTTTTGTTGGCTTTTCTTGATCTTGGGACAGCCAAACAGATGACTGACGTTTATCTGAGTAAATCCACGATTCATCACCACTGACAATGCTGTGCACGTTTTTCGAGTTTCCTGCCTCAAAGCGGTCTAGAGTTTTCTGACACCAATTGACTAGCTGCTTTCTGTTCTTAGATTAACAGATGCGGTTTCAAGCGAGAAACTAATTTTTTTACAACTAACTCTTCATGCAAATTTTTTTGAATTGAGGTCTTTAAAATCTCCAATGAAGCCTTAATCTCGCCATATGTCACATATATCTTCCGTGATAAGCATGCGCACAGTATCGATGTTTTCCTGGGTGACAGCCATTTTGGGTGCACCTGGACATGGATCGTCGTTAAGGCTAATCCGTCCACGCTTGAAATTTCCATACCAACGAGAAACTGTCGACTGATGTAGTGCTGCATTACCGAAAACAAAAATCAACTTGACAAGGCATTCTTGTTGAGATAATTTTCTTTCGAAAGTTGTAAAAAATAATATCTTAAAAATGTTCTCGGTTTTTTCGACTGATTTGTTAACTTAAGAAATTCACTGTAGCTACATAGCTGTATGTATCGCACTGACGTTTTAAATTTAGGTTAAGTAAATATCGAGGTTAATTATTTTTTTTATGTTGTGTTCCTATATGCAAAATATAAAAGATATCCCTCGTTTCACACTGGCGTTAGAAGAACTATGAGTGTTGGTACCAAGGGGTGGCTCGGTATTTTCTTTTGGTGTACAGGTTGGGGGAAATACCAGGAAATACTTGTGAAGTACTGGGAAATATACTAGGAAATACCGGTTAAGTTCTTGGAAAATACTAAGAAATTCCATTGGAATTTAAGGAAATACTGGGAAATACCAGGAAATACCGTAGGTATTATACCATAGGTATTTCCTTTTGGTGTACAAAAATTGGGTATCGAGCCACCCCTCAGTTGGGACCTCTAAATTTTAATGTCTCTTTATTATCATCACTGGACGCACTTACTTAATGGACACACTTACCTCATGCACGCACTAAACCCATAGATGCTCTTACTTGAACTGACCTTATATTCATATTTCTCTATCCAGGCAAAATTTAGATTTTAAAGCATGGGTAAAACTCACTGCTCAAAGGATGTTTAACACTTTTAATATAGGCGTCGTTTCATTTTTCAAATTTCACAATGTCAACAGTAAACACAAAAACTATTTAAAAAAAAATTGAGGGTTAAAACACACTTTTATTTATCAATTCTGAAACTGCGCTGTTCGTTTTTTTTGAACACCTGCACTGTAGTTACGTTTTAAAATACTGATGTAAAGGTTTCGGTTACAACAATCTCTCAGGGTAGATACCAAAATTGGGTTTTATTAAAGAAAACTCACTGAAATTAGATTTTTCTACTCTGGTCTAACAGAATGTAATAACCCACATTATTAAGTTTAGTTTTGGTAGATACAAATTACGGACATTGCATGTTAAGCGTTGGCTTTATTAAAATTTAAGGAATTCGAAATTGAGGTTATATACGCGCAGCTCCGGCATTGTGCACGCTAAACTTTTCAATAAGTTTGTGTATAACCTTCGAAAAAGTTAAATAAAGCAAGTTATAAACCTACCAAATGTCAAAATGATTTAGGTTACAAAGATAATTGTTTTAATTCATGATATAAATATTTAAAAAACATTTACCTTTAGAGAGCATCTCTGAAAATCCGTAGTTTAAGGTTGTATTTCCGCAGTTTGGGATTCAGAAGGTTTCTGAAATAATCTGTACATAACGGGGCATGTTTTTTTTTTGGCAAGTTTTTGTCACAAAACTAATAAACTGTGTTTTACGAGAATAGAGATATACCGGCGTAAAGGTAAAGTCCGCGTACTTTTGGCCAATACTCCGACGATACTACATTTTCGAAGTTTCCGTCGGCATCGCGGCGGCCGTGAGACGCGAAACTTCATGCGCAAATCGCATTCGGGTGACGTCCACTTTCAAAGACACTCTTCTGCTGTCCGTCGACCACAATACCTTTTTTTCAGTTTACTAGATTTTTGTAAATCGTACATCAATTGTTTAACAAAAAAAATATTTAAAAACAATATACAGGGATAACTGTCGGATTTATCTAAAAAACTATTATCACTACGAGTTCGCTAAAAAAAAATTGGAACGGACATCTTTCTTTTTGTTTAAAATGGTAGTTTTCACAACCTACATTCCTCCAGCTGTTGTTTTTGAACTAGATACAATTAGCTCACACATATACTATACTATAGTAGTGTGAGCTATGGTGATCCTAATTTTTTCAAAAAAAAAAAGTTGCTCCGATTTCAAAAATTTTTATATATCTTTGCGTTTCAGATGATTTTGAAACTTTTTTGTCGCGCCGTCTAACTCTCTGTCTGTATGTCTGTATGTCTGTATGTCTGTATGTCTGTATGTCTGTATGTCTGTATGTCTGTATGTCTGTATGTCTGTATGTCTGTATGTCTGTATGTCTGTATGTCTGTATGTCTGTATGTCTGTATGTCTGTATGTCTGTATGTCTGTATGTCTGTATGTCTGTATGTCTGTATGTCTGTATGTCTGTATGTCTGTATGTCTGTATGTCTGTATGTCTGTATGTCTGTATGTCTGTATGTCTGTATGTCTGTATGTCTGTATGTCTGTATGTCTGTATGTCTGTATGTCTGTATGTCTGTATGTCTTTATGTCTGTATGTCTGTATGTCTGTATGTCTGTATGTCTGTATGTCTGTATGTCTGTATGTCTGTATGTCTGTATGTCTGTATGTCTGTATGTCTGTATGTCTGTATGTCTGTATGTCTGTATGTCTGTATGTCTGTATGTCTGTATGTCTGTATGTCTGTATGTCTGTATGTCTGTATGTCTGTATGTCTGTATGTCTGTATGTCTGTATGTCTGTATGTCTGTATGTCTGTATGTCTGTATGTCTGTATGTCTGTATGTCTGTATGTCTGTATGTCTGTATGTCTGTATGTCTGTATGTCTGTATGTCTGTATGTCTGTATGTCTGTATGTCTGTATGTCTGTATGTCTGTATGTCTGTATGTCTGTATGTCTGTATGTCTGTATGTCTGTATGTCTGTATGTCTGTATGTCTGTATGTCTGTATGTCTGTATGTCTGTATGTCTGTATGTCTGTATGTCTGTATGTCTGTATGTCTGTATGTCTGTATGTCTGTATGTCTGTATGTCTGTATGTCTGTATGTCTGTATGTCTGTATGTCTGTATGTCTGTATGTCTGTATGTCTGTATGTCTGTATGTCTGTATGTCTGTATGTCTGTATGTCTGTATGTCTGTATGTCTGTATGTCTGTCCAGCTTTTCGGAGGTGAATTCTGCAATTGAGTACTTTTACACAGTAATTAACAATATTTTTCAAGAATGTGTCCCTATAGATATAGATATGTGTAGATACAAAAGGGCAAAAAATATCCTGTATGGTATAATAAAGAAATTATCTCTTTGTTAAAAGAAAAGTACAAATGTTTATTAAAATATAGAAAACTCAATTCTATGTTTTGGCGAACCAAATTTAACAATCTTAGAACACTTATCAAAACCAAAATTAGGGAGGCACATTCCAGGTATCTTTCTGACGTTCAAAATAGTCTTAAATCCAATCCGAAGCTTTTCTGGTCTTTTTTGAAGTCTTTAAAGGATAGTAGTGAAATTCTGGATGAAATGGTATTTGAGGATGAGATTGTCTCGGGAACACAGAACGTCACCAATAGTTTCGCTGCATATTTTAAATCTGTTTTTATAGATGATGTTGACAACAATGTAGTAATCCCATCTAAAAATATGATGTATTTTTGCAATCAGGATATTTCTCAAACTGATATCATAGATGCGATAAAAAAGATTAAGCCCAATAAAGCTATCGGTCCTGATGGTGTTCCGGCATATATATTGAAAGGTTGTTCAGAGTTCCTCGTTCCTCCTCTTAAAATTTTATTTAACTTAATGATAAAAACATCTGTTTTTCCTGACAAATGGAAGCTCAGCAAGGTTATACCGATACACAAGAGTGGATCCAGACAAGATATAAAAAACTACCGCCCCATAACAATTGTTTGTGCTATATCCAAGATATTTGAGGTTATTATCTTTGAGAAACTGTTTAGAGAGGTATCTAATAAAATATCACCAAGTCAGCATGGTTTTCTGCCTAAGAAATCTACCTTTAGTAATTTGGCTGTGTTCTCACAGTTCATACACAATGCATTTAATAGAAAATCCCAGGTTGACGTAATATATACAGACTTAGAAAAGGCGTTTGATAAAGTAAAACATAATGTTATAATTGAAGCTTTAATTAAAATGAATGTGTCTGGCTATCTTATTAATCTAATTCAGTCTTATCTTACTGGTAAGAGATATCAATATGTTGAGTTAAAGGGGTGTAAATCCATTCTCTACAAAAGTACTTCTGGAGTGCCGCAGGGTTCAAATCTTGGACCACTTTTGTTTATTGTGGCTTTCATTGGTGTCTTGGGTGAGACTGGGAGATCATGTGGGCTGGCATTTGCAGATGATTTCAAATTATTTATTGAGGTTCTGAATGTAGATGATTGTGAATCACTGCAGAGCGACCTTCAAAATATGGCTAACTGGTGTTCGCAAAATTCTTTTAACCTTAATTTAACAAAATGTAGTTGTATGTCCTTCTCTCTTAACAGGAACATTGTTGACTACAATTATAGTCTTAATGGTGTAGACCTCATGAGAGTTTCTTCTCAAAAAGACTTAGGTGTTATTTTTGATGCTAGCTTATCTTTTTCAGAACATATATTGTCAAAAATTAAAAGTGCTCAAAGAGTTGCTGGGTTTATCTCAAGGAATACGAGAAACTTTGATGTAGAAGTGAGTCTCCATTTGTTTGACAGTCTGGTCTTGCCGATTTTGGAATATGGCTCCATTATCTGGTCTCCTCAATATAACGTATGGGTAAATATAATTGAAAGTGTCCAAAGAAAATTCCTAAAAAATATGTATTATAAAAAATTTAAAGTTTATCCTAAACAGGGATGTGATAATAAATATCTTTTGGGCTTATTCAACAGATTATCTCTTGAGAAAAGAAGAGTAAAAATATTACTATGTACTATGTTTAGAATTTTAAAAGACCAGATAAATTGTCCAGAAATTCTCTCTCAATTACCTTTTGCGGTACACCGTACCAACTCTCGTAGTAGGAATACTTTTTATCTTGCCTATCCGCGAACGAATCTATATAAAACCTCTCCTATTTATAAGATGTGCACTCTATTCAATACATATGCATGTGATATCGATATTGACACAATCAATTTAAAAGAATTTAAAAAACTAATACATCATAGGCTTAGCGTAAGCTAGATTTAGCTAAATCATCGTTCTATCGCGGATGGGCGACTTAATTGACTTAATTAACTTAATTACCTAGATCGTTGTCTTTTTGTTCTTCCGTTGCGTTTTTTTTTATGATCATGTTTTCTTTTATGACTGTTGGTGCGGTTTTCTTGGTTTTATAGGTTTTAAAAGTGTATATGTTACGATTATTTGTATTTTACTTTAATGTTTGTTTTTATTTTATTGTTATACTTATTTTTATTTTACTGACATACTTTGCAGTCTATAGTCATACTTTTTTTGTGTTTTTTTTTTATTTTTATTGTTTTATCCTGTTTTTTATCGTTTTTATATTTTTCTGATCTTTTTGTTAAGTATATTTATTTTATTGACTTTATTCTATAATTTAAATTTTTATTATTTTTATAATTTAAATTTTTATTATTGCTCTATTTGATTTTTTAATCCTATTTTTATAATCAAATTTCATGTAATAGTTGTTTATCAACATTATTTATTGCTGACATTTTGATTTGATAATTATTATTATTTTGGTTGGAATTGGTTCGCCCATTGGTTGACACACACCTTTTTTTCTGTTGGTCCATCATAGTTACTTATGATAACCTGGTTTATAACTGTGTGGAGGAGGGCAGAATGTGCTTGTCTGATGGGTGGACCAATTCCAACCTTTAGAATTAAGCTACAGTATCTGTAATTGGCGCTGGCTGTAGATGCTGTTTTTTCAAATAAATAAATAAATAAATAAATGTCTGTATGTCTGTATGTCTGTATGTCTGTATGTCTGTATGTCTGTATGTCTGTATGTCTGTATGTCTGTATGTCTGTATGTCTGTATGTCTGTCTGTCTGTCTGTCTGTCTGTCTGTCTGTCTGTCTGTATGTCTGTCTGTCTGTCTGTCTGTCTGTCTGTCTGTCTGTCTGTCTGTCTGTCTGTCTGTCTGTCTGTCTGTCTGTCTGTCTGTCTGTCTGTCTGTCTGTCTGTCTGTCTGTCTGTCTGTCTGTCTGTCTGTCTGTCTGTCTGTCTGTCTGTCTGTCTGTCTGTCTGTCTGTCTGTCTGTCTGTCTGTCTGTCTGTCTGTCTGTCTGTCTGTCTGGCTGTCTGGCTGTCTGTCTGTCTGTCTGTCTGTCTGTCTGTATGTCTGTATGTCTGTATGTCTGTATGTCTGTATTTCTGTATGTCTGTATGTCTGTATGTCTGTATGTCTGTATGTCTGTATGTCTGTATGTCTGTATGTCTGTATGTCTGTATGTCTGTATGTCTGTATGTCTGTATGTCTGTATGTCTGTATGTCTGTATGTCTGTATGTCTGTATGTCTGTATGTCTGTATGTCTGTATGTCTGTATGTCTGTATGTCTGTATGTCTGTATGTCTGTATGTCTGTATGTCTGTATGTCTGTATGTCTGTATGTCTGTATGTCTGTATGTCTGTATGTCTGTATGTCTGTATGTCTGTATGTCTGTATGTCTGTATGTCTGTATGTCTGTATGTCTGTATGTCTGTATGTCTGTATGTCTGTATGTCTGTATGTCTGTATGTCTGTATGTCTGTATGTCTGTATGTCTGTATGTCTGTATGTCTGTATGTCTGTATGTCTGTATGTCTGTATGTCTGTATGTCTGTATGTCTGTATGTCTGTATGTCTGTATGTCTGTATGTCTGTATGTCTGTATGTCTGTATGTCTGTATGTCTGTATGTCTGTATGTCTGTATGTCTGTATGTCTGTATGTCTGTATGTCTGTATGTCTGTATGTCTGTATGTCTGTATGTCTGTATGTCTGTATGTCTGTATGTCTGTATGTCTGTATGTCTGTATGTCTGTATGTCTGTATGTCTGTATGTCTGTATGTCTGTATGTCTGTATGTCTGTATGTCTGTATGTCTGTATGTCTGTATGTCTGTATGTCTGTATGTCTGTATGTCTGTATGTCTGTATGTCTGTATGTCTGTATGTCTGTATGTCTGTATGTCTGTATGTCTGTATGTCTGTATGTCTGTATGTCTGTATGTCTGTATGTCTGTATGTCTGTATGTCTGTATGTCTGTATGTCTGTATGTCTGTATGTCTGTATGTCTGTCTGTCTGTCTGTCTGTCTGTCTGTCTGTCTGTCTGTCTGTCTGTCTGTCTGTCTGTCTGTCTGTCTGTCTGTCTGTCTGTCTGTCTGTCTGTCTGTCTGTCTGTCTGTCTGTCTGTCTGTCTGTCTGTCTGTCTGTCTGTCTGTCTGTCTGTCTGTCTGTCTGTCTGTCTGTCTGTCTGTCTGTCTGTATGTCTGTATGTCTGTATGTCTGTATGTCTGTATGTCTGTATGTCTGTATGTCTGTATGTCTGTATGTCTGTATGTCTGTATGTCTGTATGTCTGTATGTCTGTATGTCTGTATGTCTGTATGTCTGTATGTCTGTATGTCTGTATGTCTGTATGTCTGTATGTCTGTATGTCTGTATGTCTGTATGTCTGTATGTCTGTATGTCTGTATGTCTGTATGTCTGTATGTCTGTATGTCTGTATGTCTGTATGTCTGTATGTCTGTATGTCTGTATGTCTGTATGTCTGTATGTCTGTATGTCTGTATGTCTGTATGTCTGTATGTCTGTATGTCTGTATGTCTGTATGTCTGTATGTCTGTATGTCTGTATGTCTGTATGTCTGTATGTCTGTATGTCTGTATGTCTGTATGTCTGTATGTCTGTATGTCTGTATGTCTGTATGTCTGTATGTCTGTCTGTCTGTCTGTCTGTCTGTCTGTCTGTCTGTCTGTCTGTCTGTCTGTCTGTCTGTCTGTCTGTCTGTCTGTCTGTCTGTCTGTCTGTCTGTCTGTCTGTCTGTCTGTCTGTCTGTCTGTCTGTCTGTCTGTCTGTCTGTCTGTCTGTCTGTCTGTCTGTCTGTCTGTCTGTCTGTCTGTCTGTCTGTCTGTCTGTCTGTCTGTCTGTCTGTCTGTCTGTCTGTCTGTCTGTCTGTCTGTCTGTCTGTCTGTCTGTCTGTCTGTCTGTCTGTCTGTCTGTCTGTCTGTCTGTCTGTCTGTCTGTCTGTCTGTCTGTCTGTCTGTCTGTCTGTCTGTCTGTCTGTCTGTCTGTCTGTCTGTCTGTCTGTCTGTCTGTCTGTCTGTCTGTCTGTCTGTCTGTCTGTCTGTCTGTCTGTCTGTCTGTCTGTCTGTCTGTCTGTCTGTCTGTCTGTCTGTCTGTCTGTCTGTCTGTCTGTCTGTCTGTCTGTCTGTCTGTCTGTCTGTCTGTCTGTCTGTCTGTCTGTCTGTCTGTCTGTCTGTCTGTCTGTCTGTCTGTCTGTCTGTCTGTCTGTCTGTCTGTCTGTCTGTCTGTCTGTCTGTCTGTCTGTCTGTCTGTCTGTCTGTCTGTCTGTCTGTCTGTCTGTCTGTCTGTCTGTCTGTCTGTCTGTCTGTCTGTCTGTCTGTCTGTCTGTCTGTCTGTCTGTCTGTCTGTCTGTCTGTCTGTCTGTCTGTCTGTCTGTCTGTCTGTCTGTCTGTCTGTCTGTCTGTCTGTCTGTCTGTCTGTCTGTCTGTCTGTCTGTCTGTCTGTCTGTCTGTCTGTCTGTCTGTCTGTCTGTCTGTCTGTCTGTCTGTCTGTCTGTCTGTCTGTCTGTCTGTCTGTCTGTCTGTCTGTCTGTCTGTCTGTCTGTCTGTCTGTCTGTCTGTCTGTCTGTCTGTCTGTCTGTCTGTCTGTCTGTCTGTCTGTCTGTCTGTCTGTCTGTCTGTCTGTCTGTCTGTCTGTCTGTCTGTCTGTCTGTCTGTCTGTCTGTCTGTCTGTCTGTCTGTCTGTCTGTCTGTCTGTCTGTCTGTCTGTCTGTCTGTCTGTCTGTCTGTCTGTCTGTCTGTCTGTCTGTCTGTCTGTCTGTCTGTCTGTCTGTCTGTCTGTCTGTCTGTCTGTCTGTCTGTCTGTCTGTCTGTCTCTCTGTCTGTCTGTCTGTCTGTCTGTCTGTCTGTCTGTCTGTCTGTCTGTCTGTCTGTCTGTCTGTCTGTCTGTCTGTCTGTCTGTCTGTCTGTCTGTCTGTCTGTATGTCTGTATTTCTGTATGTCTGTATTTCTGTATGTCTGTATGTCTGTATGTCTGTATGTCTGTATGTCTGTATGTCTGTATGTCTGTATGTCTGTATGTCTGTATGTCTGTATGTCTGTATGTCTGTATGTCTGTATGTCTGTATGTCTGTATGTCTGTATGTCTGTATGTCTGTATGTCTGTATGTCTGTATGTCTGTATGTCTGTATGTCTGTATGTCTGTATGTCTGTATGTCTGTATGTCTGTATGTCTGTATGTCTGTATGTCTGTATGTCTGTATGTCTGTATGTCTGTATGTCTGTATGTCTGTATGTCTGTATGTCTGTATGTCTGTATGTCTGTATGTCTGTATGTCTGTATGTCTGTATGTCTGTATGTCTGTATGTCTGTATGTCTGTATGTCTGTATGTCTGTATGTCTGTATGTCTGTATGTCTGTATGTCTGTATGTCTGTATGTCTGTATGTCTGTATGTCTGTATGTCTGTATGTCTGTATGTCTGTATGTCTGTATGTCTGTATGTCTGTATGTCTGTATGTCTGTATGTCTGTATGTCTGTATGTCTGTATGTCTGTATGTCTGTATGTCTGTATGTCTGTATGTCTGTATGTCTGTATGTCTGTATGTCTGTATGTCTGTATGTCTGTATGTCTGTATGTCTGTATGTCTGTATGTCTGTATGTCTGTATGTCTGTATGTCTGTATGTCTGTATGTCTGTATGTCTGTATGTCTGTATGTCTGTATGTCTGTATGTCTGTATGTCTGTATGTCTGTATGTCTGTATGTCTGTCTGTCTGTCTGTCTGTCTGTCTGTCTGTCTGTCTGTCTGTCTGTCTGTCTGTCTGTCTGTCTGTCTGTCTGTCTGTCTGTCTGTCTGTCTGTCTGTCTGTCTGTCTGTCTGTCTGTCTGTCTGTCTGTCTGTCTGTCTGTCTGTCTGTCTGTCTGTCTGTCTGTCTGTCTGTCTGTCTGTCTGTCTGTCTGTCTGTCTGTCTGTCTGTCTGTCTGTCTGTCTGTCTGTCTGTCTGTCTGTCTGTCTGTCTGTCTGTATGTCTGTATGTCTGTATGTCTGTATGTCTGTATGTCTGTATGTCTGTATGTCTGTATGTCTGTATGTCTGTATGTCTGTATGTCTGTATGTCTGTATGTCTGTATGTCTGTATGTCTGTATGTCTGTATGTCTGTATGTCTGTATGTCTGTATGTCTGTATGTCTGTATGTCTGTATGTCTGTATGTCTGTATGTCTGTATGTCTGTATGTCTGTATGTCTGTATGTCTGTATGTCTGTATGTCTGTATGTCTGTATGTCTGTATGTCTGTATGTCTGTATGTCTGTATGTCTGTATGTCTGTATGTCTGTATGTCTGTATGTCTGTATGTCTGTATGTCTGTATGTCTGTATGTCTGTATGTCTGTCTGTCTGTCTGTCTGTCTGTCTGTCTGTCTGTCTGTCTGTCTGTCTGTCTGTCTGTCTGTCTGTCTGTCTGTCTGTCTGTCTGTCTGTCTGTCTGTCTGTCTGTCTGTCTGTCTGTCTGTCTGTCTGTCTGTCTGTCTGTCTGTCTGTCTGTCTGTCTGTCTGTCTGTCTGTCTGTCTGTCTGTCTGTCTGTCTGTCTGTCTGTCTGTCTGTCTGTCTGTCTGTCTGTCTGTCTGTCTGTCTGTCTGTCTGTCTGTCTGTCTGTCTGTCTGTCTGTCTGTCTGTCTGCCTGTCTGCCTGTCTGCCTGTCTGCCTGTCTGCCTGTCTGCCTGTCTGCCTGTCTGCCTGTCTGCCTGTCTGCCTGTCTGCCTGTCTGCCTGTCTGTCTGTCTGTCTGTCTGTCTGTCTGTCTGTCTGTCTGTCTGTCTGTCTGTCTGTCTGTCTGTCTGTCTGTCTGTCTGTCTGTCTGTCTGTCTGTCTGTCTGTCTGTCTGTCTGTCTGTCTGTCTGTCTGTCTGTCTGTCTGTCTGTCTGTCTGTCTGTCTGTCTGTCTGTCTGTCTGTCTGTCTGTCTGTCTGTCTGTCTGTCTGTCTGTCTGTCTGTCTGTCTGTCTGTCTGTCTGTCTGTCTGTCTGTCTGTCTGTCTGTCTGTCTGTCTGTCTGTCTGTCTGTCTGTCTGTCTGTCTGTCTGTCTGTCTGTCTGTCTGTCTGTCTGTCTGTCTGTCTGTCTGTCTGTCTGTCTGTCTGTCTGTCTGTCTGTCTGTCTGTCTGTCTGTCTGTCTGTCTGTCTGTCTGTCTGTCTGTCTGTCTGTCTGTCTGTCTGTCTGTCTGTCTGTCTGTCTGTCTGTCTGTCTGTCTGTCTGTCTGTCTGTCTGTCTGTCTGTCTGTCTGTCTGTCTGTCTGTCTGTCTGTCTGTCTGTCTGTCTGTCTGTCTGTCTGTCTGTCTGTCTGTCTGTCTGTCTGTCTGTCTGTCTGTCTGTCTGTCTGTCTGTCTGTCTGTCTGTCTGTCTGTCTGTCTGTCTGTCTGTCTGTCTGTCTGTCTGTCTGTCTGTCTGTCTGTCTGTCTGTCTGTCTGTCTGTCTGTCTGTCTGTCTGTCTGTCTGTCTGTCTGTCTGTCTGTCTGTCTGTCTGTCTGTCTGTCTGTCTGTCTGTCTGTCTGTCTGTCTGTCTGTCTGTCTGTCTGTCTGTCTGTCTGTCTGTCTGTCTGTCTGTCTGTCTGTCTGTCTGTCTGTCTGTCTGTCTGTCTGTCTGTCTGTCTGTCTGTCTGTCTGTCTGTCTGTCTGTCTGTCTGTCTGTCTGTCTGTCTGTCTGTCTGTCTGTCTGTCTGTCTGTCTGTCTGTCTGTCTGTCTGTCTGTCTGTCTGTCTGTCTGTCTGTCTGTCTGTCTGTCTGTCTGTCTGTCTGTCTGTCTGTCTGTCTGTCTGTCTGTCTGTCTGTCTGTCTGTCTGTCTGTCTGTCTGTCTGTCTGTCTGTCTGTCTGTCTGTCTGTCTGTCTGTCTGTCTGTCTGTCTGTCTGTCTGTCTGTCTGTCTGTCTGTCTGTCTGTCTGTCTGTCTGTCTGTCTGTCTGTCTGTCTGTCTGTCTGTCTGTCTGTCTGTCTGTCTGTCTGTCTGTCTGTCTGTCTGTCTGTCTGTCTGTCTGTCTGTCTGTCTGTCTGTCTGTCTGTCTGTCTGTCTGTCTGTCTGTCTGTCTGTCTGTCTGTCTGTCTGTCTGTCTGTCTGTCTGTCTGTCTGTCTGTCTGTCTGTCTGTCTGTCTGTCTGTCTGTCTGTCTGTCTGTCTGTCTGTCTGTCTGTCTGTCTGTCTGTCTGTCTGTCTGTCTGTCTGTCTGTCTGTCTGTCTGTCTGTCTGTCTGTCTGTCTGTCTGTCTGTCTGTCTGTCTGTCTGTCTGTCTGTCTGTCTGTCTGTCTGTCTGTCTGTCTGTCTGTCTGTCTGTCTGTCTGTCTGTCTGTCTGTCTGTCTGTCTGTCTGTCTGTCTGTCTGTCTGTCTGTCTGTCTGTCTGTCTGTCTGTCTGTCTGTCTGTCTGTCTGTCTGTCTGTCTGTCTGTCTGTCTGTCTGTCTGTCTGTCTGTCTGTCTGGCTGTCTGGCTGTCTGTCTGTCTGTCTGTCTGTCTGTCTGTCTGTCTGTCTGTATGTCTGTATGTCTGTATGTCTGTATGTCTGTCTGTCTGTCTGTCTGTCTGTCTGTCTGTCTGTATGTCTGTATGTCTGTATGTCTGTATGTCTGTATGTCTGTATGTCTGTATGTCTGTATGTCTGTTTGTCTGTTTGTCTGTATGTCTGTATGTCTGTATGTCTGTATGTCTGTATGTCTGTATGTCTGTATGTCTGTATGTCTGTATGTCTGTATGTCTGTATGTCTGTATGTCTGTATGTCTGTATGTCTGTATGTCTGTATGTCTGTATGTCTGTATGTCTGTATGTCTGTATGTCTGTATGTCTGTATGTCTGTATGTCTGTATGTCTGTATGTCTGTATGTCTGTATGTCTGTATGTCTGTATGTCTGTATGTCTGTATGTCTGTATGTCTGTATGTCTGTATGTCTGTATGTCTGTATGTCTGTATGTCTGTATGTCTGTATGTCTGTATGTCTGTATGTCTGTATGTCTGTATGTCTGTATGTCTGTATGTCTGTATGTCTGTATGTCTGTATGTCTGTATGTCTGTATGTCTGTATGTCTGTATGTCTGTATGTCTGTATGTCTGTATGTCTGTATGTCTGTATGTCTGTATGTCTGTATGTCTGTATGTCTGTATGTCTGTATGTCTGTATGTCTGTATGTCTGTATGTCTGTATGTCTGTATGTCTGTATGTCTGTATGTCTGTATGTCTGTATGTCTGTATGTCTGTATGTCTGTATGTCTGTATGTCTGTATGTCTGTATGTCTGTATGTCTGTATGTCTGTATGTCTGTATGTCTGTATGTCTGTATGTCTGTATGTCTGTATGTCTGTATGTCTGTATGTCTGTATGTCTGTATGTCTGTATGTCTGTATGTCTGTATGTCTGTATGTCTGTATGTCTGTATGTCTGTATGTCTGTATGTCTGTATGTCTGTATGTCTGTATGTCTGTATGTCTGTATGTCTGTATGTCTGTATGTCTGTATGTCTGTATGTCTGTATGTCTGTCTGTCTGTCTGTCTGTCTGTCTGTCTGTCTGTCTGTCTGTCTGTCTGTCTGTCTGTCTGTCTGTCTGTCTGTCTGTCTGTCTGTCTGTCTGTCTGTCTGTCTGTCTGTCTGTCTGTCTGTCTGTCTGTCTGTCTGTCTGTCTGTCTGTCTGTCTGTCTGTCTGTCTGTCTGTCTGTATGTCTGTCTGTCTGTATGTCTGTATGTCTGTATGTCTGTATGTCTGTATGTCTGTATGTCTGTATGTCTGTATGTCTGTATGTCTGTATGTCTGTATGTCTGTATGTCTGTATGTCTGTATGTCTGTATGTCTGTATGTCTGTATGTCTGTATGTCTGTATGTCTGTATGTCTGTATGTCTGTATGTCTGTATGTCTGTATGTCTGTATGTCTGTATGTCTGTATGTCTGTATGTCTGTATGTCTGTATGTCTGTATGTCTGTATGTCTGTATGTCTGTATGTCTGTATGTCTGTATGTCTGTATGTCTGTATGTCTGTCTGTCTGTCTGTCTGTCTGTCTGTCTGTCTGTCTGTCTGTCTGTCTGTCTGTCTGTCTGTCTGTCTGTCTGTCTGTCTGTCTGTCTGTCTGTCTGTCTGTCTGTCTGTCTGTCTGTCTGTCTGTCTGTCTGTCTGTCTGTCTGTCTGTCTGTCTGTCTGTCTGTCTGTCTGTCTGTCTGTCTGTCTGTCTGTCTGTCTGTCTGTCTGTCTGTCTGTCTGTCTGTCTGTCTGTCTGTCTGTCTGTCTGTCTGTCTGTCTGTCTGTCTGTCTGTCTGTCTGTCTGTCTGTCTGTCTGTCTGTCTGTCTGTCTGTCTGTCTGTCTGTCTGTCTGTCTGTCTGTCTGTCTGTCTGTCTGTCTGTCTGTCTGTCTGTCTGTCTGTCTGTCTGTCTGTCTGTCTGTCTGTCTGTCTGTCTGTCTGTCTGTCTGTCTGTCTGTCTGTCTGTCTGTCTGTCTGTCTGTCTGTCTGTCTGTCTGTCTGTCTGTCTGTCTGTCTGTCTGTCTGTCTGTCTGTCTGTCTGTCTGTCTGTCTGTCTGTCTGTCTGTCTGTCTGTCTGTCTGTCTGTCTGTCTGTCTGTCTGTCTGTCTGTCTGTCTGTCTGTCTGTCTGTCTGTCTGTCTGTCTGTCTGTCTGTCTGTCTGTCTGTCTGTCTGTCTGTCTGTCTGTCTGTCTGTCTGTCTGTCTGTCTGTCTGTCTGTCTGTCTGTCTGTCTGTCTGTCTGTCTGTCTGTCTGTCTGTCTGTCTGTCTGTCTGTCTGTCTGTCTGTCTGTCTGTCTGTCTGTCTGTCTGTCTGTCTGTCTGTCTGTCTGTCTGTCTGTCTGTCTGTCTGTCTGTCTGTCTGTCTGTCTGTCTGTCTGTCTGTCTGTCTGTCTGTCTGTCTGTCTGTCTGTCTGTCTGTCTGTCTGTCTGTCTGTCTGTCTGTCTGTCTGTCTGTCTGTCTGTCTGTCTGTCTGTCTGTCTGTCTGTCTGTCTGTCTGTCTGTCTGTCTGTCTGTCTGTCTGTCTGTCTGTCTGTCTGTCTGTCTGTCTGTCTGTCTGTCTGTCTGTCTGTCTGTCTGTCTGTCTGTCTGTCTGTCTGTCTGTCTGTCTGTCTGTCTGTCTGTCTGTCTGTCTGTCTGTCTGTCTGTCTGTCTGTCTGTCTGTCTGTCTGTCTGTCTGTCTGTCTGTCTGTCTGTCTGTCTGTCTGTCTGTCTGTCTGTCTGTCTGTCTGTCTGTCTGTCTGTCTGTCTGTCTGTCTGTCTGTCTGTCTGTCTGTCTGTCTGTCTGTCTGTCTGTCTGTCTGTCTGTCTGTCTGTCTGTCTGTCTGTCTGTCTGTCTGTCTGTCTGTCTGTCTGTCTGTCTGTCTGTCTGTCTGTCTGTCTGTCTGTCTGTCTGTCTGTCTGTCTGTCTGTCTGTCTGTCTGTCTGTCTGTCTGTCTGTCTGTCTGTCTGTCTGTCTGTCTGTCTGTCTGTCTGTCTGTCTGTCTGTCTGTCTGTCTGTCTGTCTGTCTGTCTGTCTGTCTGTCTGTCTGTCTGTCTGTCTGTCTGTCTGTCTGTCTGTCTGTCTGTCTGTCTGTCTGTCTGTCTGTCTGTCTGTCTGTCTGTCTGTCTGTCTGTCTGTCTGTCTGTCTGTCTGTCTGTCTGTCTGTCTGTCTGTCTGTCTGTCTGTCTGTCTGTCTGTCTGTCTGTCTGTCTGTCT